>KV751321.1:11300411-11313449 GCA_001698575.1 Mola mola
TGTCAACGACGGCTCCTCTTCCCATGATGCCCGTAGAAGAGGGAGAGATCAAACCGTACATCAGCCGCTGCTCAGTGTGCGAAGCTCCATCAGTCGCCATTGCAATCCACAGCCAGGACATCACCATCCCTCAGTGTCCTGCGGGCTGGCGCAGCCTGTGGATCGGCTACTCCTTCCTCATGGTGGGCGCTGGTCTGGTTTAAATGCAAAGATCAGGAGATCAGGCTATTGTCCCAACTACTATAAAAAGAGTTTTAAAAGTGTTGGTACCAATGTTGGCAATGGCAACATTGGTACCAACACTGATTTTTTCACTGATTTTGACCCTACGGTGTGTTATTTCTTAAAATCAGTAGTTTGGGCTATAGTTTCTACCATGGCAAAAAATACTGTTAAGCTTTGTTGAAGGACATCATTTTACTTTTTATTATGTGCCCATCCATTATTTCTAAATTTAAAAAATATATGTGTGCGTGTGTGTGTGTAAAATATTTACAACCGCCAGTAACTCTCGTTTTTGTAAGGAACTAATGACAAAAATAAGGAAAATTGCCCTTTTATTGCTGTAAATGACTAATTAAAACCAGATTAAATCCCTTGATACATACATCAATGTGATAAGAACTACATAAAATGACAGAGGCCACCTTTGGGAAAAACAATTCCTTTGAGGAGTACTTAAGAGTATTTATACCTAGCTGATGGAGTTGAGGAGGGGTTTGTGGCCTATACTGCAGCCCACCACCAGGGGAGACGCTGAGATTTTGTTTTACTGTCGAGAGCTGTCATGTTGTCCGTCCTTATATAGAGAGGAAGGCTGTAGGCTGTAGTCCACCAGGGAGAATTCGATGCCAGGTTTTGACTACAGAAACGATTCTAATCAATCAAGGTATTGTTGGTTTCACACATGCCTCATTTCCTCCCCTCTCACCTCTATCTCCACAGCACACCGCAGCAGGAAATGAAGGCGGAGGGCAGTCCCTGTCATCGCCTGGCTCCTGCCTGGAGGACTTCCGCACAACACCATTCATTGAGTGCAACGGGGCCAAAGGCACATGCCACTACTTTGCTAACAAGCACAGCTTCTGGCTGACCTCCATAGATCAGTCGTTCCACACTGAGCCGGCGTCAGAGACGCTCAAAGCAGGTCAGCTCCTGTCACGCATCAGCCGCTGCCAGGTCTGCATGAAGAACCTATGAAAGACTCCACGCCGACCCTGACACAAAGGGGTTGTTCCACTGACAGTGGTCATGTTGTCTTTCTGTCCAAGTAGGGAACCAAAACAACAGAGATCTGAAATAATGATTTGAGTCATGTAAGTGAAAGCTGTCTCCCGACTGAGCTCCAGTATGAAATGACTCCTTAATGCTCTGAGCTTTTAATGAAACGTCCCTCTGTAGATAAAGCGAGAACCATGATAAAAATCTGTATTTTTATGTTAAATGTTTGATTGGTGCTTACTGTTTAACTTATTACCTCAGCCACTATGACTCGTTGATAACCGTACAATACAGCTCAACCAAAGATGCCCCTGTTTATACGCAGCTTCGGTTTATCTAGATGTTTGAATTGTTCCGGGTCCACAGCCCGACCTAAAACCCACTAACCTTGCTTCTCAAGACAACTGAATGATGTCACTAGAGGTCTTGAGCAATCGTTAATTTCAACTATTGACAGTATTACTCAGTATTTTTTTTTTTTATCCTCTGCTCACACCAAGCATTTATAATAGTTCATCTTTTAAGTTTCTGTTTTATGCATTTATCAACTATTGCAAAATTGTCCGCAACTCTTTACTTTCCATGTTCACACAATGCACTGATTCTCTTTGTATTTATATTATCTGAATGAGAGACTAAATACATAGTTACATCTTAACACTACTCATTTCACACTCTTGCAAATCAACAAATTATTGAACGGCAGCGAGCTGCCAACAGGATAGAATGTAGAGAGCTCGGATCAAAGGTCCTGGGTTAGATAAGAGTATTTTACAGTTTAGAAATAGGTCAAATGTTCTGCTTCACTTGTTCAGCAAATTGTTTCTACCTGAAATATACTGACATTTGTTTTAATTGTAATATAATGATGGCGATTTTCATATCATTGTCATTTCATCAGGTTGTAAAAAATTAAACTGTTTGCTACACTTCTGACTGTGTCCATTCACTGATGACGCAGACACGTGGCAAAATAGATCTCTTTATTATGACAGTGTAGATAAAAATTCAACAGGAGTAGGAAATATTTACACTCGTTTAAAGTTCCCGTGTGCCGGTAAAATATAAACAACGCTATGACAGAGAATTGAAGAAATGTGTTTCAGGAGAACCTACGATAAACACAGTGCAACGTGCCGCCCACCTAACAATCGGTGCTGTTAAAATTGTACAGTTCACATTTCAAAAATTGACAAATAGCAGTGATTGACATTTCATGTGCGTCGCCTGCCCGCAGACACGTCTTTGGGATGCAAGTGCCGCTTCAGCTGTTGGGGCAGAAGGTTTCAAAGCACAGCATGATTATGCATAATTTACCTTCCGTGCAAAGAAGTACTTAAAATATGACTGAGCGCAATGAACGCGAAATGGTTTACGGAGTCTCTTCACAAAAATCAAGAATGTGAGTTTGTGTTTAGTGTGTGTGTTGCCAGGAGGTCAATAATCATATTTGGTCCTGACAAATAAGTAGTACCATCACAGTATATATTTAGTATGCAGGACAGCTCGTTGATTGTCGGCTTAAAAACAAGTCTCTCAACCTGGCAGCCTTCCTGTCACACCCTAGCAGCAGGAAGATCTGGCCCGTTTGTTGTTGGCCCCCCGGCACTCCTCCAGGTCCACCGTAGGAGACACCTGGTTCTCGTTCCTCTTCCTGAGGATGGACGGCAGCACCAGATCAAACAACGCCTCGAACAGAGTGTCCACATTGTAGCCAGTCTTGGCGCTGGTCTCGAAGCACATCTTGCCCGCGGGCAGGCTGCTCTTCTCATCCAGGCCCTTGTAGCGCAGGATTCTCTCGTAAAAGGACACTGCATCCTCGGGGGGAACCTGTTTGTGCAGCTTGAACCCAGAGAGGGATGCGGGCGAGGCCGGGGGGGTGGGGCAGGCAGAGAGCACCTGTGGCTCCGTCCTCCCCTCCTCACACTCAGCCCGGTCCTCAGACGTCTCGTCGGGGTCCTGGAACTGCTGGGCTTTCGGGTCTGTGAGATCGGCCTTGTTGCCCACAACGGCGTAAATGCAGTCGTGGTTGGCGGTGTCAGTCAAGGACAGGAAGCGCTCCTCCAGCTCAGCTAGACTCTGCCAGTTGGTGACGTCGTAAATGAGGATGACGGCGGCCGCGCCTCGGCAGTACATGGAGCCCAGTCCGTGGAACTGTTCGCGACCTGCGGAGACGGACACGGAGACAATCTTCAGTAGGAGTCCCATAAACAGACTTCAAACAAGCCAGACTGCTGGAACAGCACAAAGAGAACAGAGAGACCTTCTTCTCAAACAATCTTTGTGTTGTTGAAATATGCAGGATTCTTGAAAGGGCGCATTGTTTGTGAATACTTTGCCTCAAGGGGGCATCTCTTGCGTAATACTCAGCAGCCAGTTTATAAAGTACAGTCAGGGCCGAACTTCAGGGGGCCAGGGAGGGAGCAGTACTCATGTTCACCCCTTTAGGTGCCGTGAAAACCAAATTCCATTTTGAGCTTAAATATGCACAATCACTCACTGAAGCAACAAAATATGATCAAATGTGGCCTTTTTCATGATAAAAAAACGAGAGCACTCAGGGGGTACATACTGCTACCAAGGCCCTACTGTCTCTTTTTGTCTGCCTAAAAGGACCATTCACAGCCTTTTTAAGGACCGAGCCTTCATCGCGTCCATTAAATTTAGCCTCCTCAAAATATCTGTGTATTAAACAAGTTACATTTGACAAGTGGTGTATTTGTTTGTTTCTTAAAGTAAAGGTAAATCTTAAGTTTTCAATTTTGGGATAAATAACACTACAAAAAAAATGTTGGATTGGTTTCACTCCTAATTAGGTTATCCTGTCAGTAGTCAGGTGAGGGATGACAGCTGTTCTCTTTGAGTTGAAAGGGCGATGAGTGAAGCCGGTTACTGACCACTAATTTATTTAGGTAAAGTTATGTTGTTTTGTTTTTGTTTATTTTGGTTGAAGTAAGGCAAGTGCTTTTTTTTAAAACTTAGTGAGTCGTGAACCTCGTCCTCAAAAAGCAACAAAATAATTGGTTTTGTGAATGAAAGAGCAGCCACAACATTGTGTAATCTCCACATATGTGGTGGAAGTAAGAAACAAACTGTCTGATTCTGGAACATTTCCTGTACTTGACCTTTGACCTATAAAATCCAAAATGTAATCAGTTGAGGCAACTGCAAACAGGAGAAATGGAGACACGCATTCCAATCAAACTGGAAACATGATCTCCTTGATGAAGGAAAACTTTAACCACCATCACCTGCTAGTGGTGAAAGCATTTTTTGTATGACCCTGAGACAAGTGATGACCAGAGGGTAACGTTACAGCTAACGTTGGCAGTCATCAGTGAAGAAGGCGCCTCTGAGAGGGGTGATGATATCAGTCATGAGTGTATGTGTGAGAAAGAGCACCAGCACAGGCACATGTGGGGAGGGGACTTTAACTGGACAGCTCATTTCTTTGGACAGGGGTGAAAGATTATCTTCCAAAATAACAGTTTATTTTGTAAGGTTCAGGGTATCTTTAAATGAGCTGTTTTATCAGACCAAAACTCCACTACAGGCTACTATAACTACAATGATTATTTGATAAGAAACATTTCTCAGATAATTTTCTACCAATCAACTGTTGGACTAATTGTGTCAGTTGTAACGCCGTTTACTGGTGTATTCATTAGACAAAAAACACCTGGAGTTCATCAGAATAAGGTGAGCTTCTGAGGCAGAAAGTATATATTACACACTGGATGAACACCTTGCTCCGCCTCCCTCGTGGAAAGTACTGTTATATGCAAATCTGGAACCGTTAGCTTACAGCATGGCCTGTCACCTCTTCCTGTCACAGCCCTGTCATGTGACTCATAAGAGGAAGAGGGACCGCGGCTCTCATGGGGTTTGGAAATATAACTCTCCACAACTGTGGGAAAATAAGCAGCCGGCGCTCTGCTTCCAGTGCTCTGACCCAAACTGGATTGAGAATCAACCTTTCCAGTGGAATGAGTCAGCGCCTATCTGGCATCTTTCCACCACAGTGGCTGAACAAAACCAATTCAGCAGCCTCCTGTCAGAACAGATAGCATGGAGTTGGGGGACCACAGACAGGAAACGGCTCTGTGGTGACACAACCTGCTTTTCCTTATCTACGCACCTCACCCACTCCACGAAGTGTGAGGTCACTATTTGCCTAAGAGGGTTTACTGTAATTCATGTTTACACAATACTGGAATGTCACTTCATCTAGGTTCAATCATTGGCAATACCTGGAAATTTTCTCTCCTCTAACAAAATCTTCTTATATGAAACTCATTTAACCTCAAGAAGTCACTGCTCTGGTGCGTCTCGGGGGGCTACCTGGGGACAGAAGTTCTTGAAAAGCGTAGGACAAGTGTTTTCAATAAGAACACACTGCTTCTTTGTATAACTTATCTTCCAAACACCATTTTCCACAGTAATTGGTCAGGGCAATGTAGAACGTACGCGCATAAATCATAGATAATCCAACTTTTGTTGGGCTGAAATAATCAGTCCATAATCAAACTAGTCAGGCCCGGTCAAAAGTATTGCGCTCTGTACTGCAGAAGTGCTCAGACGACAGCCGCTGTGATTACGCTGGATTATTCCAATATTGAGCAACACAGCACAAGGCAGGTTTCAGTTAGTGCAACAGAAACCCTGGATTTTAGTAGGTCAGCCAGTCATAACCGACTTCATCAATAACGCCTAATTACTTCCCGTTTAGGTGTTCGCACTTTATTTTAAATTACTTTATGGTTTGAGCAGCTGAATATATATATATATATTTTTTAACATAGAGTGATGTGATTCTCTTGTATATCATGTTAAAGATTCTAAGATTAAGGTTTAACACACTGCACTTGGAGTATTTTCAACAAAATGCCATGATTAAATATTCATAAAAACCTAATCTGATAGTTTAAGGCAGCCTGGTATCATATTAAAAGGTGTGTAACTGTACGTAGATTTATCGCTCAAGACCGGAGCTGACCTGATCCATCGGTTAGTCTATCGAAATGAATATTTGATTATTAAAAACGTGTGAGTTTCAGCTTTTTAAATAGCAGGTTTTGCTGCTTTTGTTTTTCATTTCTCACAGTAAATGAACAATCTTTAGGTTTTTAACTATTTATTAGGCCAACTACTTTTCTTACTTTGGGTTCTGAAGACAAAGAACGATTTATAGAGTAAATTAATCGGTTAATCGTGAGGAGAGTGGGCAGATTAGGTTTATCTTACATTGTGCTGAGCGTTATATCATATCTTATTGCTATTCTTTCCATGGTGGGATCTGGGAAAATCAATGTGAATAAAATGAGACGACGGTGGGCTCCTGACTAAGCGGTCACATGCCGGTGAACGCCTCCAGCCGAGGCATCACGCGTGATCAGGTAAACAGTAAATAAACAGGGCGAGCGAGACTCGAGTCCACAACAAATAAACAAACAAACAAACAAGCAGAGAGACAGCACTTACCAGCAGTGTCCCATATTGAGATGTTGTAGGGTCCCCACTGTTTGAGGTAGAAGGCCCCTCCGACCGTGCTGATGGTGTCTTTGAACTTCCTCTCCGTGTACCTGTGGAGCAGCGACGTCTTCCCGACGTTCATGTCTCCCAGGAGAACTACCTTCACGTCGGGCTTCTTCATCTTCGACATCTCGGGAATGACGGCGCTGCTCGGGTCCTTCTACGGGGGAACTAGTTTCTCTTACTGCTGGTAGCGGGGAACAAGTCTAGTTCGTTACATGAATGTCCGACTGGTTACGAATTTCCCCGAGAAACGCCATTTTATGCAGGAAAGTTGACTTGTGACGTGACGCTCCGGCGTCCGGTCCCTGTGGGTCCGCTGCCGGAAGCTGAACCTCTCAAAGTGATGGAGGTGAAACAGGAAGTGGGTGAAGAGCTCACTGGGTCCTTTTTACCCCTAGTTTTGTCTTTCAGGTTTTGGTCCCGTGCTGCCGCCATCCGAGCGGTCGGCTACGCTTCCGCTACACGACATTACCCAATATTTACAGGGTTGGAGACAGTTTAATGCTGAAGGAAACGTGAACATGGAGAGCTAAAAAAGAAAATATCAGCAAGGTCGCGACAAATTAAGTGGATTTCATGGGCATCTGAAGCAAAGATAAATGAATAAATAAATAATAAAAAAAAAAAAAAATGTTGGGTATATCAAAACCAAAAACAGCTCAAATATTAAGCTACTTAATTACCACGTATCGAAACCTCTCTAGCGCCCCCTGGACAACCCATCAGACACTGATTCCGCTGGTGTGCTGCTCACCTCAGTGTCACCCTTGATGCTTTGGAACCAAATCTGTTGCCAGGGCATATCTAGCTAGAAAAATTGTATTTCCTGGCGAAAACACATGTGGGTACAAGTTGCTGAAATGAAATTGCTAACAGCGTTTGCTTTATTGTAGAAGTCACAAGATACAATGTACGTTGACCTGTGACAGTGGCAGCATAGCTGAACTGCAAAATGGGTTGCTAAGCTAAAAGCTAATTTAAATCTGGTTTAAAATGTCATTTATGTACCCATCATCAAAAAAATGAACAGGTCACAGCAGCACCATATAATACCAAAACATGTCCTTCAAGAGCTGTATATTTTGATAGTTTAAAGTTTCAGTTGTTCGGTTCTGTTACGTGCAGGGTGGATCTGAGGGGTGTGCTACTAAGCTAAATGATTGTGTTAGCGACGTATGTTGAGTCTAATGCCAAGCTTTCAGAGTGTTTTGTTCTCAGAGCAATTAGACAAATTTAACTTGTTTGGAACTCATACAATGGTACAAAGATTCCAACACCCACGCATTTGAGTTACAACAAAAATACTATTCTATAAATTCTATGAATGACAGTTAACCTTTAAGTTTAGAAAATAGCAAAATGATATATCATTAAAAAATATATTTTATTAAAAAGTAAACTTTTTGAAAAAAACAAAACAAACAAAAAAACAAGCAGCTTTATGCAAACCGCATCCTTTACCAAAATTGAATGAAAGAAATGTTACAATTTTATTAGGAAAAAATTCTTGGAGAGTTCAATGGCTCTGACAAAATATAAAGTCATGGTCAAGGTAATAACATCAAACTGATTACATGTAAATGTGTCAAGATTATGGGGAAACATTTCATGTCTTGGAGGACAAACAGTTGTGTACAGACTGTCTTTAAAAAATTCACGTGGATTAACACTGCTATCATTTAGTTCTAACGAATTTAATGGAGGTGGAAGTTTTTATATACAGGCCAAGTCTAGTACAAGTTTCAGCACCTGTAAGGCCAAACTCTGGGCAAAATGGCTCAGTCTGCCTGCTGATTGCACCAGTGGGCAGGTGGTAGTTTTCCTTTAAGCCATTTACTTAACCATGTCGGTTTGATTGATTAAACCCAACAACGTAGAAAAACAGAACAACAAGGCAACAATGTTATGCTGGCTGACTGAGACTGTGACATCTGAAAATACAATTTTCTGACAGCTTTCATCCAGAAAGCGTAAAAATCTTTCTGAGAGAAGGTCCTGTCTCACAGAAAGTTGTCAGGCTAACTTCTCCCATTTGCTTGCTTTGTGCACTTAAGCTTGATCATGAAATGACTGATTCCATTAGAAGTTCCAGATAAGATCCTTATACAAATAAAGAACTCCTCATGCAAGAACATGTTATCTTATTGAATCATTCAATAACACTTACACAAAGACTAAAAATATGAGTCAGATAAGAATTACTAAATGTTAAGATGATTTTAAAGTTCCTGTGCATAGTTAATTTTAAATGTGCAAGGTTATACTCTTTAGAACTTCCATCTGCATGGGACATTTTTCTTACATTTTAAATCAACTCCTGTTTCTGCAATTCATGTTCTACATTTAAGTGCAGGCAAAAATGGAGAAATAATTCTAACTGTGACAATACGTTAAGGTTTGTTACTTTGACATGATAACGTTTCATACGCACGTACGGGAGCTCACATGCAGATGTTTGCCCCAACAGACAGAACAGATTACAGGTTCAACTGGGTGTGTAAAACATATGAATAATGCGGTGAGAACAGCAAAATATATTTACCTTCCTGACTGAACCTAAGAGATAAAATTGAGGACAATTATGCACTAGAGATCAGCCAGTTCATCTTCAGTAAACTGTGTGCAGAACTTGGTTCTGAACATTGCCGATGGCAGGTGACTGACATCCCCCTCCTCCAAAAATGTAATCAATAGGCACTATAACAGTCCTTTTTTACGTGACAGCATGAGTAACACATAGACATTTTGAACCTACGTGCACGAATTCCAGAGATCAAATGTTGCAAACACAAAGAGCTTTTCACTATAACCACACTCATGTTTTACCCCTAAACATAAAATCAGCTAAAATGATTCCTAGCCTATAGAGTGCATCTTTACAAACTGAACATCTATTTCTGAATTTTAAGAAAAACTGCTTATGCAGCCCGAAGATGACCATAGGTGGGAATCAAACTGAAGAGTCTGGGTGAACTTTCCCAGGTGGCCATCAGACTCGGCCCAATTACGGCTGATTGTTGGCTGACTCGTCTGTGATACAGCTCTAAGGGGTCAAATATTAGCCACCTTTGGCCTGTTTAATTTAGACGAATTTGGCCCAGATTTAGCTATTGCAGACTCGGGCCCATCCAGGCTGACACACAGCTGCCAAACAAAACGGCCCCCAGCACCAGGTTACCAGCAACAGGTTCCGGCCTGTTGATGGTAACCAGATTTGGGCCTGAATGGGTGCTGTGATCACATGCCTTCACAGGTTGACTGACAGCTGCTGGACGAAATGGCAGCCAGCATCAAAAAAATCATCACCCATTCTAAACTACAAGTGAATGTTCGCGACTGCATGTAGCAACACATCGAAATAAATGCATTTAATGTAATAATTTAAGTTGATTTAGTTTAATATACATTTTTAATACATTACCAACCGAGGGATAAAAAAACATGTAATGACATCTGTCCCTCTAACAGATGTATTTCATCTTGTACAGTTAAAGCTTTCTGGCAGAAGAAGTCTTTCATGAATTAAAAATGTTTCACTGGCAGCCTTCCTTTTTTATAAGAACAGTAAGGGATTTTATGCAAAAATGATCTTGATTCCAGGGTTTTGCAAACATTCACTTGTGTCTAAAGCAAGAAATAAGAGTAGAACCTAATAACAGTATCCGAGCATGTCATCCGAGTTTGAGTCCTCTCGTGGTCTTGTTTTATACTTTTTTTTAATGTCACCAGAGTAGTTTTGCACCCATTTTACATCGCGATCGCCGTGTAAACACGCATTCAGCGGCCCCCAGAGGAGAGCCATCCGTGGCGATGGCCGCGCCGGCGCTGTTGCCACATTCCCAAACCACCGAGAAACGCAGTTTCCGAGGAGCCTTTGAAGGCATCACGCGCAGTCTTCCTGTCGCAGCGCGCGCTCGGCTCGGCCGCCTCATGACCCGGATCGTCTGTGCGCGGTTTCCACTGCTGACACGCAGCTCCAGCTTGGGTAAGGACTGTGTGCAACATTAGCCTCCTGTGAGCCGAGCGCAGAGTAAATGACATGCCGCAGCAGCTCGTGCTGGGCCTCGTCCCCGCGGTGCTGGCGCTCGTCGCCGCTCTGCTCTGCTTGAATGACGAAGGTAAAGTGGAGGAAATATGACAGTCTGTTCCGACGCGTCGCCCGGTTAACTGAGCCCTTAGCTGAGCCCTTAGCTGAGCCGGTAGCTGAGCCTCACGCCGTTTGCCCCGTGTAGCGGCTCCTGGTGTCGGTCCACGCTGACCGAGGAGCGGGCAGCTCCCGGAGCCGGTCCGCCGGGGCTCTCTAGGACCGCTCGGACACCGTGCACGGGCGGGGGAGCAGGCGGAAAAGGGTGAACTTACCCTCCGAGGGCTGATCACAGGTCAGTTGTGACATTTCTCCGATGCGGGTTGAGGCCTGCGAGCGGGGCTCGGAACACCGATCCCCGGTCAGTTTGTGCCAAAAAAAAAACAACACTCGGCTACGCATTTGGCTAGTAAACAGAGACGGCTAGCCTACAGACGGATGCTGCGTTCGGGCTCTCAGCGATGGTTCGCGCGCTCGGAGCTTTAATTTACACCCCAACGAGTCGTCCCGGGCCTCCCCGCCGGGCTGCCGTCGTCGTTCGTTAGTGGGCAGCGGCGGCGCGGAGCAAAGATCCGGAGCAGACGCCCATCACAACCCCGCTCCCTAATCCGCTATGCAAGCCAACACGACGCGGGGCTTCTTGTGGTCCGACGTGGAGACGCGGACTTTGCTGAACATCTGGGGCGAGCAGGACATCCAGGCGGCGCTGGATGGGAACTTCCGAAACAGCTTCGTGTACCGCGACGTGTCCCGGCGGCTGGGGGCCATGGGGTTCGAGAGGACGCCCGAGCAGTGCAGGGTGCGGATCAAAAGCCTCAAACGGCAGTACCTGCTGGCCAAGGAGGGCAATCTACGCAACAACGGGCAGTATCACAAGATTTGCAAGTTTTATGACACCATGGAGAGGATCTTGAGCAACCGGCCGGCGCTCGACCCCCAGGAGTTCATAGAGAGCGGGGCAGGGACAGAGGAGGCCGGGGATGGCCTGGAGGAGGACGGAGAGGATGCTCAGGACGGGTACTCTGAGAGCACAGGGGAGTGTCCTTACCCCGCAGAGACCGAGGTGAAGCTGGAATACCCAACAGTTCCCATCCCCATTCCGGTTAAAGTGACTGTGGGCAATCACGGTAAGAGCATGGCGTGAATGGGATCCTCTGTGTTGTAACTCTTGTCACTACAATTATTTGATTCCATCGGAGAGGCATCACATAACGTCTCGCCTCGCCTCTCCCCACCTCAGGCGCTTCACTAAGGCCTCCGAACAGCAGCCAGTTGGCCACTAATTTGTCGGCCAGAGCAACTAAACGCACGAGGAAGCGGCGGGCCAACTTCCCCATGGAGAAACTGATGGAGCAGTTCCTGGAGCAGAGCGCCCAGGCCGAGGAGAACTTTTACCGCATGGAGGAGCAGCGCCTGCAGGCGGAAGACCGCCGCAGGGAGGCGGAACACGCCAGGGAGCTGCACATGCTCCAGATGCTCGGCCAGATGTTCTCCGGCCTGTCTGCGGCCCCTCCCGCTCGTGCTCCGGGGTTCCGCAGCGGCTCCCCGTCGGCTCACGTCGGACGGCCTTCGCCCCAGAAAGACTGTTTCACCCAGCAAAGTCAGCCGCTGAACCCGGACTCCCAGGCTTTAGGTATTAGTTTCGGTGTCATGTGTGCAGCCTGGAGGTGGAGAGTGAAGGAAAAAAGCTGAAAGTTGCCTCAGTGACTCCATTGTCACTCCATTCCTCTTGTTTCCTTTAGTTTGGTGTTTCATCTTCATTCTCGGTTTATTATTATCTCTGTTTGGTTGTTTTTGTTGGCAAACTTTGGTGATTTTGTGTCAGTGGCAGGTGAAAACACACGCTTTTAATTCTTATTTGTTGCTTATTTATTCCCTCAGTTTTTGAACGCTACTACAGTTTGGGGTCTACGTCACACAGAGGCATGGATGGTGACTTCCTGTCGCTGATTAAGACCATAATCCCTCCGTTAACATCCAAAAAGCACAAGGGACAAGACGGACGTATTGGAATCATCGGAGGATGCCAAGAGTAGGTCAAAGACCAAAAATTTCACAAGGCAAGAGTTGGGTTTGTTATTCCACAGAACATGTGACCTAATCCTCTCGCGTGTCTCTAAAGCTACACTGGAGCGCCATACTTTGCTGCCATCTCCGCACTGAAAGCGGTAAGCCTACGTTCTGATCACAGATTGCCC
>KV751321.1:11313474-11350098 GCA_001698575.1 Mola mola
TTATCGCAGCTGGTCCAGCTCTGTGACGGCGCCTCTGTCTCGTCTCCAGGGCGCCGACCTGTCTCACGTGTTCTGCACCAAAGACGCCGCACTGGTGATCAAATCGTACAGCCCGGAGCTCATCGTTCATCCTGTCCTGTAAGTAACAACATGAAGAAAGCGCAGCCCAGTGAGCATCCATGACTTGTGATAACACATGCTGGGGACCTTTAGACCGTATTTGTGTATAAGGTCAAATCTGCAGAGAAGCACAGTTAATTGTGAATAGGATTTTCTTTCTTTTTCTCAGCGTTCACACTATTGACACCCCTGCTATAACAGTTTTTTGTGTTTGGGTTTTTTTTTTTACGTAAGCTAAATGACAGCTGATTTGTCCCTAAGTTGGCAGGAAGCTTCCGGTTTGAATTTCATGGTCTCCTTTTGGGTCAAAGTGAGTAGGAGAGAAAACTCGGTATGTTTTTCGGAATCCTTTCAGTGCACTTGACTCGGACAAAAAGCCTCCGCGAGGACAGAAGCAAACTATTCATCCATTTGGCTTAATGGCTTCCGCAAATGATTCTGAACATTTTAAAAAGGTGACCCCCGAGGAGCGTTCTGTCGACGTAAGTTCACAATAGCTTTTTGACATCATCAAGCTGCCATAACGAGACGAGCAGAGGTGGGGCAGATTTTGTTCACCGGGGCTTCTTGGTCAGCCAAAACCAAAGAGCCGGCCAGCTCACCCGGTGAGAGAGCCGAGGTTATTTATACTTACAGCACTAAAAAACAAACATTTGTCTTTTTTAAGGAATAAGCAGGGTGGGACTTACCCTCTTTGTTTATTCAAACACATCTAATGCACTTGTATGTCTTTGTGTGTGTCTGTGTGTGAAGGGACAGTCCTAATGCAGTGGAAGAGATAGAAAAATGGCTCCCAAGACTGCATAGCCTGGTGGTGGGACCAGGTCTTGGGAGAGACGACTTGTTACTGAAAACAGCCAAGGCACGTGGAATATATTCACTCTCCCCTGAACGGTCGCTTGAGCTGGCTGCTTGCATTCGACTGAGCTAAAGTCAGATTTTTAACGTAATGAAACCAAGCAAATGTATTCACTCCTTTGGGTGGCACTTTAAGCCGTCGTACATGTGGTCATTTTACTTTGCAGCTGGATTTGTTTCCCAGATTGGATTAGATTGATGAAATGGATAAATATGTACATGAAGAATTTGCTAAATGCAGCCTGAGTTGAACATTACAGTGTGCTATTCAGTTTTACATTCTGTCTGGACAGCACTTTATTCTCTTTCTTTTAGGAGGTAATAGAGAAGTCCAAAGCCAGAGACGTTCCGATCGTCATTGACGCAGTGAGTCTCACGTTCCAGCTGTCGAACTGATGGATTTACTTCCCAAAGCTCCACATAATCACCGACTGCACGCCTGTGATGTTTGTTGTCAACAGGACGGATTATGGCTTGTTTCCCAGCAACCATCTGTCATTCAAGGATACCAGAAGGGCATCCTTACGCCCAACTTCATGGAGTTCACCAGGCTGTACGAGTCACTGGTGGGTCAGTCACTGATTGGCGACACATTACAGTGAATTGTGTGTGTTTAAATATTCATGTTCTGTACGTGTTGCCGTGTCAGCACCACGAGCCCATGGACAGCACTGATCACCACCGCAACGTCATGCAGCTCAGCGTAGCCATGGGCAACCTCACCGTGGTGCTGAAGGGAGAACAGGATCTCATTACCGACGGCAGCAAGGGTTCGTGTCGGCCGCACCCTTATGAGACTTAACTTTTTCCCGTCCGTTCTGCGACCGCGCTCTCAAAGCTGTGCCCTCTTGTCTTCAGTGATCTCGTGTAGTATCGCGGGCAGTGGGAGAAGATGTGGTGGACAGGGTGACCTTCTGTCGGGATCCCTGGGAGCGTTTGCCCACTGGGCCCATGCTGCCTCCGTAGCCGGAGTCTTCAGAAGGTGAGACGTTATTAGCTGATGGAGGCTGAGTTATGGTCAACCGGTTTTTTGACTGAGATAATGAAAATAATCTCAAACTGCGACACTAAGTCGTGGCCGTTGTTAAATGGTAATACAGTTCAGAATCAGAGGTTGATGGCTAAAAGTCCCAGGTTTTTTTTTAAAGTGCAGCTTTGTACTAAATGGATACAGGTGTAGTGTTTGTCTCCGTGTTTCCTAATATATCATCCTTGTCATTTTTCCAGTATGAATCCATCGATGGTTGCAGCATTCGGAGCCTGTTCTCTGACAAGGCAGTGCAATAGTCAAGCGTTCCAGCGGCACGGCAGGTCCACCACCACATCAGACATGATCCAGGAGATTGGCTCGGCCTTCAAAAAGCTGTTTGAAAGCTGAACTAAACACGTGTCTTAAAGGCTATATATACTCACGTTGGCTTGTATTCTTATAAACTGTCAATATAACATGAGTGTGCTAGTAAATGTTGTAAAGCTAAAGTTGATTGGAGACTGGAGAGGTGCGACTGTCCTTACAAAGGCAGCACGATGGTGTATTAAATATACCTTTTAAGAAAACCATCCAAAATGTCTTCCATCTCTTATGTATTATTATGAATGCACTCCAACACACAACATTTTTCACGCAGAAACGTGTTTGATTTTTAAAAAAATTGATCAACATATTCTAATGTGTATTTGAAGGCTGTGTACATCATGGTCACCACAAGGTGGCAGTATTGCCCTGGAGCCGTGCCTCGGCGTATGAATTAGCAAGACCGGAGAAGATATACAGCACCTGAAATTTGGTGGTGGTCGAGTAAGCTGTTACCACTGAGATGTGATAAAATGGAATCTAGTATTAGTCAAAGGAACGCATATTCTATTTAATTTGTCCAACTCGTATGTGCGTACTGAATCCGCACATGCGCACAGCCACAAGAATTTGCTCCGGCATTTTGGCTGCCAGCTAACGCTAGCTGCCCCCGAGCGTGTTACCGCAGCAGTCCACTCTACGCTTCACACGACCCATCGTTAGCAGCAAGCGCGGGCTGTCAGACGCTTGCCGCAGGAAAATTACGAGTATACACACAGTAAGTGCTCCTGCAAGCAGCCCAGCTGCCCACTAGAGAAGCTTAGTTGAGAATTTGTTTTTGCGGTGATAAAAAATTAATGGCACAGCTCGTTTAGTTAGTAACCCGACAAGCTAACGAGCTAGTTGGCTAGCACTAAGTTACAGTCAAGCAAACGCAGAAATAAGCTGTAATTGTCAGAATAATTGTTAGGTACCACTGGTCAGTGTGCGAAATGAGCCAAATCTAACGATCGCAAGCTTCGTGTGGAACGTTAGTTTGTTTATTTCACCGCGAGGAGATTGTTTACATTGCGAGCGAATCAAGTCTCTTTTCTACGTGTTTCTTGGCGTTGCGCTCGTACTTGTCGTATTCGCGCGTCTAAATTTACGCCTCCGACGAAACCCTGTTTTAAACGCGGTTTGCCCAAACTTCCGAGGAGGAGGAAATTAGCGCGGAGTCGCCAGCAGTGGTTGGTGTAAACTAGCCGTGTCTATCACGAGGCGCTGGAACTCGAGTGTTTAAGCACCGCAGTGACTAAACGTTTATTGTGCGTCCCTGCACCAGCGACGCCCCCGTGTGTGAACGCTAGCATCAAGCTAGCTGACACGTTACGGGAGAGCTTCGTCTCTTGCGACCTTGCGAGGGGTTCACGCAGTAGTGAAATTAGGTATTTTGTCTTGAAACCAGATGCTGCTTATTTACTTATTTGCATCTGCTTGAGCTGAGTCGTCTTCGGTCCCGAACTGCTGTTTACCGGCGCTCCTGCGGCAGATTCACGGTAGCGGTTTTCGGAATGGCTGACCCCAGATTTATTGCTCGCTCCTCCTTGCACCGTTTCCACGTCTCCTTGGTAGTGGGGATCAAGCCGAAGTGCTGAACGATGCGAGCTACATTATTCTAGCTGTGGACAGTTTAAGTTGAGTAATAGATGAGTCTGCGTCTCACCAACAGCACCGTGGATAACAATGATCTGCTGTCAACAGGTGCAGCTGCCGCGATGTTGAATCCCACCAATGGCGACCAAAGTCAAGTGGTTGTGAATTATGTCGAGGAGTATTTGGATCTGGTGGAATCACTTCCTTTTGATTTGCAGAGGAGTGTTTCCCTTATGAAGGAAATTGATGCCAAGTATCAAGGTAAAAAAAAAGGAGCTAGACACGGTAGATATCTTTCATTCATCAACAACTAAATCCAAAAGTACTTAAAATCATGATTTAATAGAAAATATTTAACGGTGCTACTTTTCAGATACTTACCAGTTACATTTGCACATTTTAGTAAGAGAATTCTAGCTTGTACACTGAGCAACAGGTAAGGGCAGTAATATAATCCTTGTCTAGTGTGTGACATTGCATTCTAGGGGAGCATACGATTCATCAAATATGAGAGCAAACCCACATTTAACAATACATGTGTGGTTAACCTCAATTTTACAAACCACTGCACTCATATAACATCTGAGTTATTGCAGTTTTCCTATTAATTCAGGTAAATAGCAGGCACCTCCCAAGTGTCCAGTCTGAACATTTAGCACAGTGCATCGCTGATATGATGCTACGATGCAGCTGCAAGCATGAACCAGCTACTTCTAAACCTCTGTCACCACATCGAACCCAATAGCAACCACTTTGCATTCTCAGCACTTGAATTACATTTTCACAAACACTACAATGTAGTAATTGAACTTTTATACCTGCCTTTTGCTTTTTTTGTTGTGTTTGTTCAATCGTTATTTATCAAACCTTCAGAAAACACACTCCAGAACTGAATAACAAAGAAGCAGGAAAATTAACTACTATGACAAGTTGTAGTTTTACAGACAATACTTATTTTCATTGTTGAGTGTGCTTAGCGATTCATTTTTTTCTCTAAATGTCTTTTATCGGCAGATGTACTGAAGGAGCTTGATGACACTTATGACCGTTACCGCCGGGAAACGGACTCCCTTCAGAGGAGAAAGCTCCACTTATCCATTCAGCGGGCCCTGATCCGCAGTCAAGAGCTCGGGGATGAGAAGATCCAAATTGCTGGTCAGATGGTAGGTAGAAAACACCTCGGAGCCGCTCTGACTCGCTCGCCGGCAGTTTTCCAGTTGGACACCAAGGAGGACACGTATGAACTCGGTGTAAACCTAAAAGGGGAAAAAAGGTGTGGAGAGGAAGTCTATGTAGGCAAACGTTATCTACAAATACATCATCGTAATTGATGAGCTGTATGTATTGCAAATTACAGCTTTCCCAGCCTTCTGTGTGTTTATGTAGCCATGAGTGAAATAATGTCACTCCAGGACTGAAGCTACTAGTAGTTTTGGGTTGTGTTTATGGATCAGATATTAGGCTACAGCAGATACAGATGAGTGTCTTACACAGTGGAGTGGCTATACACTGAATATATGTATTTACGTTTTACTTTCAATGACTAGTGATGTAGCGAAACCATTACAAAGATTGGTATTAATTAACTTTAGGTTACTGCACCTATGGTAAACAGTAACATTTAAAACAGCATTCTAACAATTGTTGCTCAGCGCTTCATTTTCAGCTTGATAACTTAAAGCTTCCAGTCATCCACATACACTATCACGGCAATGCTGCAGTAAAACACGGATGTTCTTTATTCCCCTTCTGTGCAGGTGGAGCTGGTGGAGAACCGAACACGACAGATAGATTGGCATTCTGAACTCCTCGTGTCCTCTCAAGAAGTCCCAGAGAGCCACGTTCCCACAACAACATCCATGACGACCACTGCAGCATCTATGATGTCATCGTCGTCAGCTACCATCACCCCAGGAAAAACCGGCCACCATGACAAGAAGCGCGATGAGGTCACTCCATCCTCGGGCGGCGGAGACAAATCCGGTGGGAAACGCTCGAGACGTCAGAAAAACGGGGAGAGTCGGGAAAGTTACGGGGGCCTGGATCACGCCGAGGAAGTGGGTCTTGGGGCGTCGCGTGAAAAGAGAGCCAAAACATCTTCGAAGAAGAAGAAGAGGTCAAAGGGGAAGTCTGAGAGAGAAGTGTCGCCCCCAGACCTGCCCATCGACCCGGACGAGCCAACGTACTGCCTGTGTGAGCAGGTGTCCTACGGCGAGATGATCGGCTGCGATAACGACGAATGTCCCATCGAGTGGTTTCATTTCTCCTGCGTTGGGCTCCATCACAAACCCAAGGGCAAGTGGTACTGCCCCAAATGTCGGGGCGAGAACGAGAAGACCATGGACAAGGCCTTAGAGAGGGCCAAGAAGGAGAGGGCATACAACAGGTAGCTGCTGCTGCTGCTGCTCCGCCCACCGAACACTACCGTGTAATAATTGTCTCGCTTTCTCCAGTTACTGGTCAAACTGTTTAAAACAGCGACAGATTGATGAGAGGGATCTTGTAAATAGTTATTTTTATAATAGCTGAGAAATTCTCTCCCTTCTGGTCGGGGTGATTGTAAAGAATGTACTTAACCAGCTGTACTGCAGTTTCATCCCTCTTGGTTACATCCTGCATGCAACATTACATCCATCACATATGCTCAAGTATCAAAATAAAATGTTCCTAAACAAATCATTGCGTTCACCATTTCCTTAACCATAAAACACCCCAAAATCTGCTTAAATGTCAGCCTTCTAAAAATTTCCTGACAGGACTTTCTATGATAGGTTGTATGCATTACTAAAAGTAGGGGAATACTCGGCCTTGCTCAAGCTGCTACAGTCTGAAATTTCTTTAAGCTTTTAGAGTTGAAACACAGGTTGAGGATTGTGGATTGTGTCCTCCCATCATTTCACGCTGAAGGGCTTTGTGTCCAGTAACAGAAAAGTCTGCATTTTGAACTGGAAGTATAAGACACACTAGTAATTAGCACAGTATTTATACCTAAAGTTGCCTAAAATCAGTTTCTTAGTACTCGAGACTTTGAGATTTTCACCTTACAATGAGAAAAGAAAAAAGACCCGTTAACTTTGTAGTTTCACTAAACACACCCACTTAAGGACTGACCTTTTCCTTTTTATTTACAATAGCTGAAAAAAAATGACGTGGAACAACCAGTGCAAAATCTGTACATAAATTGAGTTTCAGGATTCGTATATACACGAGTACTCAACTGGAACGTGGATACACTTCTGTGTCACGCATGTAACAGAGTTCACAACACAACATGGGGCACCGATGTGTGACTGAGCTTGAGTCCAGGATGCTGAAGTCGCTGGTCCTCCCGAGGAACGGTTAGATGATGTCACCGGACTGCGTGAAAACAAACTGACAGAAGAGGACCCATGTCTTCATACACCTTCTACACCATAATTATTCAAGGGAAGTTATTACAGCAAGTCAAGGCAAGATTCAGCATGGTTCCCCTGATGGACTGGAAAATGGGGACAGAATACAAAAAAATAAATCCCTCTTCATGGGGGAAAAGGGAAGTTGAATTTAAAGTGCATAAAAGCTTAAAATTAAAAAGGTGGGGCTTCCAAAAACTTAAGAGGTGCTCTACTAAAATTGCAGCTGAACAACAGACAGAGCGGCTGTCAGGATTGCCAGGTCAACCATCTCTGCAGCTTTGTTCCACGATGGCAGACACGCGCTTCTCGTACTCCCGCTTGTTCTCCTGGTACAGCTGGGCCGCCTGACTGTTGGCTGGACTGTTGGGGTTTGGTTCGTCAAGCAGGGACTGGGGAGACCAGGACAAAAGCTAAAGGTGAAAAGGTTCAAACAGGAATACTCCTCATTCAAAGACTACAACAATATTCATGACAACGAACACACCGGCTTTAGGTTTAACATAGTTCACAGCACATCCGTTTAATGTGGTTCTATGTCCATGTCAAGTAATACTGAAGTCTTTTATCTAGTGAAAATGTTCAAACATGACTAAAGAACTACAAGACAGATATAAAAAAAAAAAAAACACAGCTGAGGACAAAAAGACCAAATGCTTAGATTTTGAGAGGGACCCAGATCCAATCTGGATACAGAAACTGGATCTCGTTCAATTACAAACATCAGAGTAACATAAAAACAAATGGACACTTTAAGTAAATGTTCTGCACCTGAGCACTTTCAGGTAGTCTGTTTATCTTGGGTACTCGCTTGTTTTCTTTGTTTTAGATCAGTTTAAACTAAATAACTTTAAACCAATATTAAAAACAACTCTGACTTGAAGTAAGATGAGGCCTGTCTGCATTTATTAATATAGTTACCTGGATAGACGTAAGAATAGAGGACACATCATAAGTGGGACTCCAACGATTCTGCAGGATGTCCAAACATATACTGCCATCTGCATAAACTGTGGATACAAAGCCAGAGTTATATACTAACCACAGACATAAACTGATGTGCCAGAAGACAAAGGTCTTACCATTTGGATGAAACATCTTTGACACAAATCGTACTGTGGGGGGTTTGTTGGGGTATTCTTCTGTAAACTCTACAAGAAGTTTAAATGTACCTGAGAGAGAAACAAAACACACAAATATATAATAACAAACCTTTAAACCTGATGTTTCAAGGCAGATAAAGAGTGTTGCAGCAGTCACCTTTCCTAACCCAAATTCTACCTGTGTTAACAGTAGAAATTGTGCATTACAACTTGAAAAAAACATAAATTAAAACATTTATGCCTTTGTTAGATTTAACAATGACTGTGGAGTGTTTTGATTTCTGGGTTATGAATTCTGGGAAGAGCCAAAGCTTCAGAGTTTTTCTCAGACACATATTTTTGGAGCAGTTAGACAATTTAATGACAAACAACCTTTAAAAGGTCAAAGAATAAACAGTGTGGCTTTAAACATATCAGAGCTAAAACAAATTTAGCAAAATATTGACTGGATCCCAACAATAACTTGATACCATTGTATAATAATGTGTTTCTAATTATTTAACATTCATAGATAGTTTTATTGTGAATATATTATGATTATCAAATGATGACTGGCTTGTTTGAAAACTGGCATCCATGTAGTCTATATAATTGAGATAGAGAGGTTCAAATGTAATATAGTGCCAAAAAAAACCTTATTAGGAAAAATAGCAAGAGGTGAACACAGTGAGCGATACCTACCATCCTCAAAAGGAGTTCCTTCAGGGCTGTGAGGGTAAAATCAGAAGACAAGGTATTTTGTCACTAATTTCTCCTTCATGTGCACACATGATATTTACAAGCTGGAGAACAAATATAATGAATTTTGCATGAGTGTTTTACCCAAATATGACTGCATTCCACACCATGATGTTGTTTTCAGATGGGGCACCACTAACACCAGTTGGGGGGTCATCTTGTAGCCTTCATAGAAACACACAGAAAATCAGATTTATTCAACCAAACAAAAGCAAGGTGGATCCCCTAATTTACTTGAATGTCCCCTTACCAATGCCAACCTTAATCCAACAGCCAAATTTAATATTTCAGATTAGAGTTTCCGATACCAGTATCGGAAATACTCCTGATACGCTTGAAAATACCAGTTTCGGAATCAGTAAGTTCTGCCTATGGCCTGTCCGATACCAGTAAACTTTTTTTTACTATTTAGCAACAGCCGGCATCCAACCACCTACTACTCTGGAACCATCAAGTCTTCTTCGCCGCTCTAAAAGCCGACACCAGAAGTTGCCCTGTACTAACCCTAGCAACTGCTGTTTTAGAGCAGCGAAGAACGGATGCTTAACATGTTGGTTATTTTGAGATCTTTTAGTTTCGATAATCCTTCCAGTAAGCGACATGCACATGTGTTGCCAATTTTATCACAAGTAACCTTATAAAGCATGAGAATTAGGTGAATGACGACTTCACTGAAATAATTTCCCTACGGGGATTAATAAAGTCATCTCTAAGGAGGGGCAAGGATGATGAATGGCAAACTTTGGAAGCTGCATTCCGAGAAAAATTCCCAATGATGGCAAAAAAGTGACAAAGATAACTGACAAAATTATATAGTTCATTTTCCTGGATGACAATCAGCTTGTCAGTCACTGAAAATGTGGGATTTTGCTGCTTAACTGAGCATTTGGAGCAGACGATGCTGTTTGCCAGGTCGCAAATACAGAAACTGCTCCCCCAAAACTTTACGAGACAGTAAGGGAACACGTTTCACGTAGGCTGACGGACGTACAACAATCAGCTCACATTTGGAGCTCTGACGTGTGCTCCGTGTCTTGGCTGAGTGTAACTGCATACTGAGTCGACACAGTGTTACTGTCAACATTTACCCTCCAAAGTGCTGCAAGCAAATAATTTCATGGGCCGCCTACTGGAAAGTCAATAGCCGAAAAGAATTGAGGAGCTCCTGATAAAGTTGAACATCCAAGTCCAACGTGCAATTTGACTTGCGCAACACTTCAGACAACGTGAAAAAGTCACGGACGAGACATATATATATAGAAACACACTGGTATGGGGTCAGTACTTGGTACTCTATTTCAGATAAACATAAACGCGCCTCCTAATGTGGCTGGTGGGAAGTACTGCAGGCCCCGATCTTAAGTAAGCAGAATCATTACTGATTTTGACATTATGCCTTTCACCCTCTTTAAACCGTGATGATAAAGTATTTCTATAAAATGTGTTATAGTGTTTAAAAAAAAAAGAAAAAAGAAAAAAAGACAGGCAATAAGCAACTGTCTCTCACAATCAAGTCAGTGTCATAAACAGTCCAAACACTGAGTCCTTTTATCTAGTACAAAGCCATCTTGAAAGTTTTATCAGCTGAGACATTACTGTCATTATTAACTTGTCATGTCACACCAAACTGCTTTCAATCTCTAGGACTTGTTTAAATCCCAGCAGGTCAATAGGTATACCCAGCCAGCTCGGAGCTGGTTGTGTTTGCAGTGAGATGAAAATACGTTTGAGGACTCGTCCGCAGCCAAATTTGAACTGACATCTTGTTTAACCAGTGGTGGCACACAGTGCAGCCTGGTAGTAAATTACAAACACTCCAAACCCTTGATGGTGGATGGAGTGTTACGCGAAAGCTGAAGCTGACTTCAGAAAGCGCAGTCCGACATGGTGGCTTCCGCTGTGGCACAATGTTGATTTTCTCACGCTCAACAAAAAGAGATTTCATGATAACACTGAACGGTGGGAGAGGAATCGGTGAATGATCAAATACGTGACTCCGACCGACTAATTTACACCAATTGACGTAGAAGAGGCATACATTCGTAGCGATTGGATGTGTTACAGTAAATGTGTCAAGGATATTGCCAAACAACATAATGGCCCAGCTGTAAGTTGTGAAGTGGAACAGCAGCGCCCGCAGCTGACTAACCTGCGCTTGTACCAGCTAGCACCGTGTGCTCTCGAGCTACGGCACAGCGTTTCAACACAACTGACGTTAATTAAACAAACATGTTTCAGGTTCACAAGAACACCACAGAACACTATTTGCGACATGTTCGTATTTTACTCTGGGTAAGTGGCGCACGGACATTTTTTTGCTGGAAAAATACCATTTAGCTAACGAAAGCTAGGCTAATGTTTGCTCTTTTTGACAAATCCTAGCTAGCTACCGTAATTATTATCGGCATCAATTCTGCTTTCAACTCACCGTTTAAGATCTCTCATAAGCCTCCTTCTCGCCGGGGTTGACATGTCTTAACTTGTGGAATGCCTGCTCACAATACTGATCTACTAACAGTTGCTCGATTTACCAGAAAGAAAATTCTTGCTGTATTTTAAGAGTTATTCGACACCTTCAAAACAACTCGGCTCCAGCGGCCCGTCGTTCTCCCTCGATAAACCTGCCTGTGGTTTGCCCAGCTACTGTCAAGGGACGATACCATGACATGGAAGAAGCGGGGACATAATTCCAAACTCAAAGTTTAACAGCATATTCTGGCAGTGAAATACCAATACTGTCACCTGTTGCCTTTAAAAAAAAAAATCTATCCTGTATTCAGGACTATATTATGACATATAACAAGATACATGCATGTCCTACGTTGTTTAAGACAAGATTGAAACCCCCCTTGTTGAGATTGTAGTATTTTCCGCGGGGCGTGGCCACAGTGATGACGGTCGCCCCGGCTGCAGACAGGTGACTGGGCAGCTCGGGCCCTACACGTGAGTCTGCAGCAGGGCGCCCTGGTTGGCCCTGCTGGGCTATGTGACTCAACCGGGTGAACATACTTCAGCTTTTTACAATAAATAGGACAATCGCTTGGTAGTACATTAAATGCCAAAACATTCTATGCAGATAACAAAATGGCATACATGGCTTTTTTGCCATAAGGACTTATTTTATTATTTATACATAAATCTGTGCAGAAGAAAGAAAAAAATGTAACACTTGCAACACGTCTTTTAATTATTATTGTCATTACGGACAAGAAACATGGGATTGATGAATTGTTTATTACCTTAAGTACTATCAGTGGTTCAATACAGATGGTAAGATGAATCCAACGTTTACAATGAGCTTCTTTATAACACAAAAAAATTCTATTTAAAAAAATCTTTATCAGTTATGCTCTTAGTGCACACACAACAGCTTCCATGCCTCTTGCAATGACACAACAAACTTTTCAATGAAGAACAGGATCACTCAGCGGCTTTAAGGCGAATAAATGCTTTTACAGGCTTACATACTGGCAACAGGACGGCCTTCAGACTAGATTCTTGCACTTTAAGACCCGTGGTAAAGAAGCATGGTGTTGTAGAAGGTATGGTCGTACAACTGCTCTGCTTTCACAGATTTTTGGTGCTCCTCCTGGCTACCTGCTGTAGTGTTGTTCTCAGGGGGGTCACGGAGAGCTTCCGTCGCTGGGTAACACCCAAATGGAAGCTGCCGTTGCTCGTGATCGTTTGAGGAAAAATCCTCACAGTGTCTCTCACCTGCCACTGGAAAATGAAACAAAGTGGTCAAAAAGCTTACACATAATTTGTGTATCGGCTTCCCTAATTATAACGACAGGCAGGACTTGAAATGATTTTGTTTTGCACAATCATTTATGGGGTTTGAGATAAAGAGCCAAAGACGGCAAGGTTTTATGTGTCCCCATTTCAACACACTGATTACTCAAGAAGTTGATCAATCAATTGCAAAATACAGTCTTTGGCCTCATGTAATGCCACAAAATTGACCTGGTTTTAACTAGATTACTCTTATTTGTGGTCCCTTTGACATAGTTAGTGTGTGACACACTGACCTAGTCCTGTTTTCCATAGTGATATTAAGCAGTCAAGGCAATATTCTAAATATTCAACATTAAAATATACCATGTTGCCGTGTTGGAATGCAACAATGGAAAAAAATACACATAACAAGCTGATGCAACTTAAATTAGAAATATTTAGTTAACAGTAGGTTTATAACATTTTCTGTATTATTGTTAAAATGATTTAAGATAGTTCATATTTTTCACTAGCCAGGAAACATACCAAACAGGTTCATTAGAGTAAATGAAGAAAACAAAAGTCCACCACATTCACGTTTATAAAATTTATGACCATTTAATGACTTTACATGATCAAGTACAAAGCTGAACCTGCTAAGTACCAAGCATTGGACGTTTCAAACTGGGTCTATACACAATAACCTTCTGGCATGTAAAGCAAAACAGATACCACCTGGAACGTCAATTAGTACTACAAAACACACAATGAGGAAATATTTTGCCTTATCAGCATCTAAAAAAGCCAAAAAAAAAAATTGACAATGAAGCTCAAAAGTTAAGGCTTTTTGCAAATCCACGCAAAACTTATTTGAGCATTAATGTACTTCAGTGTAAAATGTCCCATTACCAATTTCAAAATCAGACAGGGTATTATTCTATAACATACAGAAGTACAAGCCCTGCTAGTTGTCTAACAAACTGTGTGCATTCACACAGCACACATTCACCACCATACCCACGAATCAAATAAGCACACAGTCTAAATGAACGCACGAGGAAAATGACAGGAATAACCAAATGCCGAGTCCATGAACTGGTACATCTTAGTGCAGAGCTACAGATCACCAAAAAAAGCTGCACAATGAATCATTTATGCTTTTTGAGCTACATTCCTGTTGGGATATGCTTTGGCATAAGGTCATTGTTGAAAACAGGCAAATGTGTGGTAGCTTTTAATCTGAGGAGGCATTTCCTCAGTGTATACTATAATATTCATCAAGAGCAGTTCCAAATCAAACAAAACTTGGTCCAATTTAAATGAAACCATCCAATCATCATTTCTTAGATATGGTGATGTCTTTTAATATCACTAATCACTTTTATTTTTTTTTTTTTAGGGGAAACAAAATAAGTCACTTTTTTTAACTATTCATGTTCATTGGCCAGTTCCAAACTAAAATCCAGACATTCCCAACACAAGGTGAATAAAATTTCCCATTTTCCTATTATGCAACAATGCCTCACTTAACAATCATTAACACTAATTCAACACGGCACCAGCAATAATTTTTTTCTATCAGGTATCATAACGCAGTCATATCTTGGATGTTGCTATGTAATTGTGCAAAACAAAATGTATTATCCTTTTTATTGAACATATAAAATTATGGATTACACAAAAACCAAATGTATAACAGGATAACAAAGAAATCCCAACACTTTCATCCATTTGAGTATAATCGAGTACTTGAAAAGTAAAAAACACAGTGCATATACACTGAAAATATCTTCCAAATGTACAATAGCTTACTGGCAAGTCAAACAGATCATTTATGTAAATATTATGGAAAAAGAGACAAAAAAATCATAGCCGGGGATACAAAATAAAGATATACTGCACATATGGACCACAGCATTAACTAGACCTCTACAGGTATGCATATGAGTTGGTGCAACGACAAGGGGTCTGCATTGATGCCACAGTGATGACCTCCAGCTCTTTAGTTGCAGGCTTTGACCAGTTCAGTCCCCCCTGGTCCTCACACTGATCCATGGGACCTGGCCCCTGTGGTGATGCAAACCCATTCAGCCCAAATGCAAATGGTACTGGCCCACCTGAGGTTACAGTTGCTGCCAACTCCATGTTTATGCTTTCCATCTGGGCCTCTACAGCACCACCCAGTGGCCCATTCCCGTTCAGCAATTTTGGCTGCATGCCCAGACCTCAGAGGAACACAAATAAAAAGACTAAGCTCTGACAGTTCTGACAATTTACTAACATTTTTAAACATGAAACTCTGCAGGTTTTTACAACTACTTTGAAGGCCCTATATAAATAAAGTGATTAATGTTTAAAGACAAAGGTTCAAAAATCCCATTCCACGTTTATTGTCATCTAGTTTTGGTTGATCATGTCTCCAAACATCAAGAAAACCCTATTAGAGAGCTTTCAGGTGAGAATGTCAATCTGAGACCCCCTTTACACCTGGCATTAACATGCATCTTTGGTGTCCACATTTAGATCTGATCACACTCCTCTCCTGAACAACCATTTCTGACAGCACCCCATAGTCATACTCACGCATTCTCATTTACACTTGTGTTCAATGTGCTCACAATGCATCACTGACAATCTTTCTAAGTGATTTGGCAAATTGGGTCTCAATCCTTTCTGAAAACGGTTCGAGTCTATACACAACTGCACTTTCATGTGGTCAAGCGCAATCCGACTGCAATCCAATCACACAAACCACTTTTAATGCCAGGTGTAAAGGGGGTCTGAGGGCCTGCAACCACTTACCATTAAGTCTGGCCTTCTTCACTGGGTTTGCTTCCATGCCATCAAATGACCTCTTTCTGTTGGGTACGCCATTCAAGAAGCTGCGTCCCTGAATAGTGGGATGAGGGTGGCTCCCATTCAGGAAAGCCTCATTATGCGACAGAGCCATGTTTTGCTCAAGGTTTTGGGCATTGGAGAGTATCTCAGCGCACTCCTGGAAGCCCTGGGCGTGGGCCAGGTCAGCAGCAGTCAGCCCACTGGCATTCCTCATACTGCACAATGAAAGGGCAAGTGTTAGACACACTCACTGTATGCTTGATTCACACAAGTCAAAAACAAAACACATCCAAGCACGCACACACAACCATACACACATATACACACACACACACACACACTCATTAAGCAAGTATTCGTACACACAGACACACACACAGATGTACAGAAATAGCCTGTGCTGCTCTAACCTCTCACATCTTCTTCGTCATCCTCATGAAAGATGACGACTGATCCTTTTGGATCATTTGCATCTTCCACTGAACTTAAATCTTGATAGTTTCCAAATAGTTTGGAAAGCAAGTCTGCTGCAAAGGGACATGATTAAGACCACTGAAAGCATGCAAAAGTTCAGATATATCCAATGAATAATGAAGTGAATACAAAGGAAAGAAGTTCTGTCTCGTCTACAGGACAAATGCCACATCAGGTAGGACTTTGCCATGGCTGAAAAACTGCCGTTGTCTTGTACTTTTCAAGGATTTTGGAAGATTGCAGACATTGAAGCTGCAGCAAGAAAACCTGAAGTGGTGAAAGCTCTCCACGAATGCACTGGACATAATGCAGAAGTGAAAAGCTGAAATGTAAATAGACTGTAGAATGTTTCTTGTTCACATGCAAGATCCAGACATTCATCTTCCAATGGAAACCTGGAGTTGTTTCTTCAAAGGATCCTCCACAGATCATAAGGAGACAAGGGAGAATGAAACAAGGACCACCTTCAATCATTAGATGTCTTCATCTTGCTTCAAGAAAGATTAGCATGACAAATGAAAAGCAGGAGAAAAGGTATGTATAACTCTTCAGAACTCAAGTATTCGCACTACATACAGTTGTGTTAATCGTATCCAGTTGCAGCAGTAATAATTTTGGGAGCAATAATGAATGAACAAACATTGCTGTAGCAGGTTTTCTATTTTCAGAGTTGCACAAAAGTAAGGAAGCAAATTTCACTGGTAATTAAAGTCATTATGGATGACTAGTTTTCTAAGTGCAGTTAAAAACTGCAAATCAAGAATAATCTCCACGTTGCGGCTACACTTACTCGGTAAACAAATTACCATATAGAGAAACAACTGATTTTTCTACCACTATCAAATTAACATGCAGGAACAACTGTGCATGTCTACCTCAATTGGGGCCTCGAAGCTTAATAATGAGAATTTCCTGCCTCTCACTTGGCGAATTACAAAACAATGCTGCCCTTGTTCTGTGTTTAAATGTCATCTTACTGCAGCGTGAGTTCTCCGAGCAAACAGCCATGTCTTTGTCAAAGAATTGGGACTCTGACTCACATCCAAGCTTGTGCTTCCGGTTAAAAAACTTGGTAGGCCACAGGCTATTTTCCTTTATTTTACATATTCAATGAAGAAGAGAATAAATAAGGTAAATATAGAGTCATACAAATGGCATATATGTTGGCTGCTTTAGGAACTCTATGGTTAAACTGTGTGTTTTATTCTAGTCTAATTAACTACACACTGTTATATTAAAAGGCAGTGATGTTGACTTCCGCAAAGTGCAGCAGAATTTAGTACACAGTCATTGTTTGGTCATTCATTGTATTTAGAAATTATTCTCTCTCTGAATTTCTGTCTAAACAGTTAAGCAAAAAAAAACATTTCAAGAACTAGTGCACATGAAACATTTTAGATGAATTTAAAATTGAAAGAAAGAAATAAAATCACACAATAACTTGTTGCACATTACCCGTCCCCTTCAAAATTAACGCTTCCAAAAGGATTATTCCAAGAGATTACATTTATAGAGAAAACTTTTTTGAGTGAAGGTAGATGGAATGGTCTCACTCTAAGGAATAGACACACTACTTGATTGTTAACAACAAAAAAATCAACCATTCAGTTATCTTAAAAACTGAGGACAGAAAAGTGAGGAAACTCAGTATGTGCTAGAGAGGAACCAATAAATAAAAATATTACTGTGCACGAAACACATCTTAAGAAGTTTGCTGCATTATTTTATTTCTTAAGAGATAACAGAGATAATTTCGTATATGCTTAAATTATACAAAAATTACTTTTTGTAAGACTTGTCCAAAGCAAGTCCAGTAGTTAAGTCTTCAGTCTCTGGATCTACATGGATGCTGACCTCAGTTCATTTCAGTTATTCAGAAGCATTAAACAATTCATCCCAGCCTTGTTGTGAGGTTTAATTAAAAGGCAGAGAGGATTACAAGCAGTTAACATTACTAAAAGATGATCTAAACAATCTTAAATAGCACAAATTGTCAGTTTTTTCCTCATCAACTCATCTTTTTTCTCTTTTCTCATCATCAATTTCTTCGCAACCATGAATAAACAACCTTGTAAGTGCAATAATTCCTTTACCTCAAACAATATTCCTTTAGTGAGACCTGACATCTACAGTTAACACTGACCCAATAAAAAAAAAAGTGTACTCGTTAACCCAATTTTGAAAAGGAAATTTAAAAAGGAAGCGTTAATTCCTTGTAAATGCCTGGTATGCTTTGCTTTTCTGTCCTAAGCACACAATATGTATTTTCTCTAGGTATCATCTAACCTTCCAGAGGCAGCCTAATATCATGCTACATGTTGACATGGGACTCACGTGATTAAACCTGTCCATATAAAGGGCTCCTACGGTTAGTTCACATAATCAAAAACATGTCATAAAATAAAAATGACTACATAGAGGAACAATGATGGATAATAAGCAAAGCATGCAGGTCTAAAACTTTAATTCTGATTCATAAAAACCTAGCATTAAAACCAATCACCGCAAGAAATACCTCAACAGTTTGCCAGTGTGTAGATAGGAAGCGATAGTGAGAACACTCAATGCCACAACAGTGCGGCTATCCCAGGGAACGGGGCAGACTCAGCAGTGTCTATTCTCCCCCTTTCTAGGATTACTTGAAAAAACCAAGTCATTTCCAATTCAATGGCTGCAAAACATTAAGACGTATGGTTCTGTTTCTGTTAACAGTATAGAAAACTTTTTTTGTAACTTATTGTCACCTTCATAAAGGAAAAGGTGACAAAGATTAGGTGTAAAAACAGACTATGATACTGTATAGGGTTAATACTGTGACATACAAAATGAAACATTTCTGTGTAGAAGATAAAAATAGTTGGTACAGTGAAATGACAGTGCATAACCATTGCAACAGGATGATTGTTAGCATTATACAGTTCAGTACATGATGCTGTGCAAATCTAAACCTTCTCACTCGGCTCTGTCTCTGCACTCCCCTGATCACTGGCCGCCTCTACACAACACTCTCCTGCCTGATGCTAGCTTGCTAATCAATCTCCTTAACACATTGAGGCTCATGACAAATAATACATCATTATTTGATCTATCAAATTTTTGATTTTACAACAATTTAAAAAAAATTAATTTGATTTTTGTTTTTAATTAATGAAGAATTGACATTTTAGAATCTTCATTAGGATTTATAAAAACTATTTGAACCATAAACTTATTTCAGTGCATTACTGGGATTTAATGGAGACAGAATTGAGGAACTGGGCAAAGGAGTCTTGCTCAACTAAATCAATTCAGTTATTGTGCTTTCAAACAGCTTTATCACTGGACCAGAAATCTGCAGTGCACGCATGAGTACAGTGAAACATAAAATAAAGCTATCAATGGGAAGGAAAGGGGTGGTTGGGCAACAGGAAGCAGGTAAATATATTGTTGATACTGGTAGCTTCATTTGACCACATGTACGGTTCTACAGAGCCATGGTTTCACGAACTTCTAACAGTGAAGGCTTTCGTTCATATTTAAACCATGAAATGAATTCAAGTATTTAAGGTTTCAGGCCCTCGACTCAAAACCACATCAGGTGATGCAGACTGTTTTGGCAGCTGTTCGGGAAGTCTAGGGGAGTTGCAGATCCACCTGGTGAATCGAAGAAGGATCGATACAGTACGGTTTCTCTTCACTGTTCATCCGTCTTCTTTTCTTCAATAAGCATAATAAGCCAATGCAAAGGAGAGAAAAATCAAAGCTGTGACCTGCATAGTGATCTTTGAGGTCTAATGTTACAATAAAAGGATTTTTGTAAAATATACATCAGGCTTGAACCTGGAATGAAGGGGATATTCCTAAAGTTGAATATGTGTTGAAGTCAGTTGTTAAGGCAACTGTGCATGTTTATTTACAGGACAACATTTAGACAACTGTAATTTATTACATACATTTACCATTAGCTGAAATAACAGGACTGCGCTTTCAAAAACATGTTTTTGTTGAAACTTTGGTAAATTTTTTTTAGTGTTCTGATTATGATTGAATGAGGGTGTCACAATTTCAGTACTAGATGGGAAACTGAGCTTAAGTAGTCAACACAGTTGACTACAAGCGTATATCCCCAAAAAACTCTGATGTACACACAAAAACAAGTGTCGCCATGAAAATGCATGTTTTCCTCTTTTGCATTTCATTTGGACTCACAGTAAAAGAGAGATACATATATATTTTCAGGCAGTTTTTAAATCTAATACATCACCTGGTTGCCAATCCTGATGTCAGAAATTGCTGATCAGCTCCAGATCTTATGGATATCTACTTGTAAACAAAAATGAAGATCCAGTCTCCAATAGTCCGATAATGTTTTTCGATTTTAACACTGACAAAGAATCTGCGACACTTTAACGACTCCACTGAATTTCTGATTTTAACGAAAATAATTAGTTTCAAAGCTGCACTTTGAGACGTTTTGGGCACTGCTGAAGTTGGAAACAACAGAGAAACAACAGTACTAAGAAATAACACCTGCTTCCATTCTACTAACTCTCTTTTTTTGTGTTTAATAATGTTTTTTTCTTTTTCTACAATTTGCTAGTGAAATGTTACTTTTATTGAAAAAATAATTTTGAAATCTTAATTTGTCAAGGAATAAAACTGGTCTTTACAAATCAAGTTTTTATCTTGTAACAATGAAACAGTTAAACAATGGATTTGGACAATTGTGACACCCCTGACTGAGTCTGAATAAAGCAATCACTTCTCTAGTTTTTTCTAAAAAATGTTCTACAGTTTTATTTTTACATGTAAAGCAAGTGATAAAATATTAACTCTTTGTTGAACACACAAAATTTCCTGTTCAGCTTGCTTTCTATGTTTATTTTATTTATTTGAGTTGTAGTGTTTTAAGTGAGCACATAAAGATTATTTGGCTTTGACAACAGGTTTTGGTTGTTTTATTTCGAGCTAGTTCCTGTATGCCTTCTATAATTAAGAAAAATTTTGAAAAACACTGTTAAGAAGCATTGGACACCAGCTAAACATTGAAGTATTTTGTCATGAGCCTCGTTGCCATAAGGCGTGCATTAGATTCCCTCCCCGTTGTTTCCCTCTGCATTTCTGGGTCATATGTTAAAAAAAACAAAACAACAACAACAACTTGAATAAACTAATCTAAATGCAGTATCTGTGATCTGCAGGGGGAAAAAAACAATCACACATCATTTTCATCGTAAAATTTACTCATAAGCTGATAACCAAATGCACATTAGAAAGACCTCAACATGAAATTAAGCGTTAATTAATGCATGTTTTCAGGGATTTAATTTGTTGAAAAAGCCAAGTCAACCAGGGAGTATTATATCCTATGGAAAATGAAGGAGCGACTAAGATGAAAAAGCACATAAATCACAAGGATTAAAGCAAGAACAAAAACTCAAAAATTCAAATATATTGAATTAAATATTGGATGAATTTATAACTCTTAAACATCCACTTTTCTTACAACCTTTTATTTCGGAGAGAATAAGAACGACCAAAAAAAAAACTTTCAGCTTTCAGGATTAGCTACCCTTCATAAAAATTGAAAAAAATCAAACAAACTGAATTTAATATATTGCACTGATAAAACTGAGAGAGAAAAAGTCACTCTCAGTGTTTAACTAACCTAAAGATGACCTCTCTTTGACTTAGCCTTGAGCAACATGTGTTAAAGAGATGTGGGTCACGCCTGATGAGCAGCACGTGTTACGTGAACAGTAGCGAGCTGCAGATATTTTAAACTCGAGAAAGAAAGACGCAAAGCAGACGATCTCCACAATGCCAGTGTTTTGAGGGGTAAGGTATGAAATACTTGGAAAACAAAGTCCGATGCTTAAATGTGTCAAACATCATAAAATGTGAGAGATAATAAAATAAACAAGCTGCGCTAACATTAACAGCTTGCAGCTTTCCCTGACTTCCAGGTGCAGTGCATCTATCGTGCTCAGAAACTGTGCACGGTGCTGTGGAGCATTTGAAGCTGCGTGTGTTTTTTCTGCCTCACCTACAAAAATCTGACAAACTGGACATTACTGGAGTCAAACTCAGGGCGCAACGAGATTATGTACAATATAATATTACTAACATTAAATATCTGGTAATGCGCATGAGCGACTCACTTTATTCGTTGTCAAGAGCTAAACATAAAACTAATATTTCACCATGGCAAATTTGGGTAACTTTCAACTGACATCATTTGCTGAGCTCTGAATAAACACCATGATGATCGTTTTCACAGATAAAGATAAACACAAACTCCCTGGTTGTCTTGGGCCTCTGGACATCAATTCTGACAAAGAAAAGGTTTAGACTTTGTTGCAAAAAACAAAACTGAGACAACAAAAAGACATTTTAATGATTTGAATAGATGAAATTTAATGTTTCATCATTTCTTTTCCGCTTCCTAAATTATCATAAATTCTCATTCAAATGCCAACTTACTTGCGTGTTTGTGTACTTATATAACAGAATTCTGGCAGGAGGTAAATTAAGCTCTTAGTTCTGTGAGTGTTTTGACTTGCATGCAAAGCAACAGTCAGACAGTTGTATGTTTTTTGTCTCTACGGGACTAGGATCTAAATGCAAAAGAACAGGAAAGATGGGTTGTTTCTCTTATGCTTTTGTCACACCTCAGGTGCACTAGCAGTAACAGAATGTCATCTATAAAAAACAAAAGCAGCTACCTAGAAAAAGGTGCAGCTAAGCACTGTAACAGATTATTTACATCCTGAAATACTAGTAAACAAGACAGGGCAAGTTTCATTAGTTATTTTTGGTCTGATAGTCAATTTTATGTATGTAATCTTGTCACAAAGGGGCATGTTTAGTATCATTTACAACATTGACACCAGTTTGACTAGAAAAATTATGAAATCTGTTGATTATATTCTTATCCACTCTAAACAGATTAAGGTATGCAACCAATTGTGTAAGATTTATACTTTTTTTTTTAATGAATTTTGTGCAACAAAAATATCACCTTTTCATACTGACATTGAAAGGGCTTCAGAATCAGAGGCAATGTGCATTTGGTCATCTAGTTAACCTGTGTATGTAAAACACTAACCAAAACAAAAGTTAACAAAGAAAACCACACTCTAGACTTAACAAAGGTCATGCAATATGCCCTACACAGCTAGGAACAGTTTATAAACCTTTACATTAAGTTGTCCTCGTGCGTGCATAGCAATCCTACTGGATTTACAAAGCAGTTCATTCATATCAAAAGGCATGAGCATAGATACTTATCTACTTTTGTTTAAATGTATCGTCCTGCAATTACAAAAGTAAAATTAAAGCGCCCACTGAACGTGCATTAAAAGATACTTTTAAGTCATTTTTTGTGAACCAATAGGTCTTTGCTAATGTTTTACACACAGAGGACAACTTAATGCGAATTGTTGCAATGATAAACAACAATTACAAGGATAACAGTGTCACGTTTTAAAGGGAGCACCACCAATTTTATTAATACCATTGATTAAACTATTTTAACTTAGAGCCGTATAAGAATTGTCATGTATTCTTTAACATCCTGCAACAAGAAGTGGCTCGAGTAAACGAAAAGAGTACTCCAGTAAAAATTCCCTGACATCTAACTGACTCCATAGTTATTCAACTCTTTGGTGTGTTATTTTAACACCAGAATCAGCAATATTAGCAAGACAACATGGTGTTTTCTGGTACAGATCTTAAAACTTTCAAGAATGCTTTTGCACTCAGTTTGATCTGATCTTAAAATTTAATATATTTGATCATGTCCAACACATTTTATTAAACACATACATTTTACAAGTTGTTGTATTTATGTAGAAGTTAATTAAGCGACTTCCATCTGGTTAAGTATATGAAGGACAGCCATGCTCTAAATTTGCTTTTCAGCTTTAATATTTAGAATGGTATTTTTTTTATTCTAGCAAGTCTGCAACCCGTCTATAACTGTTATAGTATCCCGCATAAAGATCCCACTATATACTGTATATATATATATATTTTCTTTTAATAACAGAAACATATCTAAAAATGCATCACTAATCCGCTTTGAGTTTGGTGGTGATCCCTTGCAAAGGTGTACCTGAGATGTTTGATAGTACAGAGGAAAGAAATGAAGACACAGATCTGATCACAGGACTTACTCAGCTTTCGCTCCCTGAATCAAGAGAGCGTTGATACACTCCAGGCTGCCCGCACGAGCAGCCTTGTGGATGGGCGTCTCACCCACATAGTCCTGAGTGATGACAAAAGACGTCAGTTACAGACTGAGGAGAGGAGGACGCAAACACATTCAAAGTGACCATAAATCTACATGAGTCAGTAGGTTAATCAAATATATTCTCCCTAACTAGCGTGAAAAGACATGGTGCTACTGAACAGACACATTAGTAAGGGTGCAGCTGAGCGATAGAGAGAAGAACCTGCAGTAAAAGGCCGTCTCTAATCAACATATTATGAGCTAATCTTTAGAAATGTGCTTCATGATGACGACAGTACATTATATCATCATGAGCTACTTATCTGATTTCTCTCAGCAGTGCAGCAGAGCATGGTAGTGCAAGGAAAAGCATCAAAGGGAAAAGACTGCACAGTCTGAGAGAAACTGCTAACAGATAATTTGATAAAATGAATCTAGACAGAAGCCCTGCACCTGACAAAGTGCACAGCTGAGAGGACACTGTGATGATCCTGAGCCCAATTTGGAGTGATCCTCCTTGATGGGATCAGTCTGAGCTTAACCTCTCACACTGCTCTGCTCTGTCCACTAACATGTATAACTGTTCCTTATAGTTTTTTAAAATTGAAGTAATTTGTAATTAAATCCTTTGTAACAGATGTACTACATCCCCTTCAAAATGTACAGCTTTGCAACAGCAACAATTAATTGGCAGGCAAGTGCACAGGCACGGGTTGCGTTGGCATCCACTGTCGTACCTGTCTGTTGATATCTGCGCCTGCTTGGAGTAGCCATAGCAAGCATTCAGGGTGGCCCCCAAATGCAGCGATGTGAGTGGGCGTCTGTGCAAACCTGGAGGTCATCGCGTTCACACCGCAGCCCACCTGAACCAGACGCATCACACACTCCAACTGTGGCAACACAAGGGCAGTTCAGAGACACACAGTCAAATGATAAGCGTGTGTGCAGTGATTCATTCATCTTTACCCAGGAAAACTCTGTGCAGGCATAAACAAGTTCAGTGCAGAAAGCTGGTTAGAGGCAAATGTGTGTTCTTTGGCTGGCCAGTTCCATTCAGTGTGCCCAAACTACAGGGCTACGAGAGCTCAACTGACATGGAATTATTGGAACTGATACCAATACAATATTAGGTAGTAAAAACCTTTTCATATTGATAAATCAGCTATTACAGTCAGACTTTTTTTTTTATTTTTTATAATAACCTCTTAAATGAGATCACAAAACATTTGCAACTAATGTGTAATGTAAGCTAAATATTTACCGGTTAACAATGGGCTCCTATTGTCTTAAATTCACCAGAAATCTGATCATAACAAATCAGCCTACTTATCTTTTTCTGCGTTGTCTTCTTTAAAAGCTTTTTTTTTTTTAAATATCGACCAATACTGGTAACCTACATACCAACACCAATATATCGGTGATCGGCCAGTATCCGTCAGGCGCGGTAGAGCTACCAGCTAGTATGTAATAAATCTTTGTAATAGTAGCTGTAAAGGCATTTTAGTTGACGTCAATGCGAAGCTCGTAAAGAAGCTGTTATGAATTAACCGCGTGATTTAAATATGTTAGAACAATTTTAAAAAATGGGACAACATAAGTAATTAATGGGAGGAGCTACAGTTCGGATCTCGTATCACCAGCTCTTAAACTATCAGCATTTTTACTATTAGGACGTTAACTGTTAGCTAACGTTGCCGCTGCTCGAACAGCGCTGTAAAGTTTCCGTAGTTTCATCGCTCGTCGTCAGTGTTTTGCCGTGAAGCCGAACCTAACGCACACCGAGCACTCTTTTACCGGGAGACCGCTGTGGTCCACCGTCCGGCCTCCACTCGCGTTCAGCTGCGGCCCCGTTAGGGTTAACGTGAAGGCAAACATCGGGAAATGGCCGAGACGACTCTCATGTCCGACAGCGTTTGGCGCTTATCCCGCGCGTAGTTTTAGCGAAAGAAAAATAAACTGTCTATTAAACGGACAAACAGCCGGCTGTCGGGCTACCTTTCCGAAATGAGCTCCCCAGTGTATGGGCGTCCAGCCGTAGAAGGCGTCCTCCACCGTGAGGTCAACCGGGTTCGAGGTGCACTGAAGGAGGGAGCACAAGGCACCGACGTCTCCATCCCTGCATGCCCGGTGGAGGGGGAAGCGGCTGTTTAAGACCTCCTCGCTCGAAAATCCAGACTCCACTCCCACCGACATTATGGCCCCCCCTCAAAAAACGACTACTTTCGAAGGGACAACAAATTAAAACTACCTATTGTCTAAGTGTGGTCGCCGACCGAGCGCCTCCAAATGAGGACATGCGCCACCCCGGCTTGCGCTCCCTTTCTTCTGCCTGACAACACCGAGCAGACAGGACAGAGCACGCGCCCCAGTACAGCCCGATAACCGCCGAGTGGGCTGCAAAACGCGGACTGGATCTCACCTTCCTGAAATTGGATTCAGTCTCCTTCAGGTTTAAGATGGCAATCGTAAATGTTGCATTACCACCATCTTTTGGGGTTATTTCGCAACGTACAGCGGCTGTTCTGTCGGATTTGAGGGTTTTTCCTCATTAGGTCTGATTAGGCTGGAGGACATCTTAAACCAATCACTGGGTCAACGACATGCAAAAATGCAGTCTGTCTACATTTTTTTCCGTCACTTGTGTAAACATGAGCAAAACGCACGTTCCACTACATGCAATCTGGAATTGCTGAGCTGCGCTCAGTACTGGAAACAAGAAAGTCCCATCAATCCTCACACTGCTTTGCTTTGTACTCATTGACAGAGTTTATGATAAATTGTTTGGTGTGACATCAACTTCTTGCTAATCATTCTGCAGGTCTACATAATATATAAACATTTTTATTAATGCTAAACTACAAACTTATAAACTGCTTCACTTTTACAGAAGTGCAGCACTGCATCCCAACGACCACCTTATCTTTACACACTGACTTCTGCTTCTTTACCTGCTATGAAAATACGAAGACAAAATGATAAGCTTCTTAAGCATTATCACTTAACTTCAAATAAGTGGAGTAGCCAAGAAGTGAATCTTGACATCTTCACTCACTTCTTTTGCTTTGGTTGGTTTGTCAAGGGGAATAACATAATAATAATAATAATAATAATAAGAGGAAGAACGTGCAGTAGTTATAAAGGACTTTTCCCAATGATCTTATGATATTAACCCAACTGGTCAAGGCAATGGGCTGACCACCTTGAGCTGGATCTGCTCCAAGGTGTCTGTCTGTCAGAAGGTTGTTTTTTCCTCAACACTGCCAGTGTGCTTGCTCATGATTGCATTGTGGGTAAGTATGTATGGTCTTGGCCTGCTCCTCATCTTGACACTACTTTTTTTGTGAATTTGCACGACATAAACTAAAACTGACTTGACTTCTGCACCAGGTGGCTGCAGTGACCCCTACATTGCAACGCCTTTAGTTTGAGAATGGCTTTGTTATGGAACAGAGACATTTTTTGTCTGTGGTGTTCAGTGACACATGTTCATTGTTGCACAAAGTGATCAGTGACCAAATATGACATAGTGTGGATGATGCATGAAAGACAGCGGGGCCAGCGGACAGATGACATTTAAACACATGAAAGCACAGAATTTAAGCTTAATATTCAATTTAATGAGTCTTCTATTAATTCAAAACTTGACATGTTCTTTTAAACTTACAAAATAAATTACTTAACCATTGCACATTGTTGAAAAAAAACAAAAAACAGCAGGCAGGTGTAAAATGTACTTCGAACAACAAAGAAAGGCTGACTTCCCTTAAACACCAGAACTAGCAAGCATTATTTTAACATGGTATACCCAGTTTTATTGCAGAGGGCTTCTTGATGTACACAAATCACATTTAATAACTTACCACTGAAACTCTTAAACATAAATCAAATCAAAACTTTTGAGGTCCCATAACAATGCACCTGACAATAACAAAGAGAAAACACCTTTAAGACTGACATATACTGTGGTCTTTACATTCTTAGTCATACAGAAATTTGTATGGACCTAACAGAGAGTGCAATTTGCAAGACGTTATGAAAAAGTAAAATTACTGTCAAATGTATTAACAAAACTTAAGGGGATTCTTCACAATCAATCTGATATTTGGTGTCAAACTGAAAAAAAAATCTGGGGACTACTCTGCTTACAAGCTGCATGCCTATTAATAACAAAAAAAACAACATATTATTTTAAGTCGGTTTACGTAATAACTATTTTTAGTAGGAACGTCTTATTCTAAAACCCTTTAAACCAAGAGAACAGACATACTGACACAATCTCAGAGATAATACTCATCCTTGAAAGAGAAATATGCAGGAATCTGTCATAACTATTTTTAACAGGTTTTTTTTTTCCAGATATCCCAAAAGCCAAATGAAATTACTACATCCAAGTCCTTTTGCTTTTCCAATTCAGATTCAGTGTGAGAGTACCTCAGATGTACATGAATTTATGTGCAGAACAGACAAGTTAAAACATTAAAAAAGACAATTCAAAACATTTCCTTTTTTTCCCCAGTTCACAGTATAACATCATCATCATCACGTGTCTATTTTCGGTATCCCACTTGTACGGCTGCAGGTCAGAAAGCTGTAGGAGAGGACTTTTGTTTGTGGAAGCTTCATGCTCAAGTCCTATCGCTCCAGGAACTGGAACGAGTCCAGGAACTCTTCCTCGGTGATGTGCTCCAGCTTCTTCAGGACTTTTTCTGAACCGGCTGCTGGGTAGTCTGCTACTGGATAGTGGGACATGAGGTGGCTGTAGGTGGGGTGGGCCTGGAAGGAACAGCAAAGGGTGCGGAGGAAAGGCAACAGCTGGGTGATGGAGGACAGGGAGCGCTGAGTCAGGAGCGGGAACTCTAATTTCTCGGTGGAGGATTCCTCACTTAGTCCATTCAGTGTCTGGAAAAGCAAAGGACACCATAACGGGAGTGAGACAGACATTTCACAGAAAAAAATAATCTGAATGAATATGACTTTTTAAATCACAATTTCTTGAAAATATGAACATTTAACAGCCTTTAAGCTTTATTAAAATGATAGCATATTAATGATAAAACATCAAGTTTTACATGACATTCTCATTAAAAATTATCTTTGCAACCATGCATGTTTTAGATTCCCACTTTAACAAGATAATTGACTTGAAAGTTAAAAAAAAGACATTATTTTGTTGTTTGTTGCCTACTTATGCAAAGTCCTTTAAATTTTAGCTTTGGACACCTGTCTCATGCTAAACTCACAGTCAGTCATAAATTTGTGCTTATTTAAATAAAGCATTAACAAGTGGCTTAAAGTAGGTTCGGTATTTTACAAGGGGCGTAGTATAACTAGGTTATTCCCCAATCTCATTATAAAGGACATTCAAAAGTGCCAGCTATCTAAAATTTTGAAGTTGACAGTTTTAAAACCACATACCCCATATCGCAGCTGTATCCCTTCCAATATTCTGACCACATGTGGTATACAGTCCTGCTCGCCTTCTATCAGCGCCATCTCTGGGCCACTGTAGTGGTTCACGTTGACCTCAGGGACAAACGCCCAACGATACCTGTCCAAGAAAAAGAAAAGGTCAGACGCAGGCAAAACAGTTCTCAAAGTTCTTTGGTGCTGAATTTGGCTCTTACATTTGAAAGAGAGGAATCTTCTCAGGAGGAAAAGCCAGGGAGGTGTCCAGAAACTTGCAGGCTGACAGGTACATGTCCAAGTCTGCCTGAGAGAAATTCACGGGTCCATTTCTGTCGAGGGCTCCGCGCACCACTTTAGCCAGTCTAGGCGGCGCACGCGAGGAAAAACGAGGAAAAAGAAGTGTTTTGAAAGAGCATCAGCTGGGTTAAACATGAATAAAATCATCGCCTTACTTTGAGACTTCCTTGTTTAACTGCAAAGCTTTCTCTAGCCGTGCAAACACACGAATCTGGGGGAAAAAAAAGAAATAAGATAGTTAACTGAGCGTTTGAGTGACTATTTGCCTTGGGTTCAAACCAGGTTCTCAGAGGATGTGAACTGACTAGCTCTGTGACCATTATTGGCCAAAGAGATGTGAGGTGCTGAAAGGAGATCCGCAGCAGAAGAACACGGAACATCAGGAAGATCTGGGCTGAGACGAAAGCACTGGGGTTCATGCGCAGAGTATCAGTCAACCGCTCTGAAAGGAGGGAGAGACCACAGTCGGCTCTGTTTCAACCACTGTACTGAACATATGTGCATACTGTAATTAGCCAGTACCGTACCTTGGATGAGGGGCAGATAGAGGTGATACTGGTCGAGTTCTCCGCTGAACACGGCGAACGCCTGGCGCTTCAGCAGCATGGGTTTCTGGTCTGCATTAGCAAACAGTTTCAGGGAGCTGCTCTGCATGCCTACAGCACACATACAGCTTTGTAACTGTCATTTTCTCTCTAAATATATACACCTCTTCCAGATGTGACATGTTAACTGTTTTAGTTTGAAAACACTTGTATTTTTTGGGGGGAGAATCTTTTAGATTTTATTGGATAGGACAACTAGACGTTACAGCACCCCATCTCTTCTGTCTTTGAAATTAATTCATTAATTTAACCTCAATGACTACCCTTTGATGTCACAGATTATCCCCCATATTTAGATCAGTGGCAGCTTTACAGACAGTTACCAGAGGCTGTACTCACTCATGAGGTCTTTAAACATGGTCTTCTCATGAGTCAGCAGGTGGTCAATAATGGATTTCCATCTGTAAAAAAAACAGGGAAGTCGAAAAGCAGATAATCTTAGACATCTTAGACTTATCCCATGGTTGTGGAAAAGATGTTACTATGTTCCAGAAGGGTCAAATTCCTGGGCTGCATCAAGCAAAGAAAACAACTTAAGAAAACAAAACAACTAAAATCGGGATAAGAACTGTGCAATGCATTATTAAAACCTGGAAGGACAGCAGAGAACCATCATCTCTGAGGGAGAAATGTGATCGGACTCTCCCATCATCAAAACAAGATCCCAGCGGAAAATTAATGCAACTTTGGATGGAAATAAATTTCGTGAAATTGCATGATCTTATGGAATCGAGGCCACGGTGAATGAGTGACATGACCAAAGCTGAAGGCACTCCAACAAAATATTAGAGTGTGTGACTTTTCTTTTTGGACGAGCAGTGTATAAATATCTACATCTAAAATAGTTTTTAGCCTTGGCCTGTCTCCTGGACTTTGACAAATGAAGCAGCTTTGGTCACTATTGGACCTTTGCCACAGTGGTTGAAAGACTTTACCACACTGCAACTTAAGACTTTTGTGCCTCTGGTTACCAATCGAGTTGCAGTGAGCATCCATGTCTGTCCAGATTCATAAAACACATGTAGTACTCACAGAGAGGTTCATCACATGGTGCTACGACAATCACCTGAAGCTAAATATTGGTAAAATCAAGGAGCTTGTTTTGGATTTTGATGCCTCAAATATGACACGAACAAACAAGCTACAATTTTTTAAACATGGCTGCCTCGCATACATCTTCAAACCTGCAGCACAGTGGATCTACTAGAATACAGTCATCACAGTTTAGAGATAGAAACAAAGCGTAGTGTCACAAATTCAGAATCTGACTAAATGTGACATATGGTAACAATCTCTCCTTCCGTATCTGAGTTGAACAATGGTCAGAAAAGTGTTTCTGCAGAATGTTATGACAACACAGAAATTTTGACCTTTTCGATATAAAAATTCAACCATGCTTCATTGTTTTATCCTATTTTATATCTGTCTATAATTGTATCATGTTAGTGTAGGTTTTCTTGAGATGGCTAAAATGTGTTTTGTGATCCCAAAGTGACTGATAACCAAATCCCGATCAGTCGCCCCATGATTTCAAATGGTTGTTTTTACAAATCTGAAGAGATTCATAAAAAAAAAACATCAGAAGATATCAAATTCATTGATGCACTAACAGAACAAAAACATAATGGCTCCTGCTAAGGCTATCCCTGGTGCGGAGGAATTACAATACATGCAACACAGACAAAACACAAGAAATTAGTTTACGCCTTCAACAAGTTGATACACGCACACACGCACATCATTTAAGAAAATATAAATAAATCACCATCTAGCATATAAAAGCACTAACCTGGAAGCGCAGGAGGCATCCATGGTGAAGAAGAGGGGGTCCATGAAGAGCTCAAAGACCTCTTTCCTCCAGGCCCGTTTGGTGTAAGCGTAACCACTCAGACTGCTCAGCAGCTGAGCACCGGCTTCGAAGCTGGGCATGTTGTAGGCACTAGAGGAGAGAAAGGAGAGGAAGGTAGAGGAAATCTATTTCCAAACAAATCAGGCATACTTAATAATAATTACTATGCTTACTTACTTGTGGTTCTTCAGGTAGGGGAAAACATAGTACATGAGGCGAGAAATGAGAGGAACAGCTTTCTCCTTCTCATCACTGCGGTATACCATGTCCAGAAGTGGTGCCAAGATCTGAACAGTGAGGAAACGTTAAATTAAATGTTAAACAACCATTCACCTATTCATTCTTTGGCAATAAAGAAGACCTTGAAAACCCCTACCTCAGCCAGGAGAACAAGAGCCTGCACACTGTAGACTGAAGGAGCTGAAGAGGAAACCATGGTGCTCGCCTGGGCAACCAGCTCTGATGAGAGGATGAGGAGAGAGAAATGCAGGTTTACTCGTGACTGTGAAAAGCTTGTATCTTTTCTGCGAGGTAGCAATACACGCATATTCAGAGAGGTGCCAATTAGGCTAGCAAAATTTCATTATAGAATAAAAGTGAGTGGAGAGAGGTGATTTTAAGTGAAAGTTATTAGTTATACCCTGAAACTATTTCAAGACCAGAGGTGGATCACAAAAAGAGGTTAACTGGACATTTGTGTGGAAGAATGTCCATTTGCTATTTTTCTCCAAACAGCTGTTGAGTTGTAATTTGTCACATATCCGTATGTGACATCAATTTATTAGAAATAACAAAGACCACAAGCTTCCATGGAATACTATGCTTAACTGTATCATCAAAGAAGTTTCTTTATATTAGGGAATACATATTATCCATTAACTATTTCTTCATTAGCCTGCACATTAGTAGTAGTTGACATTATAAAGCACTTAAAAATGCTGAATTCTGCATGATTATGAACTACAGCTACAAAACCATCAGTTAAGACATTCCCCTCAATAACCTGCTAAAAACTGCTTACTGATTGGATTGTTGTTGCACATGAATTATGTTCTGAATTTGCATTGCTCAGTATGGATCTTAAAAGGTGGATGGTTATTCTTCCTTAAATATTTGACAACTCAGACCTGTACTGAATCAGTTACAAGCAGGACCTCAATTAGAATAGAGAAAATATTCCGATGTTCTTTATAAAGCTCATGCTGACCAAAGCATATAAAGATTCACCTATAACAAGATCCACACTTACTATCAATAAGAAATAATGACAGGGTCATTGGCAAAAACCTGTTAGATAATGCTCTAATAATTGTAAATTATTGCCGTGTAGAATAAGACATTAATGAGGCCTTCATAATGAGACATAAAAAGCCAAATACATGCTAATAAGCAACTATTTAAAGGTTATTCTATATTCTCAAAATGTTATTATAAGCTTTGCTTTGGCCAGTTGGACAAAGAATGCACGGACTTATTATGAACAGTTACCATCATGGTCGCCATCCCCGTCTGCGTCATCGGGTTCATCCGCTTCAGGACACACCTGTGGCTGAACTTTGACCTCAAGGCTGCGGCTGAGCCAACTGGTCTGCTCAAGAGATGACCCTGCGATCCCGCCCACCGCCTCGAGGATCCGCTGTGTCACCTCCTGCACAACAACGTCGCCATCAGTATCCCCACACTATCTCTTAAACGCTCACTCGCTGCCTTGATAACCGCAGCAGCATCACAACCTACCTGTAGATCTCTTGTGTCCTTCTTATTCTCAAGGTTGGGCAGCCTGTTAACAAAGTCGTTGAGAATTCTGCAAGACAGAAAGAGTCCTTGAATATCATATTTTTTCAAAGGGAAATGAAAATATTTAACAAATAGGACAAATACAAGCAGTAAGTTAACCACTGTCTATGTCATCACATGAAATATGTCTTGTACGCTCAGTGCCAAAATGAGCTGCAGTGCTTTTATGAGCTGTTTTGTTGCGTATGTTCTGTATTTATGAAAACTTACCCCAGCAGTAAGAAGTGGCCAGGTGGGGCTAGGTTGAGTTGAACAGACTCCCGTAACAGACTGAGAAGAGGAGCAACGTTTTCCTGCAGAGCCTGTGCTGAAATACTACACACAGAAGCAGAGATCATTTTAAAATAGTCTTATTGAACCAAAGGCGGGCCCTTGCAATGTATTTTCCCTCTTACCTTTGGATATAGGCGTAGCTGAAATGCAACATGGGGATGTCTACCAAGCTTGACTTCTGAGAGACAGAAATGTGGACAATGTTACAAAAATAAGGAGAAATTTGATTCAGAAATGTTGAAAATACAAGTTTAGAGCATCTTGGTGTGTGTGTGTTTGTGTACCTGTTCTCCTTTGATCTGATTTGGTTTTTTCACCACCTCCTTGACCAAATGTAGGACGGTGTTTGTTTGCAAGGTCTCCAGTGATTTCACCAGATCCACAATGACAAGACAAGATTCACTAGCCTCAGGTAAAACCTAAGGAAACAAGATTGCAATGACCAACAAGTGCTGGACTTTTGGGTCTTTTTTTTTTTTTTTTTTTGCAATTCTTACTTTGTTTTTATGCCTCCTTTTGCTCTTTCTTCTGCTCCACACTTCACCCAGTGAGGCCATTAGCTGAACGCCATAATGCCCAGTTAGAGGAAGTAGGAACTCCAGGATCCGATGCCGTAATATCTAAACATACAGTACATGGACACAGATAATACTCCGTAATAATAAGGCATCTACAGTATAAAGCAGAAAATGTATACTGTAAGCACAGATTTATGCATTTATGTAGCACACACCTTAGTGCTTTTAAAGTAAACAGAGGTAGAGGAATGTCTGTTGCTCTGGACGGAGTCAGATGAACGCTTTTGAACCTCTTCCCTCGTGACAACCCCCCATATCAATGCCATACTACTGAGCATGTGCGGCAGAGCCTCTATCACAGTGCTCCGTGCGTTACGGACATTCACGGCATCGCAGGCAGGCAACGACTGACAATGAGAGAGAGAGAGAAATGTCAGATGACAGACATGAGAGGTACACCTGTGTACATGTTTCATGCCTCACCCTCTTGTGGTCCAGCAGACAGTAGTGTGTGACGGTGGTCAGGCCTTCAAGCAGAGTCAGAGGGTAGTCAGGGGCGATGTTTTCTCTCCTACCACTCAGGCTGATCAGAATACAGAAACATAGGTCAAGCATTTCATCTACCACACAAACCCCCTCACTGAATTTTTCACTATATCCAGCTACAAAGATATAAATATTAGTGTCTGAAATATACAACTGAAAATATAGGAACTGCAGCTCTCTTTTCCCTAAATTTATGATTAATAATCTTATGATTCCCACACACTTACTATGACACATACATATAATATCTAATATTCACAGTTAACTGATAATTCTTTTTACAATCAGAGTATTGACTATTTCACATGGTGCTGTTGAAGTATTTGCTTATTTGTTTAATTTATTATATGGGTTTTAGTCATGTGGCCATTGTGGGTTTGACTCTCATTTGATTTATGACCGAAAAATGTTACATATTGGGAGAGACACCTGTCGGTTACCACAAAGCTGTCAAATTGTAAACTATGTAAGCATGTTGTGTTTTCAGCGCTGCCATTTCTACCTCTGATATGTCTTTCCTCCGTCATGCTCATAAAGCTTAACCAGCTCGTCCAAGTTCTTGCATATCTGACTGATGAGTGGAGCCACGATGATGCTTAAGGAGCGGCCCAGGTACGGCAGACAAGCGCACAGCAGGGACACCCAGTGGGGGTGCATAGCGTAGCCGTACTGTGGCTGCAGAGCCCTGGCCGCGGCAGAGACAAACATTCCTTGGGCTGTGATGGGGTGACTTTGGACGTACTGGGCCGCCGTGATCGACTGTTGGAAGAGAACAGCGGTTTGCCACTCACGAGCCAGAGGGGTGCTTTGGTGTTCACGAGTCTCCCCGTGCTGGCAAGGTGCACCACCCGGGCCAGCTGCTGAGGCAGTCGCACCAGGCAGCACCTGGTACTCCAAGACTATGAGAGCCTGGAGAAGTTTCAATAATTCCATTTGTAAGGGGTACTGTTCTGGC
>KV751321.1:11351457-11371505 GCA_001698575.1 Mola mola
AGCTGTCTGTACAGCTCAGACTGTCCACCACAACACACAGCGTCCTGAGAGAGACACAGGCACGCACACACACATGCCAACAGTCAGATTTAGGAAAGAAAGGGAAAAAACATTTACTGAATATTTTACTGAATACTGTTGTCAACAACATTCAGTATTTTGAATCATCTCAGTCAGAGGAGAAGATAAACAGTAGAGAAAGCTATTCCATCAGTGGGAACTCACTCCATAATTTTCTTCCTGTGGGTAGCACTGATCTCCCTTTCATGTGATATGATTATTTTAGGATAATCTCCAATCAGATCATTATTATTCTGGATCAAACTTAATTCCGAAAATGTACTATACTGATATTTAATCTTTGTTTAAAAAAATGAACTGCTTCAAACTGAACAAAGTAATGCAAAACTGTTGCTGCACCTGATGTTTCTCACAAAGTGATACAGAAGGCGAGAAATAAGTTACGTGTTGGAGTATATTTAAACATGTACAAAACAAAATGAAAATTTGAGCAGTTTTATTTTTTTGCAGCATGTGACATGTTTTTTTGTTCTGTCTAGGTTCTACCTTTGCATAAATTTTAGCTTTTGTTAACTTTTCATCTTTGCACCCCTGGCACTGATGTGTCCTTGTAGAGCAGGTTAATCCACTATCAGATGAGCTCTGACAAACAATTTGATGTCACGATGCTGGCTATCTTTTAAATTGTACATTGTATTCAAGATTACAGCTGCACACAGAGAAACAGTGACATATATCGATAACAACAATGCCCCTTATTTGTTTTAAATACACACCACTCCACTATTTACTGACCTGTCAAATGAGCGATCGAGAGACATGGTTCTATTAGACTGGATCTCCCTTGTCAGGTGCCATAGAACTGTGAAGCGGTGCAGTGCTTCGAGTCGAACACCCTGAGGCAGACAAACATAAGGCACACCTTTGGTTTTTATCCTAACTTTGGGATGTTTCCTGCTAGGTCTGTTTGTTTAATGAAGTTCAACACACCAAGAAAGATAGATAGATAGTGAGATAGCTGTACTTTATTCATCCCAAGCTGGGAAATTACAGAACGAAAAACAAGCACGTCTTGAAAAAACACACTCACAAGAGGATTAAAAAAAACTAACAAAAGACAAAAAGTTAAAAGTCACAACGGGAGCTATTACTACAGGCTGCCTCTTGACAAGGCACCATCTTAGAAGTAAGTGTTGGAAAAAAAACTGAAATGTGTGAAGACGTTATGGTTCAGCGTGTGCGCAGTTACAGTATGTTCACCTTGTCTTTGTGCATTAGTGCCTGGCAGATAATGTCTTCACAGATGGACGACGATGGGGCCAAACAGTGAAGCCTGTAGAAGAGTTCCACACACGAAACGTGCTGTTCTCTCCGTTCTGTGTCTAGCTGGTTCCAGAGTACTTGGGAAACCCTCTGGGTAGCAGAAAAATATAGAGTTACCACTTTGCAGTTGAACACCTGTGTTTTCTCAAAGTCTGTCCAGACTTAAACATCACCACAGTTTCAAGCTGGGAACCCAAGATTAGTGTCAACATTTCAGTATCCAGTCTAACATAAAATACTGTCAACATCTCCTGTTCTGTTCCTGAGTTACAGCATTAAATAATAAAAAATATTGTCACTTACTCATTTCATTCTATTAGATATCATCTGAAATCATAGGACCATGACCTTTAACAACCAAAATCTAATCATTAAATTCACCAGTCCAAGTGGATATTTGTGAAGGCATCCCTGGGATATTGCTTTCACGAGAACGGGACAGACGAACATTGTAAAAAATAGCAATATCAAAGCAGTTCATTCACAATGCAGCTGTAAGATACACTTTTTTTTTTTAAAAATTTAAGTCCATAGCCAGACCTGATAGAAATCTGTGCGCTCTTCTAAGGCACGAAGCAGAGCGGGGTAAATAGGTGGCACAGTGACCATCTGTAGCCGCCCACTCAGAGGGTTGGTGTCAGCTATCTGGTAGCGTCTTTGCTTGTCCACAATGACCAGTGCTAGAGACTGGGAGTGGTTAATGAGCTCCAACAAGGTGGCCACTGCAGTGTGCTGGATGTTGTAGTGCCTGGACAGGCAGCACAGCATCATCAAGGACTTCAGCCACACTGGGAGGCTCTCTATGTCGCTACCTATGGAAAACAAAATGTTTTAACATTAAAACATTCACTGATTTTACTCATGAAGATGAATTACCTTGTCAAGAGGAGTGCAATTCATTGTGTAAAAACAGCTGTACAATGCCTTCTGTGTGAGACAATAACCCGTATAAATTACATCAGGATTAACTCAGAGTGATTTTGAGATTTAAGCTTGAAAGATGTGGGTGTTTACCAGCAAGAGACAATGTGAAAAAATCATTTACATTATGGATCCATATAGGGACCAAATATCATTTTACACAGGCTTTTGTCTGGCTAGTTTTGACTGTTAAATCAGTATTTTTTGCACATTCCAGATTTTTCTAAATGCAGCTCTGTATATTTTGTGGAAGATTCCAGTCCAAATGTGTACCGACCTGTCTGATTAAACATATCTGAGTGGAGGACCAGCGATTCCTCTTCACTCAGGTAAATAGGGAAGGTGCTGCACTCCAGCAGCAGGTGGCAGGTGGCGGTGAAGGCCTGTCGACAGGCCTCAGAGATCTCCGCTCTGCCTCGGGGCATGTAGCCTTCCGCCCACTCCAGACTCCCTGAATTCCTGCTCTCCTTTTTCATCTCTTTGGCAGCTTCTGGGGTCTGGGCGTCAGACACAGGGAAAGGTTTGAATTTGTTTGGTGTGAAGAGTTCTGTCAGTTTGTCTTTGATTTCTCGTCCCCCGATGCTTCCCAATAACTTCTTCTGATCGAGCGAGGGAGCAGTTAGGTCAGCCTGTGGAGCTTCCCCTGGTCCCCTGACATCCTCCACCTGCACTAGCAGGTATCTATCAAGCAGAAAGAGGGGGAAAATTTTAGAAGTTCATAAATGAGATCCAAGATATACACATCGATCTGATAATGGCGTTGTCGTTTACCTTGTGGTTATGTAGGCCAGGATGTCCTGCAGACTTTGGGTCAGGGTGTCTATGCTGCCTCCCCTCCTCCACATCCCCTCATGTTCTTTGCAAATTTCTTTTCCCTCAGCTGTGGACACCATCCCTGGTGAGAGGTGCTGCTCTGATGGTGAGGCACTGATGCCCAATCCGCTGTCTTCAGACCTGAGGGTTGGGTGAATGCCATTTGCAAGCACCGCATCATTTCCTCCATCTCTGCTCAGCTCTTCATCCTCATGGTGACCATTAATCTGAGTGACACCTTCTTCCTTTTCCTCGCTATCCTAGATACAATATAATTGATACAATGAAGCACAGTTAAACATTTAAAATACAATTTAATAAGACTGGCATAGACTGTAAAAATACTAACCCCAGTCTTTTTGCTTTCGTCCTCTACTGACTGTGACTCCGTGTCCTCCAAGTGTGTTCCTGCCTCAATGTCCATGTACGCCACGGGCATTTGGATCTTACTCAGGACCTTAAAGCAGGCACGTAGACTCTGTGTGAAATCTTCCAGGCTAACAGTGTCCATGTGGCTGTGCAAAGTCTGCAGCATAGTGCTCAGCATCTCAGGGAGGAACTGGGATTGGATGTCAACATGGAGCTCCTGGGGGGGTGGAATAAAAACATGTAGAACACTATGTTTAAGTTTTTTCTTAGTTAAGACACACACCCAAATGTTTTTGGGTGTGTCTGAGTCAGCTGTTCGTCAACTAGTGTTAGGTAATTGTCATTATTTGTTTTAACTGAACCATAACCTAGAAACAGAATTTCACAAAAAATTCAAAATGTAAAAGAAAATCTTTTTCTTCAGTTGGTCAAAATATAATTTGTCTAAATTTACTGATTTTGTACGCGTCAACATTATGTAAAAAAAAAAGAATTCTATTTCACTGGAGAATATAAACTTTGAGAATTTTTAAAATTTGCAGGTGTGTAACTTGTTTACCAGAGGAAGAATGTCGAGGAGGAAAATGATGAGATTGGACATCTCTGTGACCGACGGAGGAGGGTGACACCTGTCCTGCCGAGGAGGCGTTGGTGGGTCATCTTTCTCACTTTAGAATACAGACAAAGAAATCATTTAAAAAATAGTGATCTTTCTCAGTTGATATTTCATTACTTGTTGTATCGGCTATCTCTTATGAACTGGCATCAGACATTGTGACAGGTTTAAGTTTTAGAGTTTCACGTTATCCATGCTGTACCTGAGAGACGTGCAGAAACGTCGGGTCATGTACTCCCACAGGTATTCGCTGTTCATGGAGCTCACAAGCATATTCACTGTCTTTATGATCTCCGATGCATTCTTATTCTCCTTTATCTTGCTGTTTGAGGAAACACAAGAAAACAATTACCTGTTTTGGGGTTCTATTTGTTAAGCCTCACTGTGGTCAACAGTGAACACCAGTCAGAGTAACTTTATTTGTCAATTCTTACATCTGTCCTACATACTGTATCTATCACTCTTACATGGCTAGCTGGTTGCCCGAAAGTCCTGCCCCGGCGATGGTGTCCTCCCCTACCATCTCTCGACAATATCTGCGGAAGGCTCTGACTACCTCCAGTAACACACTGCTCATGACAACTGGACCTGAGTAGAAACATGGTCTTTACATACATACATACATCTAAAACGAGTGGTGTTGAAGTAATGCTTTTTTTCATGTGCTTGTGTAGCGTGCCGCTTGGTGCTGCCTACCTATTTCAGGTTTATCCAGCAGAGTCACGATGAGGCGAAAAGGCCTGAGGTATCCAATCACGTTCTCAGGGTCGGCCTCCACGTCCTTCTGATTCAGTATATTAATCAATGCCTGAAGCCACAGAAATGATCAGATGATAATGTGAGAAACTGGTGACAAACATAACTTTGGTTCATTTCAGATAGTTAGACATTTTGGGATACGTGTTAGATGCTGGCCAAGGGTAGTCATTTTGGGCTAGCCTGGAGTCTCACTGTAATAAAAAGATGCTCCTGAAATCACAACTTCCCCCAATACACTTTTCTGTATTAAAACAATTAGATGGATTTTCCTAGCACTTAGATTTGCACCAAATTACTATTTTAATCACCGATTAAAAGAACCTGAAAGAAGAAAATCTGTCACTCCTTCTGGTTTCTGCCCCATAGCTCTGCCCCTCCTTTTAGACAGTCATAGAGCCCATAAGAAGGGTCCACGGACAGCTGTTTTGCCATGTCTTCCATGTTTTTGACTCTTTACTGTGTATGCAGTTGTTGATAATGCTGGAGGAGCAATTTTTCCTGCAGTGATGTCCGACATTGTAACGGCCTTTCACCATCTATGGGGACATGCACAGGCATCTTTGTAGAACAGCTGATAGGAACGCCCTCTCTCTGAAATGACCTGTGATTGGCCATAAATCACCATCACACATAGATTTTAGTAAAGCCTGAGAACAGTCTTGAAGAGGTGCAGAAGTCTAATCTTTTCTTACAACACTTGAAATACAATATTCTCAATGGCTAACATGGAATCTTCAAAGATGCCAAAATAAATTACATGCCCCAGCTTTAATCTGCTGATTATTTTAAAAATGAAATGGGTGCTCCAGAAATTGTGAAAATATTGCGAAAAATCTTTCAGTTTTCATTTTCTTTACTGTCAGAAATTGCAAAGAAGGGCAGCAAATCAAAAAGACATTTGTGAAGGTGGAACCAACAACTGTTTGACATTTTTGCTCAAAACAACACTGAAATGATTTTTCACAAATAACTGTATATGAATTTCCTTTCGATCGACTAATGCATTCAATGTTGCAGCTCTACTAGCACTAGAGTCATACCAATATGGGATTTTAAGGGTTAATGCTGAAAACAGTGGTAGTAGCTTCATGATAACAGTACAGAGCTTACAGTGTTATCAATCTTTTCATTGAACTTTCAATTGAAGTGCATTTTCCAAAATGTCCAACTCCTTGCTTAACAACCATGTAAAATGAGATTTATTTTAAAATGTAAATGTATTTATGCGTTAGACATGTGTCTGTGCACTAAGAGTGAGTTACCTGAACAAGACAATCTCTAGAGTAGGTGTTAAAATAGAAGGTTGTATGTTCCTCTAAGGTTGTGGAGAGGGTGGAATGTGGTGCCACCATTTCTCCTTTGATGTCAGTCCCTGAAAGCATACACACACATCCACAGAGACAAACATTTATTTAACTAAGAAACTCGTGAATTCATAACTAAAGTGTGCTTTAATGATCATCACCTAGGAGCCAGGCGTAGAAGCGTCTGTTTAGCGACATGTCTCTGCGAAGTAGAGCAAGTGAGGCTGCAGACACCATTGTGACCAAGTCATTGACACTAATGGTAATGGTGGGGTCCACTGGGTCCTACAAAGCAACAGTTGGTTGTGGATCAAAAGAGAACAATGTGAGTGTGAGGTCTTGACAGTCATCCAGAGGAAGCAATGTGAAAACTCACAACAGCAGGTTGTTAAGAATAATTTAAAACATTATTGGATATGTGACAACAGCAGTGATACATTAACATTAACTTGGACATTAGGGGACTCGGGAATAGAAAAGCAGAAACACTTAGATCACTTGAAAGCAAATTTTCCATAAATGCAGGAGTTGTTTATGTGTGCACCTACCAGCAATTCAGCAAATGGGAAAAAGTAGAGCAGGACCTCGAGCATGTTCCTCTGCACCAGAACATTTGAATCTTGCAGAGAAAGACAAACCGACTTCACCTGAAGACAGACAGAAGCTAAAAAGATCAAAAGAAATTTCCGACAGATGACGAACCTGAGTGAAAAATACGGCTAAAATATGTCACAATACAAAAAAATAACCTCGTAAGCATTGATCAAAATCTGCAATAAGACAACAACGGAAACTCACCATGAGTCCGTGGTCGTAGCCAATCATGTGGGTTTGCTGGCGCAGGGAGACCATGCGGTCAAAATGCGTGACAATAAATACGGAGGCGGGCAATCGCACCAAGGGGCTGACCAGCATGCTGCCCCACAGGGCGCCATAGAAGACCTGCTGACCCACCAGCAGTGACAACTTGAGCAGCAATGCATCAGTTCTGAACAGAGGACAAAACAGAGGAGAGAACTCACTGACATGGGTCACCTACTGATAAATGTATATAATTCATTCTGATCCAGATAACAGACTTTTTCATAAAAGAAGTACCAAAAGACTCAAAAGAATTAGCCCAAAAAAGCACGAAGAGCAAGTCTTATCAGTATATAAGATGCTGATTCCGTTCATATCTTTGGAAACTAGTCAATCCAAAATCTTAAGTTTATCTGTCATGTGTCCTCAAAGTACAAAAAATGTTTTTCCCTAAAGATGCCTTTATGTGGTTCTTGTAACTGTTGAATATTCAAGTGATCAGTTTCCTTTCAATTAGTTATATAACAGACTCTGATTCAACACCAGCACAACATGGCAGCGTTTGCATCCTGGATATGTTTTTGCCTCATTTTTGTACATCCCGAGGAAGTGGCAACCAGGAGAACCCTATGTAAAGAAATTATTCACAGGCAGCTAAACCACAACTATTTTCATTTGCTTATGCACTAATACAAACATAATTATGAATATTTATAAATAATATATTCCTCCTTTACCACTAGATGTCCCTTAATCTTACACACCATAATAAAAGGCTAAGCTAAAGCTATAGGCTTAAATTGCTTGAATCTGTACTTTCTTGGCCTATACTCCTGACACACTACGTACCTGTCGTAAACCTCCAGTCCCTCCTCCAGTCCTGGCAGTAGACCAGTGATGAAGGCCTGAAGACAGGGCACTAATGCCCTCTGCAGCGGGAGATAGTAACGCTCGTACAGCTTCAGCAGCACAGGCTTCACTGCCATCGCTGCGTGGGCCAGGAGTGGGAACAATCCCGAGCTGAGATCCCATAAAACAGATACAATTTGAGTCGTTAATAAAGTTGCGTGCATAATCAGCTGTGCTCTCTCCTTGAAGCACTTTCTTTACCTGTAAATAAACAGATCCTTGGCCAGCCATTTTGTACCGATGATTTTAAAAATGACCTCATAAGTCTCCAGAGCCTTGAGGTGCACTCCGCTTGGCAGAGCAGGGTGCAAGCACTGGGCAAGACGCTTCCCTATGATCAGCCTCTTCGGCAGGAGGGAGTAGCGAAGGTTACTCTGCAGGGCCTGACAGGAAGACACGGAAGGAAGTTAAAAACTGGGGAGGCCATTAATCACAAAAAAGCAAACATAATTAAAGAGAATTTTTGTCAGAACCATTCAACAAAACTAGAGCCTGAGAACTTGAACTATAAGGTTGAAAAATAACATCTCTCTATGTGCGAGAGGGTTTTAATAAGATACAAGAACTTCCTTGTAAGGCCAAAGAAGTGAAACATGTAATGCAGATGCTATCTTGAAACTCACAAACAAGATCAGATTAAACAAAAATAAACATAACTAATTACTACAGTGTTAGATTTACGACTTTTTTAAGGCATCAGGCCTGCATCACACCATACCTTATTGAGTTTGCCCAGGGAAGAGATGAGATCCGCCCACTCACTCGAAGACTCAAAGTTTCGCAGCGCCTTCTCGATGACGGCTGCGTAGTTGCGGTATCGGTAGTCATTCTGCAGTTCTAACTCCTCAGGATCCATGATGCATCAAAATGATCCTAGCATGTTCAGCTCAATATTTCTGGAAAAGAGATGAGAAAAAATTTGACTTTTTATGAATATATATTTAACAAACTCACGGCAGAAATCAGGTCTGTGATAGTCTCAGCTGTATATCCCTCTACTAATGAGGTTTGTTTGTAACAAATAAAATTAGCCCATTAGCTCTGTTCACTGATACACACAGGCTACAAGCCTTTAGGACAAATGTCCTCATTCATGATTGGTCTAATTTTTTTCAACTTGGCAATGGAAAATTTGTGTTCCAGAGAAAAACAAGTTGAAAACTGGGTGCAACCACACAGAGCGATACTGTTTATTTCTCAACTCTTTCTCTTGTGTTTGTTTCTGTTTGCTTTGTTTTTGCATCCTGAGGACATGATTTGGCTCTTAAGCAATTTCAACACAGGTCACAGGGGGTTTAACGCTGTGGACAAACTCCACAACACGTCTGGAAGGCGGCTTTTAGTGCTGAAACGACCAGACTATTGATCAACAATCAATGAAAATGTACTGATTCAACTTTGGAGTCATCTATGAAAAACAAATAAATACAAAAGGCATTTGCTGGTTTAACATGCAAAAATGTGCTCATGTGCTACATCAAATAAGTGTAAAAATTTGAATATGTTTTAATTTATTGCATAGTCATAATAATAACACATTGGTGGACATTGTGTTAGTCTCTACTTTAGATAAGATAATAACTTTATAGACTAAACATGTAATAAATAAAGAAAAATATGATATATTAAGGTTAGCAATTAACTAAAAACTATGGCAGCATATACATTTTTTGTGAGATAATGAAGGAATCTAAAGTGGAAAAAAGGCTAACTCAATTTCTTGTGGAAAACACTTTTAGCTGAAACACTTGAAGACGGATCAAAGACTCCCAAAATCCTTCAATGAAATAATTACACTCTTGTATCTTGTATCATAATTAAATTCTGACCATTACAGAAGAGAACATTTTGCACCTTGTTGAGTAAACTGCCCAAAAAATGACACATAAACAGCAAATATTCCATCATAACACATTGTATATAGTGGACTTGACTGGAAATTAGTATAAATACAAATGGCAGCACAAATAACAAGAGTTCAGAAATTAAGACTTGCAAAATTCTACTACTACTCGTCACCAGTGGATCAAAATTTTTCCCTCAACTGGCATCCTTGATATTAAATTAAGAGGACATAAAAATAAAGTCACGCAACTGCATTCTGCCTGGGTAATGGTCCTCTGCTCAGATGATCCTCATTAGGTGGTTTACAGGCAATTTTATCCTGCATACATGCAAACAACTAACTTCCAGTGATGGAAAGCAACAAGTACATTTACTCAGGAACTGTGCTTGAAGTACAATTTTGAGTACTTGTCCTTGAGGATGTATGAGTTATTTGAGTATGCAAAATTTCTACTTTAAACGTCCACCCCGTTGTATTGTGGAGGAAAATATTGCACTTAAATCCATTATATTTATTTATTCACTTAAGATACAGGTTTTGTTGCTAATCACATGTTGCATTTGAGCTAAATTGTGCATCTTTTAACATACTTATTCTTAATTAGAAATCAGATTATTAAAAAAAAATGTTCAAAACCTACAGTATACTACAGCTACTAAAGTATCTTCTGTGTCTATGTGATGTTATAGTAACAGGTATATTGATATAGAAGTCATTTTAGATTTTAGTCATTAGAAGAGGTGTTTTTGAAATGCTCTATTCATACAATGACTGAATAGATGGTCTACAGTTGTCATATTCAGCTATATAAAAAAATAGAAACGCATAACTATGCATTGAGCACATTAGCCCACCAAACAACAGGGACAGCTGTTTGTAGTACATGCAACCAAAATATAATGTTGATATTAACCAGACAATGTTGAGAGTTTTAATTTAATAATAGATGTGTTTGAATGCATTTCAACATTTTGTGTTGGAGTGTGGGTTACTTTCTACATTTTGACATTGATATTCAAATTTTTACAGCAAATACATCTCGGTTTCACATATTGGTTAACCGTCTTTTGATAACCAATAAACTGTATCTGTATCGGTCCTGATAACTCTGTATCAGTCGATGACTACATACACAGTGTATACATGTAAATATGTATCAATTACTTTAACATCAGATACACTCAATACTTCACTCAAGTAGTATTCCTATGGGTAACTTTGAATTTTCCCAGTTATATTTTCCCAACACGATACCTTTACTTTAACACAACTATGTGTTTTGGGTATTTTTTTCAACAGTCTTTACTTCCAGCTCATGGGGACCTTAAAACTCACAGCTTAAGCAGAGGTGACAAACTGTGGTCAAATTACATAGGCAGTGTGTCCATTTTCACTTCCTCACTGTGCAGTGCGTTATGAATCAGCAATACACAGGCTTGTGGAGAAGCATGTAGTTCTATCAGGGTGTTGAAAGCCCCGGAGAAGGCTGACACTGCGTACACACACACCAGCTGTGCACGGTGTCACCTGACTGACACCAGCGCCAGCACAGGCTGTGCAGCTATAAATTGGCAAATTTTAAGATGCACCACGTAATCTGCAGCCAAAATCCCAGAGCAGCATCAATAGAGCCTCCCGCTGAGTCCATTATGTAACAACACGACCTCAGACCACCGCCCGGATGATAATATCACTGCATCCAAGGCCAGAAAAACTACATATTTTACAGTCGACATTAATGATCGCGTGCATGTGACGTTGGCTCAAGCGTATTTCGTCAATATTAAACCTGAACACGGAAAATCCGATGGCATAAATGCAGGATAATTAGCTTCTACAAAAAAATGTGACGCTGGCCTAATATTTAAACGCCCGGCTTTCAGAGTGCTTAATGCGGTGCAATTTCAAATGGAAAGCAGGAACGCAAACAAAATTAGCTAAGCTATCAGGTGCATCCATGACTCACCAACTGAGAGACAAGCAAAAGATGTGCTTCCACTTCAAATTAATCCCGCTCAAGGAAGCCACTGCCCGGCTTTCATCAGGCATCGTTTTGCGCTGTAACCCTGCTCAAATGCTAAGAAATAACAAGCATTTTTGTTTTTCATACGCGTGAGTCCCTCACTAACCAGGACAGCCAGCAGTAATAGTCAATAGGGGCGGGAACCTCAAACTCAGGTGACTCCGAGCTGAGGGCCGACGGGACGGCTCACTTCCGGGTACAGAGGGGGGGAGGGCGGGCACACTTTAGGCTAAAACATTGAGTGTTTGCCTTTAAACCGTCGTCGAAAAGCAAACACACGGGTTTCTTAGTGATTATTGCCTAGAGAATGGAAAAACCTGTTTTTTTCCGAGCAATGAGAAAGCAGAGATACAAACACGGCTTTGACACTATCCTCGGGCTTTGGTACAGTCCAGGATGTACTCTGTTTACAAACCTCTCACTTCACTGTCAGATAGTTGGACAATATTGCGACAGCACAGAGTGTGACTGCAGTTTAAACTCGAGATTAGTCACCTTTTTTTCTTTTTATTTATTTATTTGTTCAGCCTTACACCAACTTCAAAAGTGCTTATTTGAATTACAAATTGCTAATTAGGCCAACTAGGCATTTTGGCATTAGCATGAAATGTATAACAAATAATAAAGCCCTCATTGATGATATTTTGTGTCAAGTGGTATAACGAAATGCATTTTGTGTTCAAAGCGAGGCCAGGCAGGTTTAATTGTATAGCACATTTCAACAACAAGACAATTCAAAGTGCTTCACCAAAAATAAAGTTCTCTGGGAACTGCAGATGAAGAATTTGGTGTAGTGAAAATGGACATTATTAACACAAAATAATGCTTTTTGTGCAATCATGTTTTTCAATAATTTATTGGAAGCCTTGCTTGTTGACACATTTGGATCTAATTGGGTTTAAAACTTAAGAAATGTGCTCCACAGTTGTGTAGTCCTTTTTTCCTGAAGTTCCATAACTTTGACAAAAAAAGGAAACCAATGTTCTATCAAAACTCACTTAGTTGCGATGCTTGTTTATCACATACTATGGATAAATACGGATTGTTTGAAGGCTCTGTACTAGGTATTTTTAAAAAAAAAAATGTGATTACTGATTACAAGGCCCAGGTGTGCAACTATAGTAGGATTTACATGAGAATGATAAGAATAATAAAGATATATTTTGTCCCCCCCCAGCTCTGTTTTGGAGCATCAGGGTTCTAGTTTTGTGCATGTCGACTATTGGTCACTGAAATACAAAACATCATCAAGACATTATTATGTTATTGGCAGCAGCTGTTTTTTTCCTGCCAAGACTCGCCAAAATGTCTGCTGTAAAGACTGTTGCCTTCACTTACATGCAGATGTGAATGTACCCATGCTCCGTGATAATGTCCACATGCTGCAGGGAACATCAGATCAAAGACTACCTGCCTTTCATATACATACTGTACACACTCAGTGTTCCTCTTCATAGCCAAATTAACAAGACAGTAAGCAACATTTTGGATGGGGTGAACTTTGCATTCTTATTACTGATTTGAGTGAAATACTTCATATAATCCATCACAAATACACCACGCCACAGTGCCATACTGAATATTAGACCCAGTCGTAACAGTTTAGGATTTAGTTCTGTTCCGCATTCCTAAATTTAGCTCTTAATAACATTGTCATTATTGTGTATTTTTTTCTGTCAAATGTATTGATTATAAAATAATACATTTTCAACTGAGGTTTTGATAATGACTTGTATGTGCACACAAAGACTGGTATCACTAGATGGAGCTACTGAGCAAAACATTTTTCAGCCTGCCTGTCCTGTCAAAACTCTCATAGTGAGGCAAAGACATGTTTAAAGAAAAAAAAAAAAAAATTAATATAAATGTCTAATTTTAGAGACTGTGATGTCCTGACAAAGCAGACACACATTAATAGAATAGAATTGATCTTTATTGTCACTGTTACAGGAACAATACAAATCAGTTTAGCAGCAAATCCTAACGTGCAATGAAGAAACAATACAAAGCTATTGTATAGAATTACACCAGTATATACAAATGAGCAACTCTATACAATAGTAGAAATTAAAAACAGATCAGGAAAAATATATACAAGATAAAAGATTATGAATGAAATGGTACATATTATATTGCACTTCCCATTAGACTGATGGTCTAATGGTGGTTATTCAGTTGGTATTGCATTTAACAGCTTGCGGGTGAAAGCTGTTCTTTAGTCTTTTTGTTTTTTGCCCTGAGTGTCCTGTATCTTTTTCAGGAGGGGAGTGAGGGGGAAAAGGAGTTGTCCAGGGTGTCATGGGTCTCTGACTATACCACTGGCTTTCCGCTGGAGTCTGCCAGTGTAAGTGTCACTGAGGGGGGGTAGTGCCATCCCGATCACCTGCTCTGCTGCTCTTACCACCCGCTGAAAGTCCTTCCTGTCCTCTGCAGCGCAGCAGCTGAACCACACTGTACAATAGGTCAGAAGGCTCTCAGTGGTGGAGCGGTAGAAGTTTGTCAACAGGGGCCGGAGTAAGTGAGCTTGACTGAGTTTCCTGAGGAAGTAAATTTTTTGTCGTGCCTTCCCCACTTGGTGAAAGATGTGCATGGACCAGGTGAGGTTGGCCGAGATGGGGACTCCAAGGAACTTAAAGCTCTAAGTGTGTATGTATATGATGATGTGTGTATGCACATGATGAGCTGGAATGGAAATAAGAATAATGAACAGTGAAGATCATTATTGCACTGTGGTTTGCCATTCTCTGCCTGCCGTTGAAAACCACATTTGCGTAACATATCACTCCTCAAGAAACCAGGAAGTAGGGTGACCACAGGGCACAAAGTATATTGAATTCTATACTAGATGCAGAACAATGCTGGTCACCCTGAGGTTGGTGCGGAAGCTATGCCTCTTTGCTCACATGCTCGGCCCCTGACCAGCGTTAGCCTTTCATTTTCTGCGTAAGCCTGAAAGAAAACATTTTTACAGCCATACTATGACCTAATAAACCTCAAAATGTTTTCACAAGGTGAGCAGAGCATTCGGTTCCAGATGGAGGTGACCTCAGGCAGAAAGGATAAACAGTGGAACTATTTATTGAAAACAATAAAAGTGAACCACAGCAAACAACTCGACCGGGATTAAACTCATACCTGGACTAAAGTACTATCTAAAGTGATGAAGAGGTGAGCTGCAGGTTGGAGAGATGGGTGGGGCCCAGGCGAGGGAAATAAGGTAATATAGACAGAAAAGACAAAGGTGATTGGCTGGGGAGAACAAAGAGGGACTTGTCGGGATTAGAGAGATTGCTCAAAGGCTGGTGTGCAGACAGGAGTAAGGAGTCAAACACACATAAACTAACATATAGTGTTCAAATATCCACACTACACTGATTGAACCACCAATGACCTAATGTAATACACACATAGTCCATGTAACAGTGCCTAATTTGCAGCAGCAGTAAAAGTAGAAAGAAAAGTGTGTGAGCTGGAAGCCAAACAAAGAGAGAAACATAGAAAAACAAAGGAGACCGCTGAAGGAATGGCCTTTCCTGTTTCTTTTGATAAGCAGGTACCACAATAGGTCTGTGTGTCCCTAAAAGTATTAGAAAACAAAGTAGCAGTATACTGTAAAATAACAGACTATAGGAAAGGCCAGTATTTTTTACAGACACCAGCTACGTTACATGTTTGTGACCTTTACGGGCTTTTTGCCTAGTTCCTCTTCAACAATTCATTTTGTTCATGCAGCACCACAGAACATGAGCTCAGTGTTAGAACTGAAAATCTTTTTATAGACTGAGTGGCCTAATACAGTATTTACTGTTGGAAAGTTTGTCTAATAATAGCAAAAGTTTATCTAGGTCTCCAGAGTGATAAACCCCAGTAAAACTGTGAAACCGGATCAAAGTCAGTGGTTTAAGGCATGAGGTTTAAGGATAAATTGCTATTATTTCACAATATTGAAATCCTTTTAAACAACACTTGTGCATCCACACCCTGTTACTCAGGTTGAGGATCACAGTAAAAAATTCATAAAAATCTCTTTTCACTTTTTCTTTTGACCGACACAAAAACAAACAAAGAACAAAGAAATGGTTGAGAGAATAAGATAGAGGGGGACATATGGGAAATCTAAGGGAAATAGTTTCATAAGTTGATAAGTTGAAGTTTTGGGGGGTGAATTTTAATGTATTTGAATATATCTGCTGTGTCAAAAAAAAAAATGAGGGTACCCATGACAAAACCATGTGGCACCCCATATTTTTCCTAATGAATGTGTATGTGTACATTTCTTGTTGTCGTTTGCTTTGAAAAGCAAACCTGTAATGCACCAAAGTCACTGAACTGCGACTTTTGCACCAGTGGTCACATTTGCAACTTTTTAATCCTTACAAAAACCACTAAAATGTTTTGAATATTTGTTATCCTCAGAATATTGTCCATGTAACTATGGTTTTGCATGCAAAAGTTTAAAAATACTATACAATACATACAGCTGTAATCTCCCTGGCTGCCTTCTGTTTGTTTGATTTGATTTGTTGGATCTGACTGGAATATTTGTTACAAACACCACTTCTCAAGCAAGTCGATTTCCTCATTTGCAAAATTCAGCATTAGACGTTTGTTCCGTCAGACCTGTTCAATGATTTGTGTTGAAGTCAGTGAACGCAAAGGTGGTCTGACTACATCCAGCCTGCTACAAACACAGGAGGTACGGTCACGTGTGTATACTGTACACACGCAGTGCTGTAAAACAGCACTCGGGTGTTTCCAATCAGCAACAACTGAGTTGGACACGAGGGAGGGGGAAACAATGGCTTTATTGTTTCCTCTGCCAAGGACGTTGTTTTTCCTTTTGGTCTGTTTAACAAAGAAATACAGCAAAAAAAACAAAAAAAAAATGCTCATGCTTAGTGGGAATTTAGACTTTTGTCTATTTTAAATCCACCAATTTTGTTTTTCTATAATTACCATTTACATACAACTGTAAATGCTGTTTATTATATTAGTATATTATAGATACTTAAAAAAGATGCACTGGGAAATTTCAGCAGAATATAGTGCAACAGGTCTTGCAAAATCCTGAACCATGCACGAAGGACAACTACTCAGTTGTACTACTTTATGATATCACATATGGGAGGAATCCACATACAGAGAAAACCATGCATATAAATACATTATAAATAAATCTGTATGTATACCAATCCATAAACATAGTATCACCACAAATGGGACCATGAAAAGTTCCAGTGAATGTGTGGAATGTCTTTTATCATCAACCTCACTCACATGGGTTCTGTTGGCTCGGTCATTGACGCAAAAAACTCTCCTAATGTTAACTGTTACCCTCTGGCTTTAATTTGCCTCTTTACGTTTTCTGGGAAAAGCTCTTAGAGTTAACTGAAAGAAAGCTTTTCATTGCATACATTATTTGTGTCTGAAGCCGTTGCCAGCTCCCTTGTTTTCTCCTGCTTTCTTTTTCTGGCAAAACGGTTAAAATGCGTGTTCTGGAATAGCAACACGATGCAGTATTCACGTGTAAGTGGGAAAAGGTGCTCACCCATTGTTTTATTGCCTCTGCAATCGCATCATTTGAAAAAGTATGAAATCTAGTCATCTAGTCATACGTCTGTTTGTGTTTGTAGTCTTGCACTTCTGCTTTGGAGAACGTCTTTGACATAGTCTTTCCAGTGTTTACTGTTAATGTGACAGAAAATTGCGCTTCCTAGCAATAATGTATGTCCAATTTTTGTTTTATATGTTATATTTTATATACAAGATCACGTTCTTCCCATTCAAAAAACTGACTCAACATGATTTTAAACCCTGTTTCTAATTTGAATGCTTTAATAACTGCTTTCTTCATTGCAATGCAAGTTGACATGGGGAGTGTCATTGCACTTTTGAATTGGTTATTATCCACTGTTTTCTGATTCATAGATGTGATTGTGTATAAGTGCACCTTTATCTATTTTCATTTATGAGATGTCCTCGTAACCGTTGGTTTTGGGACTTGTTTTCTATGCATTAGTTTAAGGTGTGGATGTCTGAGCAGACACGACCACAGGGCTGACCACTGGCAAAATAGAATACAGAATATACTGTAGATCCCTGGAAAACAACACTTGTGCCAACTCTTGCAGACACTGTGGCTTTACAGCCTTCGACCTCATAAACCTGAACAGAAGCCTAATGGAGAAACGAATAAGGTTGTGAACACACAAAGGGTACTATAACTCTAAGCTCATCCTACATACCCTGTACCTGACCCTTTGTTTAGCAAACCACATACATATGGAAGATCACATAAAGACAACACATAGATTTAGTTCACTTATATTACTTAAACCTTTATTACCCATTTCTTTGATACATTGTATTTAAGTTGAGCGCACGCATCTTGAGTTACATTGTAAAGGTATCTGATTTGGTTTTTGCTGTTCAACTGCTGTTCTTTCCTCTGTCCTCCTGTTGGTCTGGCCTCACCTGGAGCTGGCTTCCTCAAAAAGTGCGTATGGTAAAGAGAGTGGACTGAAATAAATAGCAGAGGGGGGAGAATCAAGTATATTATCTCTTGGGAGAAATCAGAGGGAGCACTGACCTGTTCGGTGGTAACATTATGTATTAGTCAATATTATACTCCTTGTTTCAAAGTAAGTTAGCCATCAATGTCTATGTTTAAAAATGAGTTCATTATTTTTGTTAAAAAACTGATTTGTTAAAAAGGTGTATGTTTATTCTTAAGTAGTTAATTGCCCTTCATTGGGTTTGTACCTGGCCAGGTCTATATACTGTAGATTGGTTCAGTTGTTCAGTCTTTTTTAGTTTTATAGTTAAATTACGGTTGAGTTGTTTGTGTAAAGGTATTCGGGCCCATTTTTGTTTCTTTTTTTAAGCACATTTTTGTACAGCACGTTGGTTTGTTTACCCTCGTTTCCCTTCTCTTGGGTATATAAAATCCTTATTTTTGAACCTTTTCCTGTGTCTTTGTGCCTTGGCATGCTTGGTCCATTACATGAACATTAACACTTATACAATGTAGGCAGTGCTGTAATAGCCTGAGGCAATCTGGATGTTGGATTCCAGTAAGGCACACAGAGAAAGCTTTCATCCGACAATATCTGATTGCCGCCGAATTTACAATAAAGTTACTTGTAAAATGTGATATGAACATGTGCTGCTACAACTTTTATTTTTGCTTAGAAATAACCCTCAGGAGCAAGTAAATCAGCATTTTATTATGAATTGTCACTGTAACCCACCATGAAATCCACAGCTGTTATGTCCCGATGCCGAGGTCTTATGACTGGGATGTGAAGCTGCCCAAAGTCAGTGGCATCTTTTCAAGTCACTAGACTCTTTGTGGACAATACATGACACTGAGTCCCATCACATTGATTTTGACAAGGGTAATCTGACAAGATCACAGTGGTGGCTAATTTTAGATTTAGGTGCCGCAGTTGCTCTGCACAAACTGCGAAACATGAATGCATGATGGAAAACCACTGGCTTTCTGACTGCTCAAAGGCACAGACAGTTTACAACAACTATAGTCTAATTTCACTGCTTGATTGTAGAGATATGAATTTTCAGATTTTTATACTCCAGCTTTATTCCTTGGGGTACTAAAAAACTTGTACATGCAAGTACAAAACAATTTTTCAAGTAAATGGGTCCATTTACTTGACAAAGAATACAAACATGTGCATCATCTTTACTTCTCTCTTTGCTGCATATTTAGAGCTCCATTATTGTCATCATTATTTTACATAACAGCTATAGGTGAAAATGTTTTGCCAAGAATTTTTGGACAGTAAAGTTTATTATTTTTAGTAAAATTTCATATTGCTCATTAACATAAGACTTTAAAAAATTCAATTTTAAATAAGACTAAGAAGTGTTTTATATACTAATTTTATTTTATCTCTTTTACTTTTTAATATCAAACTGACTGATATTTTTTTCATATTAGATATGAATTTGAATGAAAACAACATCAAATTAGTGTAACTTTTTTTTAGACAAGGCTTTAAAATCATATTTATAGCCTGTTTAACAACACATTAATGCATATTTAGACCTAGATACATAAATAGGTTTATGTTTGGTTGATGTTCTGGTTATACTTGTTTTTTCATTTGCATGCAATGTGAGAGCCCTGCTTTTTCTTTCTAGGTTAGGGCTATGTTAGGTTAGCACACACTTAATTCAGCTATGTGAACATCTCGACAATGTCACGCTGTGAAACAGGGTACATATGAGGTGTTATGATCAAGCACAATCATGCACACCCAAAATCAAATCTTTAAGTCGATCCCATAAAAAGCACGGCTGTCATGATCAAGCTTTTCTATC
>KV751321.1:11376880-11390835 GCA_001698575.1 Mola mola
GCGCCCCCCCCCCCCTAGTTTTTTAGATTTTTGTCAGAGGTTTGCAGAATGGGTGGAGCATTTCCCAAACATCATTATAAATGTAAGGCCATATAATTGTTAATGTAGGAAATAAAAGGAAGTGTTGGGCTTCTTTTTGTTCCTCATTGACTCTTCTTGATTTCTTATATAATGTTCTTAAGCTGTCTGATGTTTTTAAACTGACATGGCTTGAATTCTTTGTGTTAAAAAGATTGAGGAGAGTTGTATGTTGGCTTAACCCCAATGATCGGTGCTGGAAAAATACTGCAGTTGCAAAACAAGTAATTCTTCACATAGTTTATAGTGTGCTATGCTGTGTTAGACCAGCTCTTTTATCAATAATTTTTTATCATTTTCTGATAAGGATTGTAAAATGATGTTGAGGGTGACTGTAGTCATTGTCAAAGTCTGATTTTATCCTGCTTTTCTGGAGGCTGTCGTAAACTTTAAAGCATTTGTGTTGGGTGTTTTCCCCTCTCAAAATAAGGCTCTAATGAGGTGTTTTTCTTTGTCTTTGCTGTCTTGCAGGAATATTAACTCTAGGTTTTTCTAGACCAGAGGCCTACAACATCCTCCTCTAAAACTAGAACGACCTCTGTGCCGGTGGATAACCCCCCCGAAGCACTACTAGTGAATTTGACCTGACGGTGGATACTACAGCTTCCATCCAGACAGCAAACCAAAGCAGAGCATTTCCATTGCTCCCTTTTTAATAATTACATCCATACCTTTGACCATTTGTGTTCCCTTTTTTTGAAAGGATTCGTAGGGCTGTGAAAAGTTATCTGTAAAAATGGGTCCAGGAATGGAAGCAGCAGACATAGCTGTGGTAGCACTTTATTTCATTCTAGTGCTTGTCATTGGGTTTCTTGCCATGTGGAAGGCCAATCGCAGCACTGTCAGTGGCTACTTTCTGGCTGGACGCTCCATGACGTGGATAGTGATAGGTGCATCGCTCTTCGTCAGCAACATTGGCAGCGAACATTTCATAGGCCTGGCGGGGTCAGGAGCAGCAAGTGGCTTTGCTGTTGGAGCGTGGGAATTTAATGCACTTCTACTTCTGCAGCTGCTTGGCTGGGTGTTTGTCCCTGTATATATCCACTCAGGAGTCTACACCATGCCGGAGTACCTGTCAAAGCGCTACGGTGGCAACAGGCTGAAGGTTTACTTTGCTTTCTTGTCTGTGTTACTTTACATCTTTACCAAGCTGTCTGTGGACTTGTATGCTGGAGCTCTCTTTATTCAGGAGTCCTTGGGGTGGAACCTTTATCTATCTATTGTCCTGCTCATCAGCATGACTGCACTGCTCACTATCACTGGTGGACTGGTGGCAGTCATGTACACAGATGCACTTCAGGCAGTGTTGATGATTGGTGGAGCACTAACCTTAACAACCATCAGCCTAATCAAAGTTGGTGGGCTAGAGGGTGTCAGAACTAAGTACATGCAAGCAGTTCCCAATGTTTCTGCCATAATGGCCACTGGAAACTTCACCTATTCTCCCTCCTGCCGCATTGAGCCTAAAAGAGACTCGCTACGCATCCTTCGAGGACCCTTGGATGAAGACATTCCATGGCCGGGTTTCATCCTTGGACAGACCCCTGCATCTATTTGGTACTGGTGTGCAGACCAGGTCATTGTTCAGAGAGTGCTAGCAGCTAAGAATATTGCTCATGCTAAGTGCTCTACACTCATGGCTGGATTTCTCAAAATCCTGCCCATGTTTCTGATAGTCATTCCAGGAATGATTTCTCGCATTTTGTTCGCGGATGAAATTGCCTGCATTGGGCCAGAGCACTGCATGGCTGTGTGTGGTTGTCAGGCCGGCTGCTCAAACATTGCCTACCCACGCCTGGTAATGGCAGTCATGCCCGTGGGACTCAGGGGTCTGATGATGGCTGTCATGATTGCAGCCCTGATGAGTGATCTAGACTCTATCTTCAACAGTGCAAGCACCATCTTCACACTGGACATCTACCAAACTCTGCGACAGAAGGCATCTCAGCGTGAGTTGCTGGTTGTGGGACGCATATTTGTTGTGATCATGGTTGGAATCAGCATCGCTTGGGTCCCCGTTATTATTGAAATGCAAGGCGGACAGACATACCTCTACATCCAGGAAGTTGCTGGCTACCTCACTCCACCTATCGCCGCCCTCTTCCTGCTTGGCGTGTTTTGGACACGGTGTAATGAGAGAGGTGCATTTTGGGGTGGCTTTACAGGTTTCACACTTGGCACCCTAAGATTGATCCTCGCTTTTATCTACCGCCAGCCTCGCTGTGACCAGCCAGATGATAGGCCCGCCTTCATTGTAAATGTACACTACATGTATTTTGCCGCAGGTCTGTTCTGGATTTCAGGATTGGTTGCAGTGGTGGTCAGCCTCTGCACTTCTCCACCCACAGAAGAGCAGGTTCGTACCACCACGGTCTGGGGGCTCCGTAGCATCGAAACAGTTCGCATGAAAGACCGAGAGGAAATGTACAGACTAACTGAGAAAAAGCATAACAATGCTGATGGAAGTGTTCCTAAAGAAATGCCCCCTGATGTCAGAAAGGAGAGGTGTTTGGATGGGGCAGATGTCAAACTCCTGGTCCCAACCACTGACCGTGACCCAGCAACCCCAGGTACGGAGACATCCCCTGCCACCACACCAGCATTGGGCAATGGAAGGATGGATACTGTCAGAGCAGAGGAAGGTCACCATGGTACTGGGGAGTGTAGCCAGTGCATGTGCTTACTGGAATGGCTTTGTGGATACAAGGAGGAGACACAGAGCGGTCAGGAAAAAGTATCACCAGATGATCAGCTAGTCATTGCAGAGATGCTGTACGAGTCGCCTAGAGTTAAACGCCTCCTCAACTTGGGTTTGCTATTCGTCTGCATTGTGGGCATCTTTATGTTTGTTTATTTCTCACTGTAGTTGTAACCTGCACTGCACACTAACAAGGACTGGGGTGGACTTTAATTAAGGTGAAGGTTACAGGAGGGGTGATGGATGGCTCTTGCAAATAAACATTGGAATCTTCAGAGATTTAAGAAGCTCTGTCTGTAATATTTACAGTTGTCTTTTTTGTAGCTCTCTAACAGGGATCAAAGCATATTCTAATCATTTTTTAAATGATTAAAGCTTCTCCATATGAGATAATCTACTCTTTTATGGCTGAAGCTTATTTGGCACTGGTGTGTCCATTTTGTATAGCGCTTGTTGTTAGTTAATCCTGCATTCAGAATATCTATTGGGAATTTTGGGAATTGTTGTAATATTTGCCTTATATATGCACTTGTCCTTTTTTTTTATAGTGAAAAACAAATGTATTATGTGATTTAAGCTTTTTTTTTTTTTTTCTTCCATTCTAGTTGACAGTTTGATTTAGTGTACTGGAGGTATTGAAAACATTTTGTCAAGGCCACATTAAATATCTGGTATGTAGCATATACATGTGTTGCAACACAGGAAATAAAGAAAAGAAGCACAAGATTAGAATATAGAAATTTTTAGTAGTTTGTTTTTTTTTTTTTTCAAAGAAAAGTTTTCATCTTAATAAAATAAATAACCAAACTCTAAATATAATATGGTACTTTATATTCATATTGATCAGCTGTTCAAAATGCATTCACTGTAAGGGGCTTCATGTAATGTGTTTTGTACTACAATGTTTTTGTTCATTTGTGGCTGTATTGTGTTACGTTTCAAAACCATCACACGGCTTTGTATTCACTATTGTATCATACTAAAATCCACAACTATCAATGTTCATTATTCTGTTTCAGTTAATACTTTATGCATTTGTCATTTTCTGTTTCACGTTGTTGGACAGTGTATCTAGTCATTGACTTCATTTTACTATGTGTACCCTATAATTCAGGGTCCATCTGATCACCTACTATATATGTTTCTTCTGTATAAGGCTATCTCTTGTGTATCTACTGTGCGTCAATGTACATTTAGTGCAATGCAGAGCTAAAACGTCATTTAATTTTGTTTGAAGTGCATACTTTATAAACCTTGTACCAAAATGTGTCTTAGTGTGTAATGCTATAGTTTTAAAAAAAAAAAAAAGAGAACGAAAACAAATTGGTTTACATCCTGACATTTTTTTGCAGTGAATACTACATTTGTTCTATACCATTTCATAAATCTCCTTTGTCAAAGTACATTTTCATCAGCAGAGAATCATCTTAGAAAGCAGAAATTACGTTTTGTTGCATGATTAGTACATAACTGGATGAGTTTACATTTGACATTATCATTTTTCAATGAATCGGTTCCATAAAGTTTCTGTCTTTTCTGATGGTCATAATTCGCACATTATAAGAAAGTCCTGTCATTAACACTCTCACCCCCAGAATACAACAAAGAAAATGTTTCTGTTTTTATGCGTTTTGGAGTTTCAAGACGTTGTAGATGACCTCAGTCCAAGACGTTGGTGTGACAGGCAAATCCTTGTCAATGTCCGGAATAGGCGATGCATAATGTATGGAGGGTTATTATGTGCTGTTTGCTCTATGGCAAAGAGCTTTAAATACTATTTCTTTCTGAGATATGTTGTTATTTTTATGGATTTTTATTGTTAGAGACTGAAATAAAGTTTCTGTGGAGATAAAAATAAAAAGTGTACTCTTTCTTTGCACTATGGCAGTAGAGGCTAACAGAAGGTTTATTTGGCTCACCATTTAAATGTTTTAAATTATTTTTACTGTTGAACATGCATTTGATGCTTTGCTGCTTGCTGCTTTAAAACTCTGAGGATGTATTAAAGTTCATATTGAGTTTAGGTACTAAATCATCCTATATTTCCTCTACATTTTTTCAGGTTTTCTGTTATTGACCAGGATTACACAACCACTAGCAAGGCCTTATTAATCTGTTCAGAACCAGAAGAGGATTGGATGAATCCAGGCTTCTTTTCAATTTGACCAATCAAAAAGCCAGTGGCTTACAAATCTCTATTTCTTATCAGTCTTGCTCCATACATCCGTCTATCCTCTGGTGACCAAACCTTCATAACTTTCCATTATTAGGGGTGGACTGAAAGCTGACTGCAAACCGGAGGAATACACTAGCTCATGGTTAGATAATGTGTTAAATAATGCAGTGTTTCTAAGAGCTGCACAGTCAACACTGGAATGAATCTCTCTTAATCAGAGCATGAAATTTAGAAGCTATGGAATGTATTCATAGCTAGACAGTAATTCATATCACCAGTGTCTTATGACTCACATTGCAACAAGTCAGAATGTAGCATGGTCACTCTAAAGGGGATTGTGTGGGTGGCAGTTTCAAATAGGCTATAACTGAAAATCATCCCTAACCTTGACCAAGACGAGGAAATAGTTAACTTTATTAGTAATTAGTAAAGGTAAATGTAAATGCATTTTTTGTGTGAGACTACGTACATGCAATGGCTTCTCTTCTTGTTACATAATGGTGTGATGTTGACATGACCAGGCAGCAATGATTAGTGCTTGTGGTTAATATGTGCTGCAGATGTTCAGACAAGTCAGTGCAGGAAAACACAGATCAGGTTCATCATTTAGCTTCTCCAACAATTCAACCATTCGTGCTGGTTTACTGGTTAAATTACTGTCGCTGGGCTCTATCGTGGAGCTAAATACTGAGTCAGGATTAGTAATAAACATTACAACACCTGCGTTTTCCTGCTGTGACATACCAAAATGTCTGCGGTGCAGACAGTTGTCTCTTCAGATATTCTTACTGTGGAATAATTGCATTTTTATACAAGTACTGCAAAATTAAAAGCACTTGCAAGCATATTGAATTCCAAACATTATGAAATATTGTTTCAGAACAAATCAAGGCATAACTATAACTGGGTGTATAAAAAAATGGATTATTACTGAAGTAATTAAAATGCAGGAAACAAAGTATAGCTTATGCTCACAGTTGGTAAATCAAACACTTAACTACTGTCGTTGCAGCTCTGTGAGGCTGCATTGCTTTCAACTAACTTCTGACATCCTAATATAGTATTTTAACATGCTAATTTTCTGTTCGGCACTAAACACAAACTGCAGCCTTAGTTTTTCAGGTGTTTGTTTATAAAGTAAAACATGACATTGTGTTATAGTTCATCTGATCGTTGTTAAAATGTTGCACTCGGACCAAGGTGGTGCAATATCTCTGAGTCCAACTGAGATAATTCTAGAATGAAAAATTCATACATCTTATACAAATTATTAGATTTAGGGTTCAAAAATATGTTCAGTTATAGATTAAATCCACTGAGTGTGCTTTAAGAACATTTTGTTGGTAATACCTGCAGCCCATTGTACTCCAGTAATAATATGAACACAGGATGCGTAATGGGATACTTCTATATGTCTTAAGTAAATTATCTTACTTGTTCTCATTATCTCCATCCAGGTTGTACAAATTTATCTCATGTAATAACACTCATATAGTGGAAATTCAACCGTGTAAAGTCATTGAGTTTGTGTCTAGTTGTACTACAGCCCCAGACCGGGAATTTAGCGCTGTTGTGTTACGTGACATATTTGTTATTTGATGGCACAACACAATACACATGTGACAGTGCTGTAATTCAATCCAATTTGTGATCTCTTTGTCACTTATCATTCCACGCCCCTCGCACGCTTTCTTAGTTCCGTCACTGAATGTCATCCAACTCACACCCTCCCTCTCTCCCAAGAGGAAACTAATATTGTCCTTGTGGAAAAGTACTGGCATCCAGGCCACGCTTTGTTCATTGTCTGTTTCAGATGGGGAGAACATGAATATTTGTCTTACACAAGCTGATTCAGAGTGTTGTAATGGTGATGCATATTTGATTAAATGGATACGTTCAACATCTGTGAATAACTATGACCAACATGCTAGAATTTGATATGTAGTCATTTCACATGAATGGACTTGCATACTGTATGTAGTTGTTTTTAATCGGGCTTCAATGAAAATATTAACATCCGTCCACAGCTTGCATAAGAAATAACCACGGATACTTATTCTATCCTAAAGTATAAAAATATCAGTCACATGAAGGCTGTGGAGGATAAGATGCCATTTGTTTGCCTAAAGGCATACTGAGTGGGACTTTCCCAGTTGAAGCTCTATAACCTACATGTAACCCATTTAGTCTTTTGCTCACATGCAATTGGTAGTCTGCAGGAGTGTTTGCAGTGACCCAGCCCTCTCCCTCTGGCCCCCTGAAGCTCTGCTATGCAGGCATCCGTCTCTGAACACAGCCAGAGCGGATTATTGACTATTTGGAAAAGGTTTAAATTGATGCAAAAATATGCCCAAGCACAAGATCTGTATTTTGACATCCCTGAGTCTGATACTGGCATATAGGTAACATATAAAACAAAATGATTTATTCAGTTATACATTGAATTTGACTTCACGGGCACTTTCATTTGGTAACTGGCTGCAGATCCTGGGATGTATATATGATTAAGATTTAATTTCCAGGATTTTAATTCATACTCCTGAATTAACTGAATTAATACATTGTGAGATACAATTAACACAGCTTTACTCACCTGGGACCTCAATTTTTATTGATTAGTTTAGTTTACTGGAGACCATAAATCCAATGTCTAGATACAAGTAGTACATTTTAACAGCGCTCTCTGCTGGACAATAAGGCAAACTATTAAAATGCTCCCTTACACTGATAAATTGTAAATAAAAAATTCAAAAAGATATTTGCAACATGAATATTTAAATTTCAAATAAAAGTGTAGGGTTTTTTAAGAGTCTGTTCTCTAAAAATGATGCTATGTAGTAAAGAGACTGGAGCAGAACAGTAAAGTTGTGTCCAGGCAGGTAAACGGTGAACTGAACCTTATTATAGATCTTTATAAACCTGAGTCAAGATGCAGCCTCAGCTGATAATTTGCTCGAAGAGCCACCCAACACAATGAAACTGAAACATGTTATCATAAAGTATTGCATGTATTTTAACTTTAAGGAACACATGGACACATGATCATAGTTCTACTGAAGTAGAGCTTTAAATGCAAGACTGAAGGACAGTATTTCAATACTTAATAAAGTAAAGAACTTAAGCATGGGTGCCTAGTTATGTTTTAACCTTGGGAGACAAACATGGAAAGAGAGCCAAACTAGCTGGAAGTCATCCCTGAAAAAGATAGTGAGATTTAAATCTAGAAAGGAACCTATACTAATTTAGTTATGACTATGGAAGCCATTAAAGCAGGAATTCTACAACAATGAATTGAGATTGAACCGGAACCGGAAATAACCATCAGAAATTCTATTCATACCGACATAATGAGTCAACTAGCAGGAGCAGCTTCATGGCTGGCTGATCTGATGCCTAATATTTTCCAGTAATGGGACTATTGATAAATGAGCTGAATTTACATTTGTATGAATGTGGAATAATGTACCAGTTTTACCAATGGACCCTTTTCCCGGAAGTCATATTGACATGAAATGGCAGGTAAAACAGGTGTAATTCTTCTTCCTATCTCAGCTTTACCTATCTGTTTTTCTAGGAGTTGCCAAAGTGAATCACCCTCCTCCAGCTCGCCCTGTCCTCTACATCTTGTTCTCTCACACCAACTATCTGCATGTCCTCTGTCACCCCAACTACCTCTACTCCCTGTAACCTCACTGTTCCACTTACCTCCCTCTCATTGACACACATGTATTCTGTTTAGCTACGACTGACTTTCATTCCTCTTCTTTCCAGCACAGACCTCCACATCTCCAAGTTTTCTCAGGGCTCAGGGCTGATCCTTGATGCAGTCCCACCTCCACCTTGAAGCCATTCGTCACTCCTACAGCGCACCTCAACACTGTCATACTGCTCTCATACATATCCTGCACTAGTCTAACATACTTCTCTGCCACTCCAGACATCCTCATACAGAACCACAGTTCCTCCCTTGACACCTTGTCGTAGGCTTCCTCTAGACCCACAAAGACACAATGCAGCTCTTTCTGACCTTCTCTATATTTCTTCATCAGCATGCTCAAAGGAAACATGGCATCTATAGTGCTCTTTTTTTTTTGGCTTGTTCTCTCAGCCTCACTTCCACCACTGTTTCCCACATATTCATTGTGTGGCTCATCAGCTTTATCTCTCTGTAGTTGCTACAACTCTGCACATCACCCTTGTTCTTAAAGATTGGAGCCAGTACTTTTCCTCCATTCCTCAGGTATCTTCTCACTATCCAAGATCATGTTGAACTGCTTCATCAAAAAGTCCACTGCCCTTTCTCCTAGACACATCCGTACCTCTACTGGTATGTCATCAGGACCAACTGCCTTTCCATTCTTCATCCTCTTTAAAGCTTTTCTCACTTCATCTTTACTAATCTTTCCAACTTCCTGTTTCACATTTTCCACCTCCTCCGCCCTTCTTTCCCTCTCATTTTCTCCATTCATCAGCACCTAAAAAATACTCTCTACATCATCTCACTGTATAACAAATGCGTTGAAAGTGAGCCCAGTGGGAGCAGTTGGGAAGGCCCCCAAGCCGCTGCTCACAAGGACCACATGCGCCGAAGTCATTTGAATTTGAGAGGATCAAATGGAGGTCTGTTATCGACCGCACACATTACTGCAATGACTGTCAACCAACAACTGACCAATCTCTGCTCAGAATTTGGCACCAGTAGAGGTGAAGACATGGCAATGAAACGATGCCGTCAATCCAGGACAAGCAAGAGGAGAAAACCAAAACAAGAAAAAAGCTTCACTCCAAGGTGGGTATGTTGTTTAAGTAAAATTGAGGGGCTCATAACAAAATTTTGCTTAGGGCCCCAATTTGACCGAGGGCGGCCCTGCCCCTCAGTTTTGTTGGTACATCTTTTCAGTGTCTTTCTTGATGTTTTGCCACAGTACAGACAGAACTACCATCCTGCTTTTGTCCTGGCTCTGTCTTTCATTCATTCGACCCACAAATCTCTATTTGTCTTTCTTTTGTTCTGCATTTCTTATCTCTGTAACAAAAATAATACAATAATAGTATAAACTTAAAGGACAGCTTCTTACAAATTTCTTGGCTTTGGTTAACTGTACATGGACTTACCTTGAGCGTTGGTCTGTTCTCAACCTTTCCTCAGCCGCTCGTATCAACTACATCAAAAATGAATATACTGTCTTGTTTCTCTTATCTTTTTCAATGTATTCCCATTACCTCTCCCCTTATCCTATTTTCATAAACTATATAGTCTCATCTCAAGTTAAATTTGGAACAAGAAGGTGCCTAGAATTAGGCATTATTACAGAGACCGAAGCAATTGGGGGGGTGGCTTTACCGATCTTCAAGTTTTACTACTGGGCTGCCAATATTCGGTTGTTAAAATATTGGCTCGATGCTGAAAACCTACAGCATCCACCTGCTTGGCTTACCATAGAGGCTAATGCTGTTGCACCTGTATCACGTCTGTATCAGAAGTCTCTGGTTCATGCACCAATCCACTCCTCTATATCTCCATATACAATCTATTTCCACTCTATCTCCTCTGGCTGATAATTATGTTTTCCCTCTATCTCTTTTGGATTCCTCTTTTGTCCAATGGTCCAGATTAGGGATTTCTTGTATTAATGATATGTACATTGACAAATTTTTGCCTCATTTCAACAACTCTCTACGCACTTCTCACTCCCCTTAACACAATTTTTCAGGTATCTAAAGGTTCGTCGTTTCGTTTCCAATACTTTCAGAGAATTTCCTCTTCTGCCCTCTGAAACGGCTCTTGATAATTTTTAAAAACCCTCTTCTAGAATTAAAGGCATGATTTCTATTATTTACAACCAAATTTACTCTTTGTGACCACAGTTCTTAAACTCCGTTAATGGTCTTTGGGCCAATGATTTGGGGATGGACATCTCTGATCAGGTTTGGAGCAATGTTCTTAAGAACATTCACAAATTTTCTATTTGTGGTAAACACGGCATTATCCAATGTAAAATTGTCCATCGCACCTATTTTACAAAATCCCGGTTAGCTTTAATATATCCTAACATATCCCCGGCCTGTGACAGATGTGGTCAATCACCAGCAAACTTGGTCCACTCTCTTTGGTTCTGCCCTTCTTTATCACATTTTTGGAACGCACCTAATCCTCTCACTGCTCTGTTTGTTGTCTTTTCTTGCTACACTCGTTACTTAAAAGCCAAAAAACATATAATTTCTTTTTACAACCCTTCTGGCCAGAAGAGATACTAATAGTTTGGAAAGAACCCACTCCTCCTTCATTTTCTCGATGGATTCGGCATATCTTACACTTCCTGAATCTTCGTCTTTCTACAGCGGGTGACACCAATGCCTTCAGTGCGGTTTGTAAAAAGGAAAAAAAAAATTACCTCTTCTAGGCAACTTACTTATTCATTCATTTATTTTTATACTTTATTCATTTTGTACTTGCCTCTTTAAATTTTCATAACTCTTTTAATATCTCTGTAGCACTTCTTTCTTTATTGATTCGTTGCACGTGGCTTTGCAGATAGTGTTTCTTCATATCCATTTCACTGGTGTGGGTGTTGGTCGTTTTTATGTGTTTAGTCTTCTGTATCCTTATTCATTGTCTTTAATAGTCCGTTATTACTGTCAGAGTTATTGTTGTGTATGTATGTATGTATATATACATACATACATACAACTGAACTATATAGTTCAGTTGTATGTGTTTAATTTTTTTACTTGGCCTTTGACACTGTTGTACTAACAATATGTTTGTTGTATGGCCTGGAAAACCTTAATAAAAAAAGTTTGAACAAAAAAAAAAAAAAAAGAAAAGAAACTTATGACTCAACTTGCCCCAGCATGACTTATTTCACCTCAACCTCCCTTCTGACAGAACTATTCCAAACAGTGGCTCAGATCCACAATCCACGATTACTTTCTTTGAAACATTCACTCTTGTCTAAAACTGATGATTTAAAATGAAGAGTCTCTTACTATTTTTTTCTTACTCCTCTTTACTTATTATTTTATGTTTATTGAGAGCAATAATGTTGGACCCAACTACTTCTATTGTCTCTTATTCAGCACATCTGTTTGTTCCCTCAGAGGAGCTTTCAGAGCGCTGTCAGTCAAACCCATTCTGCTTGAGGAAATGCTCTGATCAATTTAACTCCATATCGTGTTCGCCGCTTCCTTGCCGTGTACGTTCCTGCTTTCTTACAGCTTTCAAATCCATTCCGCTTGCTTTGCTCACTCAGATTGCGCACAAATGAAATTCCATACCGTAATTTTGAAACTTCCGCCTGCTGCATCCGTGCGTCACACAGCGCCCTCTCCCGCCCAGCCAGCAGCAGCAAACACGGTATGCCAGCGGTGACATTAAAAGTTAAGGTATGATAATCCTCAGTGACTAGCTAACGTCTAAACCAAATATAGAACGATAAAAGAAAATAGATAACAGGACAAAGTCCATTTCCTCTTGTAAATGACCTCCACAGCCAAGAAAGACGGCAGACATCAGAGCATTTTTAGCATGCCGACCGGAAAACTAAGAACCTCGTATTCTGTTTGCACAAGGCTTAGGCTGATTTATTGTTTTTCATATGGTCTTGTTACTAAGTTGTACCTTTTGAGTTATGATACTTGATTCTTTCATAAAAATGCTCGTTTTAACAATAGATAATGCAGTTTAATGAATTGGCATCTTTTATATGCCAATTCATTGTTATTAATTTTTTAGGTGTTGCTGTTGCTTTAAGAGCACATTGTTGCTTTTTTGATGCTTCGTCAAGCGTTACGTTGCTTGGTTGTCATGCGTTACCTTTTTTGAGGCAGTGACTTTTTGATCAGGGTGGAGGCTGGACTACCTGTGCAGTCACATGGCTTTCACATTGTATCTAGACCTGATTTTAGCCATCTTTGTCACCTTGACACGGTCAATCTTTTACTTGTGTTTACACCCTCACTAAAACTTGTTTGTGTTTTATAAGTTACATTGGACCTACAGTAGGTGTGGATGATTGCATCGGGCTATTTGAGTGTGACACTTGTATGTATGACACTTGTATACCAGCTAACGAGCATATCTATTCTCTCAAGCAAGAGTTGATAAAAAAAAATTACAAAAAAACGTAAAAATAGATGAAATACCATATGCCAGGGAACAAAAGTGATTGGCAGGGATGGACAGAGAGACACGGAGTCTCAGGTAACAGCACAACAAGCAAAATCTGAATATTGCCAAGTTGCAAAAAACTTTCATGATTTGATATTGATAAACATGATGAATATTGATGAATATTGAGTAGGTCTGTGCCGCACAGGCAGATTTTGGGCCCTCTCATGGGACAGATTGCCTCAGTATATTGATTTTAATTATTTCTAACATCCGGGCAAATAAATAGTGTACTGTAAACCTTCCAGTAACAGCCAACATAAATCTGTGGAGCGTCTAAGAATATTCTTGAAAATTACATCCTGAATGTTGTATTTATTGTATATTCATCAGATTTATGATTACAGTTGTTGTCTAGCAGTAGGAAGAGAATTTCAGCTGCATAATTGAAATTTGAAACTTGGTTCTAATGGTGATATTGCTCTGAAAATTGCATTTTTTATTAGTCGAGAATTAGAAATATATATATTCCTTTATTGCATCTTCATTTTACTCTAGAATTGTAAGACTAATTGGTTTCAGTACAACGGATTCATATCCATCAGCTTCTTACTTTATGGAATGTGGAATCTAGGCCCTTATGGTTGAGGAGCTATTCCTGATTTACAAACACAAATCCCCAAAAAGTTGATACAATGTGTAAAATGTGAATCAAAACAAAATACAGTGATTTGCGAATCCTTTTCAACCTATATTCAATTGAATTCAGCACAAAGACAAGGTATTTAATGCTCAAACTAATCAAACTTATGGTTTTTTTTTTGGGAAATAAACACAAATTCTAAATTCGATGCCCGCAACATGTTCCAGAAAAGTTGGGGGGGGGGGCAAGG
>KV751321.1:11390946-11427938 GCA_001698575.1 Mola mola
CAATGTCTTGTCTTTGTTAAATTAAATCGAAAGGATTTGCAAATCACTGTATTTAGTTTTTTATTCTCATTTTACACAACGTCCCAACTTTGTTTTGAATTGGTTTGTATTAAGGGTATGTCATTTTACCCTAACACTAACCCTTTTTGCTAAAATAAGTGAATGTTCTTAAGAAAGCTAAAAGAAAGATGAATTCAGATGATCTCATTATGCTTGCTTGTAATCTAGAAAATAACTTCAAATCCATCACAAAGAACCTCAAAATATCATAAAATATTGAAATGAGGATGACAAAATCGTAAAAACATATTTAATAAAGTACATATTAAGTCATGTAATTATGGTGCTGCAGTTACAAAAAACATTGGACAATCATAATATTTACTAGTCCTCTTGAGCCACTTTGGTTTCTTGTTTACCTCCCTTGTTACTTCTCCACCTCTTCATTTCATCCGTTTATTTTGCACCACTTTGTGTCTCATTTTCTCTACATCCATACTTTTTTCTACAGGCTTCTTTTCTTTCACCGTTTTGTGGGAAAATTTGTCAAGGGCTCTTTTCCAGTTTGAAAAACTGGTTTAGGCCCTGTCTTAATCTTCTATTTGGCAATGGTGCTGCCGTGTCCTTTGGTGGCTTACTTGCAATGAAAACAAAACACACTTCTGTGAGACTAATGGAGTCGTGGATAGTTCCTGAACCACTTCTCCTGAAGTCTTATTGAAAGTTAGTGGTTTGGAATGACTTTTGGCTCTATGCCGATTTGGCTTGTTGTGTATCTAACCCTGCCTTTCACTCCCCTCTCCATCTTATATTCCCCCTTCTTCCTCTTAGTTCTCACTCTTGCTTTCTCTCGAGCTCAGGCTCAAGAATAAAAACGTTTTTTTTTTCCCCCAACTTCTGGATTGGTGCCCGAAACAACAGATATGATTCCCAGCCGTACACAGTGGTTTCAAAGCCCAGTGGGAGGATCCACCCACATTTTCTTGATTTAATCTGGTTAGTAAACATCAAAATCTTGAAGCGTGCCATTGTCTTCTCATGGTTTAATATCTGATGTATGTATGTATGTATGTAATGATTTTGTTTAGTATGTGTAAGTGACCAAGCATATGATGCTTACCAGGTGATGATGCTTTCTATTTGGATTCCCTAGTTGTGGCCAACTTTTCTTTAGAATTATTTAAAAATGTATCGTAATTCTAATCCAACTGATTACTCTTGAAAAATATTAGACTTTTAATAAGACAAAAAACAATATCAAAGGCTTCTTGAATGAATTTCTTGATTTGAACTGACACTTGTTAATTTTTGTACTTTCATTTTTGGATTTGTTTCAGCTGCAGCTCCACAGACCCAACAAAATTGCATGTTATTCAGTGTACACGGGGAATGTGTCAGTTTGCCTTTAACTCCCTATGTTTCTGACAACAGACAGGCAACAGTTGGGTTTGGCAGTAAAACATTTATCATCCTTGACACATAATCTATTCATTGCATTCATTCATTGGGTTTGCCCCGTACATATTTAAAACAAATAATGAAAATAATGAAATATATGCAACAGTAATAACCATCAAAGTCTCTCAATTAAGGCTTATATTTTAAAGCTGATAAACTAGTTTGTTCTCTCGCAGAACTGCTTCAAGATGCAAGCACTGTTTGATAGTCATCATACTAGGTAAAAACAAGTTATAATTGTCTGTTCTAGATTTTAAAAAAAAGGCAGGTAAACTAATGAATAACAAAGAAAAATAACAGCAAAAATGAACTTTTCATTGAGGGAGGATGCATTCAGGAGTCCTGCCGCCTGAGGAAATTAATTCTCTATATCCTGGCGGCGTGGCAGCGGTTACTTCTGTGTATTTGGCCAGATGGCAGCAGGGGGGACCTAAATATTGGCTTTTTAACAACGTTTTTAAATGCTGGGATCTCTTACCTGGAAAAACACTCTGCCATTGACTGGATGCAACTATTGATGTCTCTGTCTGTCTTCCTCATAGGCATGATTAACAAGGCTAAAGGAGCTGATCAGTCAGCTCGTTTGGGGAGGTCTTTGTAGGAAAGAAAAGTCTTTGCTGCTTTCTATTCCCATGAAAACAGCTGTGAGTCTCAGGCCTTAAGGACAAAACCAGGACCATCAGCAGGTTGCATCTGAACACAGTTTTTGTTTGCTTCCTCATCACAAGGAATACCTATTTAGTCTATTTAGACCAAAAGAAAAACGAAAAACAACAAACCCAAATATCTGATTTTCATTCTTACTGGCGTGAGAACAGAAACAGCCATATAAGGAATGTGGTTTGGACTTGTCAAATATATGGCAAACACAGTCAATACATTCCTTTCATTCCTCACGCAGGGCCTGACTAAACCTCTGCGACACGACTGGCATTCTGGCAGTAATCCATGGAATAGGGCTTCAATGGCAAAAGGAAATATTTACTACTTATAGTAACAACAGTGGGAAGAATAGTGTCCAGATAGCTGGCATACTAAATGAGAGTCAATGAGGCGTACGCCCGTGAGGCCTTTTCCCGTCTCTCGAGGTCAAACTGATTGCCGGCAACAACATTCTCGATTAGTGACACATGAGTGTCAGGTGTAAACTGTCGATAAAGAGGCTGCCTATGAGATAGTTACTGATACGACAAGCAGCTATATGGTGTTTACATTGTGTTTACTTTATCAGCAGCCTTGTCTTTATCACATGCTGTATGTCACATGATCCTTTAACATGAGGACTGTGAACTTCGAGAAAATAGGTGAAGGTAAATGGAAATATTCAAGACAGTAGAGAGGGAGGGCCTGCAGCTCAGGTTAAAAGCATATTGTATTTCAATCCGTTGAATAAATGAAACTGACTTTTTTTGGCCTTGTTTACTGATTCATTTGTTACCTCCGTCAAGGAGGTTCTGCTTTACTGTCTGTTTGTGTGTTGCAGGATTACACCAAAATTACTGGACGATTTACTGGAAGTTGTCTTGACACAAATAAGATTCAACTTTGGAAGTTTGGAAGTCTTTAAAGTTGGTTGATAGAGCATTTTTTTTGGGCTCTCAACTTCAGAATGATCAATAAAGCACACCCATTATTCCCACCAAATGATGAAATTAGAGATAATTTTAATAATCAAACCAAGAATGCAGCCATTAAGAATAGTCATTTTTTTGTTACTAACTTCGGAACAGCAATCAAATCCTAAACTTATATTTTGAGGGTCAATTAAGTAAAATGTCACACCAGCTTTGGTCTTTGGGAGCATTTTTTGCAGGGTGACTAACATGTTGGGGGGATTGTTTTGCGTTAACAGAGGTTTGCACTCTTGGAATACTCTGTGTGACTCTCAGTTCTATTTTATATCGTTTTCTATTTTAATTTCTTTATCACTTCATTTTATTTTTCTTGCTTTGTACATTGCTACTTTCATGCTGCTATGTGTTCCATTGTGCTGCTGTGTCAAATTGAATTTCCTCCCTGGTGATCATTAAAGGTCCATCTTATCTTACTTGGAGAAGCAGTATTATAATAGAAACAATGTGGCATTTTCATAATATGATAAATCCACAGTAGTGATATGTAAAACACAAAACTGCCTAATGTAAGTACAGAAGTATTTTAACATGAGTTGAAAATACATGAATTAGTCCTCAGAATGTAATTAAAAATAATCTGTAAAGTAGTCTGCAATGTGATGTCAGTGATGTTTTGTCATGTCATCATTTTTATTTCTTTATTCAGTTGTGTAATTGTGTGTGCTGAATCTTGGGCACTGATTTTTATTGATGCTTTATGAATGACGTGACACCCTATTTACCCACGAAACGTGCACACACACGTCCAATATGTGAGTTAACAGAACATTATCCTGTCTATGTGTGTAAGTAGGGGCTGGTATATGGTGTCAATGCGTGCCAATCTGCATCTCAGAGTTTATGTAACATCTGAGGCCAGCAGGGGGTTTATGGTCTGCTGTCTCCGCTGGCACTGCCCTCTCTTTTGCATTGGTCAGTGTTGCCTTGGGGTTTCTGGTGCTGTTCTGCTCCGTGTCTGACTGCTGATGTTTAATCTAGCCAGGCTTGTGATGATGTCAGATGGCCTTCGGGCATTTCAGTTACAGCACTGCTCTTTAGCTTGTTTACACTCAGGAGGAGCCGACCTGCACAACATGTCTGATTTACTTCATCAGTTTTTTTCTTCCTTTAGTACATTCTGTCCCCCCCATAAATTCTCCATAAGTTATTAGACAAAAAAGTAGTCCTGTTACAAATGACGGGATCTGCAGATATAATGATGAAGTCTCTCGCACTGAAGCAGTTAAACAAACTAGAGAGCACCTGCAGAGTGTAACTCAGCGCCAGGGCAAGAAAAACCTTCAAAAAAAAAAAAAAAAAAATCGTTGATCTGATCAGTATCTCTTTGTTTCATCTGATCCCCATCTGGACTTCTCCTAAAATTGAATCATTTGTCCCTTGGGCCAAAACCTATTCCTACTAAAAGGTTCAGAAAATGTGGGAAAGATGGTCATGCGCTGTCCTTTATTACAAAACGCATCAGATTTTCTGGTGCACGATGCCAGGTCCACGTTCAGTTGTAACGTGATTTTTTCACACTGAGTCAACAGAAAAAACTCTTCATCTCTCAAAGAAACATAAAGTTGTGAAACATCAGATTACTGCAATGCCAAAAAATCCACAGAGACAGGAAATCCACAGGAATACAGGGGAGATATTTCATTTTGCAGCATCTCACCTAACCACGTTTGCACATGCACGCTTTGCATTTGCAGAGTAGGTTTAAGTTTGCAAGGCATAGGGTCATGCTGCTAATATTTTCCCCCTTGTCCCTTTTTTCTGCAGAGCTCCTTTGGGCAGTGGGTTTGGGCAAGGCACAGCAAAACATAAAGGATCTGGGAATGATCAGAGGTGGTAGGAGTCTTCCGCTCCAGCAGACGGTCTCCCAGGGACAGAAACGCCACCCCTTCAAATACTGGATCCAGTTTCTTGTCAGCAAACAGTGTCCTTAAGCAAAACAATGGCTCTCTAAGAACTTCAAGGCACTGCTGTGCAGTTGAAATCTCATTTTTACCTTAAATGACGAGCGCCCTACAAATTTTCAACAAAAATGGCACTTTTTTTTTTCTATTTTTACGTGTTGCAGATAAGCATTGTTAATTTTGCAATGAAGCCAACATTAACACGTTCCACTGGACAGATAGTCTATGTCAGTGTGACTGCTAAATGTGCTGCACTGCACTGCCGCCCCCAGGAGGTTACTGTAAAGGTCTCACAGACTGATAAACAACACTGCCTTGTATGATACTCCCCCATGTGGGCAGATCAAGGATCATCATCCTCGAACCATTTGGGTCCATATCGTATTAATTCTAAACCATCTGTGTTGCTATAAATCATAACTTTATTCCCATAGTGGCTTGTAATTGCCTGCAGTACTCCCTTTTTATCAGCTGCTTAACACAATCTTTCCCCCTCACCCCCACACACACGAACTGAAAACACGCTGTTCAGGTCAGGATAAATGAGAAGATGATTTAAGTAGGCAAGTATTTGTGTGTGATAGTGCCATCCTCAACTATCGGTGCCTCTTTATTCTGTTTTTGTTCTCCAAGGTTGCTTGATCTCCAGACAGGTATCTTTCTATTGCCTTTGGAATGCTGGCAAAAGATCTGTGAACTACTAAAAAGCTGAAAAATACACTTCATGTAGTTGTTCGTGCTTTGAAGTGTATAAATTACTTTGAAACAATGAAAAATCAGTGAAGTTGGTAAGATGCAGGAGCTGGCTTAACATGTCTTTTTTTTGTACATTTCTATACTCTGTAATTTTTGCTTATGTCTGAATGTTTGATATCATATGTCATATTAAAGGAATTAGTCTAATTGTTCCAACCACCTGGAGGGGCCCCTAACCATTGCTTTGTGTCGTTGCCTGAACAAGTAGGGCCATAATGTGACAGCTGCTACCAAAGCTGTGTACGAGACTGGCTGAGGAAAACCTCACAAATGTCATCTGGAATCTGCCAGACATGGTGGGCATGCTGGACTGGCCAGGTCCGTGGAATCCAAGCTGAGGGTACGCTCTGACGACCCCTTTTTAAGTTCCTGGAGGGGACATCCCAAAAGGATTAATAAAGTTCATCTCATCTCATCTCTCATCACCAGCACCTACTAAAGGAGGACTGGGCCACTCAGATGGCACAGAGTGACGTCAGTAGCTTTTCAGCTAAATAATAAATCTGAATTTTAAAAATGGATTAGCTCTATTCTGTGCAGCTGCTTAAGTTTTCAGGGACTTGTGCATGCTGTCACACTGCCACTAATCTTCAGTGACATCAACAACAAACTGTAATTTTCATACTCCTAAACTGTTTAAGGGCGATATTGATGTAGCTTTTAGCAGGTCGTACATGTTTTGTACCTGCAGAGGGCAGAGGAAGCTCCTTGTCAGGCTGCCAGAGACCTGCTGTGATCATTGGTTGTCTCAATTGACTGTATATGGAACATGGCCTCTGCTTCCGGTTCTGAAAAGTGAAGCCAAAGCTGAGAAATAAAAGCGTATTATACCTAAATCAAACCAAAAGTCACTGCATAGGCCTATAGATCACAATATAATTAGCACACTGTCCAATTACATGTGAGCTTTTCTACAGAACAACCATCACACGCTCATCTGTTGGTGATCATTTTGTATACTCACCTGTTGAGCCAACACTTTCTAAAACATGCACGAGCTATTATTTATTTATTTTTGTCCAGACCTGAACAGCTCAAAATAACTGAACCCTCGGATCTCCTGAGCTCAACTCTCTTCTCCCACATCACTGACTCGCTCAAAGAGGCATCAAGAGGGGGTAGCCGTTGTCCTCTGCCATCTCCATTTCTCACTTTCAGATTTATTTTTAGAATTCAAACAACTGGCCTCCTAAAAATGGGCCTGTCGTGCAAGGGTAGGGGGAGTGGAGCAGCTGCTATGTGTGGTATCCACCCCTCTCTCGACCTGTACCTCACAGACCCGACAGGGCTCTTTTTTTTTTGGTCTCTGTGCCTGCAGAGAAGAGCCGTGACCACAGTGATCACAGTAGGAGAAAACAGCCGCAGGCTCCTGAAGATGCTTGTAGAAGTTGGATTTCTCTGCTCAGCTTGGCACGCTTGAGAACTCCCGGACCAGCTTTTACCTCCAAAACGTCCCGTAGCATCACGTCACAGCACTTGCTTTCCCTTTCACAGGGTTTAGGCTGACATCTGCGATCCTGCAGCCTCATACTGTGAACCCAAACTCAGACTTGCACTTTCAGGCAAGTGCTTGAGGTAAGTCCAGGCCATGCTCTCCCTGCTGTTGTTCCTGCTCCCTTGCCTGAGCCTCGTGCCTCTGTCCCCGGCCGAGAAGGGCCTGGAGTTCCCACAGTATGATGGGAAAGACCGCGTCCTGGACATCAATGACAAGAACTACAAGAAAGCCTTGAAGAAGCACGGCATGGTGTGCCTGTTCTACCACGGGCCCATACCAGACAGCAAGGAGCTGCAAAAACAACACCAGATGACTGAGCTGGTGCTGGAGGTAAAGTATTAATGTGAGGCAACTGGGGGCACATTAAGCTTTGAATGTGTGTCTGAGTTTCCTCAAGGTCAGTGTGCATCTATATGTACTCTGTGCAAGCGCACAGTTAGAGATGCTGTCACCACAACTGTATTCAGTTATTCCATAGAGACCTATCGGGCCAAGAGTTCATGTGCATTAGGAGTTAAATACATGTGAAGGGCACAGCAACCTTCTCCTTCATATCGACGTTATTTTGATGGTGAAGGTGAGACAACTCGAAGGCCCGTTGTTTTCTGGCCGACCTAAGTGGCTGGATGATTACCTAGTACATAGATTAAAAGTATCTCTTTGTTTGGGTACCACGTAGTAGCAAACAGTGCTCGTTGTGCCCTGTTTCACGTTACACAGGGCTGAGTTGCTCTCTGATCTTTTGAAGGTAATTTGAGCTCAGTCACACACTCCCGATATTAGTATCACCTATTTTACACGGCAGAGTATGTCATGTGTGTGTCATGTACAGCAACCGTGGATTAAGAGGTTGTTTTTAATCTATTTGTTAGTTTTTCCTGCAACTCGAAGTTTTTTGGGGTTTTTTTCGGCTTTAAAACGTGTTTCAGATCTGTTTCGTGGAGTTTTCTTAAGCATGGAAAAATCTTTAAATTGATCACTGTTCATGCTCAGGTTTGCACGTTCTTTTTAACTGCCATTGTTGGAGCTTTGCTTTATTCAATACCGTTACTGCCACCAACTGTATGTAGGCTTTTGGATTAGTGTTAGTCTGGCAGGATTCCTTATCCTCACACATATCTGTGAGAGTTTCAGGCAATGCAAACAGACTGGGAATCCACTCCTAAAAACCATTTCTGCATAGTGACTAGTGGTCAAAAAAAGGTCTGCAGTATACAGTATCTCTACCTTTATTAGGGATTTCACTGCCATATTTAACAGAACAATTGCCAGAACAATGACAGACACACACCCCTGCTTTGGTTATATTTGGATAAGTCTGAGTGATTATGTAATGGTGTTTCCATGGCCCCTGGGCAGCTTGAGCAACCCTGCCATAGTGCCAACTTTGGTATAAACTTTCCATCTTTAAGACCTTGCCTGACACTGAAGTCATGATTTGTTGCTCCTCACAAAAGGAACACAGCTGAATCGTTAAACTGGGATTTCTCTTTCCCGTGTTGAGGACCCAGCATGAATAATGTCTTGATTCTTCATATCTGATTGAAAATCCTCCGTCCACTTCCGTTTCAGCTTGCAGCTCAGGTGTTGGAAGACAAGGACATTGGTTTTGGAATGGTTGACTCGCACAAAGACGCAAAGGTGGCAAAGAAACTGGGTGGGTGTACAGGATGAGTGCAGCTTCATTTTGCTTCTTCTTCTTTTTCCACTCAATGGCAGAACTGCCTTTAAATGTTTGCATTGATCTGCACTTTCCCTTGCACCCCAGGCCTGGAGGAGGAGGGCAGCGTGTATGTGTTTAAAGCTGATCGGGTGATTGAGTTTGACGGCCTGCTGTCTGCCAACACCCTGGTGGAGTTCTTGTATGACGTGAGTACAATAAAGGGCAGATTACCAGCAACTACATACCATCCGCCTGCCCTGGCACTTCTGTCTCCTCTCTCTCTATCTCTAGGTAATGGAGGAGCCCGTGGAGCTGTTAGGAAATGCTCTGGAGCTGCGAGCCTTTGACAGGATGGAGGAAGACATCCGCCTCGTTGGTTACTTCAAGAACAAGGACTCTGAGCGTGAGTGCGCAGCGGCTGCCATGAATAATGCTTTGCTACTTTGCTTTTCTTGGAGTCCAAGTGGAGTTTCGGTGCCTCGCTGGATGGGCCTCTGCCGGGCTCATGCCCCTCATTTCAACGGGAGTACATATTAACCCCCTCATCTCTGTGGATTTACAGCTCCATTTTTACCACTGCTGCGAGCACAGCTGCCCAAATCATGAGTAATTCAATTGTGGCGGCGGGCTGCAGCTACATCCTGTCAACCAACTGTGGGAGCATTAAGTGTGGGGGGACAAAGTTCAGCTATTTCAACTCCCCGGGCAAATGTCATGTACACAACAGCCAAAAAAAGCACAAACGGACGTGTGATCAGCAAAGGAAGCATGCAGCAAAACTCTCTAACATAGTACAATCTAGTAACATTGTGCTGCATTCAGGGGGTGTCAGGGTGGAATCATTTATTTCCACTATTATTCCACCAAGAATAGTAAATTAATACTTCTGTGTGCTTGTTCTCTCTCATCCTCAGACTATGACGCTTTTGAAGAGGCGGCCGAGCAGTTCCAGCCCTACATTAAGTTCTTTGCCACGTTTGAGAAATCTGTAAGTAACAAACACGCGAGCAAACAAAATAAATGAAAATGATCACTTATGAGTCTTAACTGCCTGTGTTGCCTCAGGTGGCCAAGGAGCTCACCCTGAAGATGAACCAAGTGGACTTCTATGAGCCCTTCATGGAGGAGCCGGTCACCATCCCAGGCAAGCCTAACTCTGAGGAGGAGCTGGTGGACTTCATAACCGAGCACCGGCGGTAAAAACAGAGCACTGATAAATGTTCCATGTTATTTTAGGTATGTTTTATAAACAAGTGATGTGATCCAGTGTGTTTTCAGACCAACTCTGAGAAAGCTACGTGCAGAGGATATGTTTGAGACCTGGGTGAGTGGTGCTCATTTGGCTGCTAGTAACTTTCGATTTTCCTGACACCTGAAATAACCTGAAATCCATATTTGCTTTTCTTCTCAGGAGGATGATATAGAGGGGATCCACATTGTGGCTTTTGCTGAGGAGGAGGACCCGGGTAAGAAACTCCACTGTACCTCTTGTTCCCCAATATTTAGCCAAACAAACTTTATTTGCATCCTTTTATTTATGTTAGTGACTGACCATATTATAACGTGAAAGTACAGAAAATAGTAATGCAATCACAAGCTAATGTTGGACAAAAAACAAAAATGGTAAAGGTGAAAAAAATAAGACCACCAAACCAAATGAATGACAGTAAAACAAGAAGAACGGCACTCAGTGGAGCCAAACACTTCCCCAGCAGACCAAAACCTCATGGGGTCTTCTGTGGCCCATTCCCTCCCACCAAGTGTAGTTGATCTGGCAGTTTTTACTTCTACTAAACAAATGAATTAAAACACAGGATATAACCCCACAAAACCAGCCAAAGTTCTTCTTTTTACCAGTCCAGGGCTGTTCAAGTTTTTCCTCACCTGGTTCGAGGGGTCAAAGGGTGGAATGTGTCACATCTGCACAGTTTGTAAACGCCCAGTGAGACAAATTGTCATTTGTGATTTAGGGCCATACAAATAAAACTTGATTGGTTGATTTGAACTTGGGTAATAAAGGCATGGGTAATAAAATAGATGACAAGGAATAAAATTATGGGCTGTGCTTTACCTGTGTAACATATATTGTTCAAATTGTTCATAGTCCACTATCTCGGTATCTCTAACGTATATTTATTGATATGGCACCAAATCAGGGACATATAGTGGCACATTTAATTTAGTTTATTCTACGTAGCCTCTTTAATGATGACCAGTGGTCTGATGGTAGTTGCACTAGAACATAAAGAAGTGACCGCTTTATGATATATTTGTATATATTTGTGCATTTATTATTACATTACATAGCTCAAAGCATCACGTCACCAAGGTGCATTCAATTGCTGGGAAAATGGAGGCTTGCAGCTTGCGAGTGGCCCTTTTCTCCTTTTTTTCAAATTTCTAAAAAAGAAAATAGGTGAGCTATTATTTGCCACATATTATCCTAAAAAAGAAAAATAAATAAAACAGAAGAATTTGAAAATAAATGCATAAACTGACGGGTAACCATGTTAAGTTGTTATGTTTTACTTATTAAGGTGCTGGTTGGGGGACTTTTGTACCAATTCATAAGGGTTTGGCTAGCATATTGCAGGCACTATGCTGGTTGTAGCCATGTATTTAACCTTTTTGTTGTTTAACACTTGGACGGAAAATATCAACTCTTTCTCTAAGTTAGTCCCTTCAGTTGCTAATTACTGTAGGGAGCTTGTTTTGTATGTCAGGTGATAGTGTGTGACGCTGCTTCCAGATGGTTTCGAGTTCTTGGAAATCCTGAAGCATGTGGCCCGAGACAACACCCACCTGCCTGAGCTCAGCATCGTTTGGATCGACCCTGACGACTTTCCCTTGGTGAGATGAGACACCTTGAGGGTCACACACACATGGAGACGATCGATGTTTATTTAATTTGATGGTCTGTCTGCTCCTGACTTTCAGCTGATCCCCTACTGGGAGAAGACCTTTAAGGTGGACCTGTTCAGACCACAGATTGGAGTTGTCAACGTCACAGATGTGAGTCAGAGGTCGTGTGTTGTGTCGTGTCAAGTTTTCTCCAGACCTTATTTGACCTGTGTGTGTGTGTGTGTGTGTGTGTGTGTGTGTGTGTGTGTGTGTGTGTGTATGCAGGCTGACAGCGTGTGGATGGAGATGGACGATGAGGAAGATCTGCCCACCCCAGAGGAGCTGGAGGACTGGCTCGAGGATGTGCTCTCCGGTAAAGTCAACACTGAGGATGACGACGACGACGACGACGACGACGACGACGATGACGATGACGATGATGACGACGACGATGAAGAAGGAAATGAGGGTGAAAGCGATGACAGTGATGAGGAAAGTGATGACAAAAATGGAGATGACGAAGATGAAGACGAGGATGATGAGGATGACGATGATGATGATGAGTGATCCATCATCTGTGATCAGACCAGTACAGTTTATAATCTTCAGGAATTTAACATTTCAAATGACTGTACAGCAAAAGAAGAACATGAATTTGCACTGAATATGTGCCATAATAATAAGTCGTTTTTGAGAATGTAAATAAGCCTGGAATGGTTTTATCCCGTGTAAATGTCTGGACCACATGTTTACATCACAACAGACATGACATTAATTTATATTTAAAAGGTTGAGATGTTCTGGTTAATAAAAGACTGTCGATGTCAATTATCATTGTCATCAGTTCGATTTATTTCTTAACTTTAAATCCCTCTCTTGTGAAAACCTCAGTCTTTAAACAAACAATACTTACAGTGGTAGAATATGTGGAACAGCATGGAGACTAAAGCTGGGAAGCACAAATAAATGAGCACTGCACTTCTGCACTTAAATTTAATTTTGAGGTACTCATACTCTGAGTATTTCGATTTTATTATTTTATTATATTTTTCTACCCCACCAACCGACATTTCAGATGTACATTAACTGGTCACTTTTCAGATTAAGATTGTACACTGTACATCTTATAATGTTGTGTAATCTGAGCTGGTGACCGCTGCGCAGATCAGTGACTCATTTTTTAAATTTTGTTATTTCAGAATGAGTTCAAAAACAGAGTTTTGTGACAGAACTTTCTTCTGCTACATAATTTTATGACACATGGAGCATCGTTTGTTTTTATATAATTTAAGTTCATCTATAACATCTTTTTTTCTTAAGGGAAACATTGAATGCAGGACTTTGGAATAGAGTATTATTACGTCAATTTCACACAAGAAAAGTGTTTTGATGATGATGACATAGAAATCTGATCTCTTCATTTTCACACTTGGCTATGGCTTACTGCTTTCAGTGTCTAACCAAACTAGGCTGTAAATGTGTGTTATCACCTCATTTTATCCTCCTTTCAGCTAGTAATATAATGGCCAAAACAGAAGAAATATGAAAAGCAAAAGGCATCCTGAAATAGACCAAAATTAGCCAACGTCATTAGTTTATGTACTTTTTTGCAGACAAAACAAGAAAGTTAAACTGGTATGCAGTTAGTTATTTTGGATGGGGATCTTAATTGTTTCAGTAAGAACTAAAGAGTTACCACTGATCCTGACCTGATAGCTGGTCATTAATAGAAAACTTTAGCCTTGTCAAGAAACAAGAAACAAGAAATTAGCTGATGGGTTTAAAATCGCCATCTAAAAACACAGTTTAAAGCAGGTGATGGCCAACTTGGACAATGCTGACCAGGTGACCCACTTATCATTGATCATTATATTAAAACAAAACCATAATCAATCGCCTTGGAATTGTCAATGCAAATATTTATTCATTTATTTTTTTTTAACAAATGTGACTGACACAGCAGCTGTGATTTTTACATGTTCTGTTGTATAAAAGAAGACAGGGACTCGTGACCGGTCAGCTGTTAGACATTTAGGGTAGCGGTCTCTTTTCTTTATTATGTTCCCTTTCTCATTTCCTCACCCACTCAGGCACCCGCACAACACACTCACACACTCGAACACGTATAATGAGCACATCCTAAACATGTAAAACTGAGGCACATTTGTTGTCGAGACTTATTGTGACCATCAACACTCCTAAACAAAACCACATTGCCAGTGATTACAGTAACACTTGTGTAAATATAAATTTACAGTTTAACAGGCCTCGTAAGTACAAAAAAGGTTTTTAAAAACACAGATTGGGTACTCGTACAAATTGTTCCAGGAGCTGTCAATAGGTGGCAGTAGTGTGACACTGAGACAAAATACTGACAATGGGTTGAGATATTTCTATACGCATATTTACTCTAAGTTATGCATGTTAAACACTTGTCAAAATGAGATAAGTGTTTCAATTAATTTCAGATTGCTGAAACAAATATGCCCTCAGCAGTTTCTTATGCTCATGGCTTGAAGTGTACTTCACTTCCCTGACAGAATTTACATCGATGTACAGAGGTGCTTCATGATGCAAAAAGACGACCACAAACCATCCAAACATTTAGCCTCTCCAATAGCCTACAAAATGATTAGTGTACACTGCACACACTTAACTGTACAAATGCAAACATAATGGGCAACCACGTGTGTCTACTGATTAGACCATCTGTATCCAGCTGTGTACTGTGGTTGGCATGGAATCCAAAAGTGATTTGTCATCTTCATTTTTACATCTTTATCTATTTACAGTCCAGTTATCTCCACAAATACAGCGCAGACTTATGAGGGAAAAAAGATACAACAATTTTGATATAAAATGTATGGGTAAAGGTAGGCAAAGGGATAAAGTATACTCACATTTAAATACTGTACAAACATCTGTAATATAGGACTGTTAAATAATCATTGCTAAGATGGAAAAGGAGCAATTTTGGTGAAAAGGGGGCTATATCAAATGTCCTGGTCACTATAGTAATGTTAAAGAGAAAGAAGAGACAGGGTGAGATAGATCCCCAGTGTACACCACCTAAATGCAAAACAAAACTTTTGCATCCTAGATCACACACTTGTGTAAATGATGGACTTTCCACACAGGCACCTACTGGCTCATGGAAACTAAGGAAGAACATTTTTTGACAGCCAAACATGCCCCCCCCCCCTATCCAATTTTTTTCTTCTCTCAGTGTCAAAGACAAGGACCCGAGATTTTTCTATGTGGGAAAATTACACAAACAGAAGTACAAAAACAGTAGAAAAAAGCTACTTTCCAAAAACTCAATCGAGCAGTTGTAAGAGTCCTGTTAGAGCAGCAACAGGGGGTGTCGCAGCTAAACCGAGGTCTCTGATTGGAGCAGTAGTAGAAACTTGTGAGACTTGGGGTCGATGTACTCCTCGGTCACTCGAATGTAAGGGATTTTCTTGACAGTCACGGCTAAGCTGAAGTCAAGACACCTCAGTAGGAACTCAGTCCCCTCCTTTATGCCGCTGGTGACGGAAGCCTCGCTGACCAATGTCCACTGGTCAGCCATCCAGCGCTCAGCTCCGTACTGCAAAGTGGGACCAGGGGCCAGGTAGGCTTCAAGGAAGGCCTGGAAATGATGAAAAAGCCTATGAAACTACAATATTCACCAAGAAACAGAACAGCACAGCACTTTTGACACTTATTTCAAACCCACTCATCCAAATAAATGACTAGTCTGAGCGCGGACCCAAAGAGAAGCAGAGCCGAGGCAGCCATATCATTATTGCATGACAAGCGGATCACAGGGCACTCAGAGTTTAAGACAATTATGATGGCTTGAGCATTGAGCTGGAGGTAATATCCAGATGATGACCATAAGCCCATAGACTCGGAACGGCAGCAAGTAGCAAACCGAGCTGCGGACATGGGATTTCCTTGTCCACAGCCAGCAGAGGACCTCGTTGCAGTAGCTCACTCTCCCAAGGATAAAGATTTTTCTCTATTGCTATGTTCTTCTTTAGTGTTGGCTCCTTGAATTTGGCCATTTAGATTAGAAAGCAACAGCTGTGTTAGTAAAGAAAGGAACCTTGTTGAACCTTGTTATGTCAAATTTCAGTGATTGCATCAGTAAATATATTGATATCATAACATACAGTATATTACAGACATGATGACTAAAATGGTCAAAATAAAGACTCAAGTTGTAACATATAGGGATTATCATTAAAATCTTTCAACACTGACTCACCTATGTTTAACAACACACACATTTGTTTAATGTTTTAAAAAATTTCATTCTGATTTGAGGATGATATTACCTTAGGGCTCATGTTATTAATGAGGCAGAAAGCAAGGTGCTTCTGGATGCTCTCCATGCTGTGGCAGTGCTGCCGCCTGGTGGTACGGAGGTACTTCTGCAGGGCACGGGCCATGGAGGGAAATATGGCCAGAGCAGCTTCGCGTACATCCATAATGTCGGACGGTGTTGCCTGCTCATCCTCTTTCTTCATCCGTCGGACGTGTGTGAAGGCCTCCTCCACAGCCACCACCAGCCTGACAAAGAGAACAGGTAGCAGATAACGTAACACCAATTCTCCACACTTGCAATTTACTGAAGCAATTCTTGAGTCCTTTTTTTTCCACATGGAGAACATGTAACTGATCCTTTAAAGACCGGTTGTGTCATTCAGACAAAACAAGGCAGGAGCCCAAATCTTTATGAAGTGTCTGACAGCACACAATAAGATGCTGAGTTGAAACTGTTGTTGTTGTAAGCTTTAATATAGAGAAAAGTCAGCAGCTTATTAACATTTTTAATTAAATACCTTGAACCATGAGAGAAAATATAATTTTTATAAATTGATCTGACATGATTAGTCTATAAAATCCTCAAAAAGTTTTTTTCAATATTGATGCATGCAAGATGAAAATGAAGTGACATGTTTGTCTCTGTGCTTTTAAAGGATGGGTTGAAGTTGTTCCTTAAACAAAAGTAACATTCTCATATGTTAACTGAATATGTTTTGCTTGCTTGCTTAAAATTGAGAACATATCCTTTAAGGTGGGGAAGCAAAACAGACAAAGTGCAAAGAGATGCAAGGCTGACGGACTCATTAGATCTGTCTTGTGAGGCTCACCTGGCTCTACGTTTACGCACTCTTCTCTCATAGTCGGCCTCTTCGTAGTACAGCTCATTGTGTGCTGTTTCTTTGCGTTTGCCAGCAGCTGTAACCATGGCCCGTGACTGATTCCCATTACCCGGCTGTGCTCCAGCTGTGCTCCCCGGGGCTGCACATAAAGGCAAGGACACAGGCAAATTGGCTATATTGGTTTGAGCTGGGTGTAGCAGCCCTTCACCCCAACAATGTGAGATTAATGTGCTGCATCTCCATCTGAATTGTGGACAGAAAAGGTCAGACGGCAGCAAGGAGACTGGATCTTGAACATCACGTGTGACGAAAAACAACAGTGGATCAACCTCGTTGGTCAGCGCTCTGGCCTTTTTACTCTCCAGTGACTTCTGATAAAGATTTGAGAGGGGTGTAAATGAATCTTTGTTGCTTATCTAGGGCATCCAGCCAGATCATGTGTCCCACTCACAGAGAATGATAATTATAGCAGTGAGAAAAGAGGCGATGGAGGCATCCACATTTTTCCACAGTCAGATGCAGAACCTATTTATTGGGGTGTGGAATAAATATGCATTATTTTACACTTCAAAGGCCAAAGTTCTTGTCTGATCTGTGAATCTACTGGTTTGTGAGACAAACCTGTAAAGCTAATGGAGCTTGTACAGTTCCTGGGGTTTTATGTGAGGGGTTCATGTCTTGTCCATAATTCATGAGATCAGTACAGTTTGGGGGAGATTACAGGGGAGTAAACGCTGCAGGTCAGCTAAGGATATAAATCCTTAATGATATCATCTGCATACGTGTGTCTGTGCGTTCTTGTGCAGGTGAAAAAAAGGCACATTGAACGTAGTCGTAACCTGGTGCAGAATAGGGTCAGATATAGTAATATTTTTCACTGGAAAAGGATTAAACATCTGCCGCTTTAACTTTCTGGCCTACATATTCATACGAACAGAAAAGCTGCCTGTGAATGACTTCGGATGAGAGATAGAATCAGAGGGCTGTGGTGGGTGGAGGATGAGTGGGGGGCTGAATAAAATGAAATGAAGAGGAGGGGGAAAAAAGGAAGACAGTGAGAGGGAGCTGAGCAGGAGCAAGGGGAGATCTGGGAGCATGTGAGGAATGAGCACTACTCTGATGAATTATTTAAGGCTTGAAATTCCACGGCCCTCTAGAGGCCCCTCCGCTGCACTTTGATGGGGAAGGGGGTGGGGTAGATGGATTGGAGGTGCTATGAGCGCACCACATCCCGTGGTGCATCCCCACCACAGATCATCAAATCCACGGCACCGCGCAGCGGATGGGGGACGGATGGGTGGCGAGTGAGAGAGCGTTTTCAGACGGAGTGCGAAATATAGCATTACAATACGTGCACATGTGAGCAGAGAGACAATACATCCGTTGCGCGCATGGCAGGAGAGCTTGAGCGTGACGAAGCTTCGGAGTGCAGGAAAGTGAACTGAACCATGAAATTAGAGTTATTCTGGGTTGTTTCTAAATCTGTACTTACTGTCCAAAAGGTATGCTCTCAGTCTGTTTTTAAAATCTGCTCATGGAAGAGATGGAGATGGAAAAAGGAAGCACCAGAACAAGACAGCAGAAGGAGCGGAGAGCACTGTTAAAACCAGAAAGCGCACTCACAAAGAAGACAACAATGATACCTGCATATAATACAGGATGTAATTATTGGGACGGGTGACTTACCGTCTACGTTGTAGACCTTTAACCCGGCCAGGTGTTTGGCAGCCTGGTGCTTTGAGGCAGAGAGAAGTGCTGGGTTATGGATTGGAAAGTCTCTGTAGTAAAACTCCAAAATGGAAAGAGCTGCCTTCTGAATGCTGTGAGAGAAGAGAGACATAAAACACAGACACAGTAGAAATACAGTTTCAATTATTGCTCACCTATAATAATAGGAAATTATGTTTTTCCATCCACTGAATAATAAGAATGTAATTAAACTGGAGAGTCTATAAAACCTTATATCAAAATTAATGTAGCAGAAACAGAGAAACTGTCTTTTGTATTATTATATTGTTTGTCCCTGTGCCGACATTACCCACAATGCAACTCATGTGAGATTGAGCCTTCCTAAGGCTGGGCTGCATATACAAAATGTATTGTTATGGTCATTGTGAAATATAGTGTAAATTGCCCTAGATTTTGGATATCGTTATATTCTGCTAGGGGATAAGTGTTGTCTTTAGCTGGTTTTAGAGGTTGCATTCCAGTTAAAATATTTAAATATCTATTATTAACTTAACAGTTCTACTTGTTCTAATGTTTTTCTTGAACTACATCGCTCATTAAGTCCACATGACTGATTATTATTTATCAAATATCTGAGCTGCTTAATATTTTGTCAAAGAACCAATTATGATCTCTCTTATATTTTTGCAGTATTGACATCAAGATATGCAGTCAAAAATGTTGTGATATTTGATTTTGTTTTTGTGATGTGCAAAATCTGTGCAATGTCCCCTTTAGTTATGAGCACTTAATACAAAACAAACTCAAGCTTATTGTATTGTACAGGTATTGTAGGTATGTTTCTGTGCATTTTGGCCTTTCGTACACAAGCAAGCTGCATTTTAGGTCACTGACAGGATGAAGATTTTCATAAACTGGAAATCGAGGTTTTGGCTTTTTACGACACACTGTGCACTGGGTTCTCCTCTGTCTGATGTCAGTGTGCGGCACTTTGGTTCACATGTAGGGATTTGTGCAATGGTACATGTAGCCACACTTGTGCTGGTGATTACGTTGCTAACTGGATTTTTTTTCATTTTTTCCATGCCTATACATGCATACACACCAACTTTTTTTAGTGTACCAGAACCAACAATGACGTTTTGTCTATGCTTTTGATTGGCCACCATGGTTTTGCAGTTAGCAACATCGTTGCCTGTTTACTTGGCATGTATTTGACAGCACTTAATAATGTGTATTTGCATTTTGCGAAAATGTTTTTGAGAACTCTTGTGTGGTAGGGAGTATTTTTTAAAATGGAGGAGGAAATCTTCAGTTTTTAAAAATACCAGCCTACGTGTGGACTAGGTCGTAGTGACACAGTCAATCAGACCAGAAACAAAGCGAGACAGACGCAGGATGTGCACCTATGTCTGGCACACTCTCATTCTTCCCCACCAACTCCTAGATTAGCTCGCCTCAAGCAAACTAGAGGAGAAGGCTGATGACTAACTCAATTAGTGTCTGTGCCAGCCTTCCATGTGGACATTCATTAGATACATACTTCAACATGATCGAACGCAACCACTGTGTTCGTCCTCAGTTCTTCTTCTTTTTTTAAATTAGGAACAGTGTATACGCACAGAATTATGGTGAAGGGGCATTCAGACCTGAGCTGTCCTATGTTGTAGTGACGTGTCTCCCCATCAGTGGAGCGAATGACACACACGCTGTAGCAGGGCTGGATGTGCCGGAGCTCCAGCAACACAACGGCCAGGTAGTGGACAAACAGCTGGGAATCCACGAGGGACACGGCAAACTGAACGATGCCGTGGTAGTCCTCATCCTGCTCAGTCCACATCACAAATGATGCAAACGATATGAGACTGCAGATATATGAATGCATTCACTGCTGTAAAAACATCTGCTTCAATTCAATATATCCGAAAGGGAAATATCACTGTAATTAAATTATGTTTTATTTTGTCACAAAAATGAATGTCTAGACCGATTTGAAATCTGGAGCCAATACTGATACCGATAGTAAGAACAAATAAGCAATTACCGATATATGTATGATAGGCTGATATCGGCCAAGCCGATATACTGGTCGGTCTCTAATATAGATATATTTGTATCACTGCATCAGAGAAACAAGGTATGTGCACACTGTACAAGGAGGGTTGTCTGAGTGCTTTAAAAATAAAATATGTTTTCTTCATCAAAACTAAATTAAACAGTGAATAAGTTTTAAAAAAGCATTTTAACTTTTTTTTTTTTTTATTCAGGGATGTTTTCACTGACAAAAAGCCTTGCACACATTGTCAGAGTCCGAGCTGCTGAGCTGATGCAGAGGTTTAGAACGAATTTCCCTCTTAATCCATAATGACGGTTAGACAAAAAAATGTTTGGTAAAATATTAACAGAGATTGCTCATTTTCTAGCAGTAAAATACTTTGAAAGAATTTAATCTTCTGCATCGTTTTAACCCACCTGGGCATCGAGGATCCTGACCCCATAGAAGAGCCAATAAGACATGGTGAGGAGGAGTGTGAGAGTGGTGAGGAAGGCACGGTACACACACACTCTGGTCAGGCTGGCGCGACCCGCACGGAGAAACAGGGCCCAAATGGCCACCAGGAGGATGAGGAGCTTGAAGGAGATGGAGAGAAAGAGGCCCTCGCAGGCTGCCCCACAAGCCTGCAGTCTGTCGGGCCACAGCACAGCCGGAAGTAGCAGGAAGACCAGGGGTGTGGCCACCACCAGCAGCCCCATGCAGACGCCCACAGCCAGGGGAAGATAGCGGCGGAAGCTTTGGGTCCGGTCCTGCAATTCTTTGCCCAGTCCGACCACTTCCTCCTGGGAAATACTCAGCTCCGAGGTGCCTGTCACTGCGGTGGTGGTCTCGCCCCAGTTATCATCCTGAAGGAGGGGGGAAAGATAGGAGAAGGAGGGATGTAATATAAGCTATACGTATATTTAGATGTACTGTATATTGGATCGCCTTTATTAGGTTTAAAACACACTCATTATATATCCAAAAAACTGGGACGTTACGAGCTCATCAGCGCCACTGACGTGCATGCCGCAGATCTGCAAAGCAAACATGATACTGTATAAACTATTGGATACTGGAGCTTCATTTTTTTCAAAGTAGTAGATTTAATCTGGACATGATCTCCATTACTAGTCTAATGTACACCAAACGAAATGCAAATCGATCAGGAGATCAGATACTTTCATGACGACGCCCTGACTGTACTGCGATCTTTACCGGGGCTGCCATTTTTGTCATACTCATATGTTTTCAGCCAAGCTGCAAATCCTTCATGTCAGCATAATAGTGCAAAAACCATTTGACGTTTTTAAATAAGGGGTTTTCAGGGATATATACCCTTGCGGTTTGGTGCCTACCAGATTGCTTAGTTGATTTTTTGACCATTCAAGCGGGGCACAACCAGCTGCACACCGCTGTCATGTTTTCACCTCAACAAACAAAGACAGCTGTTTCAGTTTTATTCCTCTTTATGCCTCCATTAACAGTATTCACTACGCGTAAAGCTGGTCACAAGACTAACTTTGCCTGGTTTGTTAACATGCTAACCTGAACCTTTTTGCACAAAACCTTGGCAAAAAAAGAGAAAAACACACGGACTGGTAATTTTCCGTGACTCTTTTAACCTTACAAATTGTTATTTGATCACCGAGTGATAATTTGATTAGATGTAATCTCTCAATGCTGTGCAGCAGCAAATAAAATTCTGTTCACTTACATCTACGGTATGGTGAAACTGGCCATTTAATTATATACTTATTCAGATGTTAGTACTTTGAATTTGTTGTTTAGTGTTCCATGTTTTATTTTATTTATTTATTTAAGTGTTTATTTTCTGACTTACATGTTTAGTTCGATGGGCATCCAGTTTCCAGACAAAAAGGGAACAATACCTCTATTATCCATTTTTACTCCCCTGTTTGCAGGAGCGGTTGCCATAGATTTTATGAGCAGAAAAGACCCTTTATACTCTTTAGAGATGATTGATTTCCTTGGGGTTTTGCTTCAATATGACAGGCCTTTTCAGAGTGTCCCTGAAATAATATAGGATGACAGGTTGGGAAGTGCCTGAATGTTCTTGTTGGCAGGAAGACGCACAACGACACACATGCTGAATCACAACAACGAAAGCTGAAGCTTACCAGGTCCGTCACTGCAAATTACAGTCATATTTCTTTTCTTCTTCTTAGCCAGCAGGGTCGTTTTAAGCATAAATCTTTCCAACAAAGAGATGCAGGAGTATAAATTAATGACAGGTCTCCTCTAAAGAGACATTTATTTCTTGTGCGCCTGTCATCATTTCAGATAATTAGCCATCCGTTGTCTCCTGGACGCGCTGCAGAGAGAGGGGGCTAGGAAAGCCTTCATGACTTTCACACACGACTTGTACGCGCGCACACACATAACTGAGCACATCAAACAGCCTGTAAAGCTCCAATCTCGAGCCACATCTGCCTGTGTGGGGAAACCAGACAGGTTGATAGCAGCAGACGCATTAACTCTCGCCTGGCTGGCGTAACATCAGCGTGTTTAAAGGTTAACTTAACTTGCTATGTGTCGTTTCTGAAATATAAAACCAAAATTGCTTTTGCAAATTTGCAATCGGGAAAAAGCGGCACCAATATGATACCCAAACATAATTTCATTACAGTTCACAGCTAATTAACTCAGCCCCGCTGGAGCCAGAAGACGAATGAGTAGAAGGTGTGGAGATGAGATGAGATGAGGTGCTAATGGCTAATGTGTGGGAGGGATTGCAGAGAGGACATTTAATTCTGGGTCTCTGTCTGCTCGCGTAATAACGACAAGGTCAGCTATGTAAGTGCAGTGTCAGCTCTATTTAGTGTCTGATCTCATTTCTGTGCCTCTCACATGTCCCCTCTTGTGCTCCCCTTCATTTTTATTAGGCCGGCTCTTTAAACAGGGTCCCAACCTTTGGAAGAGGGTCTGGGACCAGTCAACATCATTCTACACTTCAGTAAGAGAGCAGAGTGGCAGGCCAAAAACAATGTGGTGTCTTACTCATGGGAATAGCAAACGACAAGACAATATCCACTTAAGGTCTACTTCACGGCCACTTCTGGAGCTCTTTACAACGTCACACATCTCCATCTGGAGCTTTAATATTGAAATCTTTGGGTTTAAGCTGTATGCCTCTGTATTGTCACACTGTCAACCAAGACAGGATGCAGTCAGCATAAACCCGACAAATAACAGGCCAATGAAAAAATACGTTGCCTCGGTAACCCTTGCACGATATGAATCGTTTGCCAGAATTTTGCCAATATACAAGCCTAAAATGGGAGGTTAAAGGCGATAAAAATTGTAACCTTCTCTCGACAGCCCACAGTAGACAATAGAAACTGAGGGGTAACTTAATCTCGAGTTAAGCTGCATTTAAGGTTTAAACTAAAGTTGTTCCAAAAAAATATTGGTAGTTTAAATGTTGCCTCCTTTACGGATGCATTGTCATAAAAGCGCATACGTCCCAGTAGCAGTAGCCAACCCTTCTATGCATCTAAACAGACTTTTTTTAAGTAGTCAATATACAGTTGCAAGAAAAAGTATGTGAACCCCTTGGAATTACCAGGATTTCTGTACAAACCGGTCATAAAATGTGTTCTGATCTTCATCTAAGTCACAAAAATACACAAACACAGTCTGCTTAAACTACTACCACACAAACAGGTATATGTTTTTATGTTTTTATTGAACACAACATAATGGCGGTGAAATCATTTGAAATTATTTTAATCCGCTTCAGTGTCAGGGGTTTGCTATCGTGCACGTCATAATTTATGAGGCAACTTAAATTGGGCGGAAATAGGAACACCTGAGCTTTTCCTACTACATGTCGAACTGTCAGCTGTACGCCTTGATCTTCCAAACCAGGCTCCGGTCTCTAAATTTAATCTGTACGTTTTATTGTCCTTAACAGTTTCCCTGCAGAAATCTAGAATAATCCTGGCCGGTCTTCACATTCACTACTGACCACATTGTGTGAGCATTGTATTCAAATGTTTTCTGTTTATGCCAGTAACATATCTTCATTTTAATTTTATAAAAGAGTTTGATTATTATCTCAAGTTCCATAGTGATGGAATCCACGTTTGTACTCATGAAGCCTTCGTTCTGCACCTGCCATGTCCTGAAAGTTCTGATTAGACCTCGAATCATCATTAATCTCTGGTTGCTCCTAGTAACTGGAGATCAGTCCACCTGATAGAGAGGTAACTTTTTTCATCAGTATATTTTTATATCAGTATTCAGTGTATGTCGTTCTTTCCTAAATAACATGAATATTAAGAAGAAAAAAGAATGAATTCTTTGTACAATCTCACACTGAGTTTGCCCAATGTCTTGTGTTCTCATCTCTTGCTCTGAAGACAATTTTGGCATTTTGCAGAATTTTATTGGCACTTCCCCACTGGGCTTTCTTCCTTTGTGCTCCCTCTCAGCTTTGTCTTTCTTCAGATCTCTGCTCTTAGCTGTGCTTGTTCCATTCACCGAATGCTGCAATGATGTGTATGCACATGCAACTAAGCACCTGTGAAAGGAGACAGTGATGGAACCACCTGGTAAGGCAAACAGGCTGAGGGTCTGTAGTTCTGATAGGTGAAACTGCAGGCCACCAGCTTGCCAGGCCACCGGGAAATGTCCCAATGCTCTGCAGGGCCAGTCCGGATCTACCAAGCTAATACACTGTTAAAACCAGCCATTAAGTCTCAGTAGATTAATGCCAAAGATTAATGCCTCACTACTCAAGCCTGATCTCTATATACAGAGAGGAGAGGAGAAAGAGTAAGTAACCGAGGGAAAATCAAGCCGAGAAAGGTTAGGGGCAGAGACAGAGAGAGAGGGCAGCCTCTGCTTCCTTGGCAGTCGTTTCATTTGTCAGTGGGTGGATATGGATTACGTTTAGTGCTGTTTCACCGTCACGAAGCACAACAACACACTGATTCACACATACACAGACCAAATCGTCGGCCCCCACTGGCCTTTCTGGAGGTTAAAAATGGTACTGGTCCATTTGAGTTGGTTAACAGATTAGTGTCAAACACACATGGCTGGCAAGTTTCCAAATATTTCATTCCATCCTTTTCATTGTGGTGGTTAATTTCACATTATTTGTTGCATGTATGAGTAGGTGTGTGTCCATATTTTTCAACGATAAGGGCAAAGAGGCAAATCTAAAAATGTCGAAACAAGAGGAGGCGTCTACTCCAACATGCTGTGGTGTTGCTAAAGCTAACCCTGTGAATCGAACGCTGCTGCCTTCTGGCGCATTGTCTTCTCTCACAAAGCAGCATGGACGGTCTCACTTACAGACTTGGCGCGCTCTCTGTGAATCACTCGCGCTTCCACAGAAGCGCTGGTCCAACACCATATCCTTATTTCATAGGCATGCGTGTAAACATGGAGGATTATTCATATCTGCTTTCCTCAAAGTGGCATTTGGCTGGGATGCTGAGCTAATCTCAGTCTGTGGGAATGTCTCTCTGCAACGGAGCCTGTTAGTGTTAAAGCAGCTGCTCCCGGGTTCTGGTAGCGATGGTGCTGCTGCCGTGCCATTTGGACACATTTGTCTGGAGGGCCAAGGCAGCACAATGGCAGATTACCTTACACTGTGGACAATGGACCCTGGCTACAAGCTGACAATCACATGACATTTTGGAATGTGGCTGTCAAGCCAGGAGGGGATGCTGAGCAGAGACGGCAAAATAGGTCAGGCCCCTCAGAAACCGGCTGAATGCATGTTTACATCCTAATCATATTAAACAATACTCTATACTCACATTGGGGGAGTACTGTAAATCACACTCCTCCGACACAACTAACAACATGAAAAGAAAACTCTCTTTCTTTTTATTGTTGATTTCAAGTAGGTCAGAGTGACTGTGAAGGCAGCCCAAGGCACTCATTCTTCTATTTCCTCCTGCGGTTTCTAACTCAGCTTTCTCTAACTTACGTACCTGGTAGTTTCCACTCAAATGAATAGTCTGACAGTTAGCTTAGCATAAAGTGCAGGAACACCTAGTCGGGCTCTGTCCACAGCTAAAGAAAAACACCAAAATAGAGCTCTATATCGCTCACTAATTGACACCTTTTATCAGAGGCTAACCAATACATTGGTGGGCCGATCTTGGCCTATCACAGACGCAATGGTATCAGCATATATGTTAATTTTGGTTTTTGGTCACAAGTGTTCGATATTTTTGCAAAAAAAAAAATTGTGTCTATCTAAATATGGCATATCAGTAGGGCTCTACCTTTTATCTTGTTTGTTTAATATGCACAAAACCATAAATGGAACATGACTTGAGGAAGTCACCACTCGAGGTGTTAAGTAATATTTTAGCAAAAAACACTCTAGTAAGCTTCTTTTTTTTTGTAACTCATGATATGTAATACATGGATCATTTTTATTTTCCCATGTTTCTCGCTTCATGTCTCTGGAGCTCTGAGAGTGTAATCAACAATTTAAATCCTAAAGAAAGACAATGATCACATTTCCCTAAATGTCCAACCAACTCTTAATGCCCCTTTAATCCTGGCTGCTGTTTTAGTTAGACGTCCGCTGTCTTTGAGCTGTATTATCACAACAGTTTTACCTTCCTGCGTCAACTCACGAACCGAATTTGCTTGAAGAGCTCGGCAGAATCAGCTTAATGCAATGACTGTTAGCAATTTGCTCGGCTTTCAAAGGTACAGCAGCAGGCCTGATGGTGAAAAAAAGAGAGGGATGCTAATCCTCTGACCTATTTGATCCCTTGTCCCTATTGTTTTAATGTGCCGGACGCTGTGGCAGCCAGCTGGGTTAGTTTGAGTTTATAAGGTCATGGTGAGGAGCTCACAGATAGATTACTCGGCCTTCTGATTTGCTCTAAAGGAAAAAGACATCACTTCTCTAAAACATCTGCATCTGCGTCCATCAGCCAGGACATCCCATTTTTAATGTGTGTGTGCAGTTTCGTGTCACCCCAACTGGAGAATACCTGGGCGTCTTCTCCCAGATCTGCTGCTGGCACGGGCTCTCCTGGCAGCGGTTCTCCATTGTGGATGGGGGAGTCCTGGGAGGGGGTGTCAGGGGGGTTAATGACGACGGACCTCTCGGAGCGACTGCTGTCTTTGCTGCTGCTGGCCTTGTACCGCTCACGGCTCCGATCGCTGGAGTCAAACAACAGCGCAGGAGGAAGAAAGGCACGTAAACTTTAGAGCAGAAATATATCCTTGTAGTCTCATCATTATGGATTAATCAGGAGACTGTTTCTATACTTGAGAAGTTTCAAATGTTTGCCATTTTTGCACAATCGATGACCAAAGACTGAATTAACAGTTATCCATTAAAAAATTAGGAATCAACTGATCATTTCAGGTCCAAACTAAATGCAAACAATCAGCTCATTCAGCTTATTCACGAGGCATTAAGCAATGATACACACACAGAACAAGAGCTGAAGGAATAGTCGATTTACAGAAAATTAATTGATGATTTTACTATCATTTCTTGAGACAAAATTTCTTGGTCCTGTCCCCCAAAAAAATTGATGCTTTTTCTGTTTTTCTAATTTTTAAGGTTGTAAACTTAATACCTTTGCTTTATGTGAAATGTCTGACAAGCCAAGCCATTTCAAGATGTAAGTGTACATCTTTTTGGCCAAATATAAAAAGAAAAATGGAATATTCCAACAGACAAGCTCGGGAATGACAAATCCACGGGACGCACATCGAATGATCCTCTCGTTTGCAGAACAGATCAAGTGAAATAGGTTAGAGCCACTCAGCTGTGACGACCCTAATCCACAAACCCCGCCTGCCTCAGACTCCGGCATGCTTCCCTCCCTGTCCAACTGTAAGTATCTCATTTGATTCATTCGGCTACGAAAAACAAGGAGGAAAGACGACAAAGTGAACATGCACTGAGGGCACCACGCTGACCTTCATGTCATCGTGCAAGCCAGACGGGAAGGAGGACTGACAGAAAACATACCCGTGTCGGTTGGATCTCCCGGAGCGGCTGGAGTGGTAGGAGTATCCCGATTGGGTTGACTCGGTGTCCATTTCAGTGCAGTTCAGTGCTGTTGGGGCACGGGAGGGGTCTATGTGGTGTGGCACAGAGGGTACGTTAGCAGCAGTTTTTGACAGAGAGGCGCCTCAGGAATCCACCAAGACTGACTGCGACACCAGAGAGCTGCTGTAGTGGCCACATTGACCTGAGAGACAGAGGGACAGAGGGAACGGACCCTGCATTAAAACTTCACATTCGAAACATGCTTCATCGAAAATGTAATCCTCCCATGCTTTGTCCGTTAGGCCTGCCAAACCAGCACCTTTGCGTGTATTTTTCCCATTTGGATGTGACTTAAGGCTGCCATGTTGGCCAGTTTCCTCTTGTAAAAGAGGCCTCTCAGGGGACTTCTTGGTAAAATATGCGTTGAATTATGAACGATGGAATTCACATTTTTATTGAGGACACAGCACGAGTCCAAGAAAACTTCGGATTTAAACAGTACAACATCTCATTTTACAAGACTCTTATTAGGATTTTAGAAATGCTGACTCCAACACCAGGATTTTCTTCCTGAGGGGTAACAGCTGCAGCCTTTATTAATCTATTAGTTTTTTGTAATAGTCAATTTTAAAAAGAATTAATTTAAAAACACTGGAAGTCTAGAAAAAAGAAAAGAAAACTACATACCAGTCATCATAAATGCTAAAACAATATTTCTGAGCATATACAGTATATATATAGTGATACTGCAACAATATTGTTGGTTTGAGCTTTTTGCTAAAAAAGCATCAGTAATGTGAATTTAATGACTGAAGTTATTGAAAGCAAATATCCAAACAGGTAGAACACTCTCATAAGATCAGAAAATGACATCAGTTTACTATAAAGCAGCCTCTAAAACCAGGAAAAGACGACACTTATGCCATATCACGAGATAATGGTATTCAAAATCTTAAATACTATATATTCTCACAATAATCAAAATACCATCACCAATAATATTGCCCAGTTCTATAACCAATTACAGCATTTATACACCATACACAGATGAATGAATAAAAGAAATGGCCCTTAAAATCAAAAAAATGTAACAAAATGTGGACAAAATCTCAGTATTGTATCTATGAGGCCTCACCATCCTTTTGTTCCCTTTTAGGTCCTTATCATTTCGGACTGAATCTATCAGACAGTGTATCAGTGTGATGCATTAGGGTGTCTCAGTGCTTCACCATGCATGACTCTTCATTTAGACCTCAATCTGAGCACTGTCTGCTTCCCAGCTGTTGTCCTGACAACCACCTGCCCATCACCACACCCGAGCCAATGCTCATTTTATTAACTGGGATTACTCCCCTCCAGCCGTTTACAGGCTATTTGCTATCTCCGCAGCCGCCGGTGCATATAAACAGTGAAACGTCCCATTCAGCATATTAAGATGTGAATCAACACAGCTGCACAAAGATTGGGCTCTGAAAAGGACGATTTGGTGAAGCAGATTTCAATTATGGTGCTCTGGGCTGCGGCTGAATGTGTTTCTCTCCTGCTTTTAGCTCAAGGGAAAACACTGGCCGATGATAAAGTGCAAATTCTACATTGAGTACAGCATAGAAAATATGGAACAACAATGTCATTGGCTGTGCAAATGTGCCGGACAAAAGCTGGCGCTATGTCACAGACCTCCTATCATCCGGGCAGACTTCCCCTCCCCTCGTTCTGACGAGAGCACATGTCGAACAAGAACAAGCTGCATATATGCAGGACGTCAATAAATATTCTACTATTGCAACACAGCAACGCTCATCAAATCATCGACGCTCACAGTCAAAGCATCAAATTTTAAACACGCGGCAGATGTGGACCGACGTCTCATCTCATCGGTCCACATCTGGAGCGTCCACTGTTGCCGTGGCAACACCACAGGCAGGAGGCCCCATCTAGCAGGAATAATCAATCACCCCTGCTGTGAGTAAATGAGTATCACACACTGATGTGTGTGTGTTAAAGGGAGAGAGGGTAGGGGGATGATGGCACAGAGCAAACAATGGCGGCTCATCCTCACGCCGGGCGCCCGTGTGGATAAGCGAATGAGCCTCTGGATGAAAGCCGTTAACCCCCTGAGCACTGGTCTCCGAACGGTATGTGGGCCAAGACGAGGCCACTCATCCACGGGGCGAGCATGAAGAGGCACAGCGAACCAGGCCATGTGGAAAATCGCAGCCAGGGGGTAAAAAAAACTATCAGTTACAAACCCCGCGGACGGCCATGAATTAGGCATTACAGCGCGGGTCAGAGACGTGCGGCTGCATCCCAAAAAAAGTCTGGGAGGGGGACGCCTCTCGCGGGGCCTCTAGTGAAGTGTGGCTGCTTTGCTCGCACACCGTTCCGGTTGGCTGCACAGAGGAGAGACGCATGAGGGCGGAAAGTGACACTAATGTAAAACAAACACTCATTAATGTGTTTGTTTAGTGGATAGAGGCTGTCGCACAGCGGGACCTCCTGCAGTTACATATTCCCGGGCTGCGAGGTGCAGGCACGTGTGCTGCTGTGGGGTCATTTCTTCTAGTTTTATTCCAACATGAGAACATGGACAAACTCCATGGGAAGAGACGCAGCATCTGATAGAGCAGAGATTCTTGATCCAACTCCTCAGCTGATGGTAAGACTGGCAATGGGACATTTTAGCAAATTTTTGGGGCAGAGAACGAGATGCGTGGAGTCTGAGATGACATACAATCATGGCACCCTTAAACGGCACAGATCAGCCTCAGAACTCATCTACAGCACATGCCAAGGTCTGGTTACCATGGCATCTGTGCCCTCCCTCACGCCCATTAGCATCCATCCTCCCTGCCTTGGTGGCATTATTCCACAATCAGCCAGATGCAGCAGCTGCCAGTCTGCAGAGTTACTGCAAAACCCCATCTGTGTATACAACAGCTTTATATTTGGGGCCTCAACTAATGAACATTTCAATAATTGATTACACTGCTCGATTAATGGACTGTTAGATTTATTCATTACCCTTCAAACCGGTGTAGCCATACAGAGGGCACTGTTTTCGCCTCTGTCCATCTTTGTGTGTGTGTGAAGGAAATAACTCAAAACTTACTGCATGGATCATTGCCAAATTTCACAGGGGGGTTACAATGGTCAAGATCTCCAGCTGAGTCAATTTTGGGACCCAAATTGGCTGAATGGTGGACGGAGGAAAGTGTTGCTGCTGTTGCTCAGGGCTGCAGTCCCATTTAATGTCATTTGGGAAAGTGACACAGTTTTGCAGAGCATGTGGTTAAATCTTCCACCAGTTCAGATGCCAATGAGGTTTAACTTGCTATCACTGACTACGAAGAATAAAGAGCTATAATTGAACTGGAATCACTGAATCTTTTGCATTTGACAAAAAAAACAAAAAGACAATCAATGAATGAAGCATTCCTAATACGACGAATTGTGTCAGCTGCACATTATTTGGATATGATAAAAGACATTAATTCATTGACAGATAACATGAGCAAACAACACATAAGACCTCTCAGAAAAACCACAACTGAGTAACACAGCGTTATTACAAGTGATAACAATCTCCAATCCCTCCACGGACTGGAGATAATCCAGAAGAAAAGATGCAGATTAACACATTACAGCATCCCTGTTGGCAGGCAACAATCACATCAGTGAGATGATAAGATGATGATAAGAAAGATGCACGGAGAGGAAACTCTACGACTAGAACCGAGATGCCAATAAGGAATCGTCCTGCCTGTTTTCCCTTCTGGGCACAACAGTTGTCAGATATGTGCAAAACAGTGACCTGGCTGTCACCCTGTCACAGTAAAATGAGAGAGTTAGGATCTGACACAGTTCTCTGGAATGCAAACTCAGCCCCCTGTGATCCGCTCATGTGGAACTAAATGGAAGTACAGTAGAGTGAGGGGGGTGTTGGTAGATACCTCAGCGCATTTCTGCTCTGAGAGCTCTTAAATCTGCACATCCACTGACCGCAGGCGCACTACAGCACAATGCAGCATGTTCTCTCCGAGCTGTGCAGGATCATGATGCACCTCAGCAGCCCGCAGGTGACTCCTCTTCCAGTTACACTTGTGACGCACCTGCCTGCGAGCCAAAACGCGGGGCGTCAAAAAACAAAAAAAAGAGGGAACGATGACAAAAGCAGCTTTCTTCTGATCCTTCGTGGCCAGAAGGGCCTTCAGGGGGGGACGGCGAAATAAAGCCCAAATGAGCCTCGTTTCACAGCGCCGCCGTGACTCTGAGGGACGGCGAGGCCACTGATGGAGACAGGAACACCCCATCCAGCTGTGCGCATCAGCCAGCGGCTGCGGGCCGCGGGGGGGTGGGCCCGGCAGGTTCTCTCCCTGTTCCACGGCTGCCGTCTCGGTTACAACAAGATCTCATCTCGGTCACATCCCGCACAGCACAGGAGACACAAACCCGAACGAAGGCGTACATCGTCCAAACTGCCTACTTATATAAAAACAAGTGTTGTGAAAATGTGTGAAAGACATCAGTGTGATGAGAGGGAAACCATTTTTTTCCCCCCTCCACGACGGCACCATTGAACTTCATCGGCTAATTCCTGTGAGGGGTTGTGGCTCAGGCTGTTGGTAGTGATAGAAAAACGAAAACCCGAACGTATGAGTTCGTGTTCCTACCTTTAAGGCCTCAGACGTGTGACATGTGTTCCCTCCGCCAGCGTCCCGGTGACTGCGGTGACCGCTGCTGCTGCCGCCGAGGCGCGTCTGTGCGGTGCGGACAGGGGCAGCTCCCTCCTCACAAGAGCCCGGCCATTGTGCTGCTTAGCAGCCGCGGAGAGGGAGGCAGCACGGAGCTAGCCGTGCCGGCGCTCCCGCACCTGGCGCCCACAAGGGGTCGCCCTTACGCACTTCCCCGTGCGGCTGCCGGTTCGGATCCCGGCACTGGGTGCGCTTGTTAGTGGAGCAGGAGGAGAAAATCAGCATTTACCAGTGAGGGAGATTCTGTGTAATTTGTAAATAGTTTCAGCCAGTTAATTTTTTTTCTGAACACACATTTAAAGTTTTTTTTTTTTTTTTTTACCTTAATGGCAACTGGCTTGTGCTAATTGTATTGTTCAACGGTTAAATATCAGAACACACAAAAACATAATATTTACTTATATTATAACTAATATTGTAATGGCCAGTTCAGGGTGCACTCAGCCTTTGCCCAAGGAGGCGGGGATAGGCTCTCTATAGGATAAGCAGTGATAGAGTTAATGATGGATGTAATATGCAATACCTGAATTTTAGGCCCTATCTTGAGGGTTTATATAATTCTTATCACTATAGCTGATAACGTACCAAGTGATTTTACTGAATTAATTTTCCACATTACCATGCACACAATAAGGCCACGTAATGCTGTAGCAGTGACATGCAAATACATTTTTAAGATTGACACCTGCTACCTGAGGACTGTGGGAGACAAATTTACTGCATCGATGTACATTAGTCCATCTTTATAAAACAACACTAAAAAGGTGGCTACTGTAGGTTGATAAGCAGTATTAAAAGTATTAAAGAAATAACTATAACTGTTGAATGGATGTTTAAATATTTTAGTTATTGCACCACAAGCAACAACCATCATGTCACTACTGAACAATATACTGAAGCAATGATGAGTTCTGAAATTATTCCGGATAGTGAAAAATGCAGTTGACAAAAACGTTCTCAGCACAAGATCAATATATTAGCCTGCGTTCCGGAGCTTTTGACATAACGCGGTTCACATTTCTATTGTATGCACATTTTTTTAAGGAAATATGAACATAATGAAAACAGAAACATTTACAGAAAATGATCCATTTCATCATCAAAATCTCCACAACAGAACCAAAATTTTAAAAAAATAAAGCAGTGTTTCCAATCAAAAGTTAAAACATTTAGTGATAATCTGTATTATGATTTGAACAGCAGTGACCCCTCCTTCACCCATAACAGGACTTAGATGGTGATTAACGTCAAAATAAGGCAAACTACAGATGACTCAGAGCCAAGAGGAGACAAATTAACAGTTACTGTCTTTTAAGTATGTCCACTTACTGTTAGTGTCGTTAATAAAGGGCATCTTTAGGTTACAGGCCAAATGTGTTCGAATCCAATGTGTATCTGCAGAGTCCAAGGCCACTAAAGGGTGAGTATGAAACTTTTCACTTTCTTTATCAAACTCCATTTGAGGGCAGTGTTGGTCTTTACAATCTCTATGTGGCAAGACTTCACCAAACCGATACCTTAGAATAACATGAAAACACAGATCCTGCGCACCCAGCGAGTCAAATTCATGTGAAATTTACAGATACTGCGGTGTGTGTGATAGAGTTGTGCACATTTCGTGGCTTGTTAGTATCTGACCCACAGAGCTAGCAAGAATATTAAGCATATACAGTATGTATGGGCTTTACTGCTTCCACTGCCCCATTTATCTTAAAATCTGATCTTGGCCTCGCTGACTCTACTCGCCCACACGCCCATTGTGTGCAGTGTGTAGACCGACTGCGTGGTGTGTGCAGCGGGCAGTGTGTAGACAAAGGCCCGTCGCTCTTGCTGCTGGAGTGGGCATGAACAATACCTCGAGCCCCTCGGGCCACATTGCACTGCAGAGACTCGCATTAAGGGACAAGCGATGCAGCACAGGCAGCCTGAGACTAATGGAGAAAGAAGTCAAAGCTGGAGTTCATGTCCATCGCCTGCTTTCATAAGAAAATTTAAGAGTGAAAACAGCGAAAAGCCTGTCCAAAGATTTATTTTTTGTAGTCATAAATTATGCATTTTATCATTTAAAAGGTCAACAAAAAGGCTGATAGACCTTTGTCACATTAGCCTTTTGGGAAAGAAGTAATAGGGAGAACACTATGTGTTCCCATTAGACTAATTAAATTTCTGTTCTATTAGGATCAAATAGAGTCAATATGCAGCTTTTTTTGCTTGTTGGCTAATGGTAAAATCTCTGCCGCACTAAATGGAACTGAACCTTTTCTAAATTTTCATTCACAACACCTGGTTTTTAGTTACCTGTAATTTCCCAATAAAATGGTTGCTTGGATGAAGGTCTATTGTGCAGCTTTACACAAACCACTGATCACATGACAGCATCAGGGAATGAGAGCAGGTTTCACTTAATTTTATTTGTTTTCTGTTGTTGTTCTATCTTCAATTTACCAAAATTATGTTGAGCAAAAATCTGCATGTCTTTGCTTTTTTTTAGTGTTATACGTCTTTTAACCTTGTATCATTCCCATATAAAACTGAGACTTTGGCTGTGCACTGTTGCCAGACAGGGAATTAACATACACACTGATGGAAAAATATTCTAAAATGTGTTTTTGGCCCAATTTCACCAAGTGATTACTGCTACAGCATGTTTAAATTAGCAGTGAAGCTTTATGATCATGTCTGGTGTGCTTTCACGTTACCGTCTCATTTGCATGTGTGTGTGTTTCATGAAATAAAACAAAAAGCAGATGGATAACTGGTTTTGTAGAAGTGCTCAAAGGAGACCTAACAAAATCCTACTTCATGTATATGTGCATATGTATATGTATAATGTTGGCTGTTGCAAAAAAAAATTGGATCATAACAGCATAAAAAAACATTTTTCTAAATGACCAGTCACGGTTTATTTACAGTTTGAATATCATTGCTAACTGAATCCCACATAGTGAAAGCTTCAAACATTGTTTCTCAGTAGCTCATCATTGCAAAACAAGTCACAACAGGTTGGCAGCACACATAAGTTCAAGTACTGCAGTGTTTGGGTGTGAAATGTTCTCTGGTTTTCTGGTTATACAAATACAAAGTTTCAAAACATCTCCACCCTTTCAGCCGTCTTCTCTAAAGGTCCAGCACGTGGTGCAGGTAGGAGATGTAACATGTCGTCCCTGCTCAAAGTGGCGCGTGCGCCCCGGGCGGCTCTGACCCGGGCCGTTCCGGACTAAGCATCACGCTTCTGGACAGAGAAATAGATTTAGTAACAGTAAATACGATATGTTGGTTGGATTTGATAAAGCTGGAAGATGTAAGCCTTTGGCCAGCTTTCATGCATTCTGAGGGACATTATTCAGATAAGTTATTGTCTGTCCTCATCACGTCTCCTCTGCGGGACTCCGACACACGAGGGGCTTTTGCTGCCCCCTTGTGGAGGATCTCCACACTCGCTGCCGACGCTGTCCGAGGTGCTGAATCCATATCAACTCATTGAGTAAAATAAGGAACCCAGACGCGAATTAACAAGCGTTGGAGAGGAGAACATCATAGTCAGGGATGGTTCTTCTAAAAAGTTTCAAAGTGAACTCAAAGTGCTCGTCCTTTCCGCTGGACTG
>KV751321.1:11437250-11448773 GCA_001698575.1 Mola mola
TGAAAACAGAGACGCTGTCGACCTAAGAGTCTGGTTGCGAGCATGGTTTTGGCCTAATGCAGAAGCAGAAGTGGCTGAGCAGTTTTCCCAGAGAGGCAGCTTTTGTTTGGGTATGGAGGAAATGAGTTGGGGGTGGGGGCTTGAAGGGGGGGCACACTTAAGGATATGGCCTTGCACTGTGATGTCCAGACCACAGGCATTGACATGTAAGAGCTACATCAGGTGAACATTTCACAGCTGAAGTTTTGCAAGGCCACTGTGTGTTTGCTTGTGTTGAGTCAGGTCCGATTTGATAATCACCTGTCTCTGCAGCCTGATCATTTCCTTCCTGTGCTGTCAAAAATAGAAGAAATTCTGTGAGGTGACCGGTTACCAACGTAAGACAATCGACTTCTTTTGTTTAGTATTGTGCGGTTAAGTGGTGTGAACTTTGCGTTAAAACACAGTTGCTCTGTATCATTAGATCCGCGCAGCAACCGGAAGAAATGCCACTATTGTCAGTTTGAGGTTTCCTCTTTCTATATGCATCATTGTCTCAAACAGAAAGTGTTTGAGTTAGAATTTCTGCCTTTGGCCTCCACCACCATCTCTGATCTGTTCATCCTGCTCTCCCATTGTCAATCCCAGCTTTCCCACCATGGCTGCAAGGAAGGCCATTTTTGGTCTCTTCAATGGGAGGAAGTGGGCACGGAACAAGACAGCTGAAATGTATACAGTGGCAAAAAACTATTAAATGAATAAATATAAGTGGCAGATGAAGCCTGAAGTATGAGTGGCCCTTACAAATAACCAAGTTGGGGATGTGTTAAAAATATTTGAAGAATAATTTCAGATAAATGGCTGTTATTGCTGCAGCAATGTTAATGTTCTGTAGTTCACACAACTGATGCTATCCACCTACTCTAATTACACACAGTATAGCCATATGAGAAGGTTGTAGCATAAAGTAGATAATTGTTAACAAAGTGATTCAATTAACAAAGGTTTAAATAAACTTTTTTTAAGCTAAGCTTGACCCATCCACGAGCATGCCAGCCCGGGCAGCTGATGTCTTCTCGACACTGCATATCTTTTAGACATTGTTGTCAGGTTTATTTAGTCGATAGACAGCCATATGCTGAGTGACACATTGTTTGACGCATTGAGATATTGTCATTTTGTTTGATTGTGAATTTTATTAAAGGGTATGAGAGCCTTTGATATGAAAACACTGAAGGTTGGCAGAGGATGACGGTTTCTTAGCAGCAGCACACCTCTGGCATTTTCATTTCGTGATCATCACAAGAAAACCTCTAGAGATGTTTTTGTGCATGATCCTAGTCGAGTTGGAACTGAGTCAGACCCAACACAAAGCTACCAAACTGTCTTGAACCCATCTGTCCCAAGCATCTCTGTCTCTCCACCTGATAAAGTGAGATAGGCCGACCAAATAAGCAGTATTGTGCATCAGATTGGACAGCAGCTGGCTGACAAGTGTTTTGTCATGCCTCAATACATCATGCCCCACAGCTGACATTAATGCCAGTAATGGAGTTTCACTCAGTGAAAAGGAGTCTTTCCCCAGCCAAATGTTGGATCACTCCCAGCTCCAACTGGTCACTCAGAGAGGAGTCAAGGACCAATCTGTATTCAGAGGGGAGAGTTCTGACACACTGACTATTGCTGAATGGGAGGAATCAATGAGAAATTTCATAAGGAAAAATGGTGTTAAGCAGGAGAATCAAACTGAGGATATTCTCATCCACCTGAGAGGCAGAACAAAAGATGTTGTGAGGGTTGGGATTAGGAACAGTGAGATTGATGTCCAGAATAACCCACAGGCAATCTATGAACTCCTGCACAAACATTTCAGCTATACACGTTGCTCCTCTGTGCCCATAGCCAACTTTAACTCCACCATGCCAAGAGAACAAGGAGATCCATATGGTCAGCTCATGAGGTTCAGGAAGTGCTAGATGAATACCATCTAGTGAATGGAGACAGGTCTTACATTGAAAGAACAGAGTCCATGTAGATGCTGTTGGAGTTAGACCTAATGCAGACTCTGCTTAAGAGATCCCCGAACAGAGGACTGCTTGTCAGGATAACTCCACCCTTGAGAGATTAATTGGCATGCTAGAGAAAGAGTTGCTCCAGGCCCCAAGTTCAGCTCAAGCCAATAGAAGGCTGCCTTACAGCTGTAGGCTTCCTAATATTGTCGGCTTAACTGACAAGCCATGTGCTGTATGTAATGATAACTCCCACTCTGCTCTCACACATTGTACAGAAAACAAGTTATGCTTCCAGCGTCACTCACCTGCACATTCTAGACCGAACTACCCAGAAGGGGAACGTCCTCCTTCTGGTCAACAGGCAAAAAACTGAGTGATCTGCGTGCAGGGGAGGACAGTGCAGATCCGGTGAATGAGCCTCCCATTTCAGTTATGACCGATATGGATGGTGTAGAGACATGTATGACACCTACGGCAGTGTAGTATCTTCAGGGAAAATGCTAATTGTTCCAAATCCGCAAAGACTCTCAGAGACTGACAGTCTCTTCTATACGGATGTGACAACATGTAACAGAGGTGTTCTCAGAGCATTAGTGGACAGTGGCTCTATGGCATGCACTGTGAGACAAGTGATTAAAAATTAATCAATCCAACCCTTGTATTGATAAGAAATCAGCTGGGGATTATGTAATTTTGGGTTGTGGTGGTCACCTGGTCAAAGGAGAGGTCACTCAGTTGTCAGGGATGGCTGGATAGCGGTCAAGATTGTGAACCCCACTGAAAAGCCCCTCACCCTCAAACGAAATGCTAAAGTTTCAGATGTGTCTCCCTGTCTCTCTGTGCAGGACTTGCCTGAACCTGACTGCATACAATCAAATACACAGCATGCTCGGAACCCATTACCTTCACCGAGGTCTGAGGAGGAGATATCACGTGTCCTTAATGACTTGGGCCTGCAGGAATTGGACCTCTCCTCCTTTGAAGTCTCCCCGGAATGGAAGGATAATTCCACCCTGCCATTATGACAAGCTTCGAACTGCTCTGAATGAGATGGAGGAGATGGCAATAATTCGTAAATCTCAGAGCGAATATGCATCGCCTATCGTGCTGGTTGTCAAGCCATATGGTGACCTTCACATCTGCAATGACTTCAGGTGGTTGAATGAGAGAACAGTGAAAGATGCACATCCCACTCCCTCATCAGACTGAAGTCCTCGCTGCACTGAGTGGCAATGCATAATTTTCCACAATGAACCTCACATCAGGATTTTATAATATTGGACTGAATGAGGATGACAGGAAATTTGCAGCATTCCCCTCCCCATTTGGCCTTTATGATTATATCAGAATGCCGCAGGGTCTGACAAATAGCCTCCTTCGTGCAAAAGATGATGTCCATCTTTGGCAATCAGAACTTCACAAGCCTGCTATGTGACCTTGATGACCTCATGGTGTATGGTCCCTCTGAACATGTTGCTTTGGAGCGGTTGCAGATGGTCCTCCCACGCCTTGCTGCCAACAACTTGAAACTCTTGCCGAAAAAGTGTCACTTCCTTCGCAGGTCTGTTAGGTTTTTGGGACATGTCATATGTGAAGACGGTGTTCAGACAGACCCTGATAAAGTAAGGCTATAAATGATGTGCAGGAGGTTGACTTGCTGGAGTCAGGTGGTCAAACATGATGTGCTAAAAAGATCAGGTCTTTCTTAGGGATGGTTCTTTATTTTCACTATTTTATAGAGGACTGTTCTACTAAAGCTAAACATCATACATTTGAACTAAGCCGAGGTTAGATGCATGTGAACAGAGATGTGTTTTAAAACTAGTGGCTTACAGTTCTGACTTGAACTATGTCCCCAGTGAGAATAACTCAGTGGCTGATGCTTTCGTAGAGAGTCGTTTGTCCAGTCATGCATAGGTCATTGTGTTATTACAGAGCCTTATGCATTGTTATGGAGCCAGGTTAATGGGATGGTGGATAGGACAGTGCAGGATGTGTTCAGGTGTACTACCAATTGTAAGCTAGTTGTTAATCAGTCAGATGTGGGAGCTGTAGTCACCCCTGCTCCTCCCCCCTCCTTTCCGGCACAAGACGTGTCAGCTATATTGGTTGCACAAAATAAAGGTAGTGTCAGTCAAATGACAGGCTTAGGATATTCCCCAGTTAGCTGGTACCGATCAGACTGCCTCACTACCAAGGGGTGAACTAATAAATCTGCAGGAGCAGGATAATGTGTTGGGCAGAGTCTTGTTTTACATCCAACATCACCGAGGCCCACCAGGCGTGAGCGTACTGATGAATCTCGTGGTATAATCGAGCTGTTAAGACACTGGCCTAAACTCTCCATCAAGGATGGTATGCTGTACAGGGTAAAGAAAGACAGACATATGAAGTTGACGATTCACCAATTCCTTGTTCCAGACTCCCTGAAAGCCCAAGTCATCCGTGGCCTCCACACACAACTAGTCATCAAGGACAGGCGTGCGCACTCTCTCTCGTCAAGCTGAGATTCTTTAGGAAAGGGATGGACCACCTCTCTTAACTGTCCCAAGCATTCCTGTGCAAAAATCAGTCAGTGAAAAAGGTTGCCCCTCATTTGTGGAATGACTTTTTTTGAATTTATGGATTCCCTAAACGCATATATTCAGACCAAGGGGCCAATTTTGAAAGTCCACACATTAGAGAACGTCTAGAGATGGCTGAATGCCAAAAATCTCACACCACCCTGTACCATCCTATGGGGAATGTGGTGGTGGAGCAATAAAATCGCACACTTTGCAACATGATTAGAGTTTGTGAAATGAACGAGCAAGTTGTAGATGACTCTGTGTCAACAGTTGATTCTCTGTTTTTTGCAAGGACTATGTTTACTGGATAGATATGTGGGTGTTTTTAGAGGTATCCTGCACCAGTAGAGACTTATAGTAGAGACTCTGTTATAGAGGGATGTTCAATGAGAGGTGAAAACGGCATCTTTTGTGGCTATGTTTTTGCGGGTTTTTAACATCAATCCCTTGCTGACTTGATTCCACATGGAAAGTCTCTTACTGACTTCAATTTAGTATGCTCATGTTGCTGTGCGATTGATGTTTTGTGATTTTTGTCTGATTTTGTCCCAATTTTTGTAGTATTTTACGGGGGGTGTATGTAACATAGTTGAATTGGTTTAGTTTACCTGCATTGAAAAGTAATGGGGATGCATTATTGGCAATCCTCAGAGCGCAAGAGCAGAGGATCCGTTGAGGTATCATAGCTGTGAATCTCTGTGGCCAAATAAAATGAATGTACTTTAAGGTCCAGCTAGCTTTATTGTGTTGGATGATATGTGTTCTGAAGTTAGTTTTGACATGTTTGTGTTAAGTTTTCAGCCAGTTTTATTCCTTTACTACTGATAAAAATCTCCTTTCATATAGCTAGCTAACTATATGGTGCCATTTCTCCAGACAAAGTAAACTTGCTGTACGTGTCCACGAGACGATATTCACAATGTTCCTTTTTTTTTATAAATGCAGATGCATAATAAACTGGATGTACCACAACCTAACCAGCTCCGAGTGAATCGTTCTTAAGATAAAAGACACATCGCACAGGTCACACTTGCACCACAAAGTCTTCAATAATAAGAAAAATTAAGACTGATAGCAAAACAAAACAGTTTTTCTCCGTCAAACTGTGAATATTATTAAGCATGTTAAAATGGTTTTACCACAGGGAATAACTCGAATGGGTTTTGCATACCTGAGACTAAATATTTCAGGTCGATCTGCATTTGGCATAACGAAAGTATCTTAATGGTGTTTATTTTCTCATAAATTTAACATACTTGGACGAGTATGTGTGAGTTTGTGTGTGTTTGTGTGTGTATGTGTGCATCAAAGATAAATCTCAGCAGCCCTCAGCTTGATCACAGCCTGAGCAGCTGCTTAGTAAACTGATAAAAAAAATGGATGGACTACAACAGCTGTGGAGGAACAAGACCACAAACAGAGCCAAACTGAGCTCTTTGCAAGGTCCAAAAAGGAGAGAATAACACAAGTGAAAAAATAATAACAATCGCCGCCTCCTTCCTCCTTTCATGAATCCGTGCAGGATGTGTCTTTCATGCCTCCCTCTTTTCATCCTCCTCTCCATCCTTCTTTTGTTAAAGTCCTCCCCTCTCACCGGTGTGAAAGCACACAGGAAACTTTTACCACAATGGGACTTTTCACGCATTTTCCCTCATTAGGGAATTGAGCGTTCTCTGGAGGGGCATTCCTCGGGGGAAATGATTGCGTTTCACCGCGTGTAAACAAACACTACGACAAATTGGGCTCCTGACAAGCTCTTCGCTCCGCTCAGCTGGCAGTGATGGGGCCCAGGCAGACTTTGTAACTTTGTAACTCTTCCAGAGAAGGCCTGCCATCAGGGTTTTGATGAATGGGTGGACGTCAGGCGATTGGTCTCCCTTTTCTGGCTCTGATGTATGGAGTGCCTGGTAGTGGGAGGGAGGCTGAGGCAGCAAAGCTGTTTTGTATTTACACGCTGAGGTACGAATGTGGGAGTTTTGTTTTTTTTTGAGCTGGGGCATCGGAGTGACGGGGTTAAGACGGCAGTCAGCCATTATGCACCTCTCCGAATCCTTTCCTCTATTGTAATGAGCAGCAGATCTCCACCACAGCCTGGAGAGTGATGGGAGAGTTGTGAACACATGACACTCTGACTATGATTTAATTTCTGGTATGTGTTTCATGGTTGAGATCTGTTTACTTGTGGTCATTTCAGTGATTAGATCAGTGACATTCATCTGCTAAAGGCTGCAGTTACCATGCTTTACAGTGATTCCTTCCTGCAAATATATAGCCATAATTCACGATTCACCATCTGGATGGCTCTTACTTACATAGGCCTTAACCTTCTCGAGCTCCGGCAATTATTTACGAGTTGTGATTAAACCATAAACTGCATCAAGTCCTTCTCCGTGCCGGGTGGGGAACTTTTGAATGGAAGCAGAATGGACGGATTATGTGCAAAAGGCGCTCACCCCATTCCCTTCTTGTCAGTGACATTTTGCAGGTTAAACAGACACACTAACACTCGTATATCAGTGCCGGAGATGAAGAAACCAAAATTCCCTGTAACTCCACTGGGACACCTTTTCATGCAGGTTATTCATTTATGAAGTAGGTCTTCTGCAGTCCAAGTATGCACCTCTGCAGCTGCTGGAAAACAGAAAAGTATAAAAACATTAAAAAAAAAATTAAATTGATGTGGTTCTCAATCTGACCCTTTGTGTGGAATGATTTAGCTCAGAATCAGCAGAAAATATAGCAGTGAGAGCGACGTCTCTATTTTTTACTGACCCCTGAATTTCCCCATTGAAAAATGTCAGTTGGGGCGCAAAGGCCTGTTGACACTTTAAGCTCCTGTGAGGACACTTTGGTTCAGTTTGTTCCTGTCATACTAACAGAAAATAAATAAACTCTACACAGAATTTTATTGGAAATTTGGCTCAAAGGAAAACAGCAGTTGCTGTATTTCTTAATACTGGCCACACGATGGCAGTGTAGACTACATATTCGTATTGTGGTCCAGCATTTCCCACCAAGGCAAACAAGCCAAACAACCTCTGTGCTTACCCTTTTCAGACGGACACTATGCTCTTCTATTGAGTTTGGGTTTGTGTAAAGTAGCTTCTAAAGGTAGGCTGAAAATGTTCCTTTTTGTGTGTGTCCAGAAAAGGATACATGAAGCCAGGCTGAATGCAAACAAAATACCTACGCCTGCTTGCAGTAGACAGTGTGAAACACAATAGGGAATACATCATATGGCAACAAATTACTCTGGGATCAACAACACATTACTGACTATGAAAATATTTCCCAATGGAACACATGGTGCCTTCCTGCCACAACAGCCAGAGTCTTGATATGAATTATAATGACGACCAACAAGCTAATGTGGTGAAGTAAAAACACAGGCATCATAAACACCAGAACGCTTGTAATTTTAAATTTCAGGCCTCAAATCAATCTTAATTTCTGATTAAAAGAGAGACACAGGCAACTGGGAAAACGTGTCCATGTGTCTCACTCATGCACGTGGCGTGCCTCCATGAATGTGCACCTAATTACGTAGTGGTGGTTCATTAACCCCCCCTTCTCACAGTGGCTCCTTAAACAGGAGTGATTTTGGCCCCAATTGTGTGCCAGCTGATGTCTACCTTTTGATCTCCATTTTCCTTTCTTTTATACAAGGCAGCTGTCATGAACGCGCTCGACCGCAGGAAATGGTTTCTTCAGAGGAGAGTAATTTAAGGGAAAACAGAGCCAGAAAAAGTAAAGCGAGAGGATCCATCATTCAAATCTGCTTCATGTGCTTTGATGAAATCAGGAGTGGCACATCATTCTAAAACATGCCGTACACTGACAGACAACATCAAACATCCAAAGATGTGCAGGCTACGTACGCCCTGTCTCTCTCTGGGCCCGGGAAAACAACACATCTCCTTGAAATAGAAAATGTGTGTGTAAGAGTATATTAATATGTTAAGTTTTTGTGTTTTAATCAAACTGAATCCGCAGGTGCTTTCCCAGATAAAAACCAACACTGACTCAACCCTACACATAAACCACATTTAAAAATGCATCCAGGTTCAGTTAAAAATATCCTGATAGTACTGAGATTATGCCATCTGACTGGCTGATGAGCTTGATTGCTGATTGCCAAGTCCTGCGAGAGTGTGACTGAGCCACAAGGGGCTGGCAGTATAAAACATCAGCATGGCTGCTGCCTAAAGCTTAGTGTTTCCAGTTGACCTGTGACTTCAGAATGGGTAAGTCTGATGTTCAGATTACAAATGGCTTGTAGTGGTGAGTACAAGCTTTCTGATCCAGCGTTCAACTCCTTCTAATGTTGTCAATTCTTGCATTTAGCAGCACAGAAAGTATTGATCGTCTATGCCCACCAGAGCTCAAGCTCATTCAATGCTGCTGCCAAAGATGCTGCCGTGGAAGTGCTAACCGCTCAGGGCTGCGCTGTCGAAGTATCCGACCTGTACGCCATGAAGTTTAAAGCCACTGCTACAGCTGAGGATATTATCGGTACGTATCTTGCCAGCAGTGAAGCTCAGTTTTCGATTTCAGCTCACAGGAAGTTATTCCTCCTGCAGGAGAGGTCAAGAATGCCGACCACTTCTGTTACGCTGAGGAAACCAAGCTAGCATGGCAGGCAGGAAGACTTTCTGACGACATTGTTGAAGAACAGCGTAAACTCACAGAGGCAGACCTGGTCATCTTTCAGGTAGAACCCACGGTCGCAGTAGTAAGACTGAAGTGCTCTGTATTGAACTAACATTAAAATCTACTCCCCAGTTCCCCATGTATTGGTTTAGTGTTCCTGCAGTCATGAAGGGCTGGATTGACCGGGTGCTCACATCGGGCTATGCCTTCTCGGAAGACAAGCGATACAGCCAGGGTGTTTTTCATGTGAGGGATTGACAAAAGCTTTGCATATTTAAAGCTCCCACCCCACCACCCCACTATTAACTTGTTGGTTCTCTGCACAGGACAAGAAGGCCATCCTATCCTTCACCACTGGTTCTCAGGAGTCCATGTTCAGTGCAAATGGCATTAATGGAGACATGAATGTCACGCTGTGGCCCCTGCAGGTACCACATCAGGATCAATAACTTGAGCAAAGTGAACCTTTCAAATGGCATAACACTAATTCTCTCTGCAGAATGGCATCTTGCACTACTGTGGCTTCCAGGTTCTGGCCCCTCAGATCTTCTGGGCTCCATCTCATGTCCCCTCAGAGCTGCGTGGCACAATGCTGGAGGGCTGGCGTACACGACTGCAAGGTCTCCTGGGAGAAGAACCACTTTCCTTCACTCCCCTGGACTGCTTTGATAAGGAGAAGGGTTTCCAGCTGAAGCCTGAGGTCTGTGAGAAACATGCCACCAAGGAGTTTGGCCTTGCAGTGGGGATCCATCTGGGCAAGCCGCTACCACCCAACAACCAGATGAAAGCTGGAGTTTGATGTCTGAAGCCCAATGACTGTCTGACCTGTCCGTACATGGCAATAAAAGCCTAAAATCAACTGTTGGGTAACTTACTTTTGACATTCAAATCTTGTACAAAAGGTACAGCTGTGAAGTGGACATGAAGGAAACATTTCCAGCCTATGCTGACCTTGGCCTTGCAGCCATCTGACTACATCTACATTGGAGATGAGCAACTAATGGTTGCCTCAGACGCATTCATTTTCTAGACAGCTGGTATTAATTGGTGCTACATATTCTAAAGCTTTGTGGGATCTAAAGGGGATTAATTTCAACATCCTCTTTCAGTCCAAGCCTGAAAGATGACAGAATCGCAAACCTTTTCCAAAGTATCTCGGGGCACAGGTATGCCAGGCCCGTAGGTTGTGATGCAGCCAAATTCAACACAGCAAATACCAGACTAGCATGGGCATGAGGTTTTGCTTTTTAGAATTGCAAAAGCAAGATACTGACACATTTCATAACCACTGATTAAAAACTTTTCTGACAACGCCAAGATGCTATTGAGAAACTGGGAGCAAAAGGTGAAGAAGTTGACGAGATCGTTTCTGGCGGCTGGTCAGTACAAAAACAATGGGCATGCACAAATTGCGGTGTAACGTAATTGTCCTCCCAAACGCTCAGTCACATGAACAGGTTGTTTTTTATTTTTTTTTTTTTTAAATGCTCTTTAGAAAGTGAGGAAAAACATTGTGGCGACATAAAATGCTGTTAGTGTGCTCTAGAGGCCGAATTGTACAGAAAAATGTTGCTTTGTAAAAAGCGTTAGTCTGAACAAGGCCTTAACTGTTTAAATGTCCTGGTTTGGGATCAACACAAAAACATTGCTGTTAGGTTTTAGAATGCCACTTCATTTTCTTTGCACAGATCAGCACTGTTACTATCTTTAAGGCAGAAGACGATTCCACGATACAACTTTTTAACCTCATACATAGCGGAAAGCTAAAATAGCCACGTTTTGAACGGGCTCCTTTAAAGCGGTCAACTTACTGGCTCAAAAAAACGACCTTTATTTTCACTAAATTACTCAGCTTTTTATTTTAACGTCCTCATTGCTTATATCTTTAAACAAATCTGCATTTAATCCTTTGTGTAGTGTGGCTCTCTGGAAGCATATGTCCTGTCGTTTCTTAAATGGTATCCTCGTTCTGACCCTGGATCTGCTAGGCCTCTCGGGAAATACTACTCTTTACATTCTGACTGCTTGATGGGGAAGAGGGGTTTCCAGATGAAGACCGCATTTGAAACATGCTTAAATAGTTTGTTCAGACAGCGGGAACATACCTGGGGAAACCCCTTCTACCCAACAGACACATCAAAGCTGGAGGGTAGTGATACACGCTTCCCTTGCAGTTCAACAAGTGCACCAAAGCTTTGTTTCAGGATCTTGTGGAAATTCTGACTTGGGTGTTTATGTGAACTAAGTTTTTTGGCACTTTTTTGAACTGGTTATTTTGAACATAGCAAACATTTCGCAGTGTCAGGAGGAGGCTG
>KV751321.1:11448791-11481349 GCA_001698575.1 Mola mola
AAACAGAGACGCTGTCGACCTAAGAGTCTGGTTGCGAGCATGGTTTTGGCCTAATGCAGAAGCAGAAGTGGCTGAGCAGTTTTCCCAGAGAGGCAGCTTTTGTTTGGGTATGGAGGAAATGAGTTGGGGGTGGGGGGTTGAAGGGGGGGCTCACTTAAGGATATGGCCTTGCACTGTGATGTCCAGACCACAGGCATTGACATGTAAGAGCTACATCAGGTGAACATTTCACAGCTGAAGTTTTGCAAGGCCACTGTGTGTTTGCTTGTGTTGAGTCAGGTCCGATTTGATAATCACCTGTCTCTGCAGCCTGATCATTTCCTTCCTGTGCTGTCAAAAATAGAAGAAATTCTGTGAGGTGACCGGTTACCAACGTAAGACAATCGACTTCTTTTGTTTAGTATTGTGCGGTTAAGTGGTGTGAACTTTGCGTTAAAACACAGTTGCTCTGTATCATTAGATCCGCGCAGCAACCGGAAGAAATGCCACTATTGTCAGTTTGAGGTTTCCTCTTTCTATATGCATCATTGTCTCAAACAGAAAGTGTTTGAGTTAGAATTTCTGCCTTTGGCCTCCACCACCATCTCTGATCTGTTCATCCTGCTCTCCCATTGTCAATCCCAGCTTTCCCACCATGGCTGCAAGGAAGGCCATTTTTGGTCTCTTCAATGGGAGGAAGTGGGCACCGTTTTATCAGGGGCACGGAACAAGACAGCTGAAATGTATACAGTGGCAAAAAACTATTAAATGAATAAATATAAGTGGCAGATGAAGCCTGAAGTATGAGTGGCCCTTACAAATAACCAAGTTGGGGATGTGTTAAAAATATTTGAAGAATAATTTCAGATAAATGGCTGTTATTGCTGCAGCAATGTTAATGTTCTGTAGTTCACACAACTGATGCTATCCACCTACTCTAATTACACATAGTATAGCCATATGAGAAGGTTGTAGCATAAAGTAGATAACAATTAAAATGATACAATTAAAGGTTTAAAAAGTTTTATATAGTAAAGTTTTTTTAAGCAAAAAAATTCTAGATAGCCATTGTCAGACAAAGTTGCATTGCTTCAAATATTCACAAATAATGACATCTACCCTCTGGTAGACACTACGATCACACCATCACTCTGGTCAGCAGTTATAATCCGCAAGTGTCAAAAAAGACAGGCAATGTACAGTCAGTTACCCATATTTAAATATTCTAATCTATATACGGCATGTATCACACAATAATTTCATGATCGTTGCACAAAATCCACATTGAACCAGTATTATGGCTCAATGTATTATATATCTTTATGATTTATTTGTACTACAGTGTGAGCAACATAAAGTTGGTTCACATTCATTGTATGTGTACACATTCTTGGAGTATTAGAGTTGATTTTGGTACTCGTATAATAACTCACATCACCATTTTAGTTGTTTTGAAGCAGTTGTTTGTGCGCAAGTACCGAAGACGTTCACATAAAGACACGATTCCTTCAAACTGAAGTGATGGTTGGGTGATAGAGAATGCACGACCGCGCCACATGTGAATGATAGATCTTTTTTGACTTTCGGATGTTTGATTATGCCTTAAAAGGGCTCCTGTGTTTGCACCAGATGTCACAGGGTTAACAACAGGCCAGCCATTAAACATCATGACCCTCAAAGGGGAGAGAAAGAAGTTGATGGTAATGTGCATGAGAAACAGAGGTCGACGAAGAAACAAGGCAAATTATTAATATCAGCCATCCTTTTGCTCTTTCAAAGGCTGCATTAAAAAGCAATAATTTATAGCTCGACAACAGCCTCGGCTTTTTGAACTTTTTGAACTGCGTGATTGTGTGTGAGAGGAAGTGAGGGGCCGTTCAGGGTAGTTATATTAAGATTGGCAGCAGGAGAAAGTTCTTAATGAAGAAGTACATCAATGTTTCTCTTTTTCTTCAGCTGAAGTTACAACTGCCCCCTTTACCTTTTCCATCACAGAGTATCCTTTGTGTGTCTCCCCCATGATTCTGAAAGTGAGGAATTCACTCTGACATCTGAGAACAATCATCCCCTCCCAAACGACACCAATCACAGTAGAAGTAAATCAAGTTTTTCCTAGCAGCACAGTCTTCACTAATGGGAAAAATTAAGATCGAAAGATTGACCTGCGCAATGTGTCGTCTAAAGAGTGGTTCATTCGGTGCTGGTCAGGCTGTGGTACAGCCAGTTTATTGTGCATCTGCATTTATAACAAAAAGTAAACGTCGTCTCGTGGACACGTACAGCAGGTTCGCTCTGTCTCATGCGATCCTCCGCTCTCGCGCTCTGAGGATTACCATTAATATATACAGTACCTATAAAGCGTATATACAGCTACAAAAATGTATAGGCTCCAGTACGATAAATTACAACAAGTCATTGTATAGTGGGTTCAAATTCTTGGAAAAACAATTAAACAAAATAAAATCTTTCTTAATAATCTTTCTTAAAAAGAAAGAAGACACAGAAATATGTTGATAGAAAAACATCTCACACTGGACCGTACTCTTTTTTTAATAGTATTTTTTGTATAACAATTTATATAGCTAACCTTTTTATTTACAATAGAAAATTCTTTAAAAAAATGTCTCATTTGCAATTATAAAACATGGGTCTGTCGTTACAACTATAATGACAGACCCATAACTCCACTAACATACCTGCGTTTATAACAAAAATAGGACAAATTGTGAATGTCGTATTGTGGACAAGTACAGCAAGTGCGCTCTGTCCGGAGAAATGGCACCATATAGTTAGCTAGCTATATGAAAGGAGATTTTTATCAGTAGTAGAGCAATAAAACTGGCTGAAAACTTAACACAAACATGGTGAAACTAACTTCAGAACACATACCATCCAACATAATAAAGCTAGCTGGACCTTAAAGTGCATTTTAAGTACGTTATTTTTATTTCGTCCACGGACATTCACAGCCACGTTACTTCATGCGATCCTCCGCTCTCGCGCTCTGAGGATTACCAATAATGCATCGCGGTAACTGTTCAATGCAGCTACAAACGTACAACAGCAGATGACGCAGTTTAGAAGGATTTATACTAAACCAATTCAACTATGTTTCTTCAGGGAATAACTCGAATGGGTTTATTTAAAATACTTGGAAGAGTATGTACGTGTGTGTGTGTGTGTGTGTGCGTGTGTGTGTGTGTGTGTGTGCGCGTGTGCGTGTGTGTGTGTGTGCATCAAAGATAAATCTCAGCAGCCCTCAGCTTGATCACAGCCTGAGCAGCTGCTTAGTGAAAAAAAAAAAAAAATGGATGGACTGCAACAGCTGTGGAGGAACAAAACCACAAACAGAGCCAAACTGAGCTCTTTGCAAGGTCCAAAAAGGAGAGAATAACACAAGTGAAAAAATAATAACAATCGCCGCCTCCTTCCTCCTTTCATGAATCCGTGCAGGATGTGTCTTTCATGCCTCCCTCTTTTCATCCTCCTCTCCATCCTTCTTTTGTTAAAGTCCTCCCCTCTCACCGGTGTGAAAGCACACAGGAAACTTTTACCACAATGGGATTTTCACGCATTTTCCCTCATTAGGGAATTGAGCGTTCTCTGGAGGGGCACTCCTCGGGGGAAATGATTGCGTTTCACCGCGTGTAAACAAACACTACGTCAAATCGGGCTCCTGACATGCTCTTCGCTCCGCTCAGCTGGCAGTGATGGGGCCCAGGCAGACTTTGTAACTTTGTAACTCTTCCAAAGAAGGCCTGCCATCAGGGTTTTGATGAATGGGTGGACGTCAGGCGATTGGTCTCCCTTCAGGCTCTGATGTATGGAGAGCCTGGTAGTGGGAGAGAGGCTGAGGCAGCAAAGCTGTTTTGTATTTACACGCTGAGGTATGAATGTGGGAGGTTTTTTTTTTGAGCTGGGGCATCGGAGTGACGGGGTTAAGACGGCAGTCAGCCATTATGCACCTTTCCGAATCCTTTCCTCTATTGTAATGAACAGCAGATCTCCACACCACAGCCTGGAGAGTGATGGGAGAATGGTAAACACATGACACTTAATTTCTGGCTTGTGTTTCATGGTTGTACATTATACTACCCCCAGTTTTAAACATCAGTGAAACAACAAAAGACAACAAAATGTTTTTGTCTGTGAGTAATGGATGCAACTGAAGCTCCGGGTTAGAGATATGATTCTGAAGAAAGACTAGATGAATGGGAGCAACGCTTCAGTCAGAGCTCTAGGCGCACAGGGCTGAACTCCAGATGCTGCCAGGGTTACCACATCCTAGCTTCAATCCCCTTGCCCCTGCAGGGCCGCTGTTGCTTGCATGTATTCAATAAGTGGGGAGACCATGAATGAGAACCACCTGGGACGTAAAAAATATCTTGAGGTGATTTTCCACCGCATGTTGCTCTGGTGATTTTGATCAATTATTTTGCGCCGCAGGGTCGTTTATAAAAGGATGTGGTATTTACAGTATATCACTGTGCAGAGCCTCTTCCATGAAAGGCTTCATTTGGCCCACATGTTTATCTACAATATGTCTCATCCGAGTGCCGCGGGGTTGTGTTTATATCCAATAAACCCTGCAGTGTTTGATTTTCTCTCGGTGCTCCCGCTGTTATATAAAACTTTATTTTTCATGTTTGCTGTTGGAACATTGTTTTGTTTGTGTTAAATCGGCCTGTTTATTCTTGATGCAACTCAACACTTTCAAACCCGGATTAAACCATGAACTTGATCCCAGTGACAGTGTGTGCAGCCATAGACTAGCGAGGCAATGGCTAAAAGTGATGTGCTCAAGTGAAGCTATCGCTGCAGGCTTTTCCGAAACACATTCCAGCAGTGCTGATGGTCCATTTTTCATCGAGTATGACAGGACAATAGGGGTGAAAGTTAGCCACCTTATCTGTAAACTCTGTCTCCGCAGCATGTTGTGAGGCACACATAGGGCTTGTCTAGATAGGATTACTGCATTGGAGCTGAAGCCTCCAGCAAATACAATGAGACAGATCCCTTCTCATGCAGCCTGCGGACAGATTCTGTCATTCACTAATCCATACTTGACACTCACTGTCCCCTGGAGCAAGGTTTCTCTTCAGTTTTTATCCATCCTCAGCATGATCCCAGTGACCTGGCTCATATTAACATGCAGTGTGTGTGTTGAAAGTGTGGGGGTGAAAATGAACCTAATGGCTTATGGAAAGCAAAGATGACAGACAGAGTCAATGGACTGTATGAGCCATACCTGCTCATGGCCAACAGTAAAGCATAAGGCACTGACAGATTCAGAGAGGCTGAGACAGAGGCAGAGATAAAGAAGAGAGTTAAGAGCAATGCACGACAGTGAGAGACAGACAGGATTTTATAGCTGCTGAAATCAGTCTGTCAGTCCACCACTTTAGTCCAGACTGAAATATTTCATCGGCATTTGGATGGATTTCAGCAAGGTTTTGCCCAGTCATCATGTTCCCGCTCATATACGCTGACTTCACTGATCCCCTGAATTTTCCTCTCGCCATCCCATAAGGTTGACAATTTAACATTTCATTTAAATGTCTCCAGAAAATGTTACCATAGATTGACCACGATTCATGGACCTCAGAGGATGAACTATGCATTTCTACTTAGATTCCAATGCTGACTGCGTTGCTCTGCGTGTTGTAAAAGCACAACCTCTAACCATAGCGCAAGACCATTCAATTGAAAAAATCTAACAAGAAAAACAATTACACTTGCACAATCAATTCACCCATTCACGGAAATTATAAGCAAATGAAAGCCATTTCCATATCATATTTACATATTTCCGTAACACAATAAGGCCTTCTTTTTGTTTTTGCATTATGAGAAAGCCTAAATTTAAAAGCTCAGCTATAATTTGTGTTTAGCTGTAAAGAGCTGATATTAGTATGCCAACACGTCGAACCAACACTGTAAACATAACATAGCTTCCTACTACCACATTTACACCATAACTGGTGAATACACACTTGTTTTTTGTCCAAAGGTGGATCTGCTAACAATGAGCAATTGACCACATTCACACTGCCAGGGAACAAGACATTGTTTTTATTTAATCTATATATTTTATTTGTCATGCACAGTGTGTCACAGACGTGTGGGAAACAAGATTTGTAAACACCAGGAAAGAGCTAGGAAGTACTCTAACGTGGTTACTTTGTTTTTCAGACCCAACACCAGTTGAGTGACTCCTGAGCTCTACTTAACAGAACAGAGAAGCGTGGAATGGACCTGCTAATTTACATTCACTTTGCACTGAACCGCCAGATGTCAGCGGGTGTTGGTGGGGTTTTTGGGCCAGTGGGAAAGGGGTATAACATTATCATTGTGAGAATGTTATAGCCTCACAGACTTGCTAGTATGGCTGTAGACTCTTTGTCTCACTTCGTAACAATGGCTCACAGACTTATCACCTGACTCAGCAGCTCCCCTTTCAGTGTCTTTAAGCTCATTGTTTTGGTTTTATGGCCTGTGTCGTTGTGACTTTGCTGTGTTGGGTTACTCTCACTGCCCTCATCAGTGCCATTCCATCTGTCGGTCACCCAAAAAAAAAAATAGCTCTTACTGACACACTGTATGCTCACTGTCCAGCACTAAAGGAATGATACAGTAAGCAAATAGCTGATATACATTGAACAGTGTTTCAAAGTCAGATGTTTCCCTCAGGAGTACTCCAAATTAATTCTAAAGTTGCTCTGTGGGTGTTGCTGGATGTCTAAATAAGGAACTGTCAGCCAACAAGCTTGTTTCTTCTGGTCACAAGTGGACAAAAATCAGGTTAAGCAAATTATTTTACCTAGCTGTTGAACACAAAGCCTCTTGGTATCTTCGCTCTTTTTGTTGTGACATTTGAGCAGTTCTCTGGTTTTACTTCCAGGGGATGCCTTGTTAAAGTGAGGAATGCCTTGCTCGCTACATCTCCTGACAGGGACGCGGTCGTTCTGCCAAACGTGCACCTGCATGAACACATACCCTGAAAGACACCTCATCACAGTCTTGAAGGATATTGCTGCTGACGAGCCATTGGCTCAGAAGCCCAACCGAACAAATAGCTGCAAATCTTTTGTCCTGTATGATTATTTAAAGGGTTCTTCACGTTTTTAGCACTCTTTCACAAGCTCCGTCTGCTCCTCCCAAGCATTGCTTCGAGCCTCGCTCGCACAGGCTCTCATCCTCCTCCAGGATGATTGTAAATGAATGAGTAATTAGGATGAGGAAACGATGAGTCAGGACGGAGGACCAGGAATGCGTAGGGAGTAAAGAGAGACTCAAAAAGGAGCCCTAGAGCAGGAGGGAGGTTAAAGATGTGGTGGAGAATGAGTTTGAGAGGGACCCCCTGAATGAAGATTTGCACAAAAATAGATTGTGTCTGTCAGACCCCCCACTGTGACACAGAGCTTGGCTACAATAGAAGCAGCAGTCATTAGCAATAGCCCTCTCAATCTCTCTTCCTCTACTAGCCTCAACTTTTTTTATTTTTTCTCCCACATCCCCATTCACCCTCCTCCTGCCTCTTTTACGTCGTCCCTACCCAGTTTCCCTCCTGCAGTCGCCCACCCTTTCCCAGCTCCTAATCTCCTCATCTGTTTATTCTGTTTGTGAGATTGTGGGCGATGAACTTGGCCTGCACTAGAACATTTGTGGAATAGGGGGAAGGAGCCATGCTGTGTGAATGCACTTTGTGAAACCTGTGTTTAAATAGTGGGAAAATACTTTTCTGGATGGTGTTTATGAGGGTGGACAAACATACACAGCAAAACTGCATCTCAGAAACGTGGTGTTTGTTCACGCACTTGTCGCAGTTTAAACCTTTAAACTAAATAAGGATGTGGGTGATCAATCTAAGCCAAAGAAACCAAGAGCTCATGCAAATGATTACACCTCTGCGTGCAATAGACGGAACCTGTTAGCAACAACTTGGCATTCATGTGATGTTGTGTTTCCATCCCTGTAGTGAATGTAAGCCCAATATTCACTTTTTTTTAAAGCTGTGTTTTGTCTCAGCCATCTCATTAGCTGATTAAAACACAGCATGTAGCATTCAGTCAAACAGATTCATGCAAAGTAAATGTTTAATTTAATTAACTTGTAACAAGGTAATCCTATTTCACTAACTTTTACAGGCTCAGGCTTGATTTTACCCAGTGCATGAAATGTTTTTTGGTGTTTCCAGCTGTATGTCTGTGCTTGTATTCAGGCACGCCAAGAGAAGAGCCTGGGCCTCTGAAACGTTTCAGTGAATGGGCCTTCTCAGATGGGCTTCATTAAAATAAAGAATGCTGTCTCTCCCACATAAATTCACGGAGAATTATTTTTCAGGAAACAGGCTACTTGTCAAGCAACAATAGATAAGTAAAATGATTATCTTTTACTTTTGCTTTAATAGAAAATTATGGTTGTTTTGGTTATGATTGCATGATTATTGCTGCCATTCATGCACCCACCCCCTATAGCAGCTGGGCCCCTGAAAGCCTTTTCCTTTATCCACTTCTCATGGGCGGGCCTGCTTGTATCTGAGCTACAAATCTTTTATGATATCGGAATCATATTGTTAATAACTTTTTTTTTTTTTCCAGCAGAATTAGCCGGACACCCCTGTTGTTTCCAGTCTTCCCTGTGAATCGGGGCTTTAGAACGGAGGTTGGCAGCAGTCTACTGTGGATGCTTATCAGGACGGCTTGCAAATTCTCCCTCCTGATGCTCCTGATATAGAGGACAATGGGTATTCGTGCGTAGTGGGAGCTTTCTTTAAAGCCTCACTGAAACTGACTTCAGTCCTTTCTTTCATGAGGTCAGGGTACCCTGCTGGCTGTATTTCATCACTGAACACAGGTAATACCGACATAATAGACCTTTGTAGGGTGACCTGTACGAGTCTACCATATCTTTTTCCAAAGCAAACATGCTGGATATGCTGCGCCAGGTTATGTCAATCCTTCAATCACTGGGCAAGGGATCAAAAGATTTCACTTCTGAACTTCACCGAGGCAATTTAAACATTTTCAGTGTGCACGCTTTTATGAATTCTGCTTCTCTGTTGAACTTGGGGTTAATTGCCCCGTGGTAGGAGCAGCTGTGAGGCCTCCAGAGATGCAGTTGAGCTGTCAGTGTCAACACATGAGCCTCCCACACGGCGTTGTGGATGACGTGAGACTGAACACGGCGAGAACGTCAATGAAACGAGGCTTCTCCAGATGACGTTGGCTTTCATAGGGTGTTTTCAGTGTGAGACTGGACGTTGGTTGGGTTGAACCAGTTTGTTTGGTTTTGGGTGGATACAGAAAACAGTGGATGTGGTTTACTGACTCAGGTTTCATATTTAGGTAACGGGTGGTGGGCTGAGGGGAACGGAAGGACTCGCCCTTTGGTTTCTCATTAATGTTTTTTTCATATTTACAATTCTTTCTTTTGATTTCATGCATGAGGCAAAATGTCCTATACGTGACCCACAAAAATCCCCAAAAAGATTATAACAGTGTCCTATATCGTAACACATCGTGTGCATATCATCAAAACGGTCAGTTTCCCTTCACAGTATTCCATTTTTCCTACACATAGCCACATTCCTATAAAGTTCTTTATGATAAGTATGATAGTATAGAATTTTATGCCAAACACATTCTGTAAGTTATAGTTAGAACTATGTAAATCACACATGGAACTTTCATTCATGTAGAAAATGCCACTGGTATCAGTAGGGACATGATTTTTTTTCCACATACCCACTTCATATATAAGAAAACGGTTCACACGTCATCTGTGGAAATGTGAAATTCCTCTATGAGGAGGCAATGTTTCCCCCGGATGAAATATTTCTAAACTAGAAGCAAAAATAGAGATATAAATTTCACCAGACTGAATGATGAATTGAATCCTGCAAGCTATTTAAATGCAGGCACACTAGTACGTATTAATTTTCTCAAACAGAAAATGAATGTGAACAGAGTTGCACACACAATCCAGCTGACAGAACACAATTTGAGTTACTGCCTATTAGCTGACTAACTAATTAAGCTTGGCCAATGTAAGCTATTTTTTTTTTTTTTTTTTTTTTTTAAGGAATGCCTTTTGGAAAGGGATCAAAAATGTGGCTACTATTCATGCATTTTTGCACGTACCGTACAAAAACACAGCATTTTTCCTAAAGGATGTTCACTGTCCTGAAAAGTGAGTACATAGAAGTCTACATGCCACGCTACAGGCGTGTATAGACCTGCGCACAAACGCTCGCATGCATTGGCAGGCTCGGCGGAGAGAAAAGGTTGTCTGGAGCAGCAGAGGCAGGAAATTCCGCGGCTTGTCGCCCTCGTCCCGGCGGAAACTGGCCGGCCTGCTCGCTGTTTGCGCAGCGCCGGAGGCCATGCCAGGCCAGCACGCGCGGGGCTCCAGGGACCAGCCTTGGAGGCGTTAACTTCTCCCGCTGTCAAGCAAGTGCAGCGCAGAGGACCTGCCTCATTTCCAGCCCGGGAGGCGGAGGGAGACCCACACGAGCTCCCTGCAGGAGGAGTCGGCTCATCCTTCAGCGCCAAAACACACTCGCGCAGATACACATCTGGTCTTCGAGAGAGGAGCCTTCAGCAAGAAAGGAGGAACCCAACTGCAGGTAGGCTGCTTGAGTGTCTTTATGCCAACATTTAGAGATCAGATGGGGTTGACCGCGTGGAATGTTAAAGACATTTAAACAAGGCCAGATTTCTCAACGCGGTCACTTAAAAAGAGGGTTTATCCACAAATACCACATTTTAGGGATTTTGGCTTCTCTTTCCAGCATCTCTCGGCAGTTTACTTGCCTCTGTTTTCTGACTACTGTGTACCAGCATCCGATAAGGGAACTTTGTCTCAAATAAACAACCACAACAATGACGCGGTTTTGTGTTTTCAGGTCGGCTTCTCCCGCCGGACTCGAAACTGTGCGTCAAGACGCAACCTCGCTTTACACCTTTTGTTTTTTTTGTTTGTTTTGTTTTGTGGCTTCTGTCTAAAAGATTGTATCACCAGACTAAAGCATGCAAATGGGGACCGACAGGAGGAACTTCGTGCTGCACCTGCGTTTCTCTTCTCTGCAGCATTTGCACATGAAAATGCTCTCCAGTGGCTCTCAGTTTGTGTGTATTGAGTAACAAAAGAAGTTTTTGGCTCATTTGTAACTGGATGCTGGCAGGCTGAGGAGGGAGGAAGCGCAGAAGAAATGAGGAAGAGTGAGAGAGGTGGGCTGCGTTCTGTCCCTGTTATCTGATGTGTGGGTGTTAAAAGGTTAATTAGCTTGAAGCCTGTGGGGATACCTGGCACCTCCAGGTATTTTCCATATAATATAAGAGAATTAGACAGAGGCCATTGTGAGGGATTATCTCAGCGTAGAGAATCCCTAAGACTGAGTGGCACTCTCAGTGTCTCAGAGCAAGCGAAAGGAAAATTCAATGTCAGATGTCTGACATTTCTTGAAAGGGTTTTCAGCGGAGGAAGAAGCACTTTGATCCGATGAATGATTGCAAAGATGTGAAAAGGTGACAAACAAAAAAGGAAATACAGGCAAGAGTGTTGCTTTTAAAGTAAGTAAACATTAGGAAGGATCATAGATCCACTCAAATCCTTACTTACAGGGTGATTTTATATTTGCTGTTTACATTTAAAATTTAAAACAATGAGATAGGAATATCAACCTCAACCACAAGTCACACATATTATCATATATAGATTATTATATTATTATTACTCATGCATTAACATGCAAATTGCACGGTGTGGCTTACTTCGACTACTTATGGGTATTTTAATTCATAATTATTATATTTTGTAAGCTTGCCAGGTAGGGCTGGGTGATATGGGCTTAAAACATTCACCATTTTTCAAATTTAAACATATACTATGAGTTTTCTCCTTCAAATATTAGTGTTAAAACTAGGCTACGAACCCAAATGTGACAATATTTTTGACCATTTACCTTTATATTGATACTGCAGAAATCTTGAAGGGATGTCTAATGGCACCGTGATAAAATATCAACACAATGAGAGTGTTATAAATAATCATCTGCAGGGTGGTTTTTAAAGACTGAAGTTGGTGAAAGCAGATATTGGAATGAATATTAAACACTGATAAGTTCAGAAAATGGCATCATTTTACTGTAATGCTGCCTTTAAAATCAGGAGAAGACGACACTTGCAGCACAGTATTTATCATATCATGATATAATGATGTCCAAAATCTCAAACAATATATATTGTTACAATGTCAGGTGTTTTTTTCTGTGTAAAATATACAATTGCAACATGTCCATACATATAAATATTATGGATTAAAATGTAAACTGTGGTGGTGTGGAAGTATAAGGTAATGATAGAGTGTAAACTGTTGATACATGACAAAGACAGACCTAACAAATACGCTAGAGCTGCACATCCTAATACGTTCCAGGTGCCTGCGTGTGTACTTATTTTCACTTTGCCTGCTCTTTCATCATCCTTTGTGACTTTGTGCCAATTATCCTGCGTGCAGCAGAAGTCTCCTCCGTAGGCAGATGTCTGACACGGTCACATTTCACTGCTTTCAGGCGTGCTGTGTTGCTCCGTGTTCAGTGACCCGCTCTTTAACCTCAGCACCGCCGTTTTGCAGGCGTCAAGCCTCCCGCTGATCCTCCGCACACAATTCACTCCGTGGGCCCGCGAGTCAGTCAGGGTTAAGCCGCTCGTGTTCGGGTTTTGATCTATTACCTTTCACCTCTGACCTCCCACACCATGGCAGGCAGCCAGTTAGGGCAGCCGAGAGAGTCATCACGGTCTAAAGCTTTGAGTGTGAAGGTTTCAGTGGCCTCAAACAATCATACAGGGTTATTGGCATGCAGGGCTGCTCTAAACGACTGCCTGTGATGTTAGATAGTGTTGCAGTCGCCTCTGCTCAAACCTCTAATGTGATCCGTATTTAAACGCGCATGTGTGTGTGTTTCTGTGTTATAAGATTCAGATGTTGTGAGATGACGTACCAGCCATTTCTTACTTAGATCATCTGGGTGGTGACAGGTCCCCTCTCAAGCCTCTGCCCTCCAAGGGCAGAAAAGAAATATGGGATTTTTTTTTGTGTTATTATTATAACAAGCATGTTAACGGAAAACATTCTTTAAAGATGGCATCAAGGTTTTCACCCTGACCGAACGCTTTATCTCGGAATGAGTGGAGCACTCTGGAAGTTGACCCTGTTTGGACTTCTTGATCGCACTTCCTTATGTCTGTTCTGTGCTCTGTGCCAGTGGACCTAATGTAAACACGTATTTTACTGCCCCCACAGTCTGCACATCAATCACACAGCACTGTTATGTTTCTGACACGCCAACAGAGAGCCGCTATTAGCTCACAAGTCTTGTTTTAACAAGTTAACCACATTAGGATTCTTCAGGATCCGGTGGCACATTCCAAGATGTTTTCATTTTTTTTTACTGAAAGTTTGGGTTAAAATAACCCTGTGCTTTATTCAACAGAAAATTGATTCTTAAATATGTTACCAGAGGGTTCAGTGGAAAAACGTGTCATGTCTTTGTTCAGATAAACGTCTGCTTCATTAATGACGAGTTGATGTCTTGTTTTGACAGGAGCTCCGACACTCAGAGGTGGCGTGTGTGTCCTGAAAACATGAGTCTGAGCTCCAGCGACCTGGAGGACCTGTTCAGGTTGTTCGGGGACCCAAATGTCTCAGAAAGCTTCAGCAACATATCGAACGTGGACGCAATGGTGTGCGCGACGACGTTCAACCGCAACGCCCTGCTCTACTCCATGTGTGTCCTCTACACTTTTATCTTCATCGTGGGTCTAGCTGCCAACGCCCTGGTCCTCTGGGTGAATATCCGCGCCCAGAGAGACTCCACCCCTCGCCACGAGACGCATATGTACATTGCCCACCTGGCGGCGGCGGACCTGTGCGTGTGTGCCACGCTGCCCGTGTGGGTGAGCTCGCTGGCCCAGCACGGCCACTGGCCCTTCGGTGAGGTGGCGTGTAAACTCATGCACCTGCTGTTCTCCGTCAACCTCTTCGGCAGCATCTTCTTCCTCGCCTGCATGAGCGTGGACCGCTACCTGAGCGTGACGAGACGCAGAAACAGCGAGGGAGGCGCTCGCACGAAGCTGATCCGGCGCTGGGTGTGTTTGGGGGTGTGGCTTCTGGCTCTGCTGGCTTCCCTGCCAGATACCTACTTCCTGCAGGCTGTGAAGTCAACAAATGGGGACATGATGCTGTGCAGGGCTGTGTACCCGGAGGAGAACCAAAGGGAGTGGATGGTGGGCGTGCAGCTGAGCTTTATCCTGCTGGGCTTTGTCCTCCCCTTCCCTGTCATCGCCGTCTTTTACATCCTGCTAGCCCAAGCTTTCACTCGCTCCTCTTCGTCTTCCTTGCCGTCTTCCACAGTGGAGCAGGAGCGGCGTGTGAGCCGCAGGGTAATCCTGGCCTACATCGTGGTGTTCCTGGGCTGCTGGGGGCCCTACCACGGCGTCCTCCTGGCTGATTCCCTGTCTCAGCTGGGCTTGGTGCCTCTGACCTGCGGCCCGGAGAATGTGATCTACGTGGCCTTACACCTCACCCAGTGCTTGTCCCTGCTCCACTGCTGTTTTAACCCCATCCTCTACAACTTCATCAACAGAAACTACCGCTATGACCTCATGAAGGCCTTCATCTTTAAATACTCCACGAGGACGGGCCTGGCCCGACTTATCGAGGCTACAAACATTTCTGAGACTGAGTACTCTGCCGTAGCTGTAGAAAACCCACCACAGATCTGAGACTTTTTCTAAACACTGATTCTGATGAATATGAAAGGATATAATGCAATGTAAGCTTCACTGAATCAGCATTAAGTTTGTCAGCATACAAAAAGACGATTCTACTCGAGACAATCTGCTTGAGTCATGTAGAAAAGCCTGGTGGACTGTTTAAAAAGCACTTAGTTAGCAGTTTTATTATAACAGCTGATACTGAAATCAAATGAACACTTATTTCTTAAGCCAAAGCAGTGACCACAAATCTGTAAAATCCTTGGCTGTGCTGTGTTTGTAGGAATGTAATGTGTACAAGTGTGTGCGTACATCATCTGACGGGCATTGAATACAGATGGTATCAGCACAGTAAAATTGTTAATCTTTTTTGTATAGAGTTGTATTTATATAATGTACATGTGAACTGTTTAGTCTCTCGCCTATTTTATCTCTCCACACACTGACGTCTGCTCAGCGCACCGCTTCACCTCATTGTCTTCTTCGAGCCGCCGACCGGCTCAGCCTTTTCGTCCTGCTGCCTCGATCAGTCACGACCTCATGCCACACCAGTTGAGTCCTGCAGACAAATAATGCAAATTCAACCTCCATCATGCATCTTTGGTGCGCAAATGGTTTTCTCTGAATAAGTCGAGTATAAAGACGGGAAACAGAGGGAAGCAGCTAGCCGCTTTCTCTCAGGAAGCGAAACACCAGCAAGTCCCAAGCTAACTAAATAAACCAAAGTTGAAATGGATGGGTTGTGTGCTGCCCATGAGACCCTGTTACTGTCCGGTCTCTATACTAAGATCATCAGAAGCCGACTCACGTTTATGTTTAGTGTTTAGACAGGAATGCTGCTCCACTCATCTTCTCTTCTGTAACTGTAACTGCAACACAGCAACTAAGCTGTTCCTCTAAACAAGTAACATGCATTTCTCATTTTACAATATCCACATGGCAAGTTATTAACTTTTTTTTTTCTCCATTATCTTTCATTGTCTGGTGGCTTCAACTGGAAACTTTGAGATGGCACAGCATTTCGGGATCGTCTGTCCTGTCAGTACACATTTGAATGGGAGGAATAGAAGAGACAATGCACAAATGGTTTAAATCCAGCTGCGCCAGTACACAGGCCACACACGGCTGAAACTTTTATAACCAAATAACTTACTTTTACAACTTTCATGAAGGCAGCAGCTGTGGTGGGCAACATCCAAGTGTTTATTAGGGACCAAATAACAAACTTCATTGCATTACTTAAATAAGTGTCCACGTGCATCTGTCTGTGAGTGTGTGTGTGTGTGTGTACCACAGCTTGACACCACCACTTTATGTGTCAAAAGCATTGTGTTAACCAGTTCATTCCCGGTATGTTGGCCGGAACTACACATTATTTTGATACGCTGATGTGACATGTGATTGGTCACACGTGCTTTTACGCTGAAAAGGGTTTCATTTTGTGATTACAAAAGACAGCAGACAGGAATGTTTGTCAAGAAGAGGAGAGGCATTCCTTTGATATTGTAATGTGTAATATTTGGTTTTATATATTAAATTCATTCAAAATGTTCTGTCGCTGTTATTTCTCTGGCTCTTATGAAAATAATCTCAAAGCTTATTTTCCTCCACATGTCGAGATGGCTCAAAAAATGTGTTGGAAGCATGGAAACGTGAAAGGTTTTTCAGAAACAGACAGCAAACAAACAAACATTTCCAGATGCAAGTCGTGTAACTTGGTGCACATTTTTCACTTATTATTACATCCGTTTTCTGCTCATCAGGGGCTGTAACCATTCAGATGTACTCTCACAGTCCGAGACAGCAAGATAAATAAAATATGTTAATTCTTGCCAATTTAAAGGAGCATTTTGCAAGATATTCATTATTTTTGGTTTGCCAAATACCGATGCTTTGGGTTGTTTGGTCAGCCTGAAGCCACCCAGAGAAATCCAAAGTGTCCTTACTTGACACCTAGGAATGACACTCAAAACTCATTATCTTATATCATAAACCGTTGAAGACACTTTCTGCCTTTGTCTTCATGACATGAGAGTCAGATGAAAAAAAATAAATGAGCATTTTTATTATGCATCCATCCAAAATGCAGTGAGACAAGAAGCATTCTTGCTCCTCAACTACTCATAAGATTACACAAATGGGTATTTTTAACCCCAGCACTTTACTCCCCACCGGAGTGGGACAACACCCTGCCACTAATGTCCTCAGGATATGTGGAGATCCTCCTGCTTGCCTCTGTGCAATATTCTGCCATTTGTATATACTCCAGCCTGTCTGCCCTCCTCCCACAGGGATGAGGGATGGGCTCAGTGAGGAAGAGCAAAGACCACACCAGTGTGTCGGCAGCGGGATGAGATGATCTCCCACGGGGATCTCTCTGTCAAGGTTAATTGTTACTTTTGACTGAGGAGCTTGTTCCAATGTTCCCTCCTATCCTGAAGAAATGGTTAAGATTTTTTCCACTGTAGAGTCAATGTTTTTTTGTCTTCTTACAATAAGAGTCCATCAGTCCCTCACATTTTTTTCGTGTTTGTTTTTCTCTTCTTTTTTTTTTTAAACTTTGGAAAAATAATTTTGGATTTATGCAGTGGTCCATGTTTTTCCTCTTGCATACAAATTTCCAAATATACTATCTGGTCGCATCACCAGCTCACTTGAGAGTAAAGTCTTGCTGACAGGATGTGTTAAAGGTTCGGATGGACACCTCTGGTGCAGGAGGATAGTGTATCATAGGTTACTGAAGGGATTTCTAAAGGTCAAATCAAGTGGGCTGATGATTACCCACCTTCCCCGTAACACAGCCTTGATCTTACAGTGCACCTGCTGAGTGGTGTTCACCTCTGCCGCAACCTCGCTCTCCTTCCTTGTGTGAATGTTTCCCCCTGAAAAGACCTTTCTCCTCTGACCTTAACCCTGCCAATATCTTCCTGATGTTGCAGCCCCCCTGGTGGCTGGCTCCCGATCAGGGCCATACCACCAACTAAGTCACGAAACAAGATGCAACATGTAAATAAGACAGCTTTATGGTAGTTAAAAAGATTCTTTTTCTCTTTCTCAAAAAGAGGGCTGAGAGCCCCTGTTGAGCCCCATGAGGTCCCCCGCTCTGTTTTAGTCCTCGAACTGATTGAACCTCAACAAGAGAGTCTTCCACTGATTAAATTGTCTGTTTTATTCTACTAGTGCATCTCAAAAATGCAGAATATCATGGAAAATTCAAGTTAAGTCAAAAAGTTAAACTATTGATAGTGATGATTTGCATTTGGCATATACAGCTACTTCACATATTCTGAGATTTTAAGATGGGTTTTTATTTCACTTTATGTAAATGGTTGAAAAACGTCTGTTTTTCTTAGTAATGATTCCAGAACATATCATATGTTCACTTTCTTCGATAACCAATTGAAAAAACATAATGTTGTGATTATTTTTGAGATACACATTCCACTTCCTTGTCAAATATTGGTGCCTCCATTACCCACAAAGCAACTGGACTACAACATGAGCAGCGGAATGGGACCAGGTTGCAGAGCTCTGATTACCTCACTTCTTTCTAACTGTGTTTTTAAAAGCAGTCTTCAGCTCCAACCAACAGTACCTTAAAGGATCATTTCATCCAAAAATGAAACTTCAGGTTCTATGCTCAGCCCCATGAGAGCAGAATTAAGCTTCTTGGGCTACATTTCCTGAGATACACAGCAGAACCATGTTAGAGCATTTTCCCAAAACAATGATCAAACTGGTGACTACCCAAATAAAAACACACAATAAATCACAACTTTCTCTGCATAACCCAAGTGACCGAGAGCAGCAAGAGTGGCAGGAGAGTTGACAGCTCCCTGTTTGCGTTCGGGGCAGATTTCCTGCAGGGAAGGGCTGAGAAGCAGAACGGAGGTGCAACATGTTCAACTCTGTAGCCTGAGTCCTCTCTCCTCTCAAACTTACTGGCTGCAGCTTCAAGCGACACCAGGATGCCAATTATTTATTACACTTTTTTCAAGTATTCAGTGGTCACCCCCCAGCTGACACAGAGAACCTTGTTCACTTTGCCCAGTTACTCATTAATACTTTGATAAAGCTTTTTTTCTTTTCTTGTTATTGGTTCAATAGATCCTCTGAGCTACACAAACAAAACTAATAAACACATGGGAGATGGACGATTACACAGTCAGCACACAAGTCAGTTTCAGTTATAATCATTATTTCAGATGAGTTGCTGTGCAGTATTTTAAATCCCAACACTCCAAATTATCCATCCCATAGAGTACATGTTTATAGGTGGAGCAGTGGAGCATGACTATACGGTGAACTGAGTGTACTGTAACACGCACCTCTGTCCTTCCAGGGCTGAGCAAGCTGTGTTTTACTTGGCATGCACATGTGCGGCAAAGTGTTTTGCTTCCTATCACAGTTTGCCGGTTATGATTCTCCTTTGTTCCCGTAATACATTGCTATTACAGGATGTGTCAAACACATCACCGAGCTACTCTTCGACATAAACCCAAACACAGCAGTATGTGTAGAATTTAAAACTGGTTACACAGGAGTAAACTCTGAAAGGTTACGCTCATAACACTGTAATTCTAAGATGAGGTCTCACTGTCTGCAAGTTTCTGTTGTCAAATAGTACATCTGTCTTTTACAAAGAAAGGATTTATAGCAAGAGGCTGATAAATGGTAAATGAAACCATCTGAGGTCCAGCTCCATCCTGACTTTTTGTACAATTGGCTCTGATATGATTTACATTAAGGTCTTAATGGGGCTATCTGTTTTAGATGATTTAAATAGCATAGGAAATTGGCCAGAGATGAATACAGCTGAGGGAGTGCTGCTTCCCACTGAAGCTATATGTCATGTTGAGGAAAGATAACATCAGTGAATGATGGAACAGGGACTAGGTGCAGAAGAGTGATTCAGAAAAACAGGATTTGTTGGATTTTGCTCTGTAGAAGGAGCATATTTCATCACCTGCATGTATCTGTAAATGTAACTTACATTATTTCCAGCCCATTTAGAACCAGTTCCACTCCCACTGAAGACTGTGTTTCCTCTGTGTTTGCACAAATTCCACATGAGGACACACAAGGCAAAGTTGCATGAATCATTAATGAAGTACGAGGGGAAGATGCTCGTGCTCACAGGGAGTTTTTAGGTGCGAATCGTGCAAACGTAAAGAAAGTCGGAGAATAAGGTTGGCTAGCTCTGCACTGCACGACTCCACTCCTGTCAGGAGAGAACACGAACTCTGGCCAGATGTCGGAAGGATTAGAGCTGAAAGACCAAACCTGTATCAAGCAACAATAATGACCCAGCATATTTGCAAAGTCACGGCTTATTTAACCTTCCAAGTACAGGAAACATTAAAAACTGGCAAACATTAAATTGAGGGCAGATTTTTTTTGTGCGTGCGTGGAGTGGAATACATCAACATAAGCTGATTTGTATTGACTTGATAGTGCTGTGCCTAAGACAAATAATTATGCTGTAAGGTTTTTTGAGAGCTAACAGGCTTTGCAAACATGTTTCTGTTACAGATAAGGAGAAAAAGCAAAATATCAACGGCCGAGAGACCCACGGGGGTTTTTAAGATGTTTTTTGAAGCAGTAAATGTCACTGTTTTGGTTTCTAGAGTTTTGGTTTTCTTTGTCCGTTTTGAAATAAATCTCTGTAAGATTTGCTCCTCTAACACAAGGAAGTGTGTATAAATTTGGACGCAGTGGGTTGTGTGAATTATCCAGAGTAAACCGGGACAATGTGACTGGAATAGACAATGTTGAATTATTTTTATATTGCATCTTTCATTGCTGCAGAACGTCCCACAAAGTTCCTCCTGCACTGTGAGTGTGTGGAGACAGAAACCTCACATTCGAAACTCTATGGTTAGAAGGGAAAAAAACACCTATTTTGGGAGAGTGTTATTTCATACAATTAATCCCAAAAAGATTACTTTTAAACCCGACACGCAATGATTTTTGAAAGTGCAAACACTGAATGGGCGTATTTTCCATTTTGAGTTCATCCAGTAAGCATGTTAGACAACATTAGCCAGCAGAGATATAAACAGGTTGACAAGAGCGCTGTGATGGTACCGGAACAATAACAGAGGCAGACAGACGCTGAAACTCTGCAGAGCTGAGAGGAGCTGCTGATGACAGATAATTCTTGGTGGGGCCATTATCAAGGGTGACCCCTTTCATGTTATGCAGCCATTAGTTTCACCCCCAGAAAAAAATTTAAATATTCGCTAATACTGCTCCGGTAAATTTAGCTATGCCTCTAAAGGCTGAACCACAGCAATTCTTCCTAAAAAGTATAAACAGTTTTTGACTACAAACCATAAAATAAGTTTTATGGTTACCACTTTGTGCCAGGCTGCCTTTCTAAAATATCTTTAGTGTTATTTATGGTGCCCCAATATTAGCTTTACATGGGCCTTGAATAATGTCTTATGATGTTCTGACTGTTACCCATGGCTGATGATGCTCAACCCCTCATAAACCACCTCATAGCTTATTGTTGCTATGAAAGCACTAATCTCTTCCAGATACACAAACGTAACCGTCGACCCGGGCACAATCGGCTGTGAGGGCTTGTTATTTTGGGCAGGGGCTGATTTATGCCACGGTTCGCTGCTGAGCCGCGGATCTAGTGTTCAGCCGGCACCTAATCCATCCACCCTCCCGCTGACTTTAAGAGCCTGATGTGCAATTTCAAGTTAACCATCCAGTCCTTCAGCTCGGTGGCACACCCGCATCAGAGCCGATGATGAAACTTTAGTGTCAGAGAAGAGAAGCTGGCAGCTCCACAGCTTATGAAAGCACATAAATCCATATGAGCTATTTGGCTGTATTATACCAATACATCATCTCACACATTAATAAAGCACCATCTGATGTGTTAATTCTTTTCAATATGATATGTAACTTATATTCAACATTATTTATTTAACTAATCTTGCTCCCTATTTTAATATGTTAGGTTTCTGGTGTGTAGATTATAATGGATTAGTTGGAATGTAAGGTTAGAAAAGAAGTGATGACACGCCCGAAAGCTTTAAAAGCTCAAAGATTTTCAGCACACAGCTTGGCCATGTTTGTCAGTTTGACCTCATCCCTCCATTACTATACAGATAATGACTGACTCACAGCACACTGAGGCGGCCTGCAGGTAATGATACCTTATTTTGGCTGCCCAGAGTGACAGAATAAAGGTGTTGACACACTTTAATCTTAGTTGAAAATGCGTGCTGACTGTGAGAGCTAAAATCAACAGAGGGATTTATGTGCCTCTCCAAAGAAAAAGAGAGAGAGAAAAAAAAGAAAAACACCTTTTGGTTTCATGTGGTGTTTTGTCTGTGATGGTGTTTGGACCCGTCACAATGTCATCCTTCGGTTCCTGCCTGGGGTCAGGCACTGGCATTCCGCTGAATGATGCCACTGGTTGTTTATTCAGACACAAGCAGGGTATCCCAGACAAGTTTCCCTGACATCACTGCGTCAGAAGCCAGATTAATAAGGTCCATAAACTTTCGATTCCCTCCCAAGTTTTTTTTCCCTTCAAGGAATGTCGTATTTGTGAAATTCTCTCTGTAAAACAGGCTTTGCAGCACTTATGACACACCCAAAATGTTGTTCTTTTCTGAGAATTTTCAGGAGTCTTACTGATAAGAAATAGTTTATATTGGCTTTGAAAGGCCTATGTCATTTTTTCCAAAACACTGGAGGACAAACTGTGAAAACATTGAAACCTCCAAAACAAGGCCTAGCTGCCTTTGGTTTCACTGATGGATGGCAAATCTGTTTTTTCTGCATCACATTCCGAGCAATTCTTAACTAAGATAAAGTTCACCATTCGAACAAAACGTCAATACTCATTTTGTGTGCAGCAGTGGCCGCAATTTGCCCCACAGTATTACCCTGAACTTATTACATGTCATTCAAACACGAATTCTTCAACAATACTCCCTGTAAAACAATACCCTCAAGTCGGTCTCCTCCCGACCAAATCATGAGGGCAACAAGGAGAAACGATGGCCTCAATAAATAACTGTGGTTTGCATATGTATAGGGTATGTTGATTTCCCACATCTGCAGACTCCATTACAGGGTCGTGAGGGTGAGCTACAGTCTGATGGTGCTTTGTGAAAGCCAGTCACAGCTTTTCTGCTCTACATTTACACTATAGAATTTGTCTCTCAGTTAAAGTTTGTGAAGAATGTGATTTTCGGGGCAAAAAACACCATCCTGTCTGTTGAGTAACCTGTGGCCTCTGTATCTGCCAAGACTACAATCATTCCCAGAACAAAATCAAGCAGCAGTGCTTAACATAGTCATTCAAATGTTGACTTTATTTGGTTATAAAAGCATGTTACATTGCACTGATAGCAAAGGCAAAACAAATGAAAGGTCAGTGTGTGTGGCTTTCTGTATGATCTTTCAAAATGGCAACGGCTTAATCAACAGTATTTCCTCATTATGTTAATAGAAAAAAACCAAAAACATTTTGAGTGCATTAAATGTCCTTAAAAAGAGATTTTCTGTTGCAAAATATACACTGAAGTACCATACTCCCTTTTGTTTTTTTGATTTTAGACTTTACGTTTGCTATTGTGGTTAAACTGCATTTCTCCATCTTTATCATCATCGCTTTTTGCATTCGGCGATCACAGATGTTCCATTGTATACAGAACGAGTTCAATGATTACTGTCACTCATGACCAGTCAGTATTTGCATCTGTCTGTCATTAGAAAGAAAAGAAAAACACATCTGTCTCCTCTCCTTTCTGGACAGCAGCGCAGAGTGACTCGGTGGGGTATCAGTTTACGGGGAGTTTCTCTCACATTGACACACAGAGACAATTCACACCCCGAGGTGAAAGAAACGAATGTCTGTGTGTCATTCAGCAACCACCTCGCCGTGTCTTGGCTTTAACGAGGGGAACTCATCATCTGTGACACCGCAGTGACTCAACCCGCAGGAGCGAACCTTCCACTGCTTACCTGGAACTCACCCAGCCCTTTCTCTGTTAAGTCGTTTCGGTCGCAGGCCCGCTGTGGCTCCGCTGATGCTCATTACGCACGCATAAGAAGGATTACGAGCCTGCATTCTTATACATACGAGATGAACTACATTTGACCATTTACTGTATAAATCCACTTTGATTTTGAGACTGCAACTTGGCTGTGGTTTCTTCCGGTTAGCCCTTATTCAATAACCTCAAAACTGAGGGTGAATGCTGGTTCTGTGACACTTCTCTGTGTGTACGTTATTTTCCTACGCTTGGTTTCACTGAGCTCAATAAACTTTTGTGTGCCTTGACAAATGGCTATTTAAAACGGCTCCTGAGAAATAAAACAAAATTGCAGGGGGGCTGAATGGGGGAGGAAGCCGTAGTTTCTGGGTGTGGATATGGGTGTTTTGGGTGGGGAAGCTGATAGTGGACACGCCCAGTGTGTGTGTGTGTGTGTGCATGACACCAAATCTCAACATTCACTAGCACAATTGACCAAATGAAAACATGCTACAGATTGTATTTCCCCTCTGGCCTTTGGTTGCAAATAGATGATTCTGAGGCGAGAAGTCTCCGTCTTTGTCTTTTCCGTCTGTCCCCTTTTCACCCCTGCAGTGGTTTGCAGTTGCCCCCATGTATCCATGACCTGTTTCACATGCTTCAAGTCATCATTGTTGTCCCAGGTGCAGCCATAGTGTCGTTCAAAAACAACGTTTAGAAATAGAGAGCTGTAGGAGAGACACTAAGCTAATGTAACTATTAGCACAGCTATGGAAGGTAATTTATGTGAAGTATCTTGTGGCTTAACTGAGATTCCCTACAAGCTACAGCACACAGAAATGACGTTTCACGCCAATTCACATCTGTACACATCTGTGTATTAAAATTTTATTTTGGTTGAAAAATGTAATTACAAGAAGGCATTAGCAGCTGCAGGACAGGCTATAGGAAACTTACTGCATGTGCAGACATAATAACCCTGACAGCCGTGTTTCTTTTGCAGCATTTCACTGCTCTGAAACAAAATTAATCATATCATATCAATCAAAATCATATCCAAGTGTTTTTTTTTTTTATGTATTGCAATGCATATTATTCTTGAAATAGGTAGTCAATGTCATGGCTTAGGATTTTTGTTTTCATACTTAATACTTATTGAGTTTTGAAGAAGGAAATTATTTAACAGAATGTCATCTCTGCAATATCAAAACTGTGATTAATCCCTACATTTATAAAAGAATAATAATAGCAATAGCAAATTAACCTAATAAGCTGTAGTCATTTTGTTGGCTGAGAATGTTTGCTTTCGTTCTGTAATCCACTAATAACATCCTTAAAAAAACAAAGCAGTCAGCCCGGGTCTTTTACATAGAAAAAAAGGAACCAATCCGGACGACTCGCCAGGGATGGGCTATAGGTTGTAAAAACAAAACTTATCATTCTGTTGCTTGAACTTGTAGGAGACCTGTACTCTTACTCTTAAGTAACCCTTCCTCTACTTCCTGGGAATCTGGTTCAAACATGTATGGCTGAAATACTCCAATGTTAGAACCACTGTGCAGTGTATAGTAGACTAGTTTAAAAGTTGGAAGATAACAGCGTAAGTTTCCAACTGCAGCAGAGCAGGGATCAGAGACTGGGTATGGTTTAAGTATCACATTCATAGATTCCCACAAAGTAGATGAGATGCAGAATTACATCGCAGCCATTTTCAGGCAACAAAGGGATTTTTTTTAAAGAAAAAATGATGAAATGCGTAGTTTGTAAAACAGTAATGACTTTTTAATGGTTTCAATAATGGCTGAAGCAAGACTCTACACTTGGTACATGAATACTTGTTCCTTGAAGATGAATTGTGTTCATGTTATTAATCCCTCAACTTGTCATGTATCACTATTAACACATTGTTTTACAACACCTGCAAAAACATTCAACCATGGCTGCAGCCACTTTGTGTTCACTGCTAATGACATTCTAATCCCATCTGTAAACCACTGGCCGGTTTAGAGACATCCAAAACTGGTTCAATAAGTGCACATCTGACAGGAACCTCTTATTGACGCCTGTGCATGTGTAACATAGGTTCAATATTTGACCGTCTGGTTCAGGAATTTGTTTGGATGTCTGTGGATGTCCACGACTGGTTTGTTATCCCAACGTCCATAGCTAAGACCTTGCTGGATGTCTGTAGACGTGTGGTTCAATATCAAGCATCTGACCCAGACTTGTTTACTTTTGCAACATAAGTAAAATATTTGTGTGTTTGGTAAAGCCCGTTTCCACCAAGCAGTACAGCTCATTTCAGTTTGGTACAGTAGGCATTTTTGTGCTTTTCCACTGTAAAAGATTTGAATGATATCCTTAAATAGTAAACTGCAGCATGCCAGGTTTATCCCCCTTCTCATGGGGTACCAAACAGAGGGGGCACTGCAGTGTGCTGATTGGTCGACAGAATCACCACTTCCCTGCGATGGTTAGGTCGTCTTTCTCCTCATGGCAGGCGGCCTTTTTTTCAAACAGAGCCTGCGTACTTTGTGTGATAAACAGCCAGCAAGAAACAAGAGGAAATGCTGGATGTCCTCCATTGTTTCCTTTATTGGTTGTAATGGTTTTTTTCGTCAGAATACACTGTATCGTGTTTCTATGATGTAATGTTTCCTTACATAGCAAATGGGGCCAGGCTATCCCACCTACAAGGTAATGGTATCGTCGCCAGTGGAAATAATGAGCGCACCATTCCAATGTGTGCTGTACTAAATTGAACTGAACCGTGCTGGTTTGCGGAAACGTGGCTGAAATGCTTCATATACAGAACCCAAATGTCAGAGGACCCAGAGTTTGAATGCCGTCGTTGGCAGTCAGGTCATGTCACTCCAAAACTGCCTTGAAAAGATGTCAGCAACGCAGTCTGACAGATTATTGCAAAAGCGTTTATTTCGACCCACAAACAGATGTCTTAAAATGACATAAAGTGTTGATTTTAAACCTTGTGAGGATGTCACTCACAAGGTTCTATCACAAAGTGATGTCGGTGCATGTCGGCGTTAATCCTCAAATAGTTCTCAGTGTGGCTGCTTGACATTTTAATCTAAAATAAACTGTTGCGCGTCATAAGAGCAATATTATAACAATGAGGTCAGAACATAAGCCACTGCGCTGTATTAAACAAAGGCTCACTGATTAAGTTTATGCAGAAGTATTCTCAATAGACGACCTGGATATTTCCCCTCCGGCGATTTTACATTACATCAGAAGAAAAGTGTTTAAGTCTTGTGCATAAACTTATACCTGCATGTGTTGGAGATTGATGGATGAACATTTTCATTGAGGTCGATATGTCACAAGCAAAAACTGCAACCCAAACTGGGCTCTGCATGCTGGTCTCACATTTAGTTTATAGGTTGTAATTCTATAGGGGGAGTGAGGGGGTTTGAGCAAACACACAAGTTTAAGGAAGGAGGTGTGCGTAGGTATGTGTTTCACCACTCTGCTACAGTATTAAATAGCTTTCCGTCACATACCTGTCACCTTGTAATCAATAATGCTAGGATAACAAACTGAAACACAAAAGCCATCAGTAACCTGCCGCTCATGCCATACCAAAACATATCCACACAAGCACAAAAACTCAAAAACATCTATCATCCATGACTGTCTGGTAGCTGCTCATATATGAACGGCTTCAGAGCTTCCAGGTATCATCCATCACGTCGGCCCACCAGAGGGGGTCCGTGGCTGGGACACACACAGAGAGTGAACGTGATCCATGCCAGGCCACGAACTGGACACACATGGGCCTGCGTTTGGGGCTGGACAAATACTAACAAACATAAAACACAGGTCACCTACCAGTGCACACAGGTGCCCTTTTACACCGCTCCACTAACCTCACCCTCCATCGCTCTCTTTACTGCGTGTAATTATTTTCAGTCCCTAATCCAGGCTCTTAATTAAATCCTCAAACATTTTCCAGATACTTTCCACTCATTCTCACCAGATTTCTTCTCCTGCTGCGTAGATTACTTTTGCCACACAGTGTATAAATAGCACTGAGTACAGTATGTGGTCTTGTTATGGCAAAGAAGATACGCAGATATCAAAAGTCCTTCACCCTTCATCTGCACATGTTAATCTAGCCTTGTGTTTCACAGATGTGCCTCGGGTCATGTGTTTAAATGTGCAGCATGCACCCGTGCATGCCCGTTTGGAAATGCGTGCGTGCATGTCATGCTAGCGGGGGAGAACATGTGGCAGCACAGTTTACACTTTCTCACAAGGGCAGGCTCAGTAAAAGCTTCAGGTGGGCTTAAATACGGATTTACAGTTTATTTGAGTCACGAACTAATCCCTAACAACACAAAGAAATGAGAGGGAGACCGAGCACGGAGGTAAAGGTGTGATTGAAAGCGTGACGGGCAGACCCGCGAAAGATTATCAACTCGGCTCTTCCATTAGCATCAGTCTCGAGACACTCAGTGTGCTTAAGTGAACATTTGGTCCCTATTCCCATGACCTGGTTCTTCTCAAATGGAAAAGAATGTGGTCTTATCTTGCTGAGAAAACAGCCTTATTTACATCCAATATCATTATATAAAGGTCAAGCATCTCATATTCAAACGAAATGTATGTACACGAATGTATGAAATATAAAAATACGTGCGTGTATTTCAATCATGAATGTTTGAAATACATTCATGTATAGCAAAAATGTGCAAAAATTACTCAACAATTTAAACCCATATATGAAACCTATTAGACATTTCATATAGTGGCATATTTGTCTATCCTGCATAAATATGTACATATGGTGTAGATATTTTGTATTTAAAAAAGTTTAAAAGTAGTAAACAGTATATTTGGCCCTTCTTTTTTTTTCTGAGCCTACCATGATTTGACACCCCCCCCCATATGCATAAAAGTATGCATAAAAGATAAACATGTGAAAAATGATTAGGAAAAATATATCTGCACATATATAATTTTCCATGTTTGTTGTTGTAATAAACTTGAATCTATGCATTAAACATGTCATTAACATATATGGTAAAAATATATAAAACCATATAAAAAAATCTTCATATAGGTATTTGGAATATATGTACATGTACAAATGTTCCAATGGGTAATAGTACATCGTTATACATCCAGAGAATTTATATATGTGATATTAATATATTGTATTCATATATAGCCCTATACTTACATATATGGCAATGTTGCTCTATATATGTGTTATATATTCCATTTCCATATGAGCAGTCATGGTCTGCTAGGTATGTACGTTTCATTTCCCGTTTAGTTTTTGTGTTTCTGTCCAGTGAAGTAAGTGTAATTGGTGTCAGTCAAATGCAGCCGTGCTCACGTTCCAGCTCAGGCTCACCTTTGACAGCTCTACGGTTCCTGTCTCCAATGTTGCCTCCGGGGCTCGTGGAAGGCTCCAGCTCTAGGTGCACAGTGGCTGATGAGGGTACTGTCTTGTATCTAAGAGTGTACCTGCTGCGGCGTCAGCGTGATGAAGGAGAGTTAAAGCGGTTGACCGTTCAGGTTCAGGAATGAGGCGCTGCTGTGGCAATGGCGTGTTTTTTTTAGCATTACCTCATTTCTTGCACTGTCAGGGAGTCAGCCAGGTCCCGACATAGTTGAGAAAGGTAGGATTGCCAAGATTCACTACTTTCCAACGAAGAAGCAATCACATAAATGTCACAGTTTATGAGGTGTACACTTTTGCCTGGTTACATCATGTTTTGTGACTCTATAGTCTTCTCACTCGAGTCAGAGTGGAGTGACAGTTGCAGCAATAAATGCCACTTAGCTTAAATGCTGAGGTGATGAAAGGGGTGTCCTGTGGACACAATATATGCCTGTAAAATACAGGGAGAAGAGTGCACATAAACCTTATTGACCTCTAGAGTAGGATAAAGGACACCACTGCAGTCCAAGGGGAGTCTAACAGTGCTCACACACATGCAGGCCTCACAGATGAATTCATATGTAACATGGGTGTATATTTGTTAAATTTGTGACATCTGACTGTTGGCATTAAAGTTTCAAGCCTGCATCAATGGACTGTGCTGGCCACTTAAGGTGTAGTTGTAAAAATATCCTTTATGCGTGATTACATGTGGTAAACTTGTTAGCAGGAGCAACATCAGCATTCATTTGAAGTTGTATTTTCTTTGGCTCTGTCCTGGTCTGCAGCAACTGGCGGGGGGAATATCTGCAGTTTAGAATCTGTTCACAAGTATAAGGTAGGCTTTTAGAGCTCCTAGAGCTACAAAAATCCCTCCATCTGCCTGATGCAGCTGAAAACGCCAGTAAGACAGCGCCGAGGGTGAACTGAAACAGTAGAGTCACAGGAAAAAGGTGATAAAACAGCTGAGTGGGATAGTCTGGTGTCAAGTATCGCAACTGCTGTCGCGTTACACGTTGCAGTAACTTGGTTTGCAGGGATCACTGAGTCATTAAATCATACAGTCTTTCCAGAATGTTGAGCTGTGAGGGAAGCAATGTCTGTTCCAACCTGCAAGAACATCTGGACATGATACCGCGACTTCTCAGTTGTGAGGCAGACAGAAAACAGAAAGTCTCTAGTCTCCTGATCTTTGACATCTCTGAATATTGATGAATCCTCGTGGAAAATCTCACACGACCTCCTGCAGGTGAAGGTGATATCGATTACAGTCACAGAGGGGCGGAAACGCTTGCAGAGCCTGGACTGAACGACCAAAATTAGCCCCCGATGGCAACAAGCTACTCTTGCTCAAGCTTGCTATTAAAATGAAATAAATAGATAACACTGAAATGCTGCCAAGGAAATTACATGAATTATTTGTTATGTTCTGGAATTTTCCGAAGATGCTATTCACAGGTTTCTCTTTGTCTCCAAGTAAAGCGATACTCCCTTCGTTTGTGACCCTAATCACAGCAGTAGTTACCCTTCTCCTCTGTGTATTCATGGGCTTGTTGAACATTATAGTCTGAATTTGTATTACACAAAGGATTCGGCACAGATCAGAGCAAACTGTTCAACTCACTCACAAAGGCACTTGAAAACAAACACATAGATTGGTTTTCATTATAAATGAATAATGCATTATAAATGTGTACTGAAACATTTCTTTGTAGAATCCAAATTTTGTGTGGTTGAACTTTCCCTCACCTCCAAATGGAGGGCAGAGACTGAAAAAACAGAACAAGACAGTGGAAATTCCTGCCCGAGATCCATGAGTGCCTTAATACCATAGGAATGCGCAAGTGAAATTGACATGACGTTTGTGACAAATGCAGATAAACCCAGGTCGCCCCAAACTGCACTTTTACCGGTCACTGTTTCTTTTTATTTGTTAGTGAATGGCTTAAGTCATATCAGCGCACTGTTTTTGTGTTTGGGGGTTAATATACAAGTTATAAAAGTGGTTGTTTGTTCACAACAATGGTCACTTCATCTCAATCATCACAGGATGCGTGTGGTCTCTTCACAGGAATCGCGCGATGGAAACACACACGCAAACATTAAAACAAAAATATCAATCTGATCATCTGTTTCCTCGTAGGACAGCAAACAAGCCTTTTCCCCGCAAGCAGGATATTTCTTTAGAAAACAAAACTTATTCCATAAAAGATGCTTGAGGAAGTTCACACAAGGATAAGATGTAATTAATACCCCTGCGGACAAAATGCGGACACAAAAATGCGGACTCAACAACGGCAGAGTAGTCAAGAACAATCAGTTGTTTGCCTGGAAAAAGGTTCAAGGCAGATTTTGAACACAAGTGATCCATCAGAGAGGACTGAAAATGCCTTAAAGGGTCAGGCTAAAGCAGGCTGGCGCTATCAGGAGCAAGATGGGGGCAGGAATTAGACTTTGCTCACCGTGAAAACACTTTTAGATAATTTTTTTAATGTGGCTATTGACATTGTTTTTTGTGTGAGCTGTTCAAGGCTCTAACGTGACCTACATGTGCAAAAAAAACCCACAAGACTTCACATGCAGCGCAGTGTGTGAGGAAGAAAAGAAGAAGAATGAGTCAGACGTAAACATGGAGGCCACATGTGAATGTTTACGGATTCATCTACAAGGTATTGTGCAGTGGAAGCAGGTGAATGTGTCAGCTGAGGATGAGGAGGAGAAAAACGAAGAGAAGTAGAGCTAAAATGTTTGTTTTCTGCGCGAAATTGTGGCGAGTATCGATCAAGAGTGATCAGCATGAGGTCACGCTTTTTTGGAAATATATGATCTGTATATGATTTGGAACCACGTATGAAAATGACCCACACCTGATCCGAAAAGATCAGATCCCACATGATTTTTGTTTTAGACAGGGTCACGAAACAATCAGATCTGGATCATGAATGGGGAAAAGAATCTGATTCAGGGCTCTTGGGCCTGCTGTGCGAACCTAGATGGGCAGACATCTAGTGGAATATTATGCAGAGTAACTGTTGGGGGAATGGGAAGCAGGTGCGCTGGTAAGCAATGAGATCAGGTAAGTGGGAATGCTGGAAGCACGCAACTATGAGCAGTCGGGGAATGGCCAAAAAACAGCAGAAATGGGAGAAAATTACTCAACAATTTAAATGATTTTATCCTGGAGCAACGTAATCCAACTATTTTCCATTATAATTAAATCTTCAAAACCATTTTTGATGGACGACTACTGGTAGTTTGCTTTTCATTCTTCACACATTACTTCACACACCATGAGCTCTTCATTTGTTTTGGAGACAGATGCTGTTGATTGTTCAAGCACCACAACAAGTTGCAGCGGAGGCAAGAACAACCGTTGTAACATGA
>KV751321.1:11481455-11499173 GCA_001698575.1 Mola mola
AGCTACTCATGGAATTAATTATTTCTTGAGGAAAATCCCACCCTGATGAACCGCACGTAGCTTTTATTTTGCTGTGGTGGGTCTCACATAACTGTGAGGGAACACCCTGCCACGCCTGACAAAAAGCACAGATTCGTTTGATTGCTGAACTTTGTCTCTGGGTGGATCCCCTGGAACTGCTAGTCATTCTTGTTCTCTTTCAGATGGTTTCTGCATTAGCAGGAAAGAGATTTGTCAAAGCTCGTGTGGGTTTTTGCCATACTTAATGGTGCAAAACTCCCTGTAGTGCCTGATGGACCAGCTTGGGAAGTCTGCTGGCAGACGGCCCGCTGATCCTTGCCCTGTTCAAAGGGGTCAGCACTGAGGGTTTAAAGCGTTCCTATGCCAAACAATCATGTATTAGTAAAGTAACCGCTAGCCAGTAACAGGAAATGGCAGCAAAAATACCTCAAAGAATATCTAAAGGCTGAATGAAACTGAAGGAAACAGCGCCACAGTAAAACCTGGAGTTTGGTGCAGCGCTCACGTCTCCCCCTCTCAGGGGCTAGAGCCCATCACACTTCCGTCCATTCTTTATCTGAGGTTAATTTGACAGTTTATCAGAATGTGCGTGCCGGCCATTCAATTGAATGAGCAATTTCCCTCGACAACAGCATTCGCGTATTTCACTGCCACGTTTGAAGAGGTAGTAAACATGCAGTAAATTCAAGGTACAAGACTTTAACAGTTACACACGTCAAATAATTGTTATTTATGTGTTTTAAGTGCTTTTGTCCAACATCTCAGAGAGTAACTTTGGGCTGCCCCTCTGTGTGCTGAACAGAGAGCAATAGTGGTATGCATTTGTCATTTTTTTAACTTGATGAAGTGCAGGGAGAGCACAAGTCATATGTCACCGAAACCAGCCGAAAATTTATTTTTCTTTACTGAAATTTATTGAAATTCTTCGGACACAGAGTATAAATCTTCTATACCCAATTCTCACATCAAACAACAAATAATAAAAAAGAGGGGAAAAAATACATTGTGCTTATTTACAATCGGCTTAGTTGCAAAATTCCCAAATCAGCTCTATTTTATCCAGTTTGTTTTTGATAGAGTAAACCATGGGAGCCCAAACTACACACTCAAGAAGCTTGTCCCATGCTTATACAACAAGAAGTATGAAGGTTATAAACTTCAATCATATCCCTTTAGTGGCCCTTGCTAGAGACTCAGCAGCTTTCAAACTGCTCCATTAGGTGATTGTCTGTATTAGACGAGCACTAAACAGTCAGATCAGACAGAGTGAAGTCCTCAGTTACTTACTGGAGAGTCTTTGTGTTTCTGTTGCTAAACAGCTGGCTCTCACCCTGTATCCAGAGTCACACCAACACTGTGTATTGTGTATTTAAAATGATTTTTGTGTGCCAGTTTTTATCTATTTTCCTTCCTGTAGGTCTCTGTACTTCCAGCATTCAGTGCTGTTCTTGCATGTTATGTGACAATTTGTTTAATGTATTACTACAGATGGAAATGAGTAATTTGCCACTGCACATGATTCTTTTGATGAACTAAATAAACTCAACTAAACTAAATGCACAGCAAACTGCAGGCAAACATTTGTCGCAAACTGTGCGCAGCTGCTAATGTCGGCATCCAAAGCCAGAAACCTCAGTTGTTCTAGAGACGTTAGGAAACAATGACGCAATTACACACTGGTTGCAGCAGGTTCTTAGAAGGTTTGCATGATGGAAAAACAATTAATCAGCAATAGCACCAGCCAAGAACCAACACAGCAACAGGCTCAAACAGGGCAATTGCTGTGTCCATGACAAGTGTAGTGTGCATGTACTGCTTTATTACCTTAAATATAGCAAAACTATGATCAGCATCTGGTTTCCTTTCGCACCTAAACTGATATTTGAATTCATAACTCTAGATGTAACTTATCTGCAGCCAGCCGGAGAGCCATCCAGGTCAAGTCCTGCCTGGGGAATGTTTGACCTCACACAGGAAGAGAGCGCGTCACTGACAGTTAGTGTGTGTTTGTCCAAGCTGGTGAACAAGTGCGTATGTGGCATATTGTCATTGTTCACGTACGTGACCATGTACGAATCCCAGGTTCCTATCCTGCAATGAGTCAAAACTGAGTCATCAATCTTCGCTCTCCGAGGATTTTGGAGAATTTGTTGGTCCTCCTCAGTTGTCCAGCGCTCCAGTGGGTCTAACAGCTGCTGGAAAAACCAGGTGGGGTACATGTTCCCGCTCGGATCATGTGGCAGTGATTGGTATGATGCAACCCCTCTGTTGCTCCATTTCGTTTCACAACAAACTTATATTCTCCAAAAGGCAATGGACACTTGCTGCCAGTTTGGCTCCCTCCACAGCTGAGTCACGCTCCACGGCTGATGTTCCTGTGCTAGTCTTCAAACTAGAAGCACACTAAAAACAGCAGAGGAGAGAATCCTCAGGATTCAGCCTGCAACGTGGTCTCTGTAGAGGTAGAAAAAATGCTTTCCTTTAGCTTTCTAACACTTTAACGTATGCGGTGTATGAGGTATCGGCGCATAAGAGGATTTATTAAGTTGGCTACTATCTCGAAGCACTAGATGGCAAATATAGTATTACACCAGTTTGAGAGAAAATGGGTAATAAATAAGTCCGTATAAAGATAAAAAGATCTCTGTCTGATCTCTAAGTTTTATTAGGACTGGATTTCCTGTTTTCATAAACCAACCCCAGTTTAAGCAAATATTAAACCTCTCTATGTTTCTTTCATTTTCATTTTTTTTTTTTTTTTTTTTTTTTAACAATTTCTTTGCTTCTTTAAACATTAAGGATTAAACCAGGCAGATTACATTTTTAATGAAGCCAGGAGTTAAGCTTTGCTCCAATAAACCCACGCGGCGGACCGGCAATAAATCCTTTGAAAATATTCTCAATAATTTGTTGTTTTTGTTCGTTTATAATCTCGCGCTTTCATTTTGAAATGTCACAGGTGCCCCTGTGGTCTCATTCTGGGCCCTTTGAAGTGAACTTTTTGTCCTCCATAAAACATTGACTTATGACTGCTGGAGGGTCCATTTCTCCCTAGAGAGGGTTTTCGAAGGCAATTACTGTTATGCGGCAGCCACTGGAGAGACCTGTGGTCAGGCTACATAACGTCGAGGTCACAGAAGAAGAACACACACAGGACATAAATAACTGGCATGAAGCTAATTTGTCTGACATGAGCCCGATTTTGACATGTAGCAAGACAACAGCTAACCGCATGATGTTAAAGGGCAACTTCAGTGATCTCAAATTTTATTTTTATGTACTGACATACAAAAAGCAACACAAATAAACATGACGGCTTTGGGTTTTTATGTTTTCCGATTCAAGCAGCATCAAAAATCTATATTTCATTATGGAAAAAAAGAGCAATTTAAAGTTTTTGAGCTTTTAACTTTTGGCGTTTGGCCACTAGAACAGATCAACAAGGATATGTGATGCAAAGGCGTTGCGCGGGTCAAAATGTTGAAAATGAATCATTTTTCCCATCACTTCCTACATGCAAAATGTCATTAAAGTGTCTGTTAACATGAAAATAGATACTTAGGGTGAAACACGTGTGTGTTTTTGACTCACTAACTGTAAAAAAATACTGTATAAAATGAATGTTTTGTTACAGACTATGTTTTTCCTACTTTCCTCCGTTTCCTGTGATTGATGGTGCACACCAGACACAACCTGTCAATTGCTGAAGAAACACTGTTTTCTAATGTTCATGAGAGAAAAACTAATTTCTGTAGATCTTTAATGCCTTTTAGTTGTTCTTTCAGGCCATAGGTGCCATTATTCAGCCTTTTCAAGGAGGAGGGCTAAACAGTCCCTCATACCACAAGTGATTAGTTCCCAAAATACATCTGAGTGGTGTAAGTTTTGATTCCTGAATAGTTAGCTGTTCATAGGGCCTGAAAATTGACAAACTTCTAATAGATCTTAGGTTGAAAAAATATTGATAGTTTCCAAATATACTACTTTTAAAATAGGCTCTAATAGTAAAATGAGATTTTACTGAGTTCCATAGTGTCCACTTCTTCACATACCTGCCTGGTCGTTACTTCATCAGCCTTGTAAAGAAGCAGTTTACAGGACATAATAACGGTCCTGCTGTGCTGCTTTCTAATCCTGCTCCCCATCTTTTAAGACATCCTGTGATCAAACGCCAAGCCAATGAAAAGCTCACGTGCTGAACATCTATACTGAAAGCATCCCCACAGACATGCTCAGTGACCCGGCCTGCGGCAGAGAAACAAACTTAACTGGGAGCTTTAATCAAGCGGAGGGAGGCAGCACTGTGACATAAAGTCCAGGAAGGGAGAGACTCTGGCAACACATGTTCCGCGCTCTCCTTCCCACCATCACAAGAAGGTGCTTTATCTAGAGTCAACTGCTGTTTGGAGGCGGGAGGAAGGTTTCAGTCAACATAACACATGAGAAGTTTGGATGTGGACCAGGTCTTTCATAATCAACTGCTGCACTGGAAAAAGATTTTCAAGCAGAGCAGCACTGCCTACATTCCTGTTCCTGTTTTCTGCCGCGGAGGTTAAAGGTCACATAAACCAGGCTTATCCGAGGTCACAGCTCACCCACTATAGAATGTGATCGTACACATCTTGAAGAGCACTTAAGGCACGCAGGAATTCTCTCCTGTATCTAATCAGCACACCATTTCCCCTGCAGATAACGTAGTGCAGGAGGCCGTTTATCCTACTGAGCTGGCCGCGTAGTCACCAGATTGGCCCATAAATGATGCAAATAAAAACAATTCTACACAATTTCGAACACATTTACTACATGATGCGGTGAGCTGTTAATTGGACAACATTAATGGCTTAAATCTAAACCTCCAGGGACGAATTCAAAGTGCTGATGGAACCATATGCCACCTCGGTGAAAAAAAAAAAGTGCCGCTCCCTTGTGGGAGATTCAATCTGAAAAAAAAAAGAAAAGACTTAAAAAATAAACAATCACATTATATATGTAAATATAAACATAGGAAAAAAAATGCATACTCGCCGAGTTGGCTCGGAATGGAGCTGATTGATTTCTCTCTTTGCAACAAAAGACGTTTTTTTAATTGACTTCACAGATGACTGAGACGCAAGAACGCGCATGACAAGGAATCTTTCATCCACCAGCTCATTAAGACCAGACACACACTGTGAAACAGTCGCTTAACAGTCACTCTGAGATTTTGACCATCAGCTGTCGAACAGACGATTTAATCTGGGGGGACTCGCCCTTTAACTCCAGAAGATGCGATGTCACTACAAAGAGGCACATCTTAAAACTCAAGTAAAGGCTTCCATTATGTCTTTTATTATGTACAGTCATACACTTGAGGGGTCACAGCTACAGATGTTCCTTGCTGGATGTACCCTCCCTCCTTGACTGCGAGACCTTCCTGAGCTTCTTCCAGTAAACCAGAAGAGACGTCTCTAAATAGGGATGTAAACAGAAGACCTTGTTTGGCTGAGCTCGTGTGCCTGGTGGTTGAAGCTGTTTACCATAAGAGTGAATGATGTATCTCAGGGGCAGCTGCCAGAGAAAAAAAAGAATGACTCATCTTTAAAAGAACACATGAACGTAACAGCCAGGTTGTTGCAATGCATCGACCTTCGATTGTGACCTCGTTGGAAGGAGACACTAACCATTTCAGAATGTTCAGAGTAAAGTTTCAATTATGTTGGGTAAGACGATCATTTTCACTAATAATGGGCGACAGTGGATCTTCCCTGGACCAAAGGACAAACTTATAAAATTCAGCTCCTCGCAGTTAAAAAATGGTCCAATTTTTTTTTTATTTTTTTTACTACATTCCTCAGAGACTCTTGAGGCTCCAGTGTTTTGTGTCAATTTATTTTGCCTCGGCCCCACTCAAAAAGTGCATCTATCATCTTCCTGCTGGTCGCAGTAAGCCGTGCCACCGCTGTTTCCTTCAAAGTTGTAGTCGTAATGCAAAACATGGGCAAAACTCATAAATGTCACACTCTATTTAGCCGGTCTTGGTACATGAGTGCAGCTCTTTGTGGGCTGAGCGTCAGCAGCGTGTTCCAGAAGCTTTTTTTTTTTTTTTTTTTTTTAAAAACCCCGAGCCATCTGCTTCTTATTAATCACAGCAACTTACACATTCATCCGAGAAACATTTGTAACATTTCAGTGGACTGTGCTCACAGTGACAGAGGTAAAACACAAATCAAAAAGGATGATATAAAAGAGCTGTAATAACACACAACTGTACAAATTAAAAGAGTATCATCCAGATGCGCTCAAACTTGTATGTTATTATAGGAACACTGCATGATCTATATCTGAGTTATAACATGATTGGATCATTCAGGATCCTGTTGATTTATAGGCCTGTAATTAAGTTTGGGGTTTTTTTTACACTGGAAACGTGTTTGTTATGTTTATTTCGTTTGTTTCGTTTGAGATCTTTGGCAGACAGCACAAACCCTGTAAGCTAATTTGTTCTCCGCCCAGCCAACTGCTCGAATAAATATTTTTTCTAAAGTCCATCTTGTATAATAATCTATGTGGTCATCGTCACACACAGCAGAATGACAGATGGTGTGTGCATGCTGGCTGGTAAGAGTAAATCTGCAAAATCGCACTGAGACATTAGAAATTGGGAATTAATGTCGGTAGTTAAATGCAGAGGATTGAGTCTAAGGAGAGGTGAGATGTGAGAAACCCTTAATATTGGGACCCGCAGACATGTGTTTGAACAAGAGGACATTATAAAGATGAAATTTGCGCCATCTAGTGATTAAAGGTTGGCAAAGTCTTATTTTGAAGACGGAAGTTGCATCAAGTGACGCGCTGACTCTGCAGATGAAACCGGAAACGAAGGTGAAAATAAAACTATGATTTGCGCATGGATGGAGGAGTACGCAGAAGAAGAGAAAAATACAAAATAGACTGAATCAATATGATAGGTAAAAACAGTCGGGGAATTATCATAACAAATAATCAATGAGTTAATTGTTTTTAAAATTTCCCAGTAAGAACAATTGTCATTTTGACTACTTCAGCACAGGAAGGTATCTAAAATCTGGACCCAATATACTGTAAACACAATGCGAAAATGACCTTTTTATGTGTGTATATGTCTTAGTAAATCATATACTTTTATCTGTAGGTTTTACTCATTTTATTTTCAGAAATAAGTGAACTTAAAACTCTAATCACACTTTATGACTAGGTACACACTCCATTAGCTTCTTGGGTTTCTCGTGAAAAAAAAAAAAAGTTTAATCAAATGTCACGGCTAATACAATAAAGATTAATAGCCACAAGTTAGCATTTGTACGTTATTTTAATTGACTTAACGTTACTTGCGTGACTAAACAAAGTTTTAATTTGAAGGCGCTGGGTGGAAAATGCACCGGATGCTGTAGTTAACTTCACCCGGCAGCGAGGCTACACGCGGACAGTGATTGCCATTGACAGTCTGTTGAACGGGCAGCAGCATGGCGTACAGTGCGAAGATCGGTCCGTCCATCCTGAGCAGCGACCTGTCGTGTCTGGGCAGCGAGTGCGTGCGGATGATGGAGTGCGGGGCAGATTACCTGCACCTCGACGTTATGGACGGGTCAGTTTTTCGGCTAGCGAGCTTCCGGCTAGCAGCGGAGCCGTGTGGAAGTTTGGCGCTACCGTCAACAAGCTAAGCTAGCTCTCTCCAGAAGTCGAGCTGGGAAAGCCAGTGTTAATGTTTGCATTCATGTGGCTTAAGTGTGTCAAAGGAGAGACTTTAAAAGAATGAAAAGTGTTAAAACATAAAACTTGTATCCAAAGTCGCGACGTGTTCGTTAATTCCTCCTGCTAGCATTTCTGCAAGATCCACCACGGTTGCACGTCAAATGTTTGTGTTTGTTTCCCCTTTGAAGGCACTTTGTACCCAACATCACATTCGGCCATCCCATGGTAGAGTGCCTAAGGAAGTCAGTGGGCCAGGACCCGTTCTTTGGTGAGATGAAACTCCTCACATGTGATTGAACTCCTGTGCTGTGTGCCACATCGTGACCGTGTTCGTGTGGCAGACATGCACATGATGGTGTCCCGGCCGGAGCAGTGGGTGAAGCCCATGGCCGCAGCAGGGGCCAACCAGTACACGTTCCACTTGGAGGCCACCACCAACCCGGGAAACCTCATCAAGGAGATTAAAGAGAGTGGCATGAAGGTGAGGAGCCACTAATAGCTGCAATATGTTCACAGACTTTTCTGAAAAGACTTTTTGCATTTGTGCCAATTAGTGTCATTTGGAATGGATGAAATTGTGGCAGCATAATGTGCACATGCCTATTAATGGAGAACTCCGGTACTCTACAATCTAAGACACATTTCCTTTTCTTTAAGGGGCTAAAAATTCATTTTTTTCTCGCAACTAACGACAATGAAAATGTTATTGCAATTGTTGACATGGATTAGATACCTGCAGTGAAACACCTTGTTTTGGGCTCAACTGTAAAGTTGCGGTATAAAACGAGTGTTTATGTACGCTGTGTTTTTCCTGCCTTTCTGTGTTTCCTTTCCCTTACCATGACCAGTTGTTTGCCGAAAAAGCCAAGTTTTCAACATTTAGGCAAGACAAATTTGTGTAGATTTATGACAAAATAATGTCTGATTATTAAACAGATTATCACAGCATGATATTAATCATTTGGAATAAATCTACTCAGAATATTTAGTTTTTAGTAAAAACATCAGAAAATATTAGAAAACAGTGCACCTTTAGCGATTGACTGCTCTTGTCTGGGATGAACCATCAGGAAAAGGAAGCCGAGAAAGGTACAATCATTATCTTCATATAGTGTGTTTACCGTTGTTTAATGAAAAACATGCGGCTGTTTCTCTGCAGGTATACTTCATGTTAGCAGACACTTGCAATAACACTGAGCGTAGTCAGTTGTGAAAGAAATGTTATGCACTTCCCATTTCTTGGCTTCCCCAATGCTGTTGTACTGTATAACCTTGTTGAGCCGCACTCCAAGCGACAGAACTCCATACTGGAGTAATTTCGAAAAAAAGATTGTAGAAGATGTATTTTGTGGAATTTAAAAACCAAAAAACAAACGTGGCTTAGGTTGAAAATTACCGGAGCACTCCTCTAAAGCTGCAAGAGTTTTGCAGGTTGGTTTGGCCATAAAGCCCGGCACTACTGTTGAAGAGCTCGCACCCTGGGCCAACCAGATCGACATGGCTCTGGTCATGACGGTTGAACCTGGCTTTGGAGGACAGAAGTTCATGGAGGACATGATGCCCAAGGTAACGGCAAACCACGAGAACCCTTACACACACACACAAGGAAAGAAGATGTAACGTTACTGTGTGGTCCTCCTGGTGCTTGGAGGCGTGGTGAGATAGGTAGCAAGCCAGAGAGAAGTACACGCAGCCAACTGCTGCAGTTAGACAGCACAGATATCAGAGTAAAGCCAAATTCATCACCCATATGTACTATATTGTGCTTTTCCATATTTAATACCATACCCTGAAATTTGTAAACAGAAGACATATCAAACATCAAGGGCCTTAATAAAACCCTGCTATTCCAGTTATGGATAACACGTCAACAAGTTGACCTTGTGCAAAGAAGAAATAAACTGGTGCTCTGAGCCACTGCAATAGCAGATATATGTTTCATTCGTGGCATCCTCCACAGCTGTTAATCTGCAACCAAGATAAGAAGGTCAAAAGTTTATGTAAACAAAAACATATATTTTAGCAAGGTCAGTATTATTTACCTTTATCAAGAGATGTATGTAACAGGTAAGACTTGGCTATGGTGTATTACACACGCTCATAAATAATAAAGAAATATAGGCCAATATTACACAAGTTCCAGTTAAAGTTTCACTTGTGCTGCAATGTGAGACTCAAATCCCACACAAGTGTCTGCTAAACCACAGAACTACACCGACTTGTGTTACATAAGTAGTCAAAAAGAAGGAGTTTCTCTCGCAAGCGTTGGGCTCTTTGAAATGTCTAACCTTTCATAATGTAGACGTGCTTTTTCTTTACCAGAGCTGGCTGGTTTTGTCTGACTGGCATTCACATTGGGTGCAGAAGTTTTGTATTTAATTGGCCACACAGTTTTTTCTTTGTGCAGTCCCACTAACGTTTTGCAGAGATGTGGCTACGGGCGTTTTGATCTCTTCCTTTAATCTGTGTGCGTGTGACGCAGGTGAGCTGGTTGAGGAGTCAGTTCCCTTCGTTAGACATTGAAGTGGACGGAGGCGTTGGACCTGACACCATTCACAAGTGTGCAGAGGTGAGAAAAACTGAAGTTGCAATCGGATATTGTGATATTTAGTCTTTCCTACAGTACATGTATATGTTTGCTTCAGGCAGGAGCCAACATGATTGTGTCAGGCAGCGCCGTGATAGGTAGTGATGACCCCCGCTCCGTCATCGCTCTCCTTCGCACTGCGGTGGCCGAAGCAATCCAGAAGCGCTCACTGGACCGCTGAGATGACAGATCTACCTGCCCGTCCCAGCAACACTACGCAGCAGCCAGCAGAGCAGACATTTCTGGGGGTAGTGGGCGGGCCTGAGCTGATGGCCCAGACGCTCCATGCGAGGAAAGCTGCATACGGTGCCTCGACAAAAAAAAAAAAAAAACTTTCTACAACTGTCCTGCCAGAGTCTCCTCACTGTACAGCTAACTGGAAGTGAGTCTCAACTCAACATCAATACTTGATGACAGGAGCTGAGCCGACGCAGTTTACACATCTGTGATCATTCCGGAATTTTGAATCATGTTGCTACATACTAATATTTGAGCTATGAATTATGGATTTGATGTGGCTCAAAGAGCATATGTTTAGTTTTGGCAGTCACTGACTTGCATGCAAAATCATGTTTCGTTCCTCACAGTTTTGACTCTTCGCTGTTTTGTTGCAATGGACCATTCACATGCTACGCTTCAGAGCAAAAAGGATCAACTCTTCTGAAATCTGTCAAAATTTAGCTCTACGCAGTAAAAAGGCTCAAATAAGGCTCGGTGAAGTGTGACTTCTTTGACATTTTAACTTTAGTTTGGTTTATACTGTCGAACAGTGTCGGAAAACCTATTAAATTTGATAAATACAGCAAATTAGGGAGTGAACCCATCTTTTTTTTTTTAATCTTCAGGGTGACTAAATCAGTGGAGACATGGTCCTGCGCCTTGTCCAATTTTATGGTTATGAAGTTGAAAATTCTCTGCCTAAAAATATATCCAGTGTAACCAGGGATGCATGATGATTTTTGGCTATAATCGAATTATAGTCAATGAATTCTTGCGCTCATTATTGCTGTAGAGTGTGTGTGTGTGTGTGTAAACATAATTCTGCTATGTGGACATGTTTTCTTTTTTTTGTCTTTTTTTTTTTCCATTGTCAGGGAAAATGACATATTTGCAATACGTTATCTGCGGAGGTTCAGTGAGGAGAAAAACTCCCAACTCTTAATGAAAAGCAAACCTGCATCACCTCAAACATTACATTTCATGGCAACGTAGAAGTGAAACTAGAACAATTTAATTAGATTTGCATAGATTAATCAATCAATTGATCAAAATATAAATTAATTGAAAACTGTTTTCGAACATTTGTTGGTTCCAGCCTCTAAAATCTCAGGATTTGCTGCTTCGTTTTTAACTATTGGTCAGGGTAACAAAGCAATTTGAAGATGTCACTCTGAAAAAATGCACTGAGCATTTTTCACTCATTTTTGACATGGAGACAGCGATTAATTGATTACATGTGAAAATAATCATTAGTTGCAGATCAAAATGAAACACGCTGAACGATGTACATTTGAAAAATTAATGGTACAAGAGACTTTCATCTTTCATCATTTTTATCTTCTTTTTGACCTCTACTTTAGCATGAGCCTCAGTGTTGCGTTAGGTGTTTACTATTACTTTATTTTTTGTACACTAGATGGCGAGTTTGCACAAAAATCCCTCGTCCGTCTAAGAACTCATTAAATTGTGTGTAATTGGCAGACATTACTTTTACACAGCTGATCACTAAAACGGTGCTTTAGTCTGGAATCATTCACCATCTCCTGTGTGAGCAGGCGGCATTACCTGGAATCAATATGTAGCGTTTGCTGAGCTAGACTGGAACTGTTTCCAGAGGACACCCACAAAGACGAAGCATGTCTGCTTATAGAATCCTTCCTGTCAATAGGAATCTCTCATGACATACTTCAAACTGCAAACAGCTCACTCTCAATAATGCAACACAAGTCCTGGAGGCAATTCACAGATCTGTTGAACTATTGATGCCTAAAAATCTGTATTTTCATTTCAACATCACATGTTGTGGCAGACAGAGTCATCATTTCTGCTCATCAGGCCTTTGTGTATGTTCATGTTCATACAGGTGTGTGTGTGTGTGTGTGTGTGTGTGTCACAAGGACATTTTGTTTACAACACGTGTTTACACATGTCAAGGGGATCTCTTGTGACTGATTTCTCTTCTAATGGACGCTGACAGGTGTTGTGTAAGACCGTGTCACTTCCTCCTTGCAACGCAATTCAGTGAGAGGGAGCAGTTGAAGCCTACACGCACTCCACACTCCTTATGTTGTGTTGTAGCCTCATAATCAGTGACTTGACAGTTTATCTCCCCAGATTATATAGCACTGTTTACACACTATTTCTTGATGGAGTTATCAATGCAGAGAACCAAATGTGAGCAGCAGAGTGTTAGTGTCAAGGATACAGTGGAAGAACCTCAACTGCTTGGCCTTTAAGAATTCTCTTATTTTTCAACCTAAGCCCAATTTTCTGGTCTTTGAGGGTCTAAAGGTTCACAAAATTCATTGTTTATATGCATCATTTTATGGCATTGTAGATTTTAAAAGGCTGGGATATGGGATGAAAAATACCAGAATTCTCCTTTTAAGGAACAGTTTGCATTGTATTCCCTTTAATAAAATGGTGACACCTCAGGTCTTTTGTTTAGTTCAGCTGTGTTGGAGGTGTTTGGTTTGTCATCTGGACAGAGGATGGATGATAAAGAGACTTGGTGATGGAGTGAGGAAATACAGGAGAGTATTCAGAGGAAGATGTTGGCTAGGAAGAAATCGAATAATGACAGAACGGAAGAAAGTCAACAGGAATACAAGGAGATGCGACGTAAGGCGAAGAGGGATGTGGCAAAGGCGAAACAGATGTATTATGAGCTGTATGAGAGGTTGGACACTAAGGAAGGAGAAAAGGATCCGTATTGACCGGTGAGGCAGAGGGATCGAGCTCGGAAGGATGTGTAGCAGGTTCGGGTGATTAAGGACATGCATGGAAATGTAATAAAAGGGAGGAGAGTGTGCTAAAAGATGGAAGGAGTACTTTGAGGAGCTGATGAATGGAAAAAATGAGAGCGAAAGGCTGGAGGAGATGGAACCTGTGGAAGAGGAAGTTGGAAAGATTAGTGAAGATGAAGTGAGAAGTTTTGAAGAGGATGTGGAATGGAAAGGCAGATGACATACCGGTGGTATAGAAGTGTCTAGGAGAGAGGGCAGTGGAGGTTTTGATGAAGCACTTCGACATGATCTTGGACAGTGAGAAAATGCCTGAGGAATGCAGGAAAAGTGCCGACTTGTGCCGATCTTTAAGAACAAGGGTGAAGTGCAGTGATGACAGTGGTGAGGTGTGCTGTAGGAGTGACGGCTTCAAGGACTGCATCAAGGACCAGCCATGAGCCCCTTCTTGTTTGCTGTGATGATGGACAGACTGACAGTTGAGGTCAGGCAGGAATCTCCCTGGACGATGTTTGCAGATGCATTGTGATCTGTAGTGGGAGCAGGTGGAAGAAAACCTGGAGAGGTGGAGGTCTGTGCTGGAAAGAAGAGGAATGAAAGTCAGTCATAGCTAAACAGAATACATGTGTGTGAATGAGAGGGAGGTACAGTAGTGTTCAAAATAATAGCAGTCCAATGTGACTAACCAGATTAATCCAGGTTTTTAGTATATTTTTTATTGCTACATGGCAAACAATTTACCAGTAGGTGCTGTAGATTCTCAGAAAACCAACAAGACCCAGCATTCATGATATGCACGCTCTTAAGGCTGTGCAATTGGGCAATTAGTTGAAAGGGGTGTGTTCAAAAAAATAGTGTCTGCCGTTGACTTTACAAACTCAAAACTATTTTGTACAAACTTTTTTGTTTCTAGGATTTAGCAATCCTGTGAATCACTAAACTAATATTTGGTTGTATGACCACAGTTTTTTATAACTGCTTCACATCTGTGTGGCATGGAGTCAACCAACATGTGGCACCTTTCAGCTGTTATTCCACTCCAAGATTCTTTAACAACATTCCACAATTCATTTACATTTCTCGGTTTTGCTTCAGAAACAACATTTTTGATGTCACCCCACAAATTCTCCAAAGTCCCTCTGTTAAAAAAAAGGCATGTGCAGAAGAGGTTACAATTTGCCAAAGAACACATCAACTGGCCTAAAGAGAAATGGAGGAACATTTTGTGGACTGATGAGAGTAAAGTTGTTCTTTTTGGGTCCAAGGGCCGCAGACAGTTTGTGAGACGACCCCCAAACTCTGAATTCAAGCCACAGTACACAGTGAAGACAGTGAAGCATGGTGGTGCAAGCATCATGATATGGGCATGTTTCTCCTACTATGGTGTTGGGCCTATTTATCGCATACCAGGGATCATGGATCAGTTTGCATATGTCAAAATACTTGAAGAGGTCATGTTGCCTTATGCTGAAGAGGACATGCCCTTGAAATGGGTGTTTCAACAAGACAATGACCCCAAACACACTAGTAAACGAGCAAAATCTTGGTTCCAAACCAACAAAATTAATGTTATGGAGTGGCCAGCCCAATCCCCGGACCTTAATCCAATCGAGAACTTGTGGGGTGACATCAAAAATGCTGTTTTTGAAGCAAAACCAAGAAATGTAAATGACTTGTGGAATGTTGTTAAAGAATCTTGGAGTGGAATAACAGCTGAAAGGTGCCACAAGTTGGTTGACTCCATGCCACACAGATGTGAAGCAGTTATAAAAAACTGTGGTCATACAACTAAATATTAGTTTAGTGATTCACAGGATTGCTAAATCCTAGAAACAAAAAAGTTTGTACAAAATAGTTTTGAGTTTGTAAAGTCAACGGCAGACACTGCTATTTTTTTGAACACACCCCTTTCAACTAATTGCCCAATTGCACAGCCTTAAGAGCGTGCATATCATGAATGCTGGGTCTTGTTGGTTTTCTGAGAATCTACTGCACCTACTGGTAACTTGTTTGCCATGTAGCAATAAAAAAATATACTAATAACAGTGATTAATCTGGTTAGTCACATTGGACTGCTATTATTTTGAACACTACTGTAAATGGAACAGTGAGGTTACAGGGAGTAGAGGTGAAGCAACGTGGAGTGTGGTAAAGAGCTGAAGAAGGGAGTACAGGCAGGGTGAAGTGGGTGGAGAAAAGTGTCAGGAGTGATCTGTGACAATAGTAGCAGCAAAAGTGAAAGGAAAGGTGTACAAGAGGGTTGTGAGACCAACAGTGTTGTTTGGTTTGGAGACAGTGTCACTGACCAAAAGACAGGAGGCAGAGCTGGAGGTTGCAGAGTTAAAGATGTTGAGATTCTCTTTGGGAATGACGATGGACAGGATAAGGAACAAGCACATCAGAAGGACAGCACAGGATGGATGTTTAAGAGACAAAGTTAGGGAGGCCAGATGGAGATGGTTTGGACATGTGTAGAGGAGGGACAGTGAATTAGGATGCTCAAGATGGAGCTACCAGGCAGGAGGCAGAGAGGAAGACTAAAGAGGAGATTCATGGATGTGGAGAGAGAGGATATGCAGATAGTTAGTGTGGGAGAAGAAGATGCAGAGGACAGGGAAAGATGGAGGATGATTCCCTCTGGCGATTCATAGAAAAACCTAGGTAGAGCCAAAAGGAAGAAGCAGCTGTTGAACTTCATTCTAATGGTTGTCAGTCAATGATGTAACACATCACATCTTTAACTTCAGCACCAAAATCACTCATGGAAGACTACCCGCTCTGCCATGACAACCACGTCTGCAGGTATGCTGTCATGCGCTGTAAGAAGCAGTAATGGGTGTAGGCGGGGGGCAGGAATATGGGTTCATATCTTCATCAGCACTTAGCCGTTCCTCCCTGTCACATCTGTGAATCGCTGCTGTCTTTCACAGCATGTCATCAGTGGCATGTCCATAAGGACCCCCACACACAGAACAGAGAGCGATAGCGCATATATTTATGCCAAAAATCTATTTTTGATCTTCAAAGCACTGCAGTGGAGAAACATCTAAACCTGTCACAGGCGCGCTGACTTCAGCAGAGTTCAACCACTCGGTGAACGTGGCGAGAGCAACAAACAGCCCCCCCGTCCCCAATGCCCCACTGCTACAGGGCCAACCATAAGGGGGGGAAATGGTGGGGCCAGGAGTCCAGCAGTGTTCATGTTCATCCTAATGTACTAAAACCACATTTTATTTTGAACCAAAATGATAAGCATTGTATTCATTGTTACAAGTAGCCTCTTAAAAAGTAGCCATTTTCATAATTGAAAAAGAACAACAAAGACGTTTCACATGTGTTTATTGGACTGCTGCAGACTTTATCGGGTTAAACATCAGAGACTTGGTAAGAACACTTTTTGTTATGAGAATATCAATTTGGGGAGGGGTCCTTTCATTTCTATGGGCATGTCGCCACCGCTGCAGGGATTGTCGACTATGTAAAATCCATATGTTGAAATGTTGCAGCTGGCTCTAAAAAGCATTCCAATACCAGCAGGACTGCCCAGACAAATGGCTGGACCCTTGATAATGTCCCTATATTTCCTTGACTCATGTACAGTATGTGCTCTGTGTTTCGTCCATCAGGTGGTAATTTTGGCTCACCAACTGATGTAAACTCTAAACTAGTAATGTTAACTTATTAGCGTGTACTTTGGTTTAAATGAAATTTGCTTAAATTTAGAATTAAAATGATTATTGGTGGTTTCCATGCCCCCTTACCCTTGAGACAGCTTTCCCCTTTTACCCCCTTATGGACTGTCCTTGATACTTACATATGTGACCATATTCCTAATAACAAGAGATCAATCTCTGAGTGGGCAACCCTTGCATACCACATTTCTGTCAAACTTTCAACTGGCTCATCCTGAGATACTGTTTGAAGTAGCTTTTCATCCCAGGGGGATATGGTTTCTACACCCCCCAACCGCCCTCCACCCCTTTCATTCTCCTCTTGCACTTTCAGCTGCCATTTATTTTGTTCCATCTTTTCCCTGCTGCATTTTCAGTGCCTTCTCACCCCCACCCCCCACCTCCCTCCCTTGGATCGTTATACAGTAGAATTACATCTTTCTTCCTTCTCCTCTCATCTGCAGCACTAAAGGCACATTAGTGATCTTGCTTTCTGCTCCTTCTCATTCATAATTACTCAGCATCCCACAGGAGAACAAGATGCACATCGCTGATTAGCTCACTGTTGTTACCACCTTTACTTATGCAGAACAACTGCGTCTGACTGAGTGTGCATGGACTTGTAAACAATTAAAAAAACAATTTTTTGGGAATAATATTACAGAAGCTCCCTTTGCCCTGCAGAAAAGTGCGCTTCTGCACAGTATATATATCATATTTATGATAGAAAACTGAGCTCTGATTCGCAGAGGCGGGGAGAGGGGGG
>KV751321.1:11505946-11518225 GCA_001698575.1 Mola mola
CGATCCTCCCTCTCTTTCTGTGGCTGTCTTTCTTTTCAGAGGGGAACCGGACAGGAGAGAAGAGTGGAGCAGTCTCTCAGGCCAGAGTGTCTGGCAGTGGTTAAGCGGCGTATGAGGTCCTGTTTCTGTCTGCCAAGGCAAATTCATTGTGGAGGCAGGTGGGCCAACACACATACACACATCCTCACTCAGGACACAGACGTATGTGTCCTTGCCTTTGTCTCTATGCAGGCTGGCAACCAAGTCATCGGCTACAGAGTCAGTGGGCGCAGAGAATCACTATGGTAACCAACATAGCGGGCCAGGATGTGGCTGCTCTTGGATCAGTGTGGAGACTTTTTTTGGCATCCACTCAGTGCCAGAGTCGATTATAGAGTTCCTACTCTTAAATGTCCTTCCCGGATTGGATAGTGATCTCCATGTGAGCAGTGTTTTTTTTTCCCCACTCTTTCTATTTTGAAAAACAGGCAAATATTCAGGGTAATAGAAACCAAAATGTGACCATGAGATTAAGCTTCACGTAAAACAAAGATGTGACACTCTCTTGTTGCACTTTTGCAGTCATACAATTAAGCGTGCTGAAATGACACACTCATTCTGTACCACATACTCACGCACACACCCGTACACACGCGCCAAAACGCACAGAAAATAGGCAGCCACCAGGGTAGGAATTTTTAAACTGATCAACTGATTGACAAATCAACACAGCAGTGAACAACAATAAGGTCTGAAGGTGGAGTCCAGATCTGCTCCCCGGCATTGTGTCGACTGCATCCGTGATGTGCGCGATGCAGGTTGGGGCAGCAACCCTTGCTTAGTCAACGGAGCCGGGGTGTAGGCTGAGAGCAGGTGGGTCCAGACAGGTGGGAGAGTAACTGAGGTGGGGTTCTTTAATCCAAAGGAGAGGGGCGCCGTTCTTGCCTTCTTGGCTCTTGCTGTTGTTGCGGCTCTTGTAGCGCACCGTCAGCAAAGCGATGAGCAGGATGCCAAAAATAGGGAAGGGGTAAAAGAAGACGAAGTAGAAGAGGGACTCATTTGAGCACACCACTGACTTGAGGTTGGACACTGTGGACAGAGAATGGACAAATAACAGTTTGTCACAGATGCAAAAAAAAAAACCCTCTGTGGTAAAGGAATTCCATTGAAGTACCCAAAACTCATAACTGAGTAAAAATAAAGTTATCATGTTAAAAAATCACTTTGGTGCAAAAGTGAAAGTCCCCCTTATGAATGCTACTTAAGAATCTGATGAGGAGTTACCTTGTTGCAGCACATTGACGATAGTGAAGCCAGAATTGTTGGTGGTCAGGCGGTACCACGCATTGCGGGGGTTAAGCAGCCACTCCTCTACATGGCAATAGTACCGGCCCGCATCTGTTGGCTGTGCTCCTTGAATGGTCAAGCTGTACTGGTCGGACGTCATCCGCTGAAACTGCAGGCGGGAATTTGGCCCCGCCTCTTCTCTGGGGCTGCAGTTTCCGTTCCCGAAAACGGCATCGTGGCCAATGGAAAACACACACTCCCGCTTCCTCTCATCGTCTCCTGGCTGGTCATCATCGTCGCCTTCGGAGCGCTCCACGTACCAGGACACGGAGAAACGGGAGTCTCTGGACGACTGGGAAGGAATGCTACAACCCAGTCTGATAGAGTCGGACTCTGCCACTGTCACGTTCGGCTCCATTTCCTCCACTTGCAATCGAATCTCTGCAAAGGTCCAACAAAAAAAGAAAGAGACATGGGACAGGGATAAAAAGAGAGTATTGAAATGTATGTAATTCTTGGTAATTCAGTATATCTGTGGTTTGACACAGGAAACAGAATAACACTGTCGCCTCACAGCAAGAAGGTCCTGGGTTCGATTCTGGGTCAGGACGTTTCTGTGTGGAGTTTGTATGTTCTCCTTGTGTCTGCGTGGGTTCTCTCCGGGTACTCCGGCTTCCTCCCACATTCCAAAAACATGCAAATCTGGGGGTAGGTTAATTGGTCACTCTAAATTGCCCGTAGGTGTGAATGTGAGTGTGGATGGTTGTTTGTCTCTATATGTCAGCCCTGCGATGAACTGGCGACTCATCCAGGGTGTACCCTGCCTTCGCCCCAAGATGCTGAGATAGGCTCCAGCCCCCCCCGCGACCCCTAACGGGATAAGCGGTAGAAAATGAATGAATGAATGAATGTTTGTGATACCTTGGCACCTCCAAATAACATATTGAAAGTATACCATTTATACCCTTAGTGGGTATAGGCCAGACAATAAATATTCGCTGACATACCCTCAAGCCCCTGTGACCCTCCAAAGTAGATGGTTGGAGGGTGGTAGTAAACAATTTTGAGGTAAAAGGTAGGCGTTCTCAATCTTTTAGACAATACATCCCAAAAGACACCAAATATGTTGGACAGAAGTATATAGAACAATCAATATTCAAACCATTTTACCCAGACTGCTTCCCTCTGAAAATGTCAAGGCCATGAAAGTAGACTTTTCATATATGATGCAGGAGGTGCTGCGAACAATAAAGCTAGGAAACATTACTACTACATGTTCTCATGGGTTGGGCCTTTAACGGAGTTAGATCCACTACAATACGGGTGGTACAAATAAGAACACATATGTCAAAAAGGGTACTCATATAGGCAACAGTAGCTATACCTGTCGTTAATCTATTTGAATCACCATTGGGATCATTAGTACAATACAAAGATATCCCCAATCTACTATCAATTTACTATTTTAATAATAAAAATGTTAATTTACCGGCATGTCAAATTTGAGGATTACCTGATCAGGTGATCAGGATAGGGTCTGTTTTTTGATTGTTCAAGACATACAACATTTAACGATGTTACCTTTGCTTGAAATAGTGCTAAGCAATTTTTTTTATTTTGTGACATTTTGTACTCAAAAAAGATTGTGAAAATAATTAGCCAGTTATTGCATAATCCAATTAATGACAGATTCATATTAAGAGTGCAAACACTAAACTGACTCAGTAGATATGGACATCCAACCTTCAGAGTTTGAGTTAAATTAATAAATCCCATAGTGCTGCCCATAGCTATCAGCAGTGTTTCTGCTCTGCAGCAAGGAAAGATCCTGCCCCCAGGCTTGTGTGTCTGTCCGTCTGTATGGGTATGCTACAACACTTCAGGGGTGGTGGTACAATGACCCACTTTCACTGCAGTTAAAACATTTTTGGAAGTAAAGGCATGGCTTGCTCAGCCTGCTCGAACACATCGTTTGGAACGGTCTTCTTGTTAAAGCAAAACGAGAAGCAGAAAGGACGGCAGGAGAGCAAAAATGAATGAATAAATAAATAAATAAAACCACAAGTGCTGGCCTATATTTTCCATTTTTCCTTCCAACAAGTAGATTTCTGGATGGGTGAGTGCATTTTTTTTTTTTTTTTTAGCAATTAATAAATATCCAGGATGTTTGTACAAAATATTTACATTATTTATGTGGATCTTTATTCATCAATAAAAGTGAACTTGACCAATTAAGCCTGGTGAATTTCTTCACATAACCATGAGAATCAAAGCTGAAACTATAAGGTGTGCGCATATCCAGAGAGTCACCATTTTTCATTCCACAAAAAAAGGGTATGTTAAGGATGAATAGGTTGATATTAGAGTATTTGTGGTAAGAGAATATGGGTTAAGGGGAAGCCCAAGAACAGAAAAATGAGGCCTGAACTTCAAATAACTAATAAAATTAGGTTTTGGGGTTTGGGTGGCAGTTCTTTGGATGTTTTGCAAGAACCAGATTTAAGGTTCTCAGTTTGTGGCTAGCTCTGCACTCTGGCATGGCATATAGAAGCTGGCATGACTTCACCTGAGCCCTGCCTGGGGGCAAATGTGAAGTCATGAGGGCGTGATGTTCTTGTTGCCTTGAGCAGAGCGTGTGGGAGTGGGAGGCAAGGTGAGAGGGATCTATAGGAGGGATCGGGTCAATCCCTCAGCTGCTAGTTTCAATGCAGTGGGAATAAATTAGCCTATTGTTAAAGACAAAAACTCTTCTGACCATTTATTTGCTCACCTGGCTGCCTGACCAGAACCTGCGTGAACCCTGAAGAGTCCCGGGAGAGTCGATACCAGGCTCCATCAGGGTCACTCAGCCATTCTTCCACCAGGCAGTAGTATGTCCCAGAATCGCTGGACTCCGCCCTGTTCAGCGTCAGCACATAGAGACGAGGTGACAGCCTCTCAGCCTGCACTCTGCGCCGCAGCCTCTCCTCATCTGCGTAGGCACCATACTCAAAGGCCCCCGAGCGCTCGATCCTCAGCAGGAGCTCATCAGCCTCTGACCCGGTTGCTCGCCTCACGTACCACAGCACAGCGTGCTGCGAATCCTGGCTGGTCTGGGAGGAAACGGAGCAGTTGATCCTGACACGACTATCCTCCAAGTGCACCTGAGACTGGTTGGTCTTCTGCACTTGCAACTTGCTCTCTGCAAATAATCAGAAGAGAGGAAGGAAAGAGAAAGAGAGAGTGATTCCTTTTAGGGGTAAGAAATATGCGCTGGTGACAGGTACACAATGTAATTTCTGTTTTGTGACAGACGACCTGTAGTCAGGTTTATTTCTGTTGGCGTCAGGGCAGCAAAGATAGTGGTTTGCAGGTGGGTATGGCAGGGGACAGCGATACAGGCAGGAAGAAGGAAATGACAGGCAAATCAAAGTGAAGGGAATAGTTTGATGAGATGCAGAGCAGTTGAAAAGACAAGGGTGAAGGAGAGGGGGTGGATTGTAGTAGCAGGGCTACGGATATAATTAGAAAAGATACAAGACAAACGCAGGGCAGGGGGGTCTGACAGTCTGCCAAAAAGGAAAGCAAAGAGAAGAAACAGGAAATACATTTATAAAGTCAAGCACTGAGGGGAAGAGAGCAGCTAGGACAGAGACGAGATAATGTAGAGGTATGACGGAGATGTCAGGAAGGAGCTGAAGCTGCCCCGAGAGCTCTGACTAGATTGGTTTTAGTGACATCGGTTGTGGGATGGGATTAGCTGCCAGTGCATCAGGTGTGAAAGCGACCAGGGCCCCTCTGTCAAATGTTGGGAGACAGGATTAGTTCATTTGTCATTGCCTGTGGTACTTCACATTCAACATTTTATGATATGACTTGGATCGCTCAACTACTACAGGTTATCTAGAAAATACATCAATATTAGATGATGAAGATTTGTCTCAAACATTTATAATAATGTATACACCCACGCAAAATCCAGTACCGCACAGCTTGGATGAATTTCAAACAACTACATTCATAAAGTGCCATCTCCAGCCTATATCAATATACAATCCCAGTGAATTTAACATTTTTTTAACCTAACAAATACTTTATTGTGAGCACCTTCTAGTGTTGCTGACTGGAAGCCAAGAGTTGTTTTAAGGCTGAGCCTAATTTGGTGATACAAATTCCCTTTAATTGATCTCTGCAGCAAAAATGCATCTGCAGGATGTCATGTTGCCACACCCAGCATATCATTGCATTGTCACGAGATGATCATGGTGGTTCACTTCACTTGTTTGGTGTGCATAACTCATGATCTCTTTGTTAGTCTCCTTATACACAGATTTTGACAATTTGGAGACATATATGCACTTGGTGCTTCTGCTTAAACAGCTTTTAATCTTGGACCAGTTGACCTTTTTTTTGTCAAATTATATTGTACCCTTCATCTCCCCTTGATCATAAATAAACATTTGTATTAGTCAGACTTGTTTTAACTACCTTGCATTTACATCTGTGGTTCTCCTGCCTTCTTAATCAACCCTCAGTCCCAAATTTGTAATTGTTGCCAGTGTTGTAGAAAGTAGAGCCCGACCGATAAGCGGTTTTTGAGACCGATACCGATATTAGGGAATAAAAAAAGTTCCAATATCAATATACTGGCAAATATATGTACATTTGTCGCAATGATCCCTCAAATGAGATTATCAAAATTTGTAAAGGAGATATGCTACAGAGGCAGCATATTTTGCAGATTAACAATGAACTTTTATTATTCGTAGTAACAGCAGTGCACTGAAAAAGTAACCTTCACTGTAAATGTAGTAATTAGATATCACAGCAAGTGTCGTTACCTGCATTGTGTTCTTTAAAAGGCCTTTTTTTTTTTTTTCCTTTTATATCAGCCCATAATGATAAAATACATGGCGATACTAATATATCCGTGATCAGCCAGTATTGGCCAATCAATAGATCAGTCGGTCTCTAGTAGGAACTATCCAAACGTCATACTTAAAAGTAAAGATAACAAATTCATCCATTAAGTTAGTACTTGAGTAAAAGTCTTACAGTACACGTAAATGCACATCATACATATATTAAAATGTAATTTATAGTGTATGTACAAGCAGCTGAGAAACAGTGTGTCTTATCAGAGTGTAAATAAAATAAATAATAAAATAACACTTTGCCTCTGATACAACATTAAATCCAGTAAATACATAGTAAATCAAGTTATCAAATTTAGTGGAGTAAAAGTACAACATTCATCTCTAAAAATGTGTCAGAGTGAAGTATCAGATACTGGAAGTAGTATGAAAAAGAACGTCGAAACTGTACATATGCTAAATTAGATTCCATCACTGCTCCTACAGTAGCTCCCGCTAGGTTTTACTATGATTGAATGACTGATGGACCGCCTGGGGTCACAGCCATCTGCCCAACAAACCTCCCACTTATTCACAGATCGCTGTGTATGCTCAAAAGATCGCCATTTGTGATTCTGCAGACTTGTGCTATGCGTACAGTATTGCACGTTTGATTGCAAACGTCAAAACATGCACGCCTGCGAGGCATCACCAGATCACCCTGTTGTGCCACGGCACTTCAAGCTGGCATTGCAAATAAATCATCATCATTGCCTCGGTAACCGCTTGAGACTTGCTAGGAAGCCTGACAATTTCCCCATCCGGAATTACTGCGGAGCCCTGCAGTATCCTGGCACATTTTTTTATATCATTATTTTTTTGTCGGAGAATTACCTCCAAACGTCCTGAGGTGGAACCATGCAGGATTGGATTGGCACAAGACAAAGCGATTCTCTGCTGCTCCCATTTGAAGTTGGAATCCATTGCCAGGAGAAAAACAGGGAACTGAAAGCCTGTTGCCGTACATCAGTGTTTTACAGAGATGCCTCTTCAACGCAGAAGTAGGCTTATAATTCAAACCTTATTTGGTAGCATCACGAGCTATTAAACATTCTTACAACCAAGCTCTCACTCAAGCAGATGGACTGTTAAAATCGAAGCGCAACGAGCAGGACAGCGAAATATAAATGAATGAATGAAAAATACTGCCTTTTTATGTCCCAAAACAACCCGTGAGTCACCACTCCCTCAAGGATTCTTTTGCTGTGAAACGTTTCAGTAGGAGATCAGCAACTTCACGGGCCAGCCTGTCACATCCTCAGACACGTGTCCAATCCCACCGAGAGTGAGGGTTCTCACTCACAGCTATAGTACGGCCGTCCTTCCACAGTGCATCTGCTGTCACAAGCAGAGGAAACGCTAAGAAAAAGTATATGATGTATGTCGGTGCAGCCGTTTTCATATGTGGGGCACTGATGAGAGCAGAAGGAACACAGACCCAACTTGATCATATGTCGCTGACAAGGCTGCTCATCGTGTGTGCACTCCTTGAAGAGCAAGAGCAGTGCCGTGTACTTGTGTCTCGGCATGGCTGTCAATACATATTTTTGGCGTGATCACATGTTCTCTGCTGCTGTGTGTCTTTAATGAGCCTCAAGGGTGCCCTGACAAAGTGAGATAAATCCATAATTGGAAACACAGCTCTGCATTAGTTAATGTGCCAGTCAAGCCTCAGTGAGAATGAAAGTGCAGGCTCGTTACATGTAAATGTTTTCTGCTTCTTGCAGGAAACAAGACAAAAAAAAGTGTCTGAAAAATAAAGTAAGACACGTTGACAGCCTCTCCCACACTTAATCTGCCTGTGTGGTTTCAACAACTGTATGGCTATGCCTTTAAGGATTGAGCTCATCTTCCAATATATAAAAGAGTAAACCCAATTTAATAAGGCCAGCTCCTTTTGTTTACATTACCCGGCACGATTAAATTAAGAATAGATGCAAGTTAGATTCCTGCTCTGCAAAGTGTGTGGAAAATATTTCACTGGGCAGACTCGAGATGTGAACTGTATTCAGGCAGACTGCCTCTTATCAAATAATTTGAGATGCTTGTGTTGCAACAGTTTGCCGGGCACAGAGAATCATTACAGTACACACAAGCCCACACACCGCATTTACTAATTGGCTCATTGAACCCTCGTCCCACCCCCTTCCTGTGTGTGCCCAATTTTTCCTCATTTAATAGCTACGGGAAGAGACAAAGCTGAGACTAAGCTGTTTTTATTCCTTTCATTTATCAGCAGAGGGACAAACAGCAGACCAGATTGATAAAACTGGAGCGGATGAAAATAAGGGAGTCCAGGGGAGGAGAAGTGTACAGTGAAGAGTGCCAGAATGGCATGTCAGCAGATACGAATCACTCTCTCACACAAACACAAACACAAACACACACACACACACACACACATATACTGTACATATATATATAAGAATATTTAGGATAACTTCAAAGGGGGCTTGGGCTTGGAAACCTAGTTTTCAGAGGAGGAGAAGACAGGCTGGGGTCGTTTATCAAAAAGTGTTATCCTTTATTCTTTTGCTAGAGAGGAATTTTTCCATTTCTGTTTTATGCTGCTACTTCAAGGTATTTTTTTTTCTTTTTCTAGACAGGATAGAAACGCTGCTTCACCTCTCTCAATTCCCTTTAATCACATGTCTTTGTTTTGATCAGTCACTACCCCCCCCCCAAAAAACCTCCCTTGTGTGCTACTATGATCTATGTCTCTCCTGGTGAATCTACCTATTGACCCCACACTTACATAAAAATTCAACAGCCTCACCTGCGGGTTTATCAATATTAATGAGATCTAAATGAAGTGCAGACACCAAAAGGTGCCAGTGGGGTCCCTGACTAACATTTTGGCTCTTTTTGGAATACAATCTAATCGGTGCTTAATGACCAATGAGCTGACAACCCATCCACCGGGCCACAGACGTAATGCTTATTTAAAGGAGGCCAGAGTGGGCAGGAGACTGGGAGACATAAAGAGTTGAGAGCAATGAACTGTATAAAGGTAGCTTCAGTAAGAAGAAAGGTAGAGAGAAAAGTAAGAGTTCACAGATACGTCACCAAATTGACTAGATATTCAAGAGTACAGTCAAACAGAGAGTTGAGCAGTGAGAGTGAGTATGCAGATGGAGGGAGAAAGCCTGTAAAAGATGAGAGAGATGTGAAAGACAGAGAGTGTGAGCATGCTCCTGAAGGGATTTCAGAATAGCAGCAGGCAGTCTCTCAAGCTCAACTCCAGAGAACTTAAGAGTCTTAATGGCTGCCTGCTCCGCCTTTAGCGTTAGCATTAGCACAGCCATGGGCTGATCCACGGCCGGGACCCCGAGCGTGTCAGGAGCGAGGGCTTTAGATACGCCTTGATCCCTAGCAGAACAAGTCGCTTTTGGCTTGCTGCTTCCCTGCCAACATCTGCGACTGAATGCACACAAACATGAAAGGAACATGACGCTGTGCATGCTGCGCCTGCCTGGACCTCTGTTGCAGGGGTTGAAGATCAGAGCGGGCTGGCAGTCAGAGGCAAGGAGAGATGGGGCTCCTCTGATTGAAAAGAGGCTCCTCTGCTGAATTGGGAGCCTAATTTCTATGCTAATGACTGTGATGTGTCTATGATCCCATTGTGTCAGAGGGGTATTACCAATCCTCATTCTTCCTCTTTCTAGCTTCCCCTAACAATATCATTAAGATGGGGCTAATTAAGGGATCTGAGCATGGAGCGGCCTTGAACACACCCGGACAGAACCACACATATATCCCCTTTATATATTCCTAGGAATGTGAGGGTGGTGTGGGGTCAGGGCAAGGGGAGAACATACAGTACGCCTGAACCACGTGCCTTCATGTGGGTTTGAAATGGGTCTGCCAATAAACATTAAAGGCATTATGCTCATTAAAACAACAGAGAACAGTGGTCGTTCTGATAGTGAAGGCTAGAGGCTAGCGTATGTGTGTGTGTGTGTATTCAGCAAGAGCCTCTCCTGCTCTGCTCCTACGCTGTTAGCCACTTACATGGGTGCAGCAGCACCGTAGCTAGCTCTGAGTTAAGACTTCAATTACAGTAGCAGCAGGACACAGTCACACACACACACACACACACACACACATACAGGTGCTTAAAAGAGATGGACGGACACAACACAGAGAATCTCATTGTGTCCACAATTGTGCAGGCACAAATGAGGCCTAGATTGGATTGGACCTGACAGAAAACTGTGACTGTGCTCGTGCATTAGGGAGCGTGCGAGGAGGAGGAAGGCGTAGGGAGGGAGCCTGACCTTGAATGTCTCAAAGAGGCGTGATTAATCAAAAGTCTTTTATGAAATTATTTTCTGTTTCAGTGCACTCCTCTAAGGCTCTTCATTTATCACCCATATCACCCTTATGACCCTGTGTGTTCATGTGTGTGTGTGTGTGTGTGTGTGTGTGTGTGTGTGCAACAGAGATGCGCACTCTGTGTTTGCACTGTTTAAATTTCAGGAGAGAAAGGTTGTGTTTTGCAGACATAAATGCTTCCCCATTCTTATGATTTATAAAATACTGACGAAAGTGAAGTAACTATTTTGAAAAAAATGTAAACATAACGGAGAGAATTATGAAGAAGAGGAGAAGGGGAGCAGGGAATTATAAAATATTGAAAACTCACAAGAGTGAGAAAGAGACTGTGGGCGTGCGTGGAGGCAAACATGCAGCTAAGTGCGAGCGAGGGGGAAAGAAGACATTAAAAGAGACTTATGGGGAGAGTGAGAACAGAACGTGGAAAGACAGAGATGGAGCGGAAGTGAGAGAGGAAGACATGGGTGTGATCGGCCAGGAGCTAATGAAGATAGACAGCTCCTATCCCGTGCCCCGATAAGCGGGAATCTCCAATCACCACGGCGATAACAATGTGATCAGTAATGGCTGGGTGGCAAGTGCTTCACTGGCATGAAAGGAGAGCGCATGCAGCATCTGTGGTGGCCAGTCTGTATCAAACAGGAATACACCCTCAAGATTGATCAGAGAGAGGGAGACAAAGCTGAGACAGGACACGGAGAGGAAGCTATGAGGCTAAAAGCAAAACAAGAGCAAAACAAGAGAATAGGAGGGATGAGAATGAGCAAAGAGAGGCATTTATTCCTTCGTTGTGATGTCTGAAGGTAGCCAGGCGAGCGTAGGTGTGCGAGGAGAGATGAGAAGAGACTAAAGTGGGCCAGCCCCCCTACTTCCCCTCCATCATCACCATCATTGCAGCTCAACCAATAAACAGACGGTCTTAATATCTCATCCCCTGTGCCAGACATGCGCACGCACACACTCCACTGATGAGAAAATGTATTGAAGTCCCAAAACTATCATTAATCTAAACTCTGGTTCCATTAGGGGAAGATTCTGTATAATTAGTTGTGTATTTTCTGTGTGTGTGTGTGTGTTGGAGAGATGAGTGTGTGGATTTTGTGTGTGTGTGGTTTGAGTTATGAGTAGATGATATTAGATTGTGTCACAGAGACCGAGGCTTCCCTGGTGATCTGCCATGCTGAACATGTGTTTGCCATTATTACATTTCAGACAGAGAAAACTCAATCAGGTGGAATCTAATATAACTGTATGTGGAACTGTACACCTTTTGTTTGTGTTTTTGTGCGTGTTTGTGGAGGCCCTCTGGTCTGACGGCTACTACCAAATTGTGTTCGACCACAGTATGATTACACATTTTGCGCTGGGAGGTAACCCGGTGCGTATCGACGCTCGGCATGCTTGTGTGCACATGGGCGCGTCTTGTGTGTGCACTGGCTCTCTGTACAAATCGCCAGGCTGCTGCACAAGGTTGCCATCACCAGGGACATAAAAACATTGTGTGCGTGCAGATTTGGTGGGGAACTCCTCTGATATGATCCCAGGAGACCCAGACAGTGTGCTGCTAATGCAATCTGTAACAGGATGTGGACCTGAGCTGAGGCTACAGGCACCTCTCTCACGAGACAAAATCATCACGCTGACCAGCTGACTGCCTCTGTGTGGCTTCGGTCCAGCTTTTATCTTCATCCAACTCTTAAATTCTGCTGTTCTAAGATTAAGATGCATAGATGTTGGATCAAGGGCCACGCCTGACGCTAGCTTTCACTCTGTGCTTCTGAAGCTC
>KV751321.1:11518274-11530250 GCA_001698575.1 Mola mola
GAATGCAAGATATTGTTGCGAGACCATCAGAAAGCTGCGACTAACCGTTTAGCCGATGTGTCGCTGGATATCAGGGGGCAAGCCTGGCTTCTGTATATGCGCGGTACACATATAAAAGCTCTCAGAGAGGCGTTGCAACAATCATGGTTGCAAGGGCATTCATGCAAGAATGTGAACACACAGAGGCATGAGCGCACATGTGTCGGCAAGGCAGCTCATACATATTGAGCAACTACCTATCACACGTGATTTAAAAGTCCCTCAATTATGAATCAGGTCAGATGCTGTGTTTGCTTACACCTCATTACACAAACACACTCCCCTTCATCTCACATCTCTGAGACAGGAGGTGAAAATGCCCACCTCTCATTTAGCCAGGAGTGGTTAACATTTAGGGAACTGGACAGGGAAAAGCAGATGGGGAGAAGAGGCGTGAGGCGGATACACGTCCCACATTCTGACAAATGAATCATCGGCCTAAATGAAGGTCTGACTGCACAAACATACATACACAAAAAAAAAAGGAACAGGAGGTGGAGGAGACAAACACAAAAGCGTGACCGGGGACTAGGCCAGGCCTGTGCTACCAAGAAGATAAAAGCATTACTCATACGCCTTCCCCCTGTGAGACAGTTTGTTGACATAAGTAGAGCGACTGCACTGTCATGGTTACTGATTGGTTTTCAATCTGCAACTGATCACATCATCATGGTTAGTGATGGCATTACTTTGTCATGGAGACGCTTGTAGAAAACGAAGTGGGAGGAGAACACAGTATTTATTCCCAAAATCTCTGAGCTCGTTGTTACGATTTTTCTGGGTAGTGAAAAACAACTGCACAATGGGGGGTTGGAGGTAAACAAGCATTCGGGGTGAGAAGTGGATCTCAAATAACCCCCTGAAGGACCCCCGAATGCTGCGCGTTCTGCACAAATGGTCAAGGTCATAGCACTTTGAGTCAAGCAAGTGAATCGCTGGCACTGAGCTGCTCTGTGTGAGAGTCTGTTTGCATCTGAATTGATATCAGTAGCACCTGCCCTGTACCTGTGACTCCAATCACTTTTAAGTGTTCTATTGATCACTGCAGTCTACCTTGGAACTCAATACAGCATCCGACTTACCCTCGCCCTAAAATGGAAGAGACCCGCAGGCGGCAGACATATCTGTTCATGCATTGCTCATGATCACAAATAGAACATCATAGACAAAACTTTTGGCATTTCAGGAGTTTGAAACATCCTTCTCATCCCGCACACAAACCTTGCTCGTGTTCATGCCACCAAAACGACCAAAGACGGAATCACACGGGAACTTCAGGTGTCATAACGCTTTGCTGCACTGCTTTGAAAGCCATACGGCGGTCTTCTTTTTTTGATCAGTGGGATCAGTATTTTCCTCGGGCACCTTCACTTGAGTAAAGAAAGTATCACTCTTAAGAGGTATACCAGACTAGGCTAAATTAGGCCGATGTGTGTTTTGCTAGTGCATATTTGTTGTTTGTGCTCAGCCACTAATTGGGCCGCGCCTGGCGGGTTTTGTGCGTGTGTGTGGAGCACAGAGGGCCAATGTGGGTCGGCCTACACAGTTTATTACTTCCGCTGTGGGAAAAGGTTTAAGGACAGATCGCACTCTCTCTCTCACTGTCTCCTCTCTTCTAACTCTTTCACTCTGTTTTTCATCTCCTGCGGGATATTTAGGAATCCATTCACCGTGTACCATTAAGAGACCCCACCCTGCTCTGCACACACAGACACACACACACACACACACACACACTCCAATTAGCAGCTAAACCAGAAACTAAGAGCAATTAGAGCAGGCAGATATCCTCTCGGTTCTGCTGAATTTACTTGAAGGGTATGCATCTGTGTCTGTTTATCCCTGTTACTTCTAATTATGCGTGTGTCTGCCTGACATTACCTGGCTGTACGACACTGATGCCCAGCAGGTTGGAAGTGCGGTTGGCTACTCGACTCCAGGTGCTGTCATAGTTCCTCCTCCACAGGATGGCGGTGCACTGGTACTTGCCGGCTTCGCGGCGCCCAGCTCGGGTCACTGACAGGCGGAAGTTGGTGTTGGAGTGGGAGCGGTCCACGGTGGTGCGGGTGCCCAGCCCCAGCAGCTGCTCACCCCACTGCAGTGTGCCTTCACGGGTAAAGGTCACCAGGTCTTTGAACTCTCCCTGACCTTCGTTGTTGGCTTCTGCGCCGGCCGGCAGGAATCGCCAGGTGACGGAGGTGGGCACGCGAGGGTTGTGGCGAGGTTTGACCAGGCACAGGAGGTCGAAGGAGTCTCCGAAAGTAACGGAGGGTGTACGTGATGAAGCTGACACCATGAAGGAGGATTCTAGATGGTGGAGGAAAAGGAAATAAGAGAAGATGTCAGAACAGCAGATTGTCAAATGGCCTTTTGACTTGACTGATGATGGAACCTTCAAAACATAAGAGTAACCATGACTGCGTGTCATAGCACAATACACAGTGTGTGTCTGTTCTCTAAAAGCTCAGCAAATAACGCTTGGGTTCATAATCATTTTCCATGAAGTAGCTTTCCTTTTAAGTGTGGCGAAATAGAGGAACAAACCCCTGCTGGAAAGAAATACAGACCGTATTTACCTTAAAGTGTGCTGACATCTCAGAAAAAACATTTTTCAGGCCCTACAAGAATTTTCCTCTTTCAATATGGTCAAAAGACTGCAATTTATTTTGTGCATGCACGTTTGTACCTGTCCTTGTTTGAGTGTAAGCATGATCATGCTTGTGTGCTTGACTGTGAAACTAGGCTTCAAAATGATGCAACAAAGAAAACCCAGGAGAGAGATTTCCTCTAAGCGCCGATGTTCGATCCACTCCCAACTCCTTGCCAAGACTAAACTATCCTCATTAAGCTAAGAACATTCACCTACCTCCATATATTATTGCCAAGGTACATCCACACTGAAAAACAATGGAATCAAGAAAGAGATAAAAATAAAACCAGATAAAGATAAATCCCTTTTATTCCCTCCACAACCCTTAAATAACCTGGCATTTGCTGCACCTATTTCAAGACATTTCAATAAATGTGAATGACCGAGCTTGAAATTTAGAAAGCCACATAAAAAAGAGGGAAGGTGGATTGGAGAGATGTTCAAGTCTGATTTTTTTGCCAGACCAGGAAGTTCATTTCCTTGAGACCTTGCAGATTTCTCCATTTTGCTCTTGTCAACAGCCCTGTCACCCCCCCTCCACACTCTCTTACTCTGACAGACATCACTGGTGTCCTTTAGGGTATGTAATCAATGGCTTTCTGTCCAGACTTGGCTACTGCTGGGACAGCGTCTGGGGGGTCATAATTCTCTAATTATCCCCCACTTCATCTCTTATCTTCCTGCGCACCTCCATCCATCCATCCACCCCATTGTCTACACCCCTATATGACAGTAAAAATGATTTCATGCCGATACAGTTACAGAGAACTCCATCTATTTGTTGCGTGGATAAACGTATTTGCTTTGTTCATTGTACAATGTGTGTGTGCTCGCTTAAGTAACTGTGTGTATAGCTTCTCATTTCCCACTTGCTACCTCAGACACCCAGAGGGCCCTTTAAGCTAATCAGATGGAAAAAAGACTGTCTACAAAGCCCTTCTATCTTCACTGTGGCAACAGAAAAAAACAGGTTCCCAGTGCACATCCCTCTCCCATCCCCTCCAGCTCTTGTCAGCAATCAACAGGAGTCCATGAAGGAGGAAGCTATGAACTAAATTAAGGGACACTGACCATTTAATATCTGGAACCTCATTCTGCAGAGCAGTTCAGTCAGAGGACATGTCAATGTGAAGCCTAACCTGAGCTGAAAAGGAAACAACTTTTCCTTTTTCTTTTATTAGGTGCAAGGCAAGAAAGAAAGTCAACACACACAAGAAAGTTCTCCGTCTGCACGGCAGGCTAAGGTCAAAATTGCTAAGGCACAAAATTGCAGTTGGAAGCTCAAGTGAGAAAAATGAGGTCCAAGACATTAAAATCAGAGACAAGGTAAAAGACACATCAAGCGTCACACGATAGCAAACATTTAGAGAATCCTTTGATCAACAACCATGGAGGAGACAGAGAGGAGATGTCGAGGAGCGTAACTGATGAGACAAGCAGCTTCGGACTTATTTTCCATAATTTGCATAACGCGTCCCTTGTTCCTCAAACTAATGTTTCTGTTGTTGTCCGAACTTAACAAATGCCCACTTAAAAACTGACAACTCTTCTCTTCAGCACTGCTGTGGGAGTTAATCCGTTGGCTCTATGTGCGTGCGTCTTGAGCACAGTGCTCCTGGCCTGCCAGCTCCTCGCCGTTCCGCTCCAGTGACTTCACTCAGCCCGTACCGAGGATGTTCAGCTTAACTCCGTACTGACAGAGGAGACCCACTGACTGTGAAACACATTGCCCCTGCATTTCCATTCTAATAATTCTGCCTAATCCAAATGGTCATATGACTGTGTGTGCGAATCTGTGATGGGTGTCACAGTAGCACTGCTGGTGACGTGTGTCATGTGGTGCATGCACGTATGCTTGTGTGTTTGTCATAATAGCTCATTTCCCTTGAGCGTTGCATGAATAAACCATGGAGTATTCAACTATGTTCTGCACCATTCATCAGTGTCTGGCAAATCATAAACCATACGCTTTTCTTTGACTTGGTCATTGTAAAAGGGTTTCAAAAAAGTATCAATGTGCAATAAAAAGCTCACATACAGTATATAGCACATTTTCTGTAGATATATCAGAACCTTGCACAGAAGTAATATTACAGTAGGATAAAAAATATGATCCATATGAGCATATTTAAACTTGCAACAAGTTGCAGCTAAACATTCAGCAAAACTGCAAAACAAAGACACCAAAAAAAAAAAAGAGCTTTTTGTTTCTTATCTCTCTTATCTTTAACTTTCACAGGTGGATCTGGGGTTTGCACCCATTGCTGTGTGCCTAAGAGCAAAACAACAAAGCTGCTAGCCAATGAGAGAAAGAGATTACATTACATCCATTTTCCCATCCTTTGTTGATTTACGACTATTTATTATTTTCTCCGTCATTAAATTTCTATGACCACTTTAGTGGCACACTCTAAACTTAACGCTGAGGTGAAGGCAAACAGTCATATCATCAGACATTTTTTTCAAAAAGTTTTCAAAAACTGTTTAAAAAAAGAAAAAAAAAGGCAAAAAAGTGTTTTCCACTTTCCAGCCATCAGGGGGCTTATTGGTAGTCCCTATAACACCCAGTCTTCCCACCTAAAAAGCCTTCCTGACTTGGTGGAATCACTATACTGGGTTAGATTAGGCATTAGGCTACAGTAACTTACCCACAGTCTTAACCGTGATTGTCTTTGTGGCCGACCTTTCACCAATCTTCTCCCAGTTAAGCTCTGGTTCAGTGCCAGTGGGAAGCCACTCAGTGGCGTTGCAGTGGTACTGGCCCTGGTCCCCGGGTACGGCGTTATACAGGGCCAGAGAGAATGTGTCGCCCCGCACTTTCTCCACACGTATCTCCCCATAGCTGGAGCGCTCCTTGTAGGCTGGGCTGTGCCACACGGTGCCATCCCGATCCACTGAGGCCACTTCCTGAACCGGTTCAGTACCCTGCTTGTCTGTCCACTGCCAGACAACAGACAGGGGGCCTGTAGTGGTGTGAACTGAGCAGGTCAACTGAATTGCATTGCCCTCTAGGACCTCCGAGGAGTTACTGGACAGTGCCACTGTGATGTTGCTCTCTGTGAGGGAAGAAAGAGACACGGAGGCAAACATTAGAAGAGACACAAGAGTACAAAAAAGTACAGGAAAGCAGTGGCAATAAAACTACTTCCTGAAGCTGTTCCCGGGAGCTTAAACCAGTGCTGTGTGTTGAGTTTGTGTGCATGTATGTGTGTGTTTAAAGGATAAATAGTGTGGTTCAGTAGCTGCCTTCAGGCGCATCACAGCAGCAGCCAGACGAAGAGGCTGTGGTGAGCGTGCGGGCTCTTTCTCAACCCATGTGTGGCTTGTTGACGAAGTCCTTGCGGAAATAGCAAAAAGGACTCGGATCACAGGACTAAGCAGCACTTCAGAGGAGGAGAAGGATAAAAGTCTTCACTTGCTCTTTTGCTCTGTTTTCCTGTTTCATCTCTACTCCCATCACTTCAATGTCCATCAGATATTACGGAGCTCTGGTTGGCCTAAAATGTCTCATAGCTCTGCGGGGGTCAGTGCTGTCAGCTTTTAGGGGGTGTAGCTTAATTTTTTTTTACCCCTTTTTCTTTTCTGGACTTTAATTTTTTTTTTTTTTTAATCTCCCTTCAGCCCAAGCTCTGCTGCTCTGCTTTCAGCTTGCCAACAGTCCTAATAAGCACACGCTCTCTCTGTGAATATGGAATAAACTGGCTGCTCGCTTCTACCACACTCAAATGAGCAAACGGTAAACCTTTCATCCTTTTCCCTTCTCTTCATTTCTGTATTTCATTGTAACAGCCCTAACAATGAGATACGGAGAGAACTGTGAGATGAGTCAATGGACACCCTGAATATTGTCTGGATACTGGAGACTGTTGCCTTTTTTCTAACTTTACCAGCTTTATCCATCATCTTGTATATATTCACATCTTTCAAACCGGCTTCCCTGTCTCTTCAACCAGAGGAATTTTTACCTGTATTGTAGGATTCCCCCTTTCCTTGCACTTGTCCTTTCTATCAGTATGACAAGGATTCATTGTGGCATGTGAGCTCTCTCTCCTTTCCTCATTGGAAAGGTAAACTCATCCATCAACTCTGATTTATCAGAAGTGTTTACCTCTGTTTTTCCTTCCTGCTGTCAACTCTGCCTGCCTTTGACTCATCGACTTTAACCCCTGTCGCCACCTATTACCAACTCTCAGCTATTTCCCCCAATTATGGTGATGAAGCACATCTTGAAATCGTCGTGTGTGTGCTAGCCAGTAAGAAAAAAGTGGGAAAGCGAAGATAGTTTGTGCACAAAAACCGCCTCCTGACCACAACTGCTGTGTTTCATAGATTTTCTCCTCCAATAACTGTGGCCATTATCCTGTGTAAACCCTACAAATATCCTTTTTGGGGCATTATACTATTTTGTTGGAAAAACAAAACCCTCCATTCAGAGATGTTCCCTGGAAACTGCTGCAGACTCAAGGCCATTGTTCTTGGATGATTTAACAGGTGTGCAGAACAGTCAGATTAAGGTTGCATTGGCTGCATGAGACTGTGGTTGTTATCCTTTATTACGCTTTTAACAGCTGACTCCACAAACTGTTACAGTCCTGAGAGACATCATGGAGGTACGGTGAGAAGACGGGATGAAGCAAATGACCCAAACTGGTGGAGGGGGGGTTTCCAGCAGCTTTTGTGACAGATGGCGCAACTGTGAGCAGGGTTTTAAGGTTTGAATGGAAACTGCAAACAACTGCAAACAACTGCAAACCTGACATGACCCCAGCATCCAACCCTGAGCACTGATCCCAGAAGTCCAGCCCCTGAAGAATACATTAATTTAGCCTTTGGAACCACTTAAAGGGCCCTTGAGAGTCTGGGGGCCTTCCTTTGCTTCTTCTCTCTCTCTAGGCTTTAATTTCATGCTATTTAGCTCAGCCTCCTCGAGTCTGGACTCTTCTGGTCTCCACTATACCCCTACCGTGTTACCCTCCCTCCCAGCTCAGCCAAGGAAATGGGAAGGTCCATAATGCTGCATTACCAATCCTTAGCAATCCATTCAAACAGAAAATACAACAGGTATAAGAGCAGCATTATCCTGTCTCCCCTTACTCACAGTTAACAATAGAAGCTGTTCAGCTGTCTCTTATAGGCCGCCTTGGAGTGAAAAATAGTGGGGGTGATATAGAGAGACAGAGGCAGGAGACACGACATCCCATGCTGCCTACATGAAGATAACACCGTTGTTATGAAAAGTTCATCATGCTTAGCGTGATTGGCAACTAAGGACAACTAAGCCAGTGGCCTCTCAAACAGATTATACTCACTGAGTGCCTGGACTGTAATCTGGACATTGCGCGACCTCTTGCTGCGGTCAATGAAGTCTCCTGTGGGTGTCTTCTCTCGCTCCGTCACGCGGCAGATGTATTTCCCAGCGTCCTCGGGCCGTAGGTGCTGCAGTTTGAGCAGGTGCACGTTTGGGCTCTCTTTGCGCACTGTCATGTGACCCGCAGCCTCGCGGGCCACATAATCGGGGCCAAGGACAGGCACAACACTGGGGCCCACCACGGCCACCGGTGAGCTGCTGAAGACCCACGACACCGAGAAGAAACGCTCCGGTACATTCTGAGCTTCGATGGTGCAGCGAAGCTCCAGCGGCTCACCGGCCGTGAAGGACCGTCGCTCCGTGCTTACCTGGATGCTGAAGTCACGATCTGAGTGAAGAAAAGATGGCAATGTGTTTAGTTGGTAGCAAAAAGTTGTGATGAATAGAAAAAAACATCAATCAGCCACAACATTACAACTACTGCCTGTTAAAGTGAATAACATTGATAATCTCACTATGGTGCAAAGTTCTGCTGGGAAGCCCTTGTTTCTGGTATTCATGTGGATTCCACTTGACACAAACCACCCAAAACAGTGTTGATGACATTGGTCCCCCCAGCTAGGCAACATGCCCACGTCACAGCATGCCTGCTTAGGTTTGTGACGTGGAGGGGCACTTTGACTTAATGGGGAGACCACTGCCATCAGCGAGTGTTGTTGCCACGATGGGTTTTAGCTCATCTCAAAAAATGTTTGCGTAGGATTTATGGGCCTAATAACATCCACAAGAATGCCAAAGTCTAGGGTTTTCCACTAAAACTTAGCAAGATTATCAACGTTATTCACTGAATCTGTCGTTTTACTTTTGGGCCTGAATGGTGCATAGGAACTGAACACCAACAATTGTGGGTTCTTCAGAATTTTATCCAGTATGGGTTAAAGTACAAATCCCTTGAATACAGCACTAGATTTTAAATAAAGAGCAGAATTGAAAAATAAAAAATAAAATAAAAAACAAAAAACAAAAACATGTCTAATTAGAATTCTTTTCAGCAGTCAGAAAGCGCTCCTCCTCCCCCCCTGCATGGCCTAAGCTAGCACAGGTAAAGTAAACCCTGCCAGTACTAGCCACATTGCGCCTGTTGTCTGCGCATGTGTGGCTTTATTTTTGCATGCAAGCGTATAGCTGTGTGTTCAGTTCTATTTGCAGTATTAATTTCCAGATGATAAACACGGTATGCATCAGAGATGGGTGCTTTACCTCTCAATGAGGCGGCAGCCCCGAGCAGCAATTACCAAGACTTTAAACAGACTTCCTGAGAATCGCACTCATGTGGAAAAGTTCAAAGCCAGCCGTTGGTATAGAGCTCGTTATGCAGGGGAACATTATGGTGGGAGGGAGAAGAATATTGTTTACACACGCAGTTTCCTGTAAATTAAATATCCTTGCATTGTGTGTCTCCTCTGGTTTCCTCAACAATACATTCTACAGTTCAAATGATTAACTGATTTGTCAATAAAATAACCACTACAGTAATTGAAATGGAAAACAATCAATATTTGTACTACGGCTGGACAATATATACATATTTGAGCATATAAATTTTCTCAAATTTTGGATTTATTTATTTCATGATGTGGTGTCTTTTCCTTCTTATAAAGGCTGCATTATAGTAAAATTATGTCATTTTCTGAACTTATTGCTCTACTTGTTCTAATATTTGCCTTCGCCCACTTCAGTCATTAAATTGACATTACGGTTGATTATTTATTAAAAACCTCTTTGGTTAATATTTTGTCCAACAGTACCAGTAGTCATCCCTACAATATTGTTCCAGTATTGTTATCAAGGTATTTGGTAAAAAATATTAGGGTAATTAATTCTGTAGCCCAGTCCTTGCATTTATGAGGAGGTTTCAATGAGAAATATTGTGATGTGTAATGTATATATATGTATCATGATATGGCTACAGCAATAGACACACACAAACACACCAGCATAGGTGTGAAGATGAAATTCCAAAGGTCTTAAAAGAGCAGAAACAACTTTTATTATGACATTCAGATGTGATAAAGGCAGGGCTGTGACCTCCGTCGACAGAACATTTGTCACCACTCAGCTTGGAGCACTAATACGACTGCAATTTCCCATTAGGAGTTTAGCTGAGAAGATGCAGAGACTTGGGATAGAAAACAGCCTCACAGGTCCAGCATGTGTCAGCTTTTCAAGCTTATTAGAGAGAACTCTAAATGAGTGTAATGCAAGTAGCCAAAGAGAAACAAAAATGCAGTGATGAGATTCGACTGCAGGAACAGAGAGGTGATGTGAGATAACCAGAGGAGGAGGCAGGAAAGAGAAAGGGAGAAAAGTGAGAGGGAAAGGCACATTAGGATTCTGTCCGTTGCTTCTCTTTCAGATGTTAAAGTTTCGGTTGATTAGTTAATGATGGGGATGTCATGAAATCCACTCTATCTATCTATCAATAGTAATAAATAAGTCTACAAAAAAGGAGCCAAAATGAGTTTGCACATATATCCACACCGAGTACTCACATGCAGAAGTACACACATAAACCTGCTGTATTCTCTTTGTCACGCAACAACACCTCCATCCATTATAGATTACAGAGAAGACAGAGAGTGACAATGGGTGCTGAGAGGGGAGCTCTTTGTGGCTTCTGTCTCCTCCCCGAAGTGGAAGGAACTCATCTGACAAACCTGCTTTACATCCGTGTACCCTCCTCACCCACCCAGCACTATCTGGGGCACCATTGAGTTGTATCGGCCCGGAGTGGATCTGATACTTAATGGAGAAGCATCAAAAAGACTCCACTTTGAAATGATTTACTGGCATGAGATGCTTTCTGCTGCCTTGGTAATTGCGCTAATGTCAAAGCAGTTTATCACCCATCTCCTTGGCCCTTTCCTGGAGGCATTCAAAGAGACTCTTTATGTACGTAGAACGCAGCCAAGTGGGTGCGGTGGTGTCGACTCGGGTGGGAGGTTACAAGAACATGCCAGGAGTCGTAAAGCCATCTTTGTTTCTGGCCCATCACTTGCGGTAGAGGTTGACATCTTATTAGATCATCATAAGAGGCTTACTCCTCTATCAGTCAAGCCAATGCAGCCTTTGTTACTCCCACACGATTCAGTCACGCACCACTTGTTACTTTCTCAACCTTCCCCCCGCCTCCCACTTCCTACTCCGGTTGGTAACTCCCCTTCTCCGTGCAGCTAGACAATCGCCTCCTTGAAAGTTGGCAACCGCACTCCACCAGAATGGTTTGTCCCTCTATTGCACTCAGGCACAAACTACACTGGTGCTTTTGTTGGCAAGGAGGAGCAATTTTTGGCTTCTGATCCCCATGCCACCTGTTTCCTGGGAGACTGCTCATGTTGAATCCGTTGACCTCCCGTGACAAACACCCATGCAGCTTCAAGCCGCTTAAATCATTCTCACATGTGCTTGTAATGTTGCCCATCCAGCAGACAGGAATACAAAACGTGGGGAGTCCGCAGAGGTTTGGTTAAGCCCTGTTAAGCAAGCTAATGAGCTTATTGTGAGATACCGATCACAGCAATCGGAGCAAGTCGGCCCACATACTAGCCCGTCTGTCAGAAAAACAGAAGAAGACCCCAGAGAATACCAGTATCATTATCCTCTCCATCTCTTCCTCCTGTTTTACGGTGGTCTTTTCCTGTACTCACCAGTGGGCTGGATGCGGAGCTGAGTTTTGTCGCTCTGCTTGCGGGTCATGGCGAACCAGCTGCCGTCTGAGTCCTGAATCCACTCGGCAGCCTGGCAGTAGAGCAGGCCCTGGTCCACTGGCTGCAGCTTGTGAATGGTCAATCTGTAGGCCGTAGCACTGGTTTTGTCCAGCCTGAGGTCCCCGGCCGCCATCCTCTGCCGGTACGGCCCCCCAGAGCGTAGAACAAAGTCCCTTGACAGGGTGACCAGCTCCTGCGGCGGGGGGGGCCCC
>KV751321.1:11544554-11559926 GCA_001698575.1 Mola mola
GTTAAAAAAAAACAAAACAAAAGAAAAACAAGTGTGGCTAAGAGAGGTGGGCAGCACTCAATCACCAGGCACCCATCCAGCAGGGCAGCAGATGAGGGAGAAACCATCTGTCTGAGCTGCCAGCAGTGAGGGGAATTAGGCATATGCCAACTCTGCCCCACCTCTCTCATTCAGAGAGACAAATACAGACACACACACACTTCTCTCCACCCACATTCCTATTTGGACACCCTGGCACCCGGGAACAGGTGGCAACATATGGGACTTTTCCACTGGTGCTTTTGACCGCGGCGAGCCAAGCCATGCCACGCTGATTTTCATTTCCATCGACAGTTCAACCGCGCTCAGGATGTACCACAGCTGGAGCAGGGCCAAAGCGAGCTCAGCTGGCCTGTAAGAGGAACACGGCGACTTCTAGCCACGTCAGCACAAGAGACCACAGAGAAAGACTTTTTAAAAAGTCTCTTTATGTTCAGCTCTCAGTACTTTTTAAATTTCTGACTGAATCTCTGCGGTATAATTTGTTTTTTCTTTACCTGCTTGTACTGTCACATGTCTGTCTTGTCTTTTTGGTTTTTTTTCATCATATCCCCTTTCAGCAGTAGAAATTAAGTTTCTACTGGTGAAAACTCAAGATTTTACAATTTTGCTGCTTCATAAAAAAAACAAAAAAACTTTAATGAGTAAGCAAACACTGTATTAAGCCTATCTTTGGTAGCAGCCATTCTTTAACGATGCAGGGAGGAAGAGAACCTGCATTAGCACAGCAAAATGTTAAATGGATCAATTACTGCGTCTCTTTAGTCCTCCAACAAGTCCGACAACTTCTTTTACCTGCCGTTAAACACGCTCACAGCAAAGATTACCGAGGAAATGGGACTTCAGATCGAGATATCAGTTAGCTTCTTGGGTGCTTGCTTCACCAAAATGAGTTCAGTCTTTAAGTATCCTTCACTTTTACTTCTCACATCTACTTAAAACTAGCCTACGACTTGCTCTGCAGCCCACACTCCAATCCAGCACATCAGACGTACAAACTAAACCTTGGTTTTCCATTCCAAATAATGAGGCTGTGATTAGCATGCTAATGAAGTGGGTACCATGCTAATTCTTAAACTGGTATCAGCGGTGCTTCCTGCAAGCTCCATGATGATGCCAAGAGAGGCAATGAGGGGGTGATGGAAAGCATTGCTGCCCTTAACTGACCTCTGCATAATGAGAGGTATATCTGTTGAGCCTCTGTGTCAAAAGAAATGAGTTACAAATTACTGGATTATCCCAGGCAGCGCTAGTCTCAGTGAAAATGGCCGGGAAAAGTGACATCGTCATCGGGTAGGCATCAAACATCCCCTCTCTCTCTCTTTGCAGATTCTGGACGTAATACCTCTCTCCTTCATCTGCCATCCTTCATTTAGCCTTTTGGCTAATGGCTGATGCATTTACTATGTATAAAAAGAAGGCTGATGTGACCTGCAGAACCAACAGCTGGGCATAAATGTCTTACACTGGCCTACACAGGACTAAAAGGTAACCGTTTACATTAAGGGTCAGTAATAAATGATTAATTCAGATTACTAAATGCTTCATTAGGGTTAGGTGTCAGTCTTTGTTAAAATGTTTCATATTTTATTATTCAGTTAGCCAGTGTCCATCACTGTGAAACTATTGAATATGTACCTCAGTAAACACACGGCCTTTTAATAATTGATTACATGACCCCTTAATTAACTGTGCCTATTCCTGCATTACCTGATGTTAGCTAAAGTACCCTTACTATAAAGTATTGTAAAAACCATATTGTGTTACTTTAATAGTAAATGTAATGTACTTACTGTTTTTGCAAATTTAATGTTTTTCATTGCTTGTTACTGTGGCAAGTAATGTTATTACAGTAATGCATTTATGAGTAACAACCCTTCACTGGTACCAAGAGTGTGTGTTGTGTTGTAGCTAAATCCAAATGATGAACGCTCCCTGCCAACTCAATGTAAAGACACAATATTAAGTTTATTAAAACATTCACATGATAGTGTACTGCTGATTAATAACTGAAAGATGTTTACTTTGTTAGCATTAAATCGTCTTTCACGTAGGTTTCCTTGATTGCCCTTGCAGCTACATGACAATCAGCTAACATAGCCGACTATAGTGCATGATTATGTATTGCGACAGCACCTTGCTGTGAGGCATAACCTGGTGCATCACTGAAAATCACTCCATGCCTGGGTGGAGATGCTCAAAAACGATGCTGATTCTTTACCTCTCCAAAGGCGAGAGAGGCCTACATCATTGATGGGACCGTGGGTCTCAGCACGTGTCTTAGTCAACCTCAAGAGAGTAAACAAGGGCCAATAACTTTGCATGCTCTTATATATGAATGTACGTAAATGGATTAGGATGCCTGCGACTGTATTTGTGTCCGTGTCAAATAGGGTTATCAGATGTATGGCTGAATCAGGACAGAACTCCTGCCTCCCATCCTGTGCTCAGATAAGGCTTCAAAGGAGCCTCCAACATCAAACAATGCAGCAGCAACCTGAGTGCCCCGGACCACTCACACGAGTCCTGGAGCTATTATAGTGCTAGTTCTACTCTTTACATACACACATTTTAACGACATGAGCACAAACACTGATTAGCATATCCATTCACATCCATATTAATGCTGAATCCATATTCAGACTGACTGAGGCGGTGTTCTGCTAATCTCACAGAGAAGAAACACTAGCCCCTTGGGGGTTAGCGCTTAGCAAAGCTAATCAAATCAACAACAGAAACAGTGCTGCATCTTTAGCCCAATATGTAAACATTAATAAACCTATACACTCAATGAACACCAACATATATGCACATACACACACGTATTTGTTAACTTATTAAATCCTCTCATTAGCCTAGATCAGTTGCGTGGAGAATGAGTTAAATGCAGAGCATCTTTCACAACATTTATATTTTTGTAAAGGTTAAAAACCAAAATTTCCCAGGCAGTGCATGCTTTAAATTCTGTCTTTGGGATACGAGAGCATTTATATTCACTATTCATGGAAACAGCTTCTTAATTGGGTCCACACACTACTCAGCAAGCAATAGTTGGATAATGAGGCAATCTTGAGGTGCTTTGCTCATGCAGGGGGTCTTCAATGGTCCACTAGGGTCCAAGCATTCCAGGTGTGATCTGGGACTTGAGCTTGAACAGGTCTAATCTATATATAATGTAATCAGAAAGTGTAGGATCTGTGTCTCTTATACAGTGAATATTGACCACCACCAAAAATGTGGGTTTTTACTGAGTGTGAATTTTGGACAGCTGGAAAAGTGACACTGTTGATCAGTGGCCGCTGCAGTGCACTGTTGTGCTTTGTTTTTCATTCATCTGTGTGGAAGACATGAAAAAAGTTAAGCTTTTTATAAAGGTCCAATAAGTACTGGCAGTATACCGGAGTAAAAAAAAAGTCAACAATAAATGCAGCCTTTTAGTCTGTTCAGTGGTTCTAAGTCGCTATTGATCGCCGGCAGATGGCAAGAACCACCTTAGAATATACAGTGTCAAGATGGCAGATGTGATTCTAATCTTTTTGAAATGGAATTACGGACAAGGACAAATTTAAAATGTTGTCGCGCCTCCAAAAAGCTTCTTTTGTTGACATACTCCATCCTACAACAACAAAAAAAAAAAAAAATCAAAATCAAAACCTAAGTTACTACTGCCCCCAAACTACACATGTACATGCAGCGCAGTACAGCTCGCCCCACTGGACTACAAAGTATCCAAGTGTCTGAACAGCACTGCTTTAAACACAGTATATGTGCTCTATCCAGCCATTGTATTGCCTGCTACAATGATCCTCTGGATTGTTAAAACACTCGCCAGTGATGTTCAGTAGAAAGGATGCCCTCTGATGGGAGCATTACAGTACCAACTCTCCCAGACTCAATTATGGCTACGACTTCTGTCCTGACAGACAGCTCACCAAAGTGCGCCACTGCGATTGTGTTTGTGTTTCCGTGTGTATATGTGTGTCATTGCACGCTGGGTCAGAGTGGCAGTAATGTTATTGAGCAGGAAGCCTCTTTCGCCATAGCAGATGAGATGTGCAAGGAAATAGCAGGCCCAAGCACAGTGATAAAATCTCATTCCATTTGGAATCCTGCCTGGTCTGCTGCTTAGAGCCACTATGGGCTTCCACCCGCACACACACAAATACATGCACAAACAAAGGGTAGAGAGGGAGCTGTATTTGTAAAAGGAACTTGAGAGGTGATTGTAAAGCCAATAAGGAGAAATGGGGAGCAGAGAAAGCTAGAAGTGTGGCTGTTAGCAGATGAGGAGGATGAAATACACACATGGGCCACTGATCCCAATCAATACCAATAGACAGCAATTCAACTACTCTTGTCTATTAATTTCACCTCTTTCTCCGGTGCATCTTACTGTATCTTTCTTTGTAAACACAATGCTTCACAAATATGTTTGCTTTACCTCAAAAGAATGTGTCTTTATCCAGTAACTGGCTCCTGCCGCCAACTCGTGCTTTGGTGCTTCAATCACCCCTGTGAGCTTGACGAACAGCCGTACTGACAAAACCAAATACTTAAGTGACCAACACCAGGCGGACACCGAGGTGATGGAACAAACTGAGTCCACTCTGGAGCTTTGGATTGATGGAAGCAAGCAAGGTTCACAAGAGGAGGGAGAGAGAGTGTGAGGAAGAGAGATGGGGAAAGGCAGGGTCTTTTTGCGTCAGCCCACGTAAAAGAATGTGACATGACATCTTCGCATTCGGTCCATCTCATTAAGGGAAGTGGAGGAGTGCAACTTGGCAGCACCGAATCCCTTGTGAAAAGAACGGCAAGGGGAGAGACCAAATCAGATATACACACAGAGATGCGCTGAGCTCAGCAGAATCGTCATTCAGCCAAGCTGACTCTGTCTGTGTTTAGCTGTACACAGGCTCAGCTGTGCTAAGAGAAAAAGAAAAAATCCTCAGTTTTGCCCTTTTCAGGAACACTCACACACAAACAAAAGCATTTTGACCTTGGGCAGGCATTGCTTCACAGATTTCTAGTTTACAGCTGGACCAGGGGTTCATCAGGTGGAAAAATTCCTTACCTTTACTTCAGAAAATCCCATAAATCTAATAAAAATGAGAGCTGCAGCTGGAGGAATGTGGTATTTTACCCCGGCTTGTTCTGAAAATGATTCACTCGATACTTTTCTTCATCCTTAATTGAAATTCCTTGGTCTCATCTCCTTCTTCCTCCATTTCTCTCTCAGTCTCCTCAATTTGTGCTGGCTAATTGCATTTAGAGCTTGTATGGCGGTTAGTAACTGCATTAACCTCAGGAGCCACATCAGGCAGGGACCATTTAGAAGACACCCATATAGTGCCAGCTGTATTGTGGGTAATGCCTCGGGGAGGTGTAACCAATCACATTGGAGTGGAGAAAAGGAGCTCATCATTTATTGGTCACACACTCAATTCAGCGTCGCCCCACTACCCCTTTCCAATACTGCGGCTCCTGTCCCCATTCTTCTTCTCCAATTTCCTCATCTTTACCTTTTCACACCATCCATCTCGCTTTCTTATCTTCACACCACTCCCTGCCAAACTTGCTTTCTTCTTCTTATGTCACACATGTGAACATGAAAATTGTACAGCAGGAGTGAATAATAAAACAAAGTGAGAATGCTGCTGTGTGAAAGTCCAAAGCCTCCGTTCTGGTTCTATTACTATATTATAACGTGCTGGGAATGGATGACTACTACCAAGTGTGGAGGCTAGGGTCTGTATATCTGCCAGCAGGGTGACTCCTGTGTGCTTTCTGGGACAGTGATGGTATATGTGATAGTCAGAGAGGGCTTGTTGTTCTGCTGGCTGCTGGACTCGCTCGCACACAGCCTGGTGCGTAGGATAAGGACAAACACCATGGCCATGTTGGGCTGTTATCCTTTTCTTCTGCAATCTGACATGTGGGCGTAAGTCAAATGCACACACATGTACACGCACAAACGGGCACACGCAAAATACACACGCAACACGTCGAGCTGCAGTTCTCAATCAAAAACCACATGTGACCTTTGACCCCATAAAGTTTCATGACACCGTAGTTAAACACGAGCCTTCTGTAGCATTTAACAGCATGGCACAAACACCGCCAGCCCGTAAAAAGATAGGGGAAATTCATACTCAAACTGTTTCGTTTGCACTACAGTATTTTCGTAAAACCGAGAGGGCTGATCTTCTCTCTGCATGTGTCACACAATCAGCCAGTCACAACAAGCAGGTTAACATTAATGAATAACCTGTAATGTTATCGTAGGACAAAACAGGTTTTATTCAAACGTTCACTGCGGCCACAATGTAGGTCATGCTTCAACTGCCTTTTAAAACCCCATAAAATATGAGGAAAAAGGTGCCACACTGGTCCATTTAGGTGGCATCTAACATGTATTATGCTGAACAATAGAGCTGCAATGATTTATTGATCATTCAACCAAAAGAAATTCAATGACTACTTTGATGATCAGATAATCGTTTCAGTCCTGTTTTGAGCAAAATGATTAAACATTTGATAGTCCAGCTCCTTAAATGTCAGGGTTTGCTGCTTTTCTATGTCATTTCTTGCAGTAAATGAGGAGTCTTTGACTTTATAACTATTGGTTGGAGGAAAGAAACAATCTGAAGAGGTCACTTTGGGCTCTTAGTGTGTTGAGCATATTTTAGCTATTTGACAATTTATAGAGTAGATTAATTAATTAGTGTGAACACAATTAGTGAACACATTTGATTTACTCCTTTCAGCTTATCCATAGAGAAAATGGGTGTATGCATGGGGTTTGTAGGTTGATTCTTTGCTAAAAGTAAAAAATGAATGTTTTGAAATCTGACATTAGCTGACTTTTCTGGCCACTGGGGGCTACAGATGATGCAGTGATATATTATTAATATTATTATAAGTTGAGATGGTCAACTTGTTAGCAAATTTAGTTTTGTATTTAAGGTATATGCTCTTAATATAAATCAAAATATAAAGTGGTGTTCGTGATGATACAAATAATGACCTTATTAGCTGATGTTCACCCGCTAGTAACCAAGGGTGTGTTGTTTCATAGCTGAGCACTTAACGTACAGTGGGATTTTAGAGTTTAACAGCTTGCAACTGCAGAAAACATGGAAGACCAGTGAGTCTGAACCAAAACAGTTCAGTTGTGGGCCTTAAACAATTGATGGAAAAACACCATTAAGCGCTGTAAAGCTAAGGGAAAAATTCAGAGCTGGGTGGTGATCCTCTGTAATTTTCTATGAGATTTTACAGTTAATGGCCAATCCTTAATTTTTCAAAAAAAAAAAAAAAAAAAAGAAAAAGATCGAAGTAACCTGCCCTCCCATAATGAATGATAGTAACTGAGGAAATGTCATGTTAATGCATAATTGAGGAGTACAGAATCCAGCGCTTGTGCAATTATGGTCAGCTATTCTTTTCACGTATGTAACATTGCTGTAGGTTCAGTATCACAGACGGTGAGGTTTGCCTGCTCAATACCTTAAAATAAAGACACACGTGACTAGAAACAAGGATCATGTTTCTATGCAATCAACCACATGCACAGCCAAGCTTTCTGAATGAGACAATACTGCACATACAGCATCACGGTATCAGGGAAGAGGGTGTCCAGGTGCGCTGTTGTTCTCCTACTTGGGCAGCAGGTATTAAGTTCCATGTTAAAACCCTCCGCCGCTGGGTACTGAAAGGTGACAGTAGGTGAAACACAACCCGGTGAGTAGGCCTTAATGTAGCACTCAGGGAGCAGATTACTGCATGGCCCTCTACGGCAACAATTAACCCAAACGCCCCACTGCAAGACCCAGGCAAGCAAACACACACACACACACACACACACACACACACACGGACCTCCCGTCTGCCCCTGCCATCTCACGTCCATTCTCCCCATATTTCATCTCTACTACTCCCCTGGTTGTGGCTGTCCTTTGAAATCACTCTTGAAAAACACATTGTCCCAGGCAGCAACGGCAGATGTTTTTTCCCCTCCTATAACAGGGCAAATTACAGAAAAAGGCCAGGGTCGTTGAATGGAGACAGACGGATGACAATATGAAAGACAGAAGAACGAGAAAGAGACGATGGATATGAGGGGGAGGGGAGGCAGGACAAGGTATTGTTTGTCCATAATGGTCAAAGGAAGCTTGCTGCTGCTGGGGTGTAACAAGAGGGTTGAAAATGGGGGAAGACCCTGCTGCGTGCCCCCTGAATGTGGGTTATGAGGTTAAAGACACAAGAAGTCTTAGATAACAAAGTCCCCCAACACCTCTGCTCACACTGCAGCTCTCTCACACACTTTTCTATAAATACTGAGCGCTATCAGCCCTCATGTTTTAAAGTGCCCGGCGCCTAAACCCTGCCCCACATTCAAATGCTCATAGCAGAGAATACTGCTTACGTCTCGATGATAAGACTTATTCAACAAGAAACTGAATGTATTGATTTGTGAAGCGCACTTTTTGTTTCTGCCTGACCCCCTGTTCACAAGTTCACAGACGCACTCTCTGGCATCGAGCATTCGGTTCGCACTTCGACCTCAAGAGGAGGGTCAGGCACATCAGGGATGAAAGGCACAAAGCTATGAAGGGAATAGAATCCACAACTATGACAACTGCATCTTTGGCACTGCAGGCTTGTTGGGTAAATCTGTGCTCGCCTCTGGGAGAGAGCGACAGATCGGGGGAGTACGAGACGAAAGCTGGTGCTGCTGTTTAGAACAGACACATCACCTGAACACGCTGGGCACATTAAGCTAGAGGCAGGGAAAGAATAAAGTGGATATGAGAAGGAGGCACAAGAGTTTGTGTGGGCGTGTGAGAGAGACTGAGAGTTAGGGGAGTGCTTTGTTTTCCGCGGTCAGGAGAGATGGGACTGAATCCGACGCTGGAGTGCAACACTTCCTCTTACACCTCTTCCTGATGGTAGAAAGACTAGTTTTTGGACATGTGCTGCTTATTGTATTTTTATTGGTGATAGACCTGTTTTACTTCACTGCATAAACAAGTCAAAAAAAAATAGTTAACTGTTGTAGGTGTAATAGAAAATAAGCACTCACTGCACTCACTGATACCAGTTCATTTTGCCAAAATTCATGAAGTTAATTTATTGAAATGTGAGTTTCTTTGTCTTTTGTAAACATCGTAAAGCAGCAGAATATAGTGCCCCCTCCCATAAAACATTTGGTTTATACAGTACAGTTTTATGGTTATTAAGTTGAAAACATACAGGTGTTTAATTTTACAGTAGGTTATGTTGACCATGTTGACAATTAAAATAAGCTTTTTTCAGTGGCAGAAAAGCTATTTGTCTCCTACTTCCTGCTTGTCGAGCTAATTGGTCCTTGTGACAAATATCCAAACTCTAAACACTGGAATTCTCCTCTACTATAATAAAATGCCAACCAAATTTAATGATGCGCATCTCACAGAGGCATTTATCATGACTCAAATACTTTGAATAAGTTAAGTTAACTTTTGTCGTTGTGTTTCTTCGTGTAAACTCAAGTGTTGAGTTACAAATATGAATATCGCCTGCCCTCTACAGACAAACGCAGTTATTGCAATTGAACAAGACATATGATATGACATGAATAACCATCTACTAGGCCCAGCACCTCTGAATGTTGATGACTTTTCCTGCTACACTGAGCACCAATCTGGTACATTTTTACCATTATTGTCCTCGGCTGAGGCCACGCCCCCTCCCATAGCTATTACGCTCAGCATTTTCTGCTGGGAGAGAGGAAGTCAGCTGACTTTGGGGGTGAAGTTGCACTTTAAGCACAGATAATACAAACAAGACTAGAACCACCTGACATCACCATTGCTCCATGGCACCACAGCAGAAGGTACCTGACTCTATTCAGATGTAATATGGATAAATGAGGGTTATGCCCATATGATGGCAGTTAGAGAGGCAATGACATGTATCTGCACACACAGGAGGTTTATTTGCACATTGATAGTGTATTTGTGTGTGTGCGCTTGGAGACTCACCAGTGAGGTTAGTGCGTGCGCTGTAGGATCCCAGGTAGCGGCCATCTGTGTTGGGTGTGTAACACTCATACAGACCCTGGTCCTTGGCCAGCACTTTGGTGATGTGGAGCACGGCTGAGTCACGGGTCAGCCTCTCCACATTGATCTCTTTGCTGTTCACCCTCTGGGCGTAAACGGCAAAGGCATAGTTCTGCTGAGCCGTGCTAATGATGCGGATCTCCCTGTCTGGCACCAATGGTAGGTACATGGACCACTCAAAGTCCTGCTCCACCCCCTCTTTGTAGCCCGTCACGTTGCACCAGATGGTCACATGAGAGCCCTCCGTCCGTATGAGCGGTCCGCCTTGCACCGTCACCACTCTCTGAGCCACAGCCACACCGGCTACACACAGGTGCAGAGGTGAGAGGGATGGAGGGAGAAAAGAGGAGGAGAGAGGCAGAGGGGATGGGGTGAAGGGAGGAGAGAGAAAAGAGAACACAGGTTACAAAGCTGCTCTTTTAAATATTTAGCATTGGCAGAGTTTATGCACACAGTATCTCGGAGGAAATACAGAGTCATTTTGACATGAGCAGCTAAGCATTCTGGAGAGTGCTTACTGAAGTTGATGTGCGCGCACACACACACACACACACACACATACACACAAATTTTGGAACACTAACCACTTGAAACATGTACAGCAGCTTTTTAACCAGCTGGGATCCAATCACATGCTCACTCTTCACAGCTCTGGACGGCGCTGCAGCTGTACTACAGTGAGGTGAGAGGCAGCCATATGGGAGCTGAGGTGAGAGGTCAGTTTGAGCTGGTAAAATACAAGCCAGCTGGGCGTGTTTAGTCTTTCAAGCAGTACACGTGTAAAACGGATAGTAAATACTGTTTTGACTGCTGCGTGCTTTATTATAACTCCTGAGTACAGACAATGAATCACAGATACAATAAATCAACTAGGGTGAACTATGAATTTTAAAATATGTCAAGAGAAAAAAATGTGATTGGAAATAAACTCAAACTCTTGCTGCATTTGTTTATTTTTTCCCCATATGCAATTAGTAAAATATGGCCATAACTACTGCTGTCAATATTTTTGATTGTAGTTATCTTGAGCGTGTAACTATATATTGTTGTGGCTATAGCGCTTGTTAGCTGTATATAAGAGATGGACGATTGAAAGCTCCCCAAAACTGAAGACAAAGCATCTTAAACACCCCCCAGGTGCCCGATTCCAGGGTAGCTCAAAGACCCTCCTCTTGTTTTGTCATTTTAAGTACAGTCCTACCGATATATCAGTCGGCAATAATATCCACCGATGTTGAACTATCCCGGATATATCAGTATCAGCATATACTGTATTTCATGTGATTTATAATTTATAATTTGGAATAATAATTTATAATTAAATTTCCCGTGAAGGTTATTATTTCAGTGGACCTTTGTCATTTAAGACAATACAAGTGGATCATTTACCTGTAAACTAGTTTGCCTCCATTGCACCGATCAATAACCTCATTTTAGGGATCACTGCAAAAGATTTAGATTCATATATTGGCTGCTATATTGATACCGGCACTTTCTTACTCACTAATATCGTAACAGCCCCAAACTGTTTTCAGTTTGGGCTCTAATTTTTAGCAGTATTTGTCACACTGATGAATGATCAAGTGTTCATTTTTCTGGTCAGTTCAGTATTAATTATCAAATGTTTGACGCTGTAAAAATGTGGGGAGAGGTAATGATTGACAGCTGGGGTCCGTTTTCGATTGGGTGAGGAAGCATATGGGCGTAAACTCGCTTCCCGGGCGCTACTGCAGACGCTCTGGCTCAAAATGACGTCACCAGTGCAAGACTGCAACATAAAAGTGCTGTTTTTCCACATTCTGTTGATAATGGGGGTTTTTTGTTCCGATTTAAAAGGTAATTATAAACTATACAAATTGCACCTCAATAAGGAATAAAGAGAGTGTTATTTATTATCATACTCTGATGAAAATAATTAAAGGAACTTGTGGACTGAACAATGAACTGTCTATGTAATACTGTAGGAAACTGAGAGCAGACTTCAGGGTTAAGCCCCTACTGAACACCGATTTCCTTATGTTGCTTTGTAGCTTATATTTAGGCAGACAGCATATGTAAGTCTTGCCTCAACCCTTTACATCTTCATATGGACCCACACACACACACAGATTAAACATACACACAAACAGCATTCACCATTCAGGAAACAGCTACAAACGTCTCTCTCATTGGGGTCGTAGACAACAGAGCACTTACACACCCAAATCCAGACGGAGAGACAAGTTCGCTGTTTCCTGTCTGCACAGGCAACTGGGGATTGCAGCTGTGTGTGAATGTGAGCATGTGTGTGTGTGTGTGTGTGTGTGTGTGTGTGTGTGTGTGTGTGTGTGTGTGTCTGGGAAAGAGAGCGAAAAAGAGAGAGTCTGTACGATGTTATGTCTGTGGGCACAAAGCGTGGCATTAATAATTCACCGGAACAGCTTTTTAACTTCAACATCCGCTCATAGTAATTTTCTCTTATTCATATACACACCCAACTCACATTCATTGGTATGAGTGCATTCCCACTTATGCACGTGCGTACCATACACTGGCACACAAATGAAATGCTAAACTGCCACTTTGTGTTGTACATTTCTGGACAGCGGTCGGCACGCAGTTGACATTCGCGTGTGAACAGATTTATAATATATGCAATGAGTCGGACCTTCACCACATGTCGCAATCAACTGAGGCTCAGTATCAGCAAAACTAATGAGTTTGTGGCTGAGTACAATGTTGCGAATGTCTCAGAAATGAAGCAACAAACCCTGAAATGATGCACAAACGGTCAAAGCAAAAGCACAAAAGATCTATCAGCCAAATGTGAAAAATGGTTACAATGTCACTGACCCCTACAACATATGTCCCTACAGGAGTATTATAGGAGTAACACGAGGCTGCGGCACATTTTAAAATGCCTCAATGTCTTTGCCTTGGGTTTCGTGCCACTACTGTGCGCAGCCCTCTACCTCCCCATCACCGCCTTGCGTGCACATGATTCATCAGCCTCATCCTCTCGGTGTCAGCACTCAGCAAAGTCATCAGTCGCCACCGCCAACAGTATCTGGACTCCGCAGAGGGATTTATGTTGCCTCTGCTGCCACTCAGGAAGGACGCCAAGCGCCAAAGACTTAATTTTCCACATATCATCTGCTGCAAAACCATTATATTTTACTATATTCACTTCTCTCTGCTGATTAAAATAATTCTGTGCTGCATTTTTCCCCACACAGCTTAGATGTTTCATGCAGCATTCTCCTGATACTTTACACAAATAAGCATAATAAATACCAAACAAATCGTTTTCTAGTGCTAGCGCATTGAAATAAATATGAACAAATAAACAACTTAAGAAACAGAATGAATTAATTTCCTAGAGCTCTGATAACGGTCTGTTGAACTAGGACAAGGTTCACATTATCAGTAGCTAATATAGATTCACTGATCGGATAACCATTCATTGATTGAAGGAAAATTAATTCCCAACTATTTGGTTAATCAATTTCTAATCTTTTTTAAGCTTGCTGGTTCAAGCAATGACAAGTCTTTCTTCTTTTGTTATCACAGTTAGTACCAACCATTTACAGTCTATAATATTACCACATCCACCAACAAGTCAATACTCAACAGCCCCATCAGAGTGAGTTTAATATTTCATGTCAGATGAATCCAGCTGCAATGTTTCTGGGGTTCACTGTACAAAAAACAACTTCACTGATTGACTTGACAGCAACAGTGTTTGGTGAAACAGGATCGTATTTTATGGCAACTATTTTTCTGTCTGATGTCCCCAGGCTGCTCTGCTTTGAACTCTGTTCTTCATGGAGTTTCCTAATAAATCGATAGCTTTTCTTTGTGCTGAAGTATCTGTTAGCCAATCGTAACTGTAGCAGGCTCAGGAGGAGTTGAACATAGCACGAACCAAACATAGCCTCAAAGACTAACCGAGACCAGTTTGACGGCAGGGAATCCAGTACTGAGGAGGTTCACGGAGTTTCTTGATGGGCAGATATGTCATTTGTTGCCGTTAGGCCATTACCATTAGCACTGTTAGACCCCTAGCTACCCAGGTGCTAAATCTGGCACCTAGGGGTCAACAAAAACACCTTGGTCCGATACATATTTTGTGTAATCAAACTGGCCTCCTACAGGCATTGGTCTGTTGTGAAATGTTGTGTTTGGCTCCACTTATGTTTGGAAAGTCCTTTCAACATTTATTTATCTTTGTCAGCTGGGAGCCCCATAATAAAATAACCACTCGGCGCTAACGCTATTGTCTAATTTCCTACCTGATCTTTAGAAGGGAAAGGTAAAGTCAGTGAACATAGGAAATGCTTCTACAATAAGGAAACTTGCTCAGCTTAAACCTAAGAATGATGAAAAGTTTGTAGGTGTTAAATGAATCTGGGTGAGCGTGGCTTATGATGCTATAACTAAAAGGCATCTAGTCCAACTTGGGCCTTGGCTCCCTGTTTTTCGTCTGCGTGCTAATATGGCGGCACCAAGTCTGCCCACATTTAGCTCACATCAGGTCAGAGCTGTGCTGCTGCATCACTTATTCTCATGTTGCAGCTACTCATCTGCTGGAAACTTATTACTCATACAAATGACAAAAAGACAAACTACGCATACTGTGTCGGTGCACTAAGAGCTTTTCTCCGCTCGCCTGCCTCCCTCCCTGTCATCCCACTGAAACAAGATGCCTCCTTATTTTTGATTACCCTCGCTCCCTTCCTACCATCATCAGTCCTACGTTTCTGTCCTGCCCCTCCACTCTCCCTGTATATCCGTGTCTCTTCTCCCTGCCTCGCGGTTCTCTGCGTCTTTTCAGGCAGGATTTAAGCAGCTCTTTGAAACTTCAAAGTGCCCATCACTCTGCAGGCTGTTTAGAAAAGCTGACAATGACATACCAAACCCTGCAGACCTTCAACTGATCGCTCCATTCCACCGAACCTTCTGCAGTAATCCCGTGCCCGCAAACTCCCCCACCTCGATCACCGACCGCATATTTTCACAAGGCCACAGACTTTCTATTATTAACGCCTATCTTCATCTCTGTATGCCACGGATGTCTTCGGTTGCTCTGGCTTCCCTCTTCTGCGTGTCATTGCTCATCCTTTTTGTGGGTTGCTTCCCACACAGCTGGTCGGCTGGAAGTTCTGCGGCCCTCGTCAGAGGACGGTGAAGAACCACGGACAAAGTCTCAAACTGACCTTGTGTGTGTGTCGGCTGGATCGTACAGGACAACGAG
>KV751321.1:11559959-11574796 GCA_001698575.1 Mola mola
CACACACACACACACACACACACACACACAGACACACACACACAAAGCTGCAAAGAGGATTATGTTAAGTGGAAGGGGGGTTAAACACTAATCCAATCATTTATGGCCAGTGTCTTATTCTCAGCGGAAAAAGCAAGCAAGGCCACTAGCATTTATGCCTACTAGTCCCATCATCACTCCTCTACAGTATGTCACAGGATAATTATACACCTAGAAAGGAGTATAATAATAACACTGCAGGGTGTAAGTAATATGAGAACATTCACAGTGTTGCGGAGATGTGCTAATTTGGAGATTAGGGCTGTCCATCACCTATTCTTATTTTGCTTTCATTCCCAGTTACAAAAAACACGTTCAAAGAGAGAAAAGATGTAGGGATGATGAAACCACCAACTCCTACATTGAGTTCAGGGTCGTGCTGATGTATTATGCCCTCATCCATCCATTTTGGCTTGAATGTAATCGCAGCCCTTGCCGCGATGGCATTCAATGATATAACATCAGGGACGGATGAAAAATGTCTCAGAATATCTCCACCAGAAAAGGTGGCAGGTGGTGCTTCGGGTCTTAAGATCCAGACCTACGATGACTAAAATCCTTTATCATTATAAAACATGCAGTGTAAAAAGCAAAGAGGTCTAAAAAGTGACAGCGACATGACTTGAACGCTCAAAAGTTAGTTGGAAATTAAATAAAGTTCGGCTAGCTGGGTGACAGCTGACGCCCAGCAAGCAGGCAAACTTTGCTTCAAGCTTCACAGGCTCAACACAACCAGCTAAGTTATGGACATGTGGTGCAAAGAAAAAGAAACTTGTTGTCTGTCTCTCGCCCAGCAGGGATGCAATGTTGATTTGCCCACTCCCTCCACTGGACACAGGAGTCAGAGTCAGAGTCTTAGCCGGATGAGATAGCTGGAGGTTACAGAAGGCAGAAGTGAATGCGGAGCTAGTAAAAAGCCATGCACCCTCTCGGATTAAGGGAAAAAGGCCACAACTGGCTCTGAAGGTCACAATCACTGTCCATCATGACGTTTCACTGTAGAAGCTAATTAAGTAGACATACCCTGACCCTAAACTAAGTCTTGATACTCGCAGGATTGGAAAACAATGTTTCATCGTCATCTGTGAGATCATCTCATTAATTCAGAGAAGACAAACACACTCAGAAAGAGAAACATCATCTGGGCTCATTTCTAATTCAAGTGATTAAGAAAAATACAAGGGGAACACTTTGTTTGGCAAATTATTAACAGATCATATACAGAAGTGGCCAATCAATAATGCATTTGCCTCATAAATCATGGAACTGTGGATAAGACTTGTTTTAAAAAACACACTTAAAGCCTGTTTTCCTAATGAATCAGCTGATGACTATGAGAGATGGCGCTCAGGCATAAAATACAGTGAAAATTTGAGCATTTTTTTCATGTTTGTGCATTTGACCTTTTCCTGTGTGTGGCACACATTTCCATCCACCGATCAGAACTAACCAGCATCTTAATTAGGTTGTCACAGTGGTCATGGGATGTTGGCTCAGCTGTTGTCAGGCCACTGTTTATCAAATCTGAGTGAACCACACCTGCAGAGTGCTGGTGGAGCAGATTAGATGACGTTTGGTGTTTAAAAATCATAATTCATAATAATTACATTACATTAAAAAAAAAAAAAATCTAACTTAAAAAGGTTACTTATTTTGTGATATTTAAGGAAATACATTAGAATTAATGAACATTTTATCATCATTTATCATTCTTGGTATTGAATTTTTCTCTGATAATGCTCAATAGCTGTGCATCCTCCACCAATCAACTTCTCAATGGGAATTACTGTCTGAGGACAATCAGTCCCAGACCTGGAGGGGTTTTCCTGACTCTGAAAAGGATTTTGGTGGTGACAGAGTATGACTATAAGCATGACTGGGCTGCATACAGCTAGCTGGGTGACAGACTAGGTATCTAAACAATGGTTGATTGTTTTGATGCTTTCAGTTTGTTTTTGAGGAGAACTAAAACCTTGTTGTGGGTTCCAATCATTTCTCTTTGCTTCTGATTTACATTTTTACTGTCATGGGTCTAATTTACCCAGGTAGAGCAGCTCATTCTTTGATACAAGCATGGATTTGCACCGGTGACCATACGATTAGCTGGTGGGCGGGGTAACCTGAGCAAACCAGCTAAGTTGCGTGAGACACGTGAGAAAGCATTTCCCTCTGATGAGGCTGAAGACACCATAACATCAAATAAAGGAAACAATAAAGGACATCTAACATTTCCTATTTTTCTTGTCTGCATACAGCTGTTAATCACAAAAAAGTAGACAGGCTTTGTTTAGGAAAAGAATGCACGCCACAAGGAGAAATACAGCCTAACCATCAAAGGGAAGTGACGATTCTATCAAACAATCAGCAGACTGCGGTGGGTCCAGCCCACTCTTTGTGGTACGGAATAGATGAGGTTGGGGCCCCAAGTAAAGGGTGACAAAATTGGCACAGTACGGTTCACTATTTAAGGGTACAATTCACAAAAATTGCAGACCGCACAGAACCGAACTACGCTGTTTGGTGAAAATATACTTATATGGATAAGATACTAGATTTCCACCCATGTAAAAGAATGTGACAAACATTATATAGTACTTTGAGCAGGCAAGGAGACTTGATAGGCCATTTACCATTAATTGTTAAATATATTAAATGATTTACTTGGTCTTTAATTAGATTGTTGTTCAGTGATGCAGATTTATTTATTTAAGAGATGTTCCAATTCCATTTTTTCCTCCCCGATACCAATTCCAATACCTGGCGGCTTTGGGTATCAACCGATCCATTCTAAAATTATTATTATCTTTATTTTTCCTTTTTTTTCTTTTTACAGCTATACAGTGTTTCAAGACCTCAGTAAAAAGTTTTTTGTGCTTAAACTTTTTAGAAATGATCTGAGAAAAGCAGCTTGTGTGGATGTTATGGCACTATGTAAACCATTCAACTCAGGTTAAATCAATTCTTCTTTGCTGCTCTGAAACCGTAGGTGCCAGTTGCAGCACAGCATAAACTTCCTGTTCTGTTTGCATGGTTTTGGTTCAGTACATAGATTAGATACCGTCCCATTCCGACACCTGCATTTTCGGCAGTATTGGCGGCATTTCCAATGTAGTATCAGTGTAGGAACAACTCTAATTATATTCAGTTATGTACTACCTTGATTTCAATGTTTACTTCAATATTTATCCAATTTCTCATACAGTCAAAAGATGTTCATTTCCATTCTTTTTGTGATGGTCTGTGGGGTGATATCGGTCAATTAATCAGCTATCAGCTTTACTCTGCGACAAAATGATATCATATTGTCCTTGGAAAATCCTAGGTCAGTCAAGAGTTATTATTAGAGAAATACTTAAAATTTTAAAAAGGTTTCATATCAAAACCCCGTTGGGGGGTATTGCACATCTTTGGTAGCGATTGTGAATGTCCTCATCCTCAAACTTTCTTAAAAACTTCCAGGGAAAGTTGAAGAGAGGGAGAAGTGAAGTAGCTCAAGCCAGTGAGATATGAATTAATTATGAAGATGCTTGCTAGACATAAAAAAATGGACCTAGTCAATGTCTCGTCCCCCCCAAGGGAGGTTCAGACTCCTCTCACAGATCCAAAATCTGGCGTAGATTCTCCGACAGCGAGGTAGTAATGAGAAAATGAAATGATCACATGGTTTGGGGGGTGGGGAGCAGAGTGAGGAAAACTAAAAAGAAAATGACAGCTGCCTCCAGGGTGCTTAAAACCAAAAAAATGCACTGAAGTAAGTTAATGCACAAGCGTACCACTCATTTATGACATGTGTGTGACAGAGAAGTAAATGCTGGAGAAAGACAAGGAGCATAAGAGTATCTTCCTCTTTAGACATCTCAGCTCTGGTTAGCCATACTCCAAAATCACTGCAAGTCTTTCTCCCTCCAGGCTCCAGAAAGCATTTGACCCTGTTAACATCATTACCGGAGAGAGCAAGGGAGACAGAGAGATTCGACAATGACGGAAAACTGGAGGGAGGGAGATGAAAGCGGCGGAAAGAACATCTTTATGTGAGGGAAACATTAGCATTTAGAGAGGATGTGAGCATGCAGTTCCAAGCAAATCCTGCAACAGAATCAACCTGTGTGTGCTTCATTATGCTGCAGCCCACATGATGACAATATTCCTTTCATTTCCTCTCATCCTCCTCAGCTAAATTTGATTTAGGTGAATTTGTGCCTCTGCTGATGCCGGTGATAGAACTGTACGCAGCGCTGGATAAGCATGTCATCCTAATGTAAAGCATGAAATGGAGTGATGAGAATCTTGACTCTTCCTTCCCCACACCTTTCTCAGATTCTTGGATCTTTGATGAGCTTAAGGCAGCACTGAGTGTTACAATTTCGGCCACATTCTCCTGCTTTTTTCCCATGGTGATTATCATCATCTGAGTTAGAATGTAGAAATCAGTGTAGCACGGCTGTTATTAGCAACCTCTGACATTTTGCCAGCTTCGAAACCTTGAGGAATCCCCCATCTCAACTGCCTGATTCATCAAAGTGAGATGTTTGAGGGAGACTACTTATTGTTCCGTAGTGAGACAAAAGATATTGACTGTCAGTGAAACATTCACACAGTGGAAAGCCTGTCAGTGGGGAGACAGGAGTGACATTGAGAAATTATTTGACAAAGGAGCGCTTCCATTAGAGAGCCGGCTACAATAGCCAAGAGGCCGCTTTAACGGCTGACAAACCGTTACAACAACTGCCCATTACATCCAGATCTAACTAGAGCAAGAAAAAGAGAGTGCAGGAGCGTTCAAAGAGTGGGAGGATGAAACGGACATGCTGTGCACCACTATTTCATCCTCCCATGGCTTGAGTAGAGAGAGCCATGTGATGCTGGTGGTATGTGCAAGCATTGCAAGGTGGTGAGGAATCTTGGGCCATCAGCAGTTTTGTTGTTTTAGCAACAATTTTCTTATTTCTCAGTGTCTTTAATATGAAACAACCAGAAAATAAAGGAAATACAAGCACAAGCTGTCATTCCATGGTACTCTTTTCCATTGATATTCTTTTCCTGCCTTTGTAAACTTTAGCACGTTTTTGCTTTTTTTACCGTGTTCCCCTTCCGAAAAAGTGGCTTCTTGGCTGCTGCCCTTCCACAAACACCATTCCTGATCCGAGTTTCTTCAAATTGTGGTACGGTGAACTTGCCATCCTGAAGAAGCTGCCAGATGCAGTGACAGGTCCTTGTTGGACCTCTTCCAGACTCTCATTGAAAAAAGTCTCATCAGATTTTAAGAGCTTTCTTCCACTCCTTTTTTTGTCCTTGACCTCTCCCGATTCTTCAAATTTTTTTTATAACAGCTTGAATACCACATCTTGAGTATCCAGATCTAAGCCGATTTCCATTTGAGAGCGGCCTCGCTGATGCAAAATTATAAGATTTTTTAAAATTCTACGGTCTTTGGCATTTTGAATGGAATGATCCAAAGTTGGTGTCATACATTAGCAAACTTCCAATCAGTTGAATTAATGCTCAACATTAAAAAATCCTAATGTAGCTCAAACAATCAATCAAGAAGCTTTAAACATGTCTTGAATAAACCTGGTGTAATACACAAGAGGTTTGGTGCAGTAAATCTCGTCTCATCTGCCCAGGAGAGTTTAAGTGTAAGGGGAGGTCAGACTAAATATGTATATGCATATGTATTTCCTGTATTTACTGGCTGTATTCCAATAAAGACAGAGAAATTAATTACAACATTGCTTAAACAACAAATCTAATGGTGGCCTAAAATTTTAAGCACACTACAGGGGGAAAACATCACTGTATCTTCACACTTGTCACGTCATTTGGAGAGGAAGCAGAATGGCAGGAGGAGAACGAGAGAAACAAAAATAAAAAAAGGAAACATACTGTGCATGTGCTAGTATTTGGGCTACCTTTGAGACTCCCATTACCTCTATCCTATGCTAAGGTAACTGGCTGCACACTAATTTCACTATGCTAAAGTGGATATCTCTAATGATATACTGCTTTCAAGGTTTTTCTTTTTGTCAAGTCTCAAGTCAAACCTTAAATCTTTTTCTGTGATTGTGATCCACGTCTACCGCTCTCCACTGGGACCCCCTGCTTCATGACACACGTGGGTCCTGCTCTCCTCTATGCTAACCAGTCCTAATTTATGGGCCCCTCGGGCTAAAACAGTCATGACCCCACCTGCATTGCTGCTCGTAACAGCTGGTGAGACAACAATGGAAGCAGTAGGGGGCTGTTACAGCTAATTCATATTTCTGTGTCAGTGTGTTACTGTACACTGAAAATGTATAGAACCATTATGGGCTACCGCTTGCTTGCAGAAATGGGATTTTTTTTTTTTCTTTTTGTATGTGGGCCGATTTAAATTTCCTCCCATTTGTTTCTGACTCTGGCACTGTTCGTCAATAGTGTTAATAACTTGGAGATCATTAACTCTCCTCCTTTCTGCTGGAACAGTTGCCTCTACATTCTCCCTCCCACACCAACAGCTGCTCCGCCTTCCTGTTTGACCACAATGGAAAATTAGCTTTTGAGTTTCAAGGTTCCATCCTGCGTGATCATTTAAAAAGACACAAACAGCAGTCAAGGATCCTTCTCCAAGTCTTTCAAATAACAATTCGATCAAATAATTTCAATTCAAATGTCTACATCAGTTACCTTAGACAAAACATATTGCTTGATATTATGTCATGCTACTGTGTGTAAATGATACACATTGTTTTATAGCTATGACCCTGACCATGAGGAAATGACTGGAACTTGAGCAGAATTACATGGTTCAGCTACTTAACTTGGCAGCAGTGATACCAAATAGTGTGAGCTTGTGCAGAGCTTCGGTGTAAGTCAACCCACATCTATACTAGTTCATGTTAGGTATATGCACTATTCTTGCATTTTAGGGACCCGAAAAAACACATTGTGGATACACGGCTAACTATGTTTCAGTATTAAAACTAGATGAGGACAAGCAGAGAATTTTGGAATGAAGTATACACTCATGTTTGCTTCCTGATTGGGTCTTTTCAGCCACCACTTGGCTCTACTTAATGTGTCACGACCCTCTCTGGATTTATACTTGTGTGATGGATCAACCCCATCGATAAAGCATTATGTGCACCTGACCAAAAATTTCACTACACATCACAGCAACGTAGACCGCAACAGCTGTGATTGGTCTGCTTGGTTTTGGTCATTCTATTTCATTTCCTGCTGCTGCAGGACAGACATGGACCAAATCGAGCAGAGGTTGACTGATGGTGCATTTGTACAACTCTTCATCGCAGCACTTCAAAGAGTGCCAGATGGCCGCAAGTTTGTAGAACAAAAATTCCACAAATGCCAGCCTGGACACTGCAGAGTGCTCAAAGAGGTGGAAGAACCTCTGTTGCAATGTTTTCAAAAAGAATAACTCAAGTTCGATATTTATTCCAATTTACATCCAACAAGATACATTACGTTTCAGTGGCCATTATTCACAAGGACAAGTACGTGAAGAAGAAAGTAGCTTACCACAGTGAAATACCAGTTCCACCTGCCCGCAAGGTTTACTTAGTCTTTCGCACGTCCTCTAGGCTTTGTACTCAGGTTTTACTATAATCTACCCATGACAGTACTTATCGGCCAATCACAGTTCATTTCAGAGATAATGTGTTCCTGCTGGCTGGCCTATAAAGGCAGGTGTCCCCACAGGTGGTGAAAGGCTGATACAATAGCGGACACCCCAGCAGAAAAAGTTTCTCTTCCAGCATTATCAGCAACTGCATACACGCCGGAGAGCCAAAAACAAGGAAGACTTGCACGTCAAAATTACTCTCCATTGTGACTATGGGGGGAAGTTGCTGCTTTTTGGTTCTCATGTTTGAAAAGTTCCCCATTGTGTGACAATAAAGGCATTATCTTATCTCTTATCTCATGTTCCATTCTCAGAAGTTATAAATCCCACTTTCACTTCAACATGGACAACCAATCACACGCTGATCCCCTTGCCTATGCTAGCAGCTATTCTGCAGTTAATTTCTGCATTTTATAATGCCACTACTTTATTTTTGTAACTTCCATGTCCATCCGCGCTGCAAAGAGCACACAGGCAGTAACCAGGAGGAACCTCTATGGGCTAATTTCACCAAAAAAGTTGTGGGTGGTGAGAAAACTTAAATAACTCTGTTAAAAACGTATGCAGCTACATTTAAAAATGTATTTTAGGCTTAATTCATTAAAGAGAAAGGAAGCTTGGGCTGTAAAGCAAATACAATCCAAACTGTTTTATAAAAGTACTATAAAGATTATAAGTGTATGTAGGCTGTAAGCATGATTGCGAAATGTGAGCCAAGATATTGTGAAGTATTTGGGTTTACATGAACTGAATGGATGTTATATTGTCTGTATTAATGAAGGCACAGGAGGACACTGGGTGTACTATGATGAAAAAAACGCAATGTTGTTGAGAATGTTTTAATAAAAGCAGCATTATCTGGAAAGATTCTGTGGAAAGCAGCTATGTTTTCCTGTCCCACCATTTTTATCCTGCTTTCAGGGGTAACGATCTCAGTACCAGTAGCTGTAACATACATTGGAAAATAAAAATAAACATAAATAAGACTCCATATCCATCTATTATCTTACGCTTATCTCGGATCGGGTCATGGTGGTTATGAGTAATTTGCATTTTAAAGCATATTAGTATGGAGATTAGATGTATAACCGTGGCGAAATGCTCGTCTAGATAGTTTTTGTTTTAAACCTCCATTTTAAAATAAACACTTGTGCGGATGTAGCTTCACCATAGTCACGTATGGCACAGCTACAGAGATAACTTGACTTGTAGATACAATTTAAGCCGACCAATTGCATGTGTGTAGTAAAATGAATAATTTAAAAGTCAGGGAGGCAGCGAGAAGGATGGGGAGAAACTGTAGCTGGGTAACAATGTCTATCTTAGCCCTAAGCAAAAAGGCTGAAAGCACACTCACGCAACCTTTTATTCACACTTCAAAATGAAAGTTGAACATTATGCTATATTAAACTGCATATGGATGCAAGACTTAGTTTCATACTCAGCCTTGCAGGAGCAATGTGAGCAATTAATCATCAGTCAGACAAAGAAAATCAAGTATTGTATATAAGACGCAATCATGTTCTCTATTATTTCCCTTGCAAATGTTCATATCAGCTGGCTTCAAAAGTCAAGAGTACTGAGGTAATTCTAGATCACTGTGAACACTCTGAACTGAAGGTAACTTTCAAACCAACAGTTCACCAATAGTTTTTGTTTACTGTAGATCAGGACAGATACAATGTTTTCAACTCTCTGGGTGACTGGTAAACATTTACAGACAGATGGCTACAGTTTGTGTGTGCAATCGATAGATGATGATCAAAAGATGTGGCAGGGCCGCCTACGAGAGTCATCATTTCATTAAGAATAAGTATGTTACAAACAAAAAAAAAAAAAAAAAAGCCCGGGGATCAATATAGGGGACTGAGGTAAGTTTTCAAAATGATTGATTCATAACACACACACACACGCGCACACACGCACACGGTGCATTAAGAACCTCAAACTACTCTTGGCCTCAAACCCATTAACTCTGTAGGACACCTGCTACCCCTCATCTACCCAACCCCCAGTCCCAACCAGCTCAACTCCCTTTTAAAAGCACACACACTCACACTCACCCATAATAAAACTTTCACAGACCCAGATTAAGAAAAAAAGAAAGATCAAACTCATCATAATTTTCTGTCATGAGAAACCGTTACAGCAGAGTCGGCTGAATGTTTGATTGTTTGAATGTTAATCGTTGTATAAGAATGAGAGGCTATAAAAGCACTCTGATATCTTCCGTCATTATCCATCTTGCGTTTGTGCACAATTAAGCCTCACAGCCGTATCTACTTTATGTACAGTGGTTCGTTTTTGTATGACTGGCAGCTCGCTATCACTTCCCACATTTGCACATTAAGCTGTAGATTGGAAAGCAAACTAATTAACTATTAATTAGCCGACTTCAAAAAGACTTTTTTCTGCCATTGTCAGTCATTTTGCCTTTCAGGCGGGAAAAGACGTGCACTTATAAATTAATGCATTTGTGCATAAGCAATAGGCACAAACACAGACATGCCTCTCTGGTTTTAGGTGTAAAACGGGAAAATAAGCAAATTAAGAGAACATAAAGGCGAACGGAGCGAGTTGCTCATCATTGTGTTGGAGGATCTTTATTTTTAAAAGGGGGAGGCGAATCAATCACGCGTGCTGACATTTATTCAAGCAAAAAAACACACCTTTAGACGTGCACACCAAGTCGATCGTGAGACACTAAATGCGAATCGGCGGAGTGCAGGTGGGGAGCGGTCACCATAGCTACGCTGCCTGGTGTGTATCCCACCAGCATGGGATCCGCTTGGGCGGAAGATCAAGCAGGGAGCAGGAGACTGTGGCCGCACTGAGGGACAGCAGCTCACAGTGTTGCGGGGGTGTGTGTGTGTGTGTGTGTGTGAGGGGGGAAGGGAGCCAGGTTGGTATTTAAACTACACAAAGAAGGTGATAAACAATCAGAGGTAGCTGTGGCTCATAAACCTAGATTTTTCCTCTGACACAGTGAAGGAAGATTTAGATATCTAGTTTGGGTCACGCTTGGGGGCAGATTGTAATTAGTGCTCTTTGAAGAAGAGGTGGGCTGGGCACAGTATTGTTTAGAAAAGAGAGTGGGGGAGGGAGGTCAGGGGCTATTCAGAGGAGGAGGAGGCAGCGACAGCAGCTGGGGTACCCTTTGAGCAAGCAGAGGCAGCAATACATGCAAATCAGCCCAAAAGAACATTTAACTCACGTTTACAAATTGAATGGCTTCCGGGTTGTAGTTGGGTTGTTAAGAAAAAACAAAACAAAACAAAACAACAGATACGATCTCAGTCTTGACAGGATGGACAGTCAGTGAGTTGTGATGTGGTTTGAGCCCTGTCGGTTAACCAAAGGAGCTGCTGCTGCTGCTGCCGTGGAGTTGAAAACCAGACACAAACCAGATGCTGCCTCTGCTCCAGCTCTGGACACTTTCATGATTCATTGTGGCAGACAGGAACGCTCCCTCAAGAACTTTGCCGCACTCTGCACCGTCATTCATATCCCCATGTGAACCGCAGTGAGATAACAGTGCAGATCTGGGTCGCGTAGGGAGATCCATGAAAAACAGACACTCTGTTAGCTGACTAACTTTGATTATCAGCACTGGCTTCAGAATTTTCATTTATTGCTCTGCTTGCAATAAAGGGCAGTCGTCTCAATCTTAAATTTTCCTCTCCATTGGAGCAAAACTTACTTTATATCTTGAAAACTTTTCCATTTGAGGGGACAGAGCGAAGAGGAATGCTGATAATAGGGGGCAGTGGGGTTGCTGTAAAAGTGCAGTGGAGGTTGGGTGTGAGGTTCTGTAGCAGAATGTGAAGTCACGTGTTGCAGGACTGTTACTTGCTTCCCTGTAAGTACAGGGTTACAATACGAGTAACCGACATTTTACTTTAAAAAAATACAAAACAAGCAGAAAAACAAGCCCACACTAGCACAATCTCACTAATCCATGACTAATGAGACATCTCAGTCCCGACACAGACCTACAATTGGCCTTGGTTTTCATCATGCATCTCACCATTACTGAGGACTTACTGGAACCTCCAACACAGCTGTTGGGTGATAACCAAGATAACAGCGTTGTTTCTGCTGGTCTGTTTTTTGTCAGTTGAGGAAACAATGTTGTAATATGAAAGAAAAAAAAAAATGGCACAAAAGGCATAATGGATTTCCGGAGAGATGCGGGTCTGGTGCTTATGATACAAACAAGTGGGAGCAAACAACACCACAGACAGACAGCTGCACAGGCCTGTATTTCCCCCGAGCGCAGAGAAGTTGGTCCTCTTGTTTCTGGTGGTGGGCAATAGGAAAAAACTAACGAGCAACAAAAGTTTGGGACAGTCACACACACACACACACACACACACACACACACACACACAAGAACTTTTCCAGCACGCATAGCTCTGCAACAACTATACAAACAGCTAGACATCGAGTTATTGCATTCAGCCATCCTGTCTAGACAGCACTCGCTTCTAATGTCAGCTGAGGCTTACAACACATGGAAGGCCTTCCCAGAGTGGTAACAGCTGACTCGAGACGCAAAACACAAAAATTGCTGAGGCTAAGCCACACACAAGGTCATTCTGGGGGGGGGGGGTTTCCAGCTGTCGTCTTTCTTGAAACATGCGAGATGCTGGGGTGGGGATCAGGATGTGGCACTGCAAAATTCAAGTCCCGATGTTTGAAATGCCAGCAATTACTAGTCTCCTGAAATGGCTATGACACATGCATTCGTTTTAACACCACTTGTTTATTTATTTAAAAACAATCTAACCTTACATTTATGCAAACAAGGACGCAACTTTTATATTAAAACGTACATGGCTGAATTAGCAGTAAGTGAAAGTCACAGTTACTTCCAGGTACCAAATTACTGAAATGTCCTTCTCTCTCTGCCTACTTTCGAGCAAGTTTCACAGCACCAGACAGACAATCAAATGTATAAGTGCTTGTAAGTGCTGCCCTCCTTAAACTGCACAACATTTTTGGAGACCACATAAATCCAACACACAATAGTTATTCTTAAATGGAAATGAGCTCTTCAGTACCTCTATGTTGTTTGATTGGGCCAATTACAGTGGTACAGCTTTATGCGCCTCTGCTGAAAAGCGCAAAGTTTGATGGTGTCACTACCACTACTTGAAACTTCTTTCTTTTCAATCAGTAGCAGCCTAATGAGCCGGGATATTGTTCAGGCATTTCTTCTGACCTTAAACCACTCATCATAACTGGTGTCCCCCAAAAAAAAAAACCAACAAAACATACATACATTCAATTTAAAATTTTAAATGTATTTTTCCTCTCCAGGTAGTCATTGGCTCTCATCTGTATTCTTGTGTTTTTTATCCCGTCGTAATGAAAATCAAATTTGCAGTGTATTTTTTTTTTTATTTTCCTCACTCCGGGGTCATTGCAGTTGCATCATTTTGTGGTAATGCAGTTTAAAGTTTAAAATGCCAAATGGACTCGCATTTATATGGAGTCCTTCCAGTCTTTTTGAATCACAAACATTTAGACACTGATAGCGGAAGACTCTCTGATAGCAGGGGTCATGAATCGTTCCGGTCATGAAAAGTTTGAAAAATGAAGAGCTGCTGATTCAGTTGACAGCACAACTGTGTTAATCCTCTTTAGAACAATAGGCCACGCCCCATTTTTTCCAATCCTCATGAAGAATTTACCCACTCCACCAACCATCTGACATTAAATTGTGCAAATTAATTCAAAAATCATTGGAATGCTGTGTGAAAACGGTGGAGGGGAAGCACCTGTCCTGCCGCGTAGGCAGAGCTCATCAACATACACTATATCAATCTGTGGGTATCTGCAGGTGTCGGCAGAATTTGCATCTTGTCAGACATAAGCTTTTGAAATTTCCTTCCTTACAATGTGAAGGTGCTCTGAGACCGGCTGATTGGCTGAGTGCTGGCTACTCTCCTGACAGCCCAGTAAATGGAAACGGTTCGGGCATTTCACAGTTAAACCAGCCAGCCTCGCCAAATTACATTTCAATTTAGTTATAGAAACTAGGACATCTCAGCTACTTTAAGTTGGCTCCCCAACGCTCGAACAGAAGCCCACCAACCACAAAATAATGCACGCTCAGCTACACGCTGCAGAGAAAGCCTGCAATGACTGGCTCGTCACGGCAAAGACGGAGGACGAGGCGTTTATAAAGCTAATAAACATTCATTCCTCCAGGCAACTCCTTCTGCATGCTTCACGTCATAAACCCAGCCCACATGCACACGCACGCACTCGCACCTGAATGCAAACTCTGGAGCACAAATAACCCCGATATAAGATTTGCCTGCCAAGATATTGTTTAAGAGGCACCTCTGGGTTGAACAATGACTGATGGGGTCTTAACCCAGCTGTCATCCGCCCTTTATTTTTTCTTCTTTTGCTTTGTTTGTTTTTTTGAATGTGGGCACAAACATGTAGAGTGAGCTGCTTCACACATGTGGCGGGATCAAACAGCTGATAATGACACTGTGTCAGAGAGCAGCTGAAGCACATCTCAGCATCTCATCAAAGCTTGCATTCACATGTATACTCCCATGCATTCTGTTGTGACGTGTCCTTAATTCACAAGCTCCGCTATTGTATCACAGAAGCACGTCTTCTTGCTTGACTGACTCTTGAAGCTGGCTGTTCAAAGAACTTTGCAGGTTGGACATGTAGCTGCACAGGCAGGATGTGTTAAATGCGGCCTTAAATTCATTCCTGCACCTTAATCGAAGTTGTATTAATGTCTTTTAATCTTGGAAATAATAACGTGATTGGTTAATGCTCTGGAGAAACGAAATTGATGCCGTTTTTAGAGGCGTCCATTTCGATTTCCATGAGTTGATCATTTCAGGGCAGCTACTAATGATTAATTTCAGTGTTCAAAACCTTTTGATTCATTGTTTGATCTATTAATATCTCATCGCAAGTTCCCAGAGCCCAAATTTCTTGTTTTATCTGACCAACAATCCGGCCTCGAAGTACACACGCGTGTTTTAATATCATTAAAAGGCTTGGAAAACCAAAAAACAGACACATTTGAGAAGCTTACTTACTAAACAACTTATTGATCAACTATTTTTCAGCTCAGGATTTATTTGCATCCTGCTAAAAGTAGCTGAATCGTGTGGGAAAACATCACCACTATCGTGATTTG
>KV751321.1:11576899-11620110 GCA_001698575.1 Mola mola
CTCTCTCTCTCTCTCTCTCTCTCTCTCTTTTTTTTTTCCTCCCTCCCTCTCTCCCTCCCTCTCTCTCTCTCTCTTTCTCTCTCTCTCTCTCTCTCCCTCCCAAGGTTATTTCCTCGTTCCCTTCACGCCGCTTCTGCGGGTTTAGTAAAACTTAACAGCGTGCTTTATGGCCCCGCCCACCCCACCAGAGACCACGCCCACCGAGAGATTGTGCCCAAATTTGCATTTCCGAATTTAAATTCCGGGCCAGCATCGCCGACGGCCTGAGCAGGTTAAACGAGGTGGATGGTAACGATTAAGCCTCCGGCGTTTTATTTGCGTTTAAGCACCTTTTCTGGGGCTGATGTGACATTACACAGGGCCCTTCAAAGGCAAATAACAAAGGAAGGAAATCCTGCTTTCGATCTGAAATGCTCATTAATGGTGTTTACTTGTCTGGTGCTGATCACAAAAAGTCCCCCCTCTCATACATAATTTACCCAGCAGGCATTGTGCTATAGACGCAATATTACTCCCAGCCCCCCAGCACGTGCAACTGGCAATCAACATAATGAGGTGTCACTCTGCTTTGGAACTGTAGGAAATATCAGAACACACACACACACACACACACACACACACACAAACAGCTTCCCTGATAGTTTGCAAGTTCTACCTTTCTTTGATTCGCATCATAAATAGCTAAACCAAACATTACTTTGACATATGCTTGGATTTACTTATTTGCACGACTCCGCTGCTCCAATATTAGCAGGTCCTCAAAATAGACTGGGTGAATGGGAGAAAATAGCACGATGAGATAATAGCGCTCCGGTGAGAAAGAGCGTTGCTATCTGGAAGAGGACAGAGATGTACAAACCAAAAGAAAAGCCTAACTTTAGTGAAACCCGAAGCTCCCTCTTGTGTAATACATAAACAAATGAGCAGGCCATTGCAAGCGCACACAAAAAGTGATTGCAACAGACCCATCTGGCATTCTCTTTATCCAGCTGGGAATTTCAACCCCCTAAACGCTGCCGGAGTGCAAAACGAACAGCGTTTTTTTTGGAAGTAGTAGAAATGATTCTTCTCCCTTTGACGGGCTCGCAGATTTGGGCTCAGATAAAACTTCCTGAACGACCGGTGAGCTGCGTCCGGGCCCTCTGCGGCAGTTTGCTAATAAACCACAACATCGCATCTGAGCAACAGTTTGATGGCAAAACAAAGGGGACTTGTTGTGTCTCCTTTTGTCTAAAACTGTGTCATGGTATTAACAGAAAAGAGAGAGAGAGAGCTTTTAGCATATTTGCACACATAAAACAAAAGCTTAAGCAGATTTTGTTGCCAACAAATAAAGGGAACTCGAGTGGGATTACACTCTGTTATGACGCATGTGGGTTCTTCTCCAAAGGCCTACCCAGGTCCGACGCCGCTGAATTAACACCCAGCAAAAGGAGCTGTGTAGGTAGGCCATGTGCGTTACACCTGGCACACGGCGCCTAAATTTAGCCGCGCTCTCCATAGACTCCTTATTGCACGGACGAGCTGCGGCACAGTTTGCACAGGCAAAGGCAGCTAAAGGGCAGCTACAGCACTGTTTGGGCCGAGCACGATGCTAGCGCCGAGGAGGGGATCACCTCTGACCCCTTCCCTCCTCACACCTCTTTTCTCTTTGTTTTCAGCCACCATCAAAATATGTTTTCAAAGATAACGTAAGGCTGAAGAGGAATTTTTGCTTGTAAAGTGGGGATCACAGCAGGTCTCCATGGAAACAGGAGCTCGCATTGTGTGCACTTTATACCGGGGTTGATAAAGTCTTAATAGCCGCAACCTCTTTTTGGTCAGCATCTTACGTTTGAGACGTGCAAAGGCCCAATTTTTATTTATTTATTTTTGGAATATTTCAGTGGCCTTACATCGCTGTCTGTCGAGCCGCTGTCAGTGAGGTTAGGTGGGAAGGCCGCGGGAGGCTTTGAGAGATTTGTTTACTTATTTCATCATGCACACTTTTTCATAGTACGTCCCAAAAGTACATGAATGATTTATTGTGTTTCTCTGTGCATTCTTTCCCCCCTTCCTCTGGTCTCATATGAATATGACAGTTTTGCACAGCTCACACGCAAACGCATGCACATACCAGATGCTTGCATTCACACCAGCGCGTGACGTAAGTGTCACTTCAGATTACAGGGAGGATAGCACTCGTTAACAAAATAAATGTGTGAGAGGACGTACCTGAACACGGGCTCGCACCTGAACCCACTTAGTCCGTGAATCACAGCTGCGGGAGAGGGTGCACGGAGGATACTCTTACATAAATGATCTCTGAAACAAAGAGACAACTATAAATAAGTAAACAAAAGCTCTTTGTTCTGATGGAGTCAAAAAGCAATGCAAAAAGCTTGTGAAAGTAGCTGGCGGTATTTATCCTGAGAGCAGAAGCGGAGCGGGAGGGATGCTGGGGGGGATAATCGAGAAGGAGAAAGATGGAGTGAAGATAAACAGAGAAGAGAGAAAGTGTTTCAATGTCAAACCGTTATAATATGGGGTCCGTCTTAATTTAAGACAAGTGGGGTTATGAGAGAAAAGGGATCAGGGGGACAAGCTCTGGTGTAAAACTACTTTGTAATCCATTGGCAGAGATGGACAGTCCTCAAACATCTATTTATGGCTGTTTTTTATTCTCTGATCTTGTACAGCCTCTGTTAAGATGAACACAAGCACATATAAAGGCACCAGCCTTGACATATTGTATTTACCGGGGGCTCTGACAGGGATCAGACTGACAGACAGCAGGCAGAAGTGCAACACTCCAGCTGGGGCCAAACACATTCCGAAGTGCCACCCTTACGAGGATTTAACGCGAGCTGAGTCACTGCGCAGTCAAAGCAATATAGACCAATTCATCATGGCACACTCCACATGGGCTCAGCAGATTACACTCTGCATTGTCAGATAACCTGTGATTATCGCTCAGGCTGGTGCAGCCAAATCTGTAATTTTATGCCATCTACAAACTGTTTGTTTTTTTTCATTTTAAAACGAAAGCAAGCTCAGTCATCCAAACAAAGAACCCCCATCACATCAAACCTATGTTGTGTGCATTCACAGCACAGTCAACAGGCTTTATTTTATCTTGTATTAGCGTGCCAGGAGCACAAATTGTTACATTTTCCATTAGGTTAATTATTCATTACTGGGGCTCTTAATGTGGAGTATTAATATGAAATGCCTGTCAAGCTTCCAATTTTTCTGTCTCTGTCTCCCTTTCCATCCCTCACCTCTGATAGCCCTTTACTCTCACTTTTTTTTTTTTTTTCCTAATTGTGTGCTACATGCTACTCAGACTTTTTCTAACACTTTCCAGGCTGATTGCTTCAGATCTATATCAGTACTTACGTATGAGTCCAAATGTATGTTCATCTTTGTATGGTTGTTCCTGTTTTGAGTTTAAATGCAATTAAAGGAGAACAAGAGCGTTCCGAGTTCCAACTGACCAACAGCACAGGCAAGTGAAAACATTGGAAATAAAACACTTTTTTTCTTTTTTTGCTACTACAATTAAAAATGTTAAATACAATACCTGTAGATACCTACAGTGAATCATCCTGGTATTTTTGACTTAGTAACTAACATTACACTATGGACCCAGAGACCAGGGGACAGATCCTTCAGTTTAAGACTGTCTGAGACCTCTGGGGCAAACCAAATAACAGGGATCTGTGACTCTGGTCTGCCTGACAGAGATGGTGTCGGACCGCTGGGAAGCAGATCATCGCTGGTGTGAACCCCATCCGCGCCAAATCACCGCAAGCACACTATCCACATGTCACTTCCTGTTTTGGTAGCTGAAGGAGAAGTTAACAAGTTGTAGATAACAAAATGAGTGGCAGGAGGACAAACGGAGCTACAAAGAACAAAAAGCTTTTGTTCTTCGTAACATTTGTTCTTGGAAACATGGGCAAAAGGGAAAAATTTCTCCAGTGTTGTAAAAGTACACAAGAACCCGGAAGTGTTCAGTGAAAGAATGAAGCAGAGTGATTTTAATTGAAGTGCTGAAAAGTGGCAGCTCTTCGGACTTTAAAGGCTCATTTATTTTGTGTGATGATCTCTACAATATTTTGAAGACGAGATGGAAAAATGGAAAAATAAAATTGAGAAAACGTGGAAAAGAGCAAGGTAGTGTATATTTAGCTTTAAACTGTGTGTTGCTAACAGATCGGAGTAGGATCTCATTAGAGTCAGACATCTTCTGTGGTACTTTCCTCTTATTGCAGAACGACTTTCATGAAAGGCACCAATTATTAAATTAATCAGTGCACGTTATCGGACAATGTGTTCGATGCTCCATGATGTGGGCTGCAGTAGATATTGTGAGTGTTTTTGTTTTTTTGTTTTTATCCACCTAAACATCTGATCAATAATTGAACAGAATTCCATGCATATGACTTTTCTTTACGGCTTTATAGTCCGCTTGAGATTTGCCTTTGTGAACCACTAATTGAACCAGCTGAAAATGAAGCAGTGTATCCCATTTGCATCTGTTCCGCACCAAAGAAGCAAACTATTAGGTGTGAGCACGACCTGAGAGTGACTTAATTCTGGACAGAAAAATAAGTTAACATATTAAGTTATATTGCCCAGGATGCATAGTACAATGGGCTATCTAAGTCAGTCTCAAACTACTTCCACTGTGAGTGTCTGTTGTAGGTCTGAGTGAAAATGAAATTTAGGACCAGGACTGGATCTAATTTTAAGCAACCATCCCAAGTCTGGGTTTTCTGAAGGTTTCCGATGTTTACGGCAGACAAACAAATACAAACAAAATTTATTCCAAAGTAATCATTTAGCAGATTACCACAGCCCCACCAGTGATAGGAAGTATCTTTACTTCTTATCACTGGTGAGGTAACACGAAGTCTGTAAAAAATATTTGTTTTATACATGTTACCACACACTTGCAATAACATTCACAGTGTGGCTAGTAATGAACTGAATCATTTATTTCCTACATTTTGACTTGTCCATTACTGTTGTATTGTACAGTCTTTTTGTGCTAAATCTCCCCTGCAGCCAAACTCCATGCTGGCATTTAAAAAAAAAAAAGGACAAAAGAAAGATTTCTTTGTGATCTTTTAGGGCCTAAAAGACCAGAAAATTAGGCTTAGGTTGTAAAATAAGTATCCGCACAGAATTTCATTAACACACAGAAAACGCATCCAATCTTTCCCTCATGCCTTTGAAGGTGATAGCCGTGACATTAAAATATGTTTATTCACAAATTAGAGCAGAACTGACACCAGATGGAGGACTGAAGGTCACATGTCATTTTCATAATCGCTAGCTGCTATGGCTTTGCAAGAAATATCAAATTTATTCAATTGGAAAAGACTGTTGTAGTTGAATGCAACAATTTGAACAAAAACTTTAACATCCGAAGCAACAATACATCTTTTCACTCATTCTGGCAGGTATTATTCCACTGCCACCAGGCAACAGAAGAAACCAGTGCAAAATCCTGATAGTTTCTGTGAGCTCTACGGATAAAAACCTTCTGTGCGATGAAGAAGCACATCTGGGTAAACTTCTTATTTTCTTGCTTTTCCAAGCATAACTAATTTTCAGGGATCCTCATTAAGTCTTTTCTTTTGCATCTTGAATATGTGGTTGTTCCCAGCGTGCAAGCACAGCTCAATGCCTTACATTATTCATCTTGAGCATAGTGGACAACATGACAGCCATGCACAGACGCCACAGACTGAGGGAAAAGCTCATAGAACACATGGGGCTAAGACACACTACTCGTTCCACTTTTCCCCTGAAAAAAACACAAACCCCATCACACAGCACATGCACATTTCATCACCGTCGCCCCTCGCAGGTACAGGCTTGTCCTTTTTACTGTTGGGTAAAAGCAACAACACAGATGCTATCTATCAACGCTAGGCTTGAAAACTACTGTTTGCTTTTTCATGGAAAACATGTACTGGTGCTTTTGCCTCATGTATGCAGAACGACGGAAGTCATTCTCACCACACAGCCCTTAAAGAGTGATGTGACTCATGGCTGTGAGAAGATGCATGTGGGCAAGAAGAAGCACAGTTAATACGGCAGATGACTGAATCACAGCATTATCTAAAATGGTAACAAAGTAGTGGATGTGAAATTAGTCATTTAGATGGATGAACACACTAGCATTCACCTTCATCCTGTCCTTTCAGGTATGTTTCACCACACAATGTCATTAGTATAAGCAATAACTTGAGGAATATGGCATCACTGTGCTTGGTTGTGCAGCAGAAGGTAATTTTGCCGAGGTAACGGCAAAGCTTAGAGAAATTACAGGGTGCTTGTGACTGTAATTTTAGCACATTGATGGATTTCTGCCAGCAGAAAACATCAAGTTTGCTCTCAGGAGGGCATTTTACTTCCCCTCAGACCAACACAAGACTGTTCCTCCGTGTTGACACTGCTTGACTTTTGGAAAAGGAGGTTTTAATTATAGGATTACTTCAACCTCAAAGGATTTTGGTGTCATGTTCTTGTCCCCTAAAACCATTATCCTGCTGTTCTGCTTGACATTATTATTTTTGCATATAATGTCAATCCGTCTTCAAACACAAACTGTGTTATTGGGTACAGCTAATGTTAGAATGTTCTGTGACCTGGCATTGTATGTACTGAATTCAACCCTAACATACAGTAGACCCTCATGACTAAAAATTATAAAACATTTGTCATCTGTAATTGTTAAAGACCATCCCACCTTTTTATAGATGTATTTTTAAGTATTTTCCAAGTATTTTTAGCAGTCAATTCCACAATGGCAATTCCTGATACTGAACCTTCGTGCTGGACTTAAATTCAAATCTCAGCTTCCATGTCATCCAAATTCTATGTAAAAATAAATGGTAATGTCCTGTATTTACATAACGCTTTTCTAGTCATTGACCACTCAAAGCGCTTTAATCTAGGGGTTTTACACTCACTCATTCACACACACATTCAGACTGGTTGCAGGGACTGCCTTCGCAGAGTGCAACCTGCTCACTTCGGGGTTCAGTGTCCTGCTCAAGGTCACTTCTACATGTTAACTGCTGGGATCATGTTAACCTTCCGATCGCTGGACGCCTGCTCGACCCTCTGAGCCACAGCCGCCCACGTGTCAGCAATATACCTTTAAAATAAATCAATCAATAAACAAAATATCTGTGGTGAAATCCAAAGTGAAAATTATCTTGTAAAAAGCATTGATTTTGAAACCTGAATGTATGCCATTTTCACATCAGTGGTGAATACTTTCATTCTGAGTGGAAATCTAAACGGATGGTTTTGGATGTGTCTTTACTCGCTGGGTGCCATAAATTTACTTTAGAATTTAAAACAAGCTCATATTCTATAAGAGATTATTCAAGAGCAGACCACAGACTTGCGATGGCCTGATTGGGAGAGGAAACAGTGACTTATAAAATGATATTCCTTCTATCAGTGGTGAATTAGAGCGGAGCAAGCGCAGACCCATGTGATAAGCACACTGACATTAACGGGACCTAACTTATAACTGCTGCAGTTCTACTTTATTCACCTATTAAAACTAACTGAATAAAAAGCTTTAGACACACTGTTTGTGTAAGACTTCAATAATATTTTTTAATCAAACATCAAGCAGCTTGAATTGTGCTATGGTTTGACCTAAAACTGACTGCTCTGGCTGCAATGAGGATTTTAACTCCAGAAACAGTCTTAGCTGAGAATCTACTATGGACACCACAGTCAGTAAGATCATTTTGGGATGAGACAATAGTCATCAGGAACACCAGTTTTTTTGTCCGTAGATAACCTGTGCTGACTGTGCCGACATTCCTAATTTTATAAAATGCAAATGGAATTCAAATGTGAGTAAGATGTGCTGCAATTAAATCAGCATTGAGGCAAGGGAGAGAATAATCTGAAAGATCTTCTTTACCCTTATTTATCGTCAACGTCACCTTGAATCATGGATGAATTGGAATGAAATGTTTGTTGCCAGATTGGGAAAACAAATATTTAGTAAAGAAGAAACAGATCAACATTGGTAGCTGTTTGTTGAACACATTAACAGAAGATCATTTCAAGCCTCACGTATTTGATTTCTTTGTTATATCTGATTTTGCAGAACAGCTTTCTGGGACAACAGAAGGGGAGATTGTGAATGTCTGTCACTGTTGTTCAGATGCTGAATTGGTAATACTAGTTTCTATCTATCTACCTGCCTACCAACCTACCCGTGACAGTTCTTAGTTCTTCAAATTGACTTGACAGTGGAAGATCTATTCGTTTGATTTAGATCATAGTAATCTGTGTCCTGATACTTAGCCAACACATTCAGACGGGAGTTAGGGATCTCAAAGATGGGTGTGATTGATTTTTTTGCACAGGTAAAGCCAGAGGCTTTTTCAAATGATCAGGCTAGTGCCATCTTATCTCTGCTGCCAAACACAAGAAATATGAGCCGCTTGCCTACCTCTGGCTGAGTCATCCACCTCACTATCTTACACAAACACACTTACATATTCATTTCTGCAGATTCACGCAAAAGTGTTCAGATCACACACACGCACACACACACACACGCACATGCACACGCACGAGCACACACACACACACACACACACACACACACACACACACACACACACACACACACACACACACACACACACACACACACACACACACACACACACACACACACACACACACAGCTCATGCTAACTATCTCTATCTCATGCTAACACTCCCGTGAAAAACACTTCCCCTCGTGTGTCTTTGAGCCTGCTCTCCTTTTTCATCTCATTCGGCCACATTAGAGTGCGTTTCATGTCCTTCACCTTTATAAACTGACTGACTGTCCTGCTGGGAAAATACAATTCTGTAGGAGCTGCAGAATTTCAACATGTGACGAACATGTGCTGACCTGCAGGTCGTTGTGTCATGCACACGGCCATGTGGGCAGGTCAGCACGCAAGCATGTGCTAACTGTGTACAAAATCCAGTGTTTGTACTAGCAAACTTTCACACACCTCAAACAAATCCAAGCTATTTGAATTTTGAGCACTTGTGCAACAAGCGATCTGTCAATAAGCGATTGACATCTGATGTTAATGTGTGTAAGATTTGATTTTTTTAGTTTGACTTTCAGGACCAAAAGCATCTTTGGTTTCTTGAGAAAAACAATGATTCTGGTTTAAGGTTATTAAACACTCTAGGTGATATTGTACCAGGGTTTATAAACCCTAAAGCACGTTCAGGGAATGTATTAATCAGACCATCATTGACAGATTTGGATTGGAATAATGGAATAATGAGCAGCCTCAGCACAATTCACAACAATCGAAACTCAGGAGTCAAGATTTTTTTGCTGTGGCAACAGCAAACTCGCTGGAAATGCAATCATTTCTCAACATTGCAAATAGACTCATGAATTAGTAAAATGTACGCATCACTATACGCACGCAATAAAAATACATTATTGGCCCAGTTGGCCCGTGCCCCATGTACACATGCTTTAATCGTGTTGGAAGCAATGAAGATAGCGCTGTACTCGGGGGATCAGAATCCCTGGGCTTATGCTTACCCCCTGTGGGCTCCATATCATCACTCTCCTTGGTCCATATTCTCCAAATGGCTGTGAGCTTGTGCGTTTCGCTTCAGCGTTTCTCGCTGTGAACCAGGCCGGGCGGTTTGCGAAAGCGTTTTAATTGATTTTGAAGTAGTAGCTATTGGGAACGCTTCTCACTGTTAAAACATGCTTGACACACAGAAATCATAACAGCTTATTAACACATCAAAGGACCAAAGGACCTGCCATTTAAAAGAAAAGATGTAAAAAGAACTGCCATTTTGATGACACAGAGCATTTTGCAAAAATGTTAATTTGTGTACTTTCCTTTAGCTGTGTTGGCTCAGGCGTGTCAGAGGGGACCGCACGAGAGACTGTCGCTTTATGCCCATTTACATCATTGCCAGATGTGGAGCACTAGCCACAAGTCTCCTGACGAAAGTCATGATGTAACTGAGAGCTGCAGTGCTGGAGCGGTTTGTCTGAGTGACATGTAGTCACTGCACAGGTTCAGCCATGTGTTCTCTGCCGCTCTTATATCAGACATTCTCCTGAAGCCCAGTGTGAAGCTCAGCTCCGAGATAAAGAAGCTGCTTACCAACAGAAACACCAATTACTGCGCGCGGCATCATGGAGCATAATGGGCCTGCTGTGGCAGGGAGACTCTCAGGATGAAAGCCTTGTACGTTCCTTACAGTAAAACCTGCATCTCAGCTGTCTGCGGCTTGTTTTAAGACAATTACCAGCGCAGGCTTTTGAGAACCTAACGCTGACACTGTGTCATGATTAAAGCTTTGCATTGTATAGCCTCACATGCTCAGCTCAGACACAGTGCTATTTATGCTGTATGGTTCAGCATCTGCTGTTAATTGACCATAAACCAGGGCGTAAACTTACATAAGCCACTTCACTTACACGGACAAGTGAGTGTTAGCGTGACAAACATGCTTGAGGTTCGCTAGGTGTTTACCTTTTAATGTGAGCTGCACAGAAAATTCTCCTTATGTTATTATTCTATTATTCTATTATTGTTGTAATGATTGAGGTGATTTTCCCTGTGTTCTGCTGCTAATATTCTCTCTATGGATTTACGCACGTGTTGGAATTTTCCAATTCCAAGTCTGCATATGAAATAAGAAGTTCCAGGGGTGGCTGCATGTGTGCTGCATGTAATTGGGCAGAGACTGGCGGGAGATGAGTCAAGGAAAACGCTGCTTGAAAGTATCGTGGGTTATCTCATTACCTTTGTAATCACGTCGAGTCTGCCTGCGCTCGGGTCTAGGAAGAAAAAAAAAAGTGACATGCCTCCATGCGGACGTGGACCAGACCTCTTCTGCGCCCTGAAGGCCTCCTGTGTCACGCTGCCTGACGGTGATGGCGTGTGACAGGTTTTTCGCGCCCCAGTGTCACAGCAGGCAGCTGCTCAGACAGACAGAAGATGCATGAGCGACAGAGAAAGCCAGAAGACACGCCGGCTAATATGTAAAGCCATTTAGCTTCACATGTCCTTTCATACTTACCTGGTCTGACCCGTGATGGAACAGATTCAAGTGTGACAGGAAAAGCTCTAATACAGAACATATATTAAATATAATAGCGATTTGAGTCACTCATAACTGCTTCATTTATGAAGATTTTTTTTCCTCTTTTACTGTTAATACTCTCAAGGAGTTGGTTACCATGGTAGCCACAGGATCATGTAAAATGGGGGGATGGTTCCTCCAATCCGAGTTGAAATGATTATATATACATCAAACATTAATATGCGCCGGTGTACATTTGTACAAAGAGAAAAGGGAATGAAACGTAGGTTGTAAAATATAAAACTGTTCTCAGAGAGTAAAACACATCTCACTGAGTGACAATTTTTGCCTTAAAGTAAATTTCTGCACCTCTTATGGTCATATGCATGCGACAAATAGATCTGTTGATATTTGTGTGCGTGTGTGTGTGTGTGTGTGTGTGTGATTTGCAGACGTATACAAACTTGAGCACGTCAGGCCGTCGGCCCAGCCTGCGCAGTGTTTGTCAGCTAATTAGCACCCCGAGTTAGTGCGACAGCAGTCAGGGGAGCTCCTCACACACAGAGAAGGGCGGATGAGAGCTGATGGGCTCAGCGGAGCGTCGTAGCTGGTGACTGAGGAAGAGGAGGCTGTGTGACAGCAGCTAAACCATGGCTAATGAAGACAAGGGCTGACTGTGACGTAGCTATCTTAGTCACAGGCGAGACAGCTATCAAGCTGGCACTGTCGTCAGAACTAAGACATTTGTGCCTGTGTCCTGTTGGCACTGCACGTGTGCGGAACTAAAGAGCAAATACAATCCGATTGTCCCTATTTATTGAATGGATCTGTCTGATTCGAACTCAGACTTTCAGACTTTGCCTGCATTATTTTAGTGCGCAGGCAAACACAGTAATCCACAAAGGCTGGAGAAGTGAGACTAAAAGCTGCGCAGGCAACTAAAAACCTTTATTCATTTTAATTTCCGGTTGTATTCGGAGTGTTGCCATGACAATTTGAAAGCTGAATTTTTGGAGAAGGAATAAATATATCTCTTGGAATGTGGCTTTCGCAGGGCTGTGCGTGCACTACATAAAATGAAAAAACTAATCAAACTTGGTTCAAGAAAAAGTTCTGACTGCCAAAAGAAGACAAACAAATGATAAAAGCCCGGCTGATAACAAGGAGCATGCAAAGTTAAGGTAGAGATATAATAAATAGCGTCGATGACAAAAGAAGCACTGTGGAGGCAGACAGGTTGTGGCTGTGAAATAAAAACACCCCACGTGCCCTTATGCCACATTTTCTGAGTAGCAAAGAACAAAACTGTGGGCAGCAATTGCATTCTGGGTCTATTTCTATCGCTTCTCATTTGTTAAAGTCAAACTGACCGCAACCTTTCTGCCCTCTCTGCCCTCCAGATTTGCAGCCTTGACGGCGCACTGTGTGAGGAAAGCCTTTAGTGCCAGGGGCTGATGTATGGGCTGATTAGCAGCTTGCTCCGTACGCTGATAGAGTTCCCCGAGAGCCGCCGAACAGAATCTGTTGCCCTACTCCGAGATACAGATGAACAAATGTTTCGGAAGCAGCTGATATTTTTGCTCGGCTCTCATCCCTCACCTAAGAGGCCTCTTCTCTGCAACAGCCCTGCCAATATCAGAATCAGATAACATCACTGCACCAAGTGTTGAGCCGGCTTAACTCTTCCCTCCCTCCATTTTCTCAGCCAGAGAAGCTCGCATAAACAACACTGAGTGTTATCTAAGTATTATTTTTATTGCACCAACATATGTTTGGTGTCTGTAAGTAACTTTGTATATTCACTTCGGCATTTAGATTTCATTCAATTGACCAAGTAATATTAGGTGAGATAACGCAGTGGGCAAACGTGTAAAAATCAATTCAAATGCACTGGATCCCTGCCATAGGATTTAACAGTGTGTGCATTCAGCGGGTGATCATCAGAAGTTAATTTGCACATGTTTTATTGCAAATGGCATAGCATGACTGGACTTGTGACTTAGCAGAGTAGACGTTTGGTGGATGACAGTTCGATGTCTCATTTGCTTTCAATACTCAATACAAGTGGTATTATTGTGGTAAATATATGATGATTTATTGTTGTGAAAGATTGTTGTCCCTAACACACACATACTCTGCTAGGTGTCTGGGCCCCTAATTCAAGCTCTGCATAGATTATTGGGGTGTCCGATTTCACACAGATCTATTTATTGACCTTAGTTAAACAGTTCACGACTGAGACAGTCACACACTAAAAAAAAATGTAAAGTGAATATTACTTTAAAAATTTCAGACATAAAAGTTAAGAAAAGCCAAAAAGAAAAACAAACCTAAACCCTTTATTTTGAAAGGAAACTTTACTGACAAAGGCAGAAAATTGGCAGTAAAATTAATTAAGAACAATTCTTCACTGCAAGTACATTTTACTTAACCTAGAGTATTCTCGATAATATTTACCAAGGATTTCCATGTGGAATATGTTACAGAGCATTTTTAAGTAAATTTCACACCTATTTTTATATTTTTAGTGAACCTGTCAGAAATCACAGTTGTGCTAAATTGAAAATTCCCTCTCAGACCCGGTGCAGCTCTTTGGCACTGGCTGCGGCATCTGCAAGCCAAATAAATGTGTGGCAACTCCCACTGCATTTGTGCATGTCATCAGTTTTTCACGTTGGGTCACATGCTGTCGCCAGTGAACTTGTTATAAAATCACAATGATTTATTAAAGAGAATTTCTGAGTGAATGATGACAGTTGTGATAACGACCAGGATTAGCTGCAAGGCTTGCACCGCAGGAACGCAGCAGCCTCTGAGTGGAGGCCCCTACAGTCCTATGAAGCATCAACAGAGTGTTTGTTCATTTTAACAGCTCTGGAAAGAATGTTGGATTTAATCCCCAAACAAACAAACGAGAAAAACTATTTCCTGTTTGTCAGTGAGATGGAGATGTCTTTGCTGTCTTGTTAAACTGAATAGTCTGTGGAGAATAGGTGGGAGGGAATGGCAAAGAGAAAAGAAATATGCTCAATCAAGAGTCAGATCAGATTCACTGTTTAATTCATGTGCACACCAGCTCTATTTAAACAAAAACAACAGCGGCAACAAAAAAAAAAAGCAAGATGGAAATCATTTTGTCACCTGAATCAATATAGGCTCCATTGTGCTGCTATAATGAAACCTGTCTCTGTCATCATCCTCTCCTGTCTGTCTCCCATCATGGGAGAAACACGGCAAACATGATTGAAGGTAGCAGCGAAAGTACTTGCACACACGTGAACAAACACATGCATATTAGTACACTCCATTATCATGACATAGGATAAAGCATCTTTGGTGTGCTCGTCTCTGCAGTAGCGTGTGAGAGCTGTGGAAGGGGGAAAAAATAGGAGCTCCGGGTGTCTTGAGAGCTCCCTTGACAGGGAGAAGAACAGGCTGTTACTTCATATTGCACCATTTAAACTGTTTTTATTTTGGACTCCAGCTCCTGTCGCTAGTCCGCGCTATCTCTGGGGATAACCACCAAGGCCTTGACGATAAAAGGCAGAGAGCGCTTAACAGTTTAAAGAGTACAATGCAGCGTGTGTCTTTGTATTTGTGAGCTGGGCTACAGTTGAAAAATATGGTAATTATCTCTTCGTTGCCAGCTGTCAGTCACACTGAGCACGGCTCCACTTTTTGAATGCTGCTAATGTAGGTGACAGGATGACTTCTCTCCACACCTATAAGATATGGCAGTGACATCCAACCTCAGCTGTGCATATCTCTCCAACATTGGAGGCTGTTCCTCCTCAATTCTCACACATGGAAAAACACCTACAGCACCAAGAGAGCTCACATCAACAAGTGAAGAAGAGAGAAATTTACTGTTTCAAAGATTCTCAAATTGGGTGCCGTAATGGCAAGATCTGAAACACTGTGACTCACCCCTTCCTGTGTAAACCTGTTGCCATTATGTCCTTTCAGATAACAACAGCTCCCTCTAGCGCCGACGGACGATAGGACAATTGCGGGTAGAATAAATAAACATGTAGCTTTTGGTGCAGCTGAGAAACAGAGGGCAGTCCTGCCTGGCCTGTGTCCTCTCTCTGTGAGGAATGGAAATATCTAAGACAAAATAAAGCCATGAGAGAGCTGGGGTTACAAGCGAGGAGTGAGCTGAGGTGAGCATAGGCAAAACAACAACAAAAAAAGTGCTTCAGAGAAGAGTTATTTTTCAGGAGAGCTGTTATGTAATTTGCACAAGTTTGAGCATATGTCTCTCCTCGTGTCACTCATACCACTGCCAGGACACATTATGTTCTTGTTTTGGAGCTTTAGGGCCAAACTTTGGTCACTTGTGCAGTGTTTTTGTTTGTCTTCTCTTCTGTGTGTGTGTGTGTGTGTGTGTGTGTGTGTGTGTGTGTGTGTGTGTGTGTCTGAAAAAGCTTTCACAGGTTTACTGTTAAAAGCACAAAAATATCACATACACAGATATAGATGATCTTTATTTCTGGTAGCAGCGACAGGAAGGGTAAACAACAGAAGTTTCTCCCACAAGGCATCCTGAGCTCTCGTAACCAAAAAAAAGTTCTTATTTACAGGTGTTGGGATGTTAACGGCTGCTACTTAGTATTGATGGGTGTATCTTTATTTGCAGATATTTTTTAACTGTTAACCTGAAGGTAAAATCAAGGGAACACTATAGTTTTTGCAACTAATTCTGAGGAGGGATGAATGCCTATAACATCCACTAGTTGAGAAGTTTAAGCATTTACCAAGATTAACCTCATGGTGGCACTAGAGGAGGTTGAAAGGTGGGGGATCCATCTCCTTGAAGTGTTTGTACATAATCCTTCTCCTGACTTTGAGATATTTCACATTGGACCTGCTGCTGTGGCTATATTAGAATTCAGGAATAACATGAGCCATTAGCATTTGTCTTCTGGACGCCATGACTGTCTGCACCTGACAAGAAGAGGCAAAAAAAACTGTAACTTTAACGAGGCATAAGAGGAAAAGGAGGAGGAATGTACAGCTGAAGTAGTCTTTGCGACTGCACCATTTAAATGTGGGTCCCACCTTTGTGGTAACAATGAAAAAATGTTTTTGGATTTTGAAGATGGTTGCCCATGAATGGAAAATTTTCCAGTAAAAACCCACAATTAAGTCCAAGAGTCAAAGTGTAGCCAGTCAGAAAAAAAAGACCTTGCTAATGAAATATTCAGCTGTTAATCCGTAACACGTGTCAAAATTCAGCCTTTCTGCACAACATTTACACTGTGGCAAAAACAAGCCTGCAAACAAACACGTACTTGGCAGTGTGGTCTAGCAGCACTCTAACAGCACCATAAGTCACATTTATATAACTACAAAAACAACCAAAAAACAACTCGACTATTACATTATTAAAACTTGTTGGATGAGTGCAACACACACAATTTTTTGCTTAATGTCTATCATTAATTTCTCTGCCCTAACCCATAGCAACAATTCTTTCATGTAGTTTCTGTTGAATTATTATATTTATGACCTAATGACAATTAAATATGCTGTGTGTGGGAGGCACTCTCCCTCATACGCATGAAACCCTGCAGGCCTGTGATATACTAAGGTGAGAACAGCTGATTTCAGGCTCAGTGACTGCAAGTCGTTTCTACACTTGGCACTTAGGGGGGTTCACCACATCAAAATGGGGGATCTCATTCCAGCGAAGAACTCACAGCAGGGGCCATTGATATAGATATAATGGATGACGCATCGCCACTTCCTCCCACTGTACAAAAATTAATCCAAAATATCAGGGATACGACAGCTGCCATCTTGCACTGGTGACGACACTCGGAGCTGGTGTGTGTGTGTGCACCCATACACTGCAGCAGAGCTCAGCTTTTAATCATGACATTTAACTTATTGAATTATAACTAATTCACACATCAGCATGATAAGAACTGTCTAAAATGACAGAAATCACCTTTGGGAAAAAATTCATTTGAGAAGGTCTTTGACTATTTTTTATCGCCCCAAGTCCTGCCTAAACTAATGGAGAAAGTGAGGATTGTAACCTATACTGGAGCCCACCACCAGAGGGCAATGAAGCTGCATTGTATTCACTTTTGGGGAGTTCTCATGTTGTCTAAAAAAAACGAGTTAGATAGGAGTCCTTGCTTTTATCAGCTCAGTGAAATGCTTTCAGTTTAGTTAAGAACTAACTCTTTCTTTCACTTCAGATATCTCTACTGCTGTGACATTACAGTACGTCTGGCATAACTCTGTGCGTTTCCAAATTCTCTTCAAGAGCTGCATGTTATAGAGCAAATATTGTTTCCATGGACAGAGCATCAAGCTGATGCCAAATCAGATATGGAATGAGATCATAGCAGTGGAGACCATTACCCTAACCAGATTAACACATTCTGCCACAGTGCGTGCTGGCAAACTGGGAACCAAGATATCTTGTCACACATTTAACGTTTGAATATTAGGAAAGAGGAGGATTAAAACACGTAGTCTCATAATTCTCACTTGCACTTTACTCCCTGCATCACTGTCAGAAAAAGAACGGGAATGTTTAGCATATTAACATTCAGACTTTATTGCAGCAAAATGATGAGGGAGCGGAGCTGCGGCTGCACGTCGATTTGTCCCTGTTACCTCTAGACTTTGCTGCACAGACACCGACATTGATTTGCCTCTCAAGTTCATTGCATCTTTGTTTGCTCTGACAGGCATTGCCATGGAAACACAAGAGAGGGGAATTACAGTAAAGTTAAAAGGGAGACTGTGAGAGGGAGCCAGTCCACCAGACTGTGAAGGGCTGGTACTCCATTCAAGACCAAAGACGAAGGGCCATCACACCTCTGGGGCTGAGAGGCCTGCAGGCGGCCTTAAAGTTCCTCTCTGCACATTCAGTCCCTCACTTCTCGCTGTTACTTTTACCTGAAGCTGTACTCCACTGGTATACACCCAGTGATCAAGAGCCTTTCTCTGTGCGAGAGAAATCTGGTGTCAAGGCTTGTTTCCTCAAAAGTGAAAGCAAGAAATGGGTTCTATTCCTGTCTCTTACACAGATGGGGTGTTAAACATTGATAGAGTCAATGCAGGGAGAAAGGGAGAGAAAGAGAGAGAGGCACATATTTCTTTCTCCTCTAAGTCTGGTGTGATTACACTCCAGAATCCAATTTTGTCGAGTAGGAACATCTGTTAAAAAAAGGAACTGCATAATGAAAGAGGCTCTGAATCTCACCTGCGTTCATGTGCAATCACTCTACTGCGTGACTTGCGGCGTTGCTCACAAGTAGCGCACGAAGTATGTGACATTTATTTTTTGTGGTTTTTTACAACATGTAAAATTGGTTGAAGTTCACTCATAAACAATGTCTACCTGGAGTTTTAACATTCACGCGGAATGCTCAGAAGACTTTAGGCTGGACGTTTGGCCAATTGAGAACAGCCCTGTGGCTCAAAATTCTCTGAATCCTTTATTTAAAATCATCCGAAACAAGGACAGCCTTTAGCAAGAACAGGTGTCAGATTTCCGCCTCAGTTGCACGAACGTAACCTTTTGAAGAACACGGCGTCCCGCTCGCATCTCAGCAGATCTGCTGACCAGACAGTCATCCTGTGCTCTTGCAGAACCACAGAGCACTTCCTGGTTGATTCGTTGCCGTGTTGCATTACAGAAAAAAGTTTAAAACGTTACCACATGCCGTGCTTCGCTGTTCCCCGAGACATGCAACGCTCTGACTCCTCATCATCAAAGAGTGTAGTATCAGGCTGCCTGGTATATAGCTACATGAAAAGGAATATGTCAGAGTATGTTGCTTTGTAGGTGTGAGGCCATAAAGTCAAGCTCCTGCACGGCTCAACTGTCCACCGCACGCAGCAAGAATTTTAAGATTATGCAAAGGAGTTATAGCTGGAAAATACAAGTGCCTGTTTCAAATTTTTGCTGAAGGCCATTTATTCGCTCAGGCGTGATAATAACGCTCAAAAAAAAAAAAATGTCTCCAGCAGAACAGCAAACATTTAAACATTTATTTTATGGTATTCTATCAACACATTTATGTTAAAATAGACTTAGTGAACTTTGAATTAAATGAAATAAACAAATATGTACTGTGGAAAAATCTGAGATGATCTCTCATCTCCTCTCTGGGAGTATGAGCTTTAATCATCTCCACTTGGTTTGGCTTGCAGAGGGTGTTGCTCTGTCCACAGAGATTGTTCCGCCTTTTTTTCTCCCTTGTTCTGACATATCTTCAGTAGAAGCACAAATATGACAAAAAGCGTGACGATGACAATAGTTACAAGAATCGCAACCCATTTAACGGAGTCACATTCAGGCTCAGAGATATCTTTAGGCTCTCCTGTAAAAAACAAGAAGAGTGCAAAGAAATGCATTAACGCATGTTTTAACATGGCCTTACTGATACTTACTGCTGAGAGAAACTGACAGTTAACGTTTACCTTGTGGATAGATATTAACGGTTGAATATCCCGACTTTTCCACGGTGGTCTTCATCCACCCACGAGAAAGAGATGGAAGCCACTCTTCCACCTCACAGGAATACAGACCACTATCGTCAGGACCTGAGTTCGAGACTGTAAGATTGAACTGGTTGGGCAGAGGGTGGCTAAATCTTAGCCGATCACCCTTCCCAAACGTTTGCAGGGTGGAGTTTCTGTAGGCTGTGAATATGGGGCGCTGTTCAGTCTCTGTGTCTTGCCGCCAAAACCAGGTGACCTGGAATTCAGAGTCACCGCTGGACTGTTGGGTGATGTGACAGGGAATAGTGAAATCCCGGGATGTGCTCACATTTTGCTCCACTTCTTCCCGTGCAAGAGACAGGTTCTTTCCTGTGAAAAAGCCCACAAAAATGGACACATTTGGTTTGGAGTAAATTCTGAGATGCTCGTTTTGCAAAAGGCAGGACTAGACAATGCTACAAAAAAAAAAAAAAAAAGCAAGACAAGGAAAGAGATTTGAAAAAATGCATAAAACCATGAACACCAACATCATCACCATGAGAAAAGGGAACATGGCGGTACCATTAGAGAAGTGGCCATTTTGCATTTTGCTGACAAACAGTTGACATTTGTGGTTGAAGACAGTGTAACAGTCGGACTGGACCTTTAAGGGACATGCGTCACTTGGACATGATGTCATCAACCTGCGCGCAGTTGAAGAGTTGAGCAGCGCACATGATTCCTGAACGAATGCATTTTAGTGGACTCTCCATCTTTTTCCTTGTTTTGTTCTCAACAACCTAGTAACGGTTTTGATAAGTGTAGCGTGTGTTTCCACGTATGGAAGGCAGTGCCGTACAACCGGGCTTGTAGCAGCTAGGTACGTTTTATTAAAATTATTTTGTAAGATCCCCATTACATGTGTGGAAGTACATTTTTTGAGTGCCTTTTCTGGATAAACAAGCTATGCTTCCTCAAAAACTGTTACAACAGGAAACATTACATCATATTCTATATGCTTTTAGTTTTTTGGGGTTTTTTTAGTATTTGTGACAAATATGTCTATTTACGTTATTTATGAGAAGATCAGTACCTCTCACTGTTAATATGAGCAGCCACTTAGGCACAATCTAATGGATCCTTCTCATGACAAACAATTTGCCTTAGCATAACAAGCACAGGAGTACACGATGAAAACTAATGTTGGCTCTGTTACATTAAGTGCCCCACTAAGCCACGTCACTAAGAGAGCTTGCTTAATAACTGGGCACTCATCCATCGCTTTGGAAGATCCTGGCTAGCTGTGTTCCCATATTTCCTGTTAAGATAAGATAAGATAAGATGTACCTTTATTGATCCCCCTTGGGAAAAATTCAGGTTGACTATGCCAAGCTAAGCTAAAAAGGTACCTACAGTGGAGAAAAAAAAGTACTACTGTACGCAGGAGAATGGTAGGGAAGTGAAAAAACATATTTAGCAAAATGTCAAATGGTTGCTTTAAACACCCATGAAGCTGCTTTTTCTGAGAGATATGATCATACCTGGAACATTTACAGTAAGACTGACGGGGGCGGCGCTTTCTGAAGCCTTCTGCTGCCAGTGAGCTTTATGATCCAACTGGTATTGCTCGATCTTGCACTTGTACATCCCGCTATCCCCCTCGTGAGCCCTGTGAATCCCGAGGTAGAAGCTGCTCTGAGTGGGTCTGGAGAGGCGAAGGCGCTCTTGGAGCCCTCTGAGGCCCTGATTCTCCGGGTACCTCAGCAGGCCCGTGTGGTCGAGCTCCACCAGGGCATTCGCAATGGAAGAGCCGTACTCAGCGTAGAGCCAAGAAACTTTGTAGAAAAGAGAAGGACTGGATGCATCAGAGATGATGTTACACCTGAACTCCACCTCGTCTCCCTCAGTGGCGACCAGCGACTGCGCTCTCTGATCCAAACGAAGGCTGTTGGCTGGAGAACGAGAGCGCGCAGACAAAAGAAAACTAAGTCTGATGTAATTCAATTTGTCTCCAGGCGCCCTGTGATCTCAGTTAAAAAGATATTATTTCCATCACATTTCCTTATTAATAAGCCGAAATCTTCACTGTAGCCACTAATCTTAAAGCCTTAACCAAACATTAATTATATGCATTTTTCAAAAAGGAGCAAAGGAGGTCTACTAAAATCATGGTGGGATTCCAATGCATCCACAGACTTAAAGGGAAAAGCTGTATAGAGCAATTTTATGCATTTTTCCCTCCGTTGTTTTATTTTTTATGGTTTTCAAAAACTGTGTATGGTCTTTAGGAGACTGCTGCCACACTGTTCACAAATGTACATCCAGTTTCACATTGGTTGAATTTTCACTTTTGGGTCAACTGTTCCAACAAAAGTCCTAGCTTGGAACTTATGATTAGATGTGCTGGAAACTATTGACACATTTTGATGAAAATGTTGAAAATTTATTTCGACTCTTTGATCTTTGACAGAAAAGAGAGTTTCATGAAATTTGGACTCAGACCTAGAAATATGTGTTAACGCCTTAGATCTCAGTCCACAATTGAAAACCTATGTCAACTAGGATGTTTTAAGGAATATGCAAAATGATGTTGTATGGAAGTTGTACTTATACTGCCACTACAACTAAGTGGAACAAGGGGGCTATATTTTCCCAATTACGGACTCACAACTGAGACTGACTGTATAAAGTACACTTCTTATCAGGTAAGAAGTCTAAATGAACATTTTTAAATAAAAATAGCAGAAAACCATTTCGCTATTTCCAGTTTTGATTCTCAGGAATCTCCATCGGGAATCTTGTATGTTCTTGTCACTACAAGTTGCTCCCAAATGTGAAACTGATAACTAACATTGAAAGTCATGTATACAGTATTGGAATATGTACTGTTCAATTTTCCCATGTTGGTGCCCACAACTTTGTGTATTTTTCCCCTAATGCCTACCGATACGTTGGTATATACTGTATACATGTTTATCACCTAAAGGTATACTAAATTTGGTTAACCTGAGCTTTAAATTGTGGGCTGTTACTGAAAATGCTTACTGACACAATCATTTTTCAGGGCACTTTAAAACGATATGAGATATGGACTGTGCTTAACCAAATCTGGAGAAAATTTCAGGGAGGTAATTAAAGATACTCAAACTTACCAGGCTCTATAAGTGTTAACTCTATGGTTCTGGATGCTGATGAGAGCTGATACCAATCTCTTTGAGGGTCCTGTAGCCACTCCACAACCTCACATATGTAGGACCCTTTGTCTGAGATCTGAGCCTGCCGAATACCCAACACAAACGTGGGGCCTACTGTGCGCTTCATGCCGATTCTCTGTTTGTAGCTCAGCTCTAATTGGCTTCCATATGTCAAAAGAGCATCCCGGTCCGAGCTTATAATTGTCTTATTTTCTCCCGGTTGCCGGAGCAGCCAGGTGACGGCATAGCAAGAAGATGCAGAGCTGCTCAAGGCAACTGAGCATGTTATTTCTATGTCAGTGTTAATATTACTCGTCCTGGCCGAGGTGGAGGTCAGCAGGAGCTTGCTCACTATAGAAGAAGGAGACAAAGATTTATAAGGTTTTATATGGTGAGAAATATGAAGAAACAGACTGCACAGTGCAGCTTTTGTTCAAAATTCTTCAAGAGACAGCACACTTTGTATATGACAGGGGCACCTGGGTTCTGCACATTCACAGCCAGCGGGTTGGATGGAGGTAGCTTCTTGTGCACATTGTCCAGGAAGACAGACACACCACACTGGTATCTTCCCGCCTCCCTGTGGCTCACACCATTGATGATGAGATAGTGAAGGGCCTGGTACTCTTTGACCTCTACCTTCAGCTGGTAGCGGTGCTGCTCTCCAGACCAGCTGATGGAGCCGTCAGAGTACTGCGTCAGGATGTTATCGAGGGTTGAGGCGTCTCGCTGCAGGCTCCAAGTCAGTGTCGCTGGTACATTTAGCCCTCTGATCCGGCATATCAACTCCACGGTTTCTCCCACACTCACAATATTGTTGCGACTTATAAGTTTCACATTTACAAACGACTCTGTAGTGAGAGCAAAAGAGTCAGCAGCGGCGAGTCAGCAAAGCAGAAGTTGGTGATCAGACGTCATGAAATCAAGAATCGTTTAAGTAGAAACATCTGTGACGAAATTATAGTGTCACAGTTTTTTTCCACCTGAACAATTCTCACACGTCTTGAATCATTTCTATGTCATTACACACACACACACAAAAACATTCAAAGACTCAGATTGCATATACTGTATATATATATATACAGGGCATTACATCTCACATCAGTGCATTATAGATAATCACCTGCAAATAAAAGAATATCCAGGCTTTTCATTGCCGAGTTTCATCAATGTGGCCTCAAAATAATATCACGATTTTTTAGACCATATCATAGTCTATACATGGTATATATCACGATATTTCTCCTCATTAGCTCCTAGTAAATGCTAAGACAGGGCAACAAAGTTAAATATCCAAATATTCTTTATCAAATACCTCAGTATCAATTCTACAATATACCAATAATTACCAATAATGGCAATTGGTACTTTATGAAATAACAGGAAGATTTTTTTTTTTTTTTTTTTAAATAATCATCATTATTCTTGACTTAATGACAGAAGAGGATGAAAGGGAATATTAGAACCGACACAACACTCTGACAAGCTCAGAAAATGTCATAAGTTTACTGTAATGCAGCTTTTAAAACTAGGAAAACACAATACTTATTTTTTATGCCATATCATGATATAGCGATACCCAGATGCTATCTAAGATGATGTGTATTCTCTCATGATAATGATGTATATTGACTTTATTATAACCCTAGTATACCCTAGTATAATTTATAATATATCCCTAAGCCACTGGATGAAGCTGCTGGATGGTACATGATGATACAAAGATGCAGGATTCGTCCTTAATTCTCTTTTGAATATTTTGCACCACAAAGACAGAGACGTCACTCACCTGTTGGGGCCACGGTCACATTGGCGGTCCGTGACTGGCTGATCTTGCTATTGATTTTCCATTCAGACACGGCACACTGGTAGACACCTGAATCAGAGGGAGTGACCTCATCGAGCTCGAGAATGAAGGTGTCAGCTGCCGCACGCGTCGCCTTTACCTTGCGACTCTTTAACTCCGCCGCTTTCTCCATAACACCCTCTTGATTTAGACTGACGACACTGGCGAATGCGGCTGTTGGAGTGGCAGCTGCTTTGTGTTGCCAGGTAACGGAAAGCTGACCTTGGGCTCCGTGTACTTTGCAGGTGAGCTTCAGAGTGTCACTTTCGTTAACACTCACATTGTTTTGCATTTGGAGTGATAGCCCGCTCTCTGTGATTAGACAGTGAAACAGAGTGTGTTTGAAAAAAGCACGACTAAAGTGGGGCATCTAGAGAGCTTCAACCCTGTACACCAGCAATGCTAGTCCCTGTCCATCATTGCGTACATTTTGGCACTAAAGGTCTCAGAATTTAGTCTCAGTTTGAGATCTTGACCATATCAAGGATTTGGTGATGATCTGTGCAGTAGTTTTTCAATTATTCTGATCAAAAGCACACAGGCGGATTCACAGGGGGCAAAAATAACCGCGGCAGGGTGCAGTGTTACTATTAACAATATCATCATCCCTACAACCCTCCTTTACAGAGATAAAACTATGAAGATACAAGTCCAGGGTAAATCAGAGAAACGTGGAATAGGTGTGCTGACCTGTGGGTGAGATGCTGACTCGCTTGGAGCTGGAGTCGTGGGCTGCTCCTTCTGTGAAGCCACCATCCTGGCCTCTGTCCTGAGGCCAGGCTCTACAGATATACTCGCCTTGGTCCTCCGTTCGGACAGGCTGCAGGATGAGGCTGTAATCTCCGGCCGCTGTCCGGGCTGCTCGGAGCTCTCCTTCCTTTACTCGCGCACTGTACTCGGGCCCCACTGACAGAATGCCCGTAGGGCCGATGCGGGCCAGCTCGACGCCTCCCCTGAGCCAGGCTACGGAGAAGAAGCTTTCCTCCAGTGCCTGAGATTGTATGCTGCAGGAGAGCAAAAGTTCCTGCCCCTCCTGCAGCGTTGTGGGCTGTGCCAAGATGTTCACCACCAGAGACAACGTTGTTGGTGCCACCTCTTCTCAGGACAAGAAGACAAAGATAAGCCCTGTGAGATAAACACATCCTGTGGTGCCTGAACGATGGCAGAGGATTGATGAATGAGATAAAATGATCAAAGCTGTGTCTAACCTTTGGCTTTAACATTCAGTGCAATCCCATCTGCATCCGTCTGTGCAATACAGTACCAGGAGCGGTCGGGATCTTGGACCCATTCCTGCGCCTGGCAGTAGATCCTGCCCTGGTCCGACAGCCCCAGCTTAGCCATCTTTAGATTGTATGTAGCCGCTCCAATTTTATCCAACCTTATAAGTCCAGCTTGGTGACGGCCCGCGAACCCCTGGCCTGGGCTCAACGTGAAGTCTCTGTCAAGGGAAATGATAGGCCGAGCGCCATCCTCGCCGTTTTTATGGACATACCAGGCCAGAGACAAATGGGTATGCTGGACGGTGTTGCTGGAGGCTTGGCATGTTAAAGTGAGAGTCTCGCCCTCATTATAGCTGAGCGAGGTGGAGCCAGGTGATGAAACAGTCAAAGAGTTGTCAAGCACTACGGAACCACATTTGACACAGACATGACAAGACATGCGTTTTTACCTTCTTCAGCAATCAGCTCTCATTGGAAAGTATTTCTTCAAACAGAGAAGCACAGTGGTGACTGCTTACCTTTCACTGTTGTCTTAGCTCTGTACACCCCATCGTAAACACTTTCAGAGTTAATTACAAAACATTCATATTCTCCTTCATCGCTTTTCTCCAGGCGTTGTATCTCAAAGACAACAGAGTTTGGGGACACGTGTGTCAGAGTAATTTCCTTGCTCCTCACACGTCGTGCATACACGGCATAGCTGAAACTCGGGTCGTCGGTGCTGATGATGTTAATCTCGATTGGGAGTGCTGGCTTCTTGACGCGGAATTCAAATTCTTTCCTGGCGCTGTTACTGGCAAAGCCGCTCACATTACAGGATATGGAGAGCCGCGAGTCCACGACACGATACAGAGGCCCAGCCTGTGCTTCTGTGTGCACTCTGGCTTCTCCTGAGGGAGGAAAAACACAGTGCTTTACTTTTGCAGCTAAAAGTGTCTGTCCTGTTTTAAATGATGCAACTCTCCAGGGTCCACCCTTTGTTTTAGTATTACAGGCTTGTTGTTTACAAGAAAGCTTCAATTTTCCATGCACATGGCAATAATTAAACTTTTACAGTAGATATTGCAGCATGCATTCATGATGACTGCAGAGGACAAATATCAAATAAACAGTGATTAAAGCTCCTGGCTCCCTATACAGCAATTAAGTGGTCTTAAAATGTTCATAGCATAAGTTAGTCTTCTTCGGATTATAAAAATGAATTAAAAGTAAGTTAAGATGGATATCAAGATAATAATTTATGAGTATTTAGGATTTATTGAATAAATTTAGTGTCATATATAACATTATTGTTAGTTAGTGCTATATTCAAGATGGACATAACAGATGGACATAAAATGTTTTTTTTAATGTTTCGCAACATTTTCACTCAAAAACAGGTTTCTCAGCTCCACTTCTTGTTTACAAACAGAGTATATACATTTATATTTTTTTACAAAAATATGTGTAATATTCTACCCCATTTCCACTCAGAATTGAGTCTAGCTGCAGGAACTAAATGTTGGCTTCCACTTACCACAGTGCAGAAAAAGCCCCAGACTGAGAAGAAGGTTGCTCCAGCAGACAGCTTGCAGAGGGGAGCTCATCGTGAGTCTGAAACTCTGTCTGCTGTCTGCATTCTGAGACACAGAAGTGGTTTTAATACTTTCTGTGGGTTATTTTAAGCAAGAGGAAGTCTGAAATATTTCCTCCCTACGGTCGCAACATATAGTGGCGTCATTAAGTGCCACTTTGATATTTGTAAGATAAAGCACACAGCTGGATTAAAATTATCTGACGCTTATAAGACATGCTTATTTTTATTTAACTTTCACTTCAAAATAATATGTAAACAATATATTTCACCTAATTAGAAAGGGTCGAGCTGGTCTGTGAACAGATTGACTACAAGTACTAATGTGGGTGGAGGAGCTGTCGTTTTTACCAATAAAAGGTAGCACAACGTTACTCATAAGTGGCGTCAGATGAATCTTGCCCTTTGTGTCAATAGAGAAAATGACTCACTTCTCATCTTGTTTTATTCCTTCTGAACTCTTATATGCTTTTTGATTTTTGCCATTTGCACTTTCTTTAACTGTCCGTGCAGTTTTGTCCCTGATCTCCTTCATTCATTGTTTACATAAAACCTGAAAGAATGAAATTTTTCTCTAAAAAACCAATTACAGCACTGAATGTATTTGATGATCATATCTTTTTCGATCAAACTTTATGTTAAATAATGAGAAGCTGACCCCCAGTCCAGTGATCCAAAGAACTGGATGAAGAATTGGTGAATTACAATTCTGCGTTTAAAACATTTACAACCAGTTTAAAGCACAAGGCAGCTACGGGACAAGAGGCTTATGGAAAAGTAATATATTGGGACAGTAACATGTAGCACCTGCATGTTAATAAAAACAAGGCCAAACTGGAAACACACGAAATTAGAAACAGTTTGTTATGATTTGAATATACAATATGAGTTTCTATTCGAAATTCATGCCAACCCTTTACACAGACGAAGTTGATGGCCACACAATCTCAATCCGATGACAAGCGATCTCTGCTTCTCAGTTAGTAAATACAGGCTATTGATTAATGTGAGTCACGAAGCTGCGACTAACCCTGAGTATTACAGGTTACGAGCACAAGCAAATCTGACATTCTGTATGCTTGTGGGATCTACCATACGTATATCCGGTATACGTATATCTGTGACTACATCTACATGATTGACCCAATCCAATACATACGTAATCCAATCAAAGAACAGAGAGCAGACAGACAAACTGTGTTGCTGGGAAACCAGTTGCCTCAAACAGTGAAACAGGGATGTATTGAGCCATCTAGACTGTGTCTGAAGGCCCCGACCAACGAGGAAATAGTGCCACTTAGTGGAGAAGATGAGGACTGCAGCTGTGCAGTATCAAAAGCAAGGGGAACCTGATATACAGTATTTACTCAGAACGGGCACAGAGGTGCGTGAACTCTGTTCACTCTTTTGTTTGATCTGTCTGTTTTATTTTATCTGTGAGAAAAAGATGGTTTAATATAAATCAGAAGTTGATCCCAAAGGTTCAAAAAGCAGATAAATTATGTGTATGTTAAATATACAGTATACTGTATACAATATACCACTCAAGAAAAACACAAGTGTATTGCATGACAAGTGTATTATACTGGTAATAGAAATCGAAAATGTTATAATTGCAATGTTATCGTACTGTGATTCTCTGTCTGTCTGTCTGTCTATTCCTCACGTAACATTAAAAACCATTCGTGGATTGACTTCAAACTGGGCAGGTGCTTTGCTGCTGCTGGCCCTTTGCAAGCCACATTGAGGTCGAAAATGAGATTGCTTCTGTTATGGACTGAATGAAACACAGCTCAAGTCTTTTTTGACGTGTCGAATGGCTTTTATGGAATGTAAAGACATTAAAGACATCAGAAGCACAGATACACATGCTAAGGAGCTGTTCAGTCCATGACGCCATTAGTTGATCGCAAGAAAATTGCATGCCAGCTATTTTGAAAATCATTACCAAGGTAAAAGACTCTGCTTTTGCCTGTGTTTGTATATTTATTTATGTGCAGACTTTAAATGTAGCCGTTTGATGGTTGAACTACACAGTCTGGCATATTTTACTGCTCTTATCCTGAGACTGTGGCTCCGTGTGGTACCTGAATATAACTGTGTCACGAGTGCCAGCTTCTCACACTGCTTAAAATGAGCCCCGTCGTACTTGTTGTCAAAACACCTACGTTTCCTGAAGTGGCTCTTTGCTTTGATGTCATTCGTGGTTCCGGGCCCCTCCCAGGTGACGACATGCCCCCACGCCAACTGAGGGCCAAACGTGTGAAACTGGGGGAAAAAAACAAAAACAAAAAAAAAACATCTGAAAGCGAAAAAGAAAACAAAGGGCGAAAAAGAGACTTTAAAGTAAAAAAAAAAAAAAAAAGATTTGAATGTGAAAATAAAAATCTGAAACTGAAAAAATTAGAAAATAACTATGAAAGTTTGTAAAAAAAAAAAAAGGGGGGAAAAAACCCAAAATGAAGAATTTATTCGAAAAAAATCAAGCTTAAATCAAAATTGTATTTAAATTTAAAAAAAAAATGTTTAATGATTTATTTTTACTTTGAATACACATTTTGTCGTTTTTTTGAAGTTCAAAATAAAAATTCTAATGTACGAAAATTTCAGTGTTTCAGTCACAATTACGTTTTTCAAATTAATGAAACTTTTGGCCCTGATTTAGCTCCGTACTCATCCCGCTGGTTGAAAGATCAAATGCGCCACCTTGTGGTCACAAGCCAGTTTCTCATGGTTAAGATCAGGCAAATCTTGAAGAAGCCAGAGCCACAACAAGCACATTTACAGTATAAACTACAGTATCCAGAGGTGTTTTCAAGATTAAACACTTCATGACTTATTAGTACTGTATCTGACACAGTTTGGTGGGGGATACCTCTCTGTGTTTGTGATACAACAGGAAAATTGAGTAACTTAGTGTAATGAGAAAAAAGCAAACAAGAGGAAGTATGTAGCGTATGTTTGTAGCGTTAGTACACACACATGCATCTCTCAAAACAGGAATAGGAAGTATGAAGAAGACAGGACATAAAAAAAATGAGAAAAAACAAATCAACAACTTAACGCCACTGAACAGTTGACAGCATAAACCACAAGAGTCTTTTATCTAGTGCAGGTGCACCTGAAGTAGCTGTGCACTGCTCCCCTGAAAGTTTCTGAAGAGATTTTCAAAGATGTGCACGGCACTGGAGAGGACCACAGACTGTTCCTTCAGCCTTCCCGAAAAAGACTCCAGCACAGATGAAGACGCTGAGAATATGATAGACTTAAGCGAGCAACACTGGAAAGATAGAGGTCTACCGGAGGAGCTTCAGAGAGGGATGGAGAACCTACGGGTGAACAGAGAGCTCACTGATGTGGTCCTGTGCGTTCAGGGACATGACTTCCCTTGCCATAGGGCCATACTCGCGGCTGCCAGTCAGTACTTCAGGTAAGACCAAATCTTGTTTTGTCAAACTCTGCTTGTGTTGGCATTGCTGGTTTTGCTGAATTACTGTTGTGCATGTGTAGAGCCATGTTTTGTAGTGGTCTGAGGGAGAGTCATGAGGAGCGTGTGGAGATAAAGGGGTTTGACAGTAAGACGATGAGCGTCCTCTTGGAATATACCTACACCAGCCAAACCCACCTGACACACTCGAATGTCCAGAGAATACTTGAAGCTGCCAGTCATTTTCAGGTAAGATGACGTGCAGTTACAGTTAAAATTATAATGTACAATTTAATCAGATACTTTATTTACTTTATACACAAACGCATTCTGCCTGCAGAGTTAAACTGTTACACTGTTCTGCATCTCGAAAAGACATATGCATCTCAAAAAAATTATATATGGGAGCTGATTTTTTTTTTCTTTTCAAAAAAAGTCACTGTCTTTTAAAATCCAATCTGAAAATTATTCTTTTTATTTTTGTGAAAGGGGAAAATATGTAACAATCTTAACATTTTCACACTTAACGTTACTAAATTAATTATCATTGAATTACAGTTACAATTTATTGTTCAAATAAATTATATCCGTGGCGTTTTAATCCAGTGAATCATTGGCAGTTGGCGCACCTCAAAAACACGACAGACACCACTATGGTACAGAAATAGAAGCAAAAACAAAAAAAACAAAAAAAAAAACCTGACTTATTAATATTTGCAGTAACTCTTATCCTTTCAGTGCCCCTGAAATACATTTAAAAGCATCCTGTTGTGATAATAATGTGGCTTTACACAGTTCTTCCTCCATTCAGTAGGAAAAACATAATGTTGGGTGAGAGATGAGTCACTGCAAAGGGGGAAGTGAAAGTTGGCTAGTTGTTCACAGTCAGGATCAGTTTTCCATAAAGTCTTAAATTAACTACACAGCTGTGCTGCAACAGACGAAGCAGATGTTTATGTTCCTATATTTGATGCAGTGTAATCTGCAAACAGTCAAAAATTCTGGTTGGTACTCACTTTGTGATTGATTTTTTTATGTGTTACGTAGTATATAGTTTTAGGATTGTAGGGTGCCATTGGAAATGTAAGATGAGAGCTTATCAGTAAAGCTGATTAAATAGTTAAATGCTAAAATAATCATGATCATAAGAAAAAATGTTACGTATGAGTAAATCAGTCAAATAATGTGTGCTAAAGTGTGTTGTTGGTTTTTCTCTTGTGTTACTGCTAGTATAACTAATGTTCTCAATAACATTTAACAATAAGTGGATCATTATTAAACATTAGTCAGTGCAGTAATAAGACACTACTAACAGTTGATTAATGTGTCATGTAATCACTTACTAGCAGTCCTCGTGTTAACTAAGGTAATTAGTTATTAGGTATCTAACCATTATAACTATTAAAATTAGTTAACACAGTAATAACCTTTAATTAAGGAAAAACCCTAACCCTAATAAAGCATTTATTTGAACTGAACTAACCATTTATTAATGCTCTTTGTGTCCCTTATTGGTAGGTTGAAAACACGTATCCCTTAAATGACACTTCAAAGTATGGTTTTAAACCATAGAATAACATAGTTACTTAACATGAAGACAGTAAGTAGTTGGCACATTAATTAACTGTTAGTAAATGCTTATTACTGCATTAACTAATGTTAATTGACATACAATTATTGTAGAGTCTTGCCATTTTCTCTCCTGCAGCTTTTTCTCCTTGTGAATGACATTCTAGAAACATCCTGAATGTGTGCATCAGAGCGTTTACTCATTTTCCAGCTTGTTGTCAACCATGGCCTCGTCTCTCGTAGTTCCTGCGCGTGGTGGACGCATGTGCTAGCTTTCTGAGCAAGTCCCTCCACCTAGACAGTTGCATTGGCATCCTGAGCCTTGCTGAAAGCCACGTCCTGACGGCCCTGAAGACGACGGCTCTGGACTACATCGCCTCCCAGTTCTCCCTGGTAGTCCAGCAGCAGGACTTCCTGGAGCTGCCAGCAGAGTCACTGGAAACTGTCCTGCAGAGGGATGACCTTGATGTGAACTGTGAGGAGTATGTTTTTGAAGCGCTTATGCGTTGGGTGAGAGCCCAGCAGGACCAGCGCTATCCCTTTTTGGCCAGGTGGCTTTCACATGTGCGACTGCCACTGTTGGAGCCTGCGTACTTTGTAGAAAAAGTGGAGTCAGATGAACTGATTCGCAGCTGTAGCGAGGCTTTTCCTTTGTTGCAAGAGGTCCGCACCTATCACCTCACCGGCAGGGAGGTCAGTATGCAGAGAAAAATGTGATGCCATGCCACTATGCCATAGAAGTCCAGTACATTACGTTCTGTTCAAAATTCTACCTTCTTTGATCATATAGCAGTGAGAACTCATTTTTTTGTGGCGGCAGAACTTCGCGATCAGCTCCGTTTATGTATGACATGTTTACAGGTGGTCTCAGAACGAACAAAACCCCGTGTCCAACACTTTGTATCAGAGGTGTTTCTGATCATTGGAGGCTGCACTAAGGACGAACGCTTCATTTCCACTGTCACATGCTTGGACCCCCTCAGACGCAGCAGGCTGGAGGTCGCCAGGCTGCCGATCACGGAGATGGAGGATGAATCCCAAAACAGGAAATGGGTGGAATTTGCCTGCGTCACCTTCCGGAATGAAGTGTACATATCTGGTGAGAGAAGTTACTTCAAGTTTTATTCTAATATAAGTAGGTGACCCTCTATTGTGCAAACCATTGATACAAATAAACATGGACGACACATTGCCACCCATTGCTGGTTATATCTGTGTTTGTAGACCTGCCCACCCATTCATGAGTAGAGCTCAGCTTTCAATCATCAAGTTCAATCACGCAGTTTTTATGACATTAAACAATGAGTTAAATGTAATAAACAAACACTTGAGTGCCCATTAACAGAAATACTTACAATTGCAGAAACCATTTTGAGGAAAAAAATACATATCATATACATATTTGAGCTGCGCTTTGGTTTAAGTATGTCAAGTCCTTCCTGATATAATTGAGGAGGAGGGGTTTAGGAACACTATGGCATCACTATGCTTTGGCTTTACTCTTAAGAAGCGTTCCTGCTGTCATCCATCTTTATATGCAGCCAATGATGCTGATGAAAATGGCTTCCACAGACAATGCAGGCTGCAAAGTTAAGAGTTCTATAGGAAATCATGGACTGTACTAGTTTTCTCGCATCTGCATCACATGCATCAACAAGGTTGTTGTGCATCTTTTAACATGTATTGTTGTTTTAATAACTAAACCCAGTCTACAATTGAGCAGCTGTATCGACTCATCTGCAGATGTGGTTTTAGCAGAGTTTTAGACGTTACCCAAAAAACTGACAGTGAGAGTTAAGACTTCCCTTAATCTTGTATCTTTAATCAGAGAGAGAAGCGGGTTGCCTATGTAGATGCAGTTATTTTCTAAAGATTCAGTGACATCCTGAAACACTAGTTTCAGTGACAGTTTTCACTCACGGTCCTCTGTTTCTAGGAGGCAAAGAGACGCCGCATGATGTTTGGAAATATAATGGTGCCCTGGACAAGTGGATCCAAATTGAGGCTCTGTTAACTGGACGCTGGAGACACAAAATGGCAGTTCAAGGGGGGAAGGTGTACACACTGGGTGGATTTGATGGAATTCAGAGACTGTCGAGCGTCGAGGCCTACGATCCCTTCCACAATCGCTGGAACCAGGTAAACATACAGGAGTGTAGTGCTTCTGTTACTTCAATCCAAAATGCTCCTTAAAGTGGCTGCAATGAATATCTATTTAAACAGCAACAACTACTACAAGTATGTATCACTCATACAAATCACAGAGGATTAACACCTGACTCTCCCTCAGCTCTACAGAGAATTCTTTTTAGTTTTTGGTAGCGTTACATGTTTTCATCATCATTTCCACCTGGCTCTTTTTAGCTTAAAAGCTTTACAACCCAACTGTAAACTACCTCTCTGGCACAAAACAGCTGAAAGACAAAGCAGGGTCCCTGCTGTGAATTTCTGAGAAATGTGTATCAGTTGAAGTGCCTAATTTTTCCCTCAAAAATTGGTGAAGACCAACACAGAACTAAAAACAGAACTGGTATTTTCATTGATCAGGTGCCTGATGGCTCCACGTGATTCCTAATATTGGTCATTGTCTACGATATGTGCCAACTGGTTAAAAGACTTATTTAGTCTATGAAGGCCAGACACTGATTTTTTTCCAGGGCTACACTATCGAATATATAGAACAAATAATCATAGGAATAAGTTGTGTTAATATATACGTAACTTCATTGATGAAATAAAGGAAAAGTTATTGAAATTATAATATCTAATTATTTAGATTTTTTTTCATAATAAATATTGTTATTGGATGTATTTTTTTTTATTGCACACATTTCAATACACTCCTACTATTTAGTGACTGTGCTAAATAGTTCATTCTGGCAACTCTTTGACTGTATAAACATCACCGCAACCATAAAAGTGACATAAAATAAAAAGCAGTGTAAAATAAGATACAAGTGTAACTGCTGGGAATATGACATTATAATATGGCAATAGACTTTAAAATGAACATTTAGAGATTAAAATGGCCACTGCGGTGTTTATACGTTTAAGACCGGACACTGGGGTGCCATAAGAAATCTGTTAATTAATGTGCCATTACTGTGTTGGGTGGAAAACACTGTACGGTGCATTTCATGCTCCATAAATTGTTCCGCGCATATGACATGTTTACCACTGTACCTGTTTAACTGTACTTCACTGCATATAGTTGCCCTTTTGCCCTTTTGCCTGTGCCTGCAGGTGACTCCTCTTGCCGTAGGCGTCAGCTCCTTCGCTGCTGCAAGCTGGGACAGATGGATCTATGTGTTTGGTGGTGGACCAAATGGAAAGTTGGCAACCGATCAGGTGCAGCGCTGGGAGCCTGGGACAGACTGTTGGGAGCTGCGAGCGCCCATTCCCACGGAAACCAAATGCACAAACGCAGTCACGTTCAAGAACTGCATCTATTTAGTTGGTAAGATGGTGGTGGTGAATGGTTGCTATTGAAGGCATTTCTCCTTACATAGTGGGGATTTTCATTTCGTGCCTCCTATCCGTTTACGAATGAGTTTTTAAAATATGATATGTCTTAATTACCGAGGATGATTTGAAATTAGCTCACCGCAATACAATTACACATGCACCCATCTGTAGTCTAATATAATAGTAGGTTATTACATTATTTTTTGCTTTCTATGTACCTTTTTTGCGATATCTTAAATACATTTTATACATACTTTAAGTCTTTCATTTTAATTAAATTATTTGACGAGGCAGGGCTTACCTATCATGAACCTTTGGAACTTTACTTCAAAGCAAAGAATCTAAATTTAACTTCCTCCCTCACTATACATTGGTGACTTTAAATTCGGAGTATCATTATACATGTTATCCATAATATATGAATAATTTCAAAATAAGATGACCAAAGTTTAAAAATAAGTTTAGCATTGAAATTGTTACCCATGAACTAGTTTTAGTTAAAATATTTATGTGTGATATACTGTGTGAGGCATATGTCTACCCTGTCTTTATCAACTTTAATCAGGTTATTGTCTTATCCGATCCCAGGTGGCGTCATGAATGCCATGTACTGCTACTCACCTCTGTCGGACTCCTGGTCGCTCATCACACGTATGGGGGAGAGGGGAAGCTGTGCCGTCGCTGCCTGTAACAACAAACTGTTCATCACCGGGGGGCGGGATAACAAGAACCAAGTCATCTCCACGGTGATGTGCTGGGATGTTGGCCGAGGGGTCTTGACAGAGGAGTGTGTTTTACCAATGGGTGTGTCACACCACGGCAGCGTGACACTGATGAAGTCCTACACACACATACGCAGAATAACACCTCCTCCAGACAGCCAATAGCACAGGGCAAGAAGTGTGAAAATGTTATATTACAGAAGAAATGTTAAAACTTGATTTTAATGCTTCTGATAAAACGTAATTAAAAGTTAATCTTTATCAAATTTAACACCAATCAGTACACTGATGGAAAAATTAGATAAATATATGCATGTTGCTGCTTCTTTAACTGGGGAACCAACAAGCCCAACAACATATGCTGTTTATTCACACTCTTCCAGTGAACACTGACATCAAGTGGTGATCATAACTGAGACTTTTGTTTGTATTTAAAAAAAGAAAACCATTTTTAAGTTAAGAGTTTTAGATTTATATTAAAATAAATGTTGGATTTTCATGCTAATGTTTTTACTTCGTACATTTTTTTGCTAGCTTTGGATTCAGGCGCTCTTCATAGATGGGAAGTCACATAATCATTCAGCAGTATACAAAATATAATCTAAATAAACGCACCTCCACACATTTTAACTTGCAACATTATGGGCACATTAATGTATCCATAATTATTATAATGCTGCATAAATTCTGAAATTGGTGCTTTAAGTTACATTTGGACAACACATTTACAACATTTGCAACAGAGGACTTGTAACAGTGTGTCTACGCTGTTACTCCAAAGCTACTTTTACCACTGATACTGACGCAGGAAAAATGGGACTAGAAAAACTAGATGATGACGAGATGGACAGGTTTCATAATTTCGAGTTTCTACACAGTGTTAATCTTTAGACTTAAATAAATTCTGGTTATTGAATTTACCAAGTTAAAATAAAGCCTTTAAGGTCATTGTTACCTATGTCACTGTACATCGTTTACCAGTGATCCTGTTTGAAATGTGTGTGGTGGGTGTATTAAGCTAGAAGTTCCAACAAAGGCTTGAAATGCCGCCGGGGGAATCGCACTCCTGGATTTAATTGAGATAAAATAGGAGATCATTTTAAAAATTGACAACAAGGCAAATCGTTTTGGTGCTGAAGACAAAACCAACATATATTTACAAATAAAGTGATTTTTTTTTTTTGTGGGAAATTAATTAAAAGGCAAAGAATGGAGCTGTTAGGAAATGATAAAGGAATATTAACCAAAGGAAAATGATTTAATCAGCTAATTTAAGCAGTTTGAAATAACACTGTTATATTTTAATTAGAAAAGGCTTTGGTGCAAAATTTAAAAACTGAAGTTAAGATTGCTTTAGTCAGTTGAAGAGAAACTAAGGAAAAGGAAAATGGGCTGAGGCCACTACCGGACCTTGGATGCAATGTGGCAATCCTCCTAGAAAATAAATAAAATGGTGCAATATGAGTTTATGCACTGCTGCTCTCAATCCAGTGATGCTTTATTAGGAATCAAAATGGGTTTCATACCCTCCCATCAATATAGCATCATTTGTCACTAATGAAAAATAAAATTCAAAGAAGTGGCCCAACAGTCATGATTTAAATAAAGCAAACCAATAAGATGAACAAAACTCTACAAGGAAAAAAAGCAGGATACAAAAATGGGTTTGATGTATTTTTTCTTTAAAGCATTATTCCGTTAACAAAAATGCTGTGCGGCTGATGGTGATGTTGAGAGTCAAATTCATCATTAAACATTATAAACAAATACAATAGTTGCAGTCCTTTGCAGCCTATTTTAACATTGAGCTGGTAAAGTTATTGAAGTTGACATATATTCGGTATCTCCATGAAAACTTATGGAATGATGTGAGCATTCATAACATTCTGTGCAGAAACTCTGTTGCTCTGGATGCCTGACAAATCATTCCCACTGAGCAGGGACACGTCCACAAGATGTATATCACATATTTGTCTAAATATGTTGATTGATTAATTAGAAAGTCATCTCAAAAGCCAGCGAAGGAATTTTGATTGACTTTAACACATATTTGCCTTTTGTATCTTTCCGTAGTGTTTACCTACTTCAGGCCATAATCATGAATACATTTATAGAACAGAACACATGAAAGTTTAACTTGTTGGATTAAATTAAGTGGGACTTTTCCACAATATTCTACTTTTTTTTTTTTAGATGCTTTTTGGTAATTCTCTACGTGCCTAATAACCAAGCACGTCTCTCAAACCGGATAGACCTCTGACTTCCTGTTCAGAGTGCTGGCTGGAAACGGGAGAACGGTCCCACACGTACCAAGTTCCGGGCTCACTTGACGGCGGCTTTTTTTTGGTCCCGCTCCTCGCTCGTGTCCCAGGCGTGGCGCGCTTGTCGGGAAAAAGAGCCCGGATGCTTGCAGGTGCTTCTTTTTCTACTTTCGTTTCGGAGGGTTAATTCGCCAGAACACACCCTATGATTCACTTTCGGAGGTACTTTTCTGTTTTAAACCAGTGTACACTTGTCGAAAATACCCAGCTCTCAGCTTTGTGTACGGACTTGCTCCGTTTATGAAGAATGCCAGGTCAGACTCTCGGCTCAGCGCAGCAACTGCGATGACAAAGTGGAAGTCAAATCAATGGCTGTGAATTTCTGCTCCCGTGAAATGGCTCGTCGTTGTTTCGTGGCCTCTGTCATCTTTACCTCCTGCGTTGGTGAGTCTCCCTTATTATATTAATATATGTATATCAAGCTTGGCACTTTTAACTTAAACGTTGTCGCGGGCCTGAGAGGTGCGGTACGGAGATCTATTAATGATTGAGCTGAAGTTCAGTTCATTATTTAATAATTTACCACACTGTTCATTTTGGAGCCTATCTCAGCATCTTGGGGCGAAGGCGGGGTACACGCTGGATGAGTCGCCAGTTCATCGCAGGGCTGACATATAGAGACAAACAACCATCCACACTCACATTCAAACCTACGGGCAATTTAGAGTGACCAATTAACCTACCCCCAGATTTGCATGTTTTTGGAATGTGGGAGGAAGCAGGAGTACCCGGAGAGAACCCACGCAGGCACAGGGAGAACATGCAAACTCCACACAGAAACGTCCTGACCCAGAATCGAACCCAGGACCTTCTTGCTGTGAGGCGACAGTGCTAACCACTGCACCACTGTGCCGCCCATTACAGTGTAACTTATTTTAGGAATTTCAGTTTATTTAGCCCTATGATTGCTACTTGGATTGAAATTAACTGAATACAATATACAAACAACACAATCTATAACACAAAAGTACCATGTTGTAGTTCATGTCTTACTGGGTATAAATATAGCTACTGAATTGATGGATAAAGTAGCCTTGACTTGAGATCTCTTCATTACTTTTCTAAACTGGCATCACGAAAGAAAGGCCACTGTGATGTGATCCAATTTTATTTGTTTGACAACATTAACACACACAAAGATATCCAGCTTGAAAACACGCAAATAAAAGCTAGAAGTTTTTCAACTGTGTAGCTGAGACGAAGGAGATATTCTTTGAACAACTAACCAAAACAGTGCAGATTTGTTTTTAAATTCTTTGGGCTCTGTTAAGCTTAACTTGGGCTGGACGATACATTGATATACTGGGTTGTGGGACGAGAGAATAATTCTATCAACTGATATTTTCCCCCTGTTGTTTACATCGCCACTCCTGGCTGCGACTTGACTTACAGCTGCTTTTTACATCATTCAGCTCCCACTTTATGTTCTCTACACAGTCTCAAAAAACAATCAGACATGATTTGGAAAATCCCACACAACATTCAGACAGACCAAGACACAGCTGAAGCCGAACCAAGACAGCGTGACGACTTAAGAGCCCGAGTGATATGAAACTTTTAACGCTGACACTGATATCAGAAAGAAAAAAAAAAGTAGCAATATCCGATATCGGCCGGTAATATCGGCCAAACTGATATATTGGTCAGGCTCAAGAAAGCTTGTACTTAAAAGAGGAAGTACTTCGGTAGTTCGGTCATAATTTGAATGAAAAAAGTCTGAAAACGGTACTTTGCAAGCTATGCCACAGTGAGTGAGTTTAATTTGAAGTGTTTTGAAGTCATTTTAATTTGCTTTTTCTTTTTTTACACATACGTTGTTGTGGTGTACAGAACAAAACACCAAAAATTGTGCCACTTAATAAATATTCAACTACATAACTTTATGTAACTGTATGTTCAGCTGTAGCATAATTTAGAGAAATAACGTACTTTGAAACAACACCTGTTTTTACACCACACATCTGCCCCACTAACCTCCATAACAAGCTGTGTCGACTTCAATTTGACATTACTTAGTCACCTTTATTCCAGGGTCAAGAATGAACTTTTACATCTATGTTATATTGAAGCACGTGTTCCTTTTTAAACCATTTTAGGGGTGGAGAATATTCTAAACCACTCCGTAATGTGGTCCAGTACACACTTCCTAACTATAGCCTGTATGACACAGTTGTAACAAAGTCTGAACTTTACCTGAAAAGGATTTACTGCAGATCTTTTTGTATTGGATCAAGTTTGGAGTTGTCAACATAACTTTCAACATTTATATACTTAAAACTCTTTAACACATGCCTGTTTTCTTGACATCTCTATTCCATTTGTCTAGTTGCTGAAAAGTCTCCAATTTATTCGCTCAAGGGACAGCAGGTCAGGCTGAAGCCAAGCTTCACTGGGGAGGCTGATGAAATTCTGTGGAAGCACAATGGAAACAAAGCGATCGAGTTTAGTGGCAATGAAGAACTGGTGTACGGCACATTTAAAAACCGGGTCACTCTTGACTGGCACTCCGCACAACTCAACATCACTGATCTCCGATTTGAAGACAGCGGAGACTATGATTTGGAAGTAGTGATAAAACAAATGTTGTATGAATATAATTATAAATTGGAGGTCATAGGTAAGTTTCTCTTAACATTTACCTTCTCATTTTCTACTTTTTGAAAGGACAAAACAGAGCTGTCTGAATACAAATTTAAAGCCACACCACAGCACCAAAGAAACAAGCTACAGCAGGCATAGTAGTCTTGAGATGAAATGTGTATCTCTTGCCTGTCTGCTGATCGTGTTTGGCAAGAAGTGCAACGCAGTTTTGTCATGAAAGGTAGATAGCAAACTACAAGAGGATTAAAATGCTAGATTAGAGTATGATGTCAGACGGAAGTGCGTCCCTTATTTACATACCTGGGTGTGGCGCTGGCATCATTGACTACTTTTTTTCAGCACTTAAAAGTTGTCGCTATGCACTGCTCAGTCAGTAAGTTGTTGTCGCTACTGAAAAGCTATTTGACTAGTATCATTATCACCACACAACTGAGGAATGTAGTTAAGTAATGTTAGTAACATTAGTTAGTAACTGACCAACACTGATGGTATTAAAGCTGCAGTAGGTTACTTTTCTAAAAATAACTTTTTGGCGTTTTTTGCTAAAATTATCACTATTTTCTGTCTGGCTTCTCTGGTCCCACCCACTGCTCCCAATGTTCTTTGTAAAAACAAGTCGCTTTTTGCAGGAAAACCAATTAATAGTGTCAAGTATCAAACATTTTAATTGAATTAGTTGTGAATCTGAGCTGTGGTACAGTAAGTTTCTCTGCAGTAAACCATTGGCAGCTCAGCATGATTGATGTTTTATTGGGACTTTTCTCAATTCATTCTGTAAAACATTTAATTTTTGGTTTGCCTTTAATTACTTATTTTTTGAACACATACGTATTAGCAGTCAGAAAAATGTCTCACCCCCCCCAAACTGTTTTCTTAGCCACACAGTAAAGCACGGTAATATATGATTTAAAGTTTTTTTTGTGTTCCAAGTTATAATCCTATTAAACCTCTATCCGTTAAGCTTTGCAGCTTGTCAGAGTGGAATGTTCAAAGAGCATTTACAACTCTTGTTATATCTGTTAATGTGTCACTCATAAAATAATCAGTTTATGTACTTTGAGAGACTCTGTTCTCCAGCAAATATTGTGTTCAGGACAATATATGTTTATGTTCTGTAACAATTACTGCCACTAAAGCAGTAAATTAATATTTTAAATTAAATATTATGTCTTCATACAGAAAAGGTTCCCAAGCCGACTATAATTTGTGAACTGAGCAATGGCAGCAGTTCAAACAAGTTGGGACTGCTGATGTGCTCTGCAGAGCCCAAACATTATCACTCCATAGTGAAGTATGGATGGATCTTAAATGGAACGGTGTGGCATGGCCCAAAGTTAAAGATACCTCTGGGGGATGAACCTAAAGAATCATACAGCGTCAGGTGTTGGGTGAGCAACACTCTGAGTAATGAATCGGCCACATTCAACACCAAGGATTGCTACGCTGGTAAGATTTCACTTAAGAATCAGCTGCGCTGCACGTAACAATAATACTCATGTTTTGGAATTTGTCTTTGGCAATGAAATGCTCAAATGATTCATTTGTGACGTTTTTGTTTGCACATTAGTTCAGGACCCAGGAGCAGACACAGATATCTGGTTATGGTAAACAAAGAAGTTTATTTTTAGGCCGATGAGGTGAAAGGGGAGTCCACATGAGATTGCTCAAGCTGAGAGAGGCTGAACAGTGTGGTGGTTTCAGGTGTCGAGATTGTAG
>KV751321.1:11627345-11639381 GCA_001698575.1 Mola mola
TATTTTTCTCATTTTTACATTCTTTTCTTTTTAAAAATTCATTTTATATTATATTATATTATTCCCCCTGATTTTGTCTTCTATGGCACTCCTGTGACCTGTAAATTTCTTTGATGAATGGTTAAGTAACAAAGACATTAAAGACACCAGACATACAGTACACTTTGCCTCTGTCCCTTCGTTCTTTGTCCTTGTCTCCTTTCCTCATGTATCTTTCTCTTTTCTCTGTCTGCACCACCTTCATTCAGCGTCCTTGGTTTTGTAATTTTTCACAGTGTTAACGTTTAGCTTCTAGCCTTTAGTTTTTAAGTATATTGTAGTTCAGTGCTTCTTCTTTCTTACCTGTTATATTTTTGGTAGCCGATGAGAAGACTACATACAGGCCTAAAGATGTGCAATTCAGAGAATGATTTCAGCAGTTTTATTTCACAAGTCAGCATCTACATGCATTTTCACCTAGAATTTTTCAAGTTGAAATTGTTGATTTGATAAACATTGCGTAAACAGAGCGTTGTAGTAATTTGCTTTTGCCACTAGAGTGTGACAGAGAGGGCCAGCCTGGTGTCAGCAGTCACCAGGTAAAGTCACACTGGGCTAAACAGAAGCCGTCTGAACAAGCCAGAAGCAATGGATTATCGTTCAAGAGTGTTTTGTCAATATGCCCTTGAAACAGCATTTGATCACAAAACATCAAGGTTTGATTTTTGGGTTATGGCTGTATGAGGTGTGGTTTACATCTGCTCTCTTTTGGCTGTGAATTTACTGAGTTTTGTCTGTAGAGAGTTGAATAGCACACCGTAGGTATGGAGTAGAGTCTCTTTCATATGATGCTTTGTTTGTGCGTGTGGCATGAAGTAGCAGATCATTAGAGGTGAAAATGTGTTAGATAGGCTGCTCAGGGAGCATTTGAGAGTCTTTGATGCATGGTAATTTGGTGTAGGAACAACCCAGCCAAACTTTATTTGCTTCCAACACCAAGCTTCTGGAGGGATTTTCATGAAAAATTGTGTATGTATTGGTCGTATATCATGAAACAAAAGTTTAGATTTTGGGGGAGATCCAGATCCGATCTGAAACTTGAATCAAGATCTGTTTCAAACATGGAAGTAACATTTAAATTGATGCGTCTTTCCATGAACCACCACCTTGTCAAGGTGGAGGGGTTTGAGTACTTTAATGAACCTAGGAGCTATGTTGTCAGGAGCAGTTTGCCCTTGGTAGAGTCTCCTGACACAAGGGGTACTAGGCCCGCCCTGGAGCTAATTCATAAAATAATGGCTATTATTGGGATTATGAAGGGATGTTATAATCCACTGCTATTCAAATAAAATTTGAGACATTGTTGTCACACACAGCGGAGGGCTCTGGACGCTATACACTGTGACCTGATAAACAGTAGCAAAAATGGCGGCGATTATTTGCTCGGGGCGCTTGCGGTAAAACAAACACTGCTGGAGTTTCCAGAACGACCCACAGCACACTGTGAGGAAGACAATCCAATAGTGTCTTTCATTGTGGCCTTAAAGCATATGATGGAGCATCATATGGTATCAACAAAATGAGAATTCCTTCACACTGAGCAACGGAGTGAGGAGGGGGGACAACTGTGCTTCGAGAAGCTCGAAGCAACTGGGCCAAGTGTGAGTGCGCCCCAAGACAGAAGATATTTTTATTTCCTCATTTACAAAGATGAACTGTGCATTGATTCGTACTTTGTATAGTTTCTAACCTCCCTATATCACCAATTATATGTAATAAATAAAAGATAAGAGATATTACAGTATTTTAGCCTTTTTGTCGGAGATTTAATACAAGGAAACATTTATACTTGTCTGTTTCAGAATTGGAGATGCATGAAGTGGAAATTATTGGTGAGGAAATAGGCTCTTCAAGTGTCTCAGATGCGACCCCAAACTCTCCTGATACAGTAACTAAGGGAACCGCAGGTGAACCCAAGGAAGACGACGGTTCAGATCAGCTCAACGGAGAATCGGCCACGAATTTGGGAGAATCTGACTCATCATGCATCAGGAAAACAAATGAGTCAGACCACTCTGACGAGGACGAGCAGCCGTCGACCATTTCTGAACAGAATGGTTCAGAAACATCACAGGATGAGGAACCTTCAGACTCAGAGAGGGGGGAATCACACACAGGTGGGGATGACCAACAAGCAGAAGGTGAAGTGGATAATTTAGGTAATGATCAAGAAATAGATAAGGATCAGAATTTGTATTTAGCCACCCCCTAGCAGGCTTAGAGACCCAAACCAGCCAAACCAGATCAACACAACAGCCATTCTGTTCAAGGACCTGCAGACACTGATAACACAGAGAAAGAGGAAGAGGTCAAGGGTGGAAGTAACTCAGATGAGTCATTGCAATAGCAAAGATGAAGCTCTAGATAAAAAAAATGGTGTCCATTTTTGACTTCATTAATTCCACTGGGGAAATTTCAAGGGTTAATTACTAATCTCATTGGCTGCAACTGCCATTGCCTCTGATTTTTGACTGTAATTGTTATGTTGCATTTTTTTGTACATACGTTGGCACCTTTGAAAATTAGGTTGTGATACATTTGTGATTCCTGAGGTTTTAAATGAAATGAAATAATAATACAAAATATTTTGTATTATTTTGTATTATTAACATTACCCTGATTGTCCATTCTTTGATATTTGTTCTACCTTGTACTTTATCTTTAGTCTTTCTGTTAATACATATTTTTTTTTATAATATTTTGAACTCAGCATTTATTTGTCATTGATTATTGATCAGTTTTTGTGACCTTCAAACACGAAAGTGCACACAAAAGCTAGATCTTATTTTAATGTTTACATTTCTTTTACTGGTGATGGACATTTTGATAATGTGGGAGTTGTTAATTGATTCCCAGTTCCTCTTGTCTTTGTTATGTAATTGTAACACACATTATGTGGCTTTTAAAGTACTAACAGTAGCAGAAAATTTACTGAATGATGTTGGATTTACCGTTTGAAAAAAATAATGGAGCTAGAAACTAATTATACAGTGTTGTTTTTGTATGTGTCGGAGAGGGGGGATTGATTGCTGCACTGAAATGAAATACACTTGCAATCAAACAGAGGAAAATGATAATAAAATCATGGTGTGATTGACAACTTCACCTGACAGATTTTTAACTTAAACACATATTGAGAAAAAGGAGAGTGTAAGAACTTATTTTTCTCTGTAGGGGGCAGTGTTTATTAGGCCTTACCTCTTTCCATGAACTGAGCTGTAGAAGTGAGAAGGGTCTTGGACGTCTGCAGCTCTGCAGGCATCATAAAAATGGCTGTCAAATGTGTTTTTAGAGGAATTAATTGCAGAACATTTATCTAAACATTTAGATTTTTTTTTTTTTTTTTTTTTTTTTTTACAGAGGATGATGTTACTAGGAGTTAGGAAATGGTGTTCACTTGGAGTTTAAATTTCAGAGAATGTTGGTGCAGTTTAAAAAGTTGTCATCCCATTTTAGATATTAACACGTTCGCTGACGTTGATTTTAGCATGAAGCGCGTGAAGTAAAACCAGCTTGGGCGCTCGCGGAAGTTAATGCTTGAAAAAGCAGGTTGACACTCTGCCGGACAACAAGCTGGTGTAGATTTCCAAAGGCACTGTTTGGGCCATGTGAGAAAGTCATGCATGATTAGTTTAACCTCTGAGTCACAGAGAACTCTGATCTGCTACAATCTGACCTGTGGGTTCAGGGCACAAGCAGAGAATGAACACTATCGTATTTCTGTGGTTGCAACAAATACTGAAGGGATGTTAGAGTATTGAATTATTTGTGGGGATAGTGGCTGTGCCTCCTCAGACGAGGGTCACAATATGGTTCCACTGAGACATTGGTGATGTGTTGATGGCAACAGGGAAGCTCACATCCTGGCTCAAAGTCTTGAACCTTATTACACTTCTCTCCTAAGATTGTTCAGGTCCTTTTTGGCCTTGTTGCCGAAGGAGGGGGGAAAAAAGAAGAACGGGCTGCTCTCCAGGACTGCCTTTTATACCAGGTTGATTAGCATGCTGGGTTGTTTAAATTGTCTCCTGGAGGCCTGACGTGAAATCGAACAATATCCCCTGGCTTCAGAGACTAGCCCTGTAGCTTCTCATTTATTTTTATGCAGAGCCGGGACAGAGTTTGGCACCACTCCACTGAGGAAGCCGAGCCGGGGGAGGCCAGGTCAGGTAGGTCAGGACAAATCAATTAATATCAGCTCAATAAAAGCACTTGGCTCTTTCGGGACCATACTTTACTGTGATAGCGCAACCTGGGCGCCTACCATAATTATGTGGATAAATTGTTAAATGTGGTTGAGACATTATAATGGAATAATATCCCCTTCCTATCTCTATAAACGACCTCCATTAGGACCTGATTTGTCTTTGGATCCTGTTTTTATGAGAAGTGATAGAAGAGCATTGTTTGTCATTATTATTATTATTATACTAAATTAAACCAGTTTGCCTCTTGGGTGATGCTTTTAATGACTGTATATTTGGTTCCAACTCCACATTTATTCTCCTGTTTTTCCACTAACGTGTGGTCATCACGTAAAATTCTAGTGTGGCCAAGGCAGTAAATTATTATACCCATGGCTGCAAACAACACAGTGGAAACGGTTATTCACATCCTACCTGTAAACCTAAATGCTTTGAATGGGAAATAAAGTAGATGTAGAAAATGGAATGTAGCTTCACTGTTCTCTCTGAACTAAACATGGTCACAGTAGTCAGAAAAAAGTCAAATAGCTTTTCAGGTCCTTGTTAAGATTGATATGACTATTCTGTTGCCATAACACCACGAATGGGGACTTAATTAGAGGACTTTATGTTTTAAGCTGTTTTTGAAAAAAACACGTAACCTCTAAAATGCGCCTGTTACCATCTTTATATTTGGTGACCACAACATAAACACTGGTTATTAGACCTCCAGGCTGAATGAAGGTGCATTCAGGGGCAGCCATGTTTGCGTGAGTCGCACAGTGGATTCCTCAACATCAATTACAGAACCTCAGACATCTCCTTGTAACCTCAATGGAGTTTAGGGTTTGGCCACATCTTCTTGCCTACACACTTTCTTCGTCACACGATTTCCTGGCAATAGTCCCCACAATTTCCATTTCCTGAAACATCTATTGTTGAGTCAACAAGTAAATATTTTCTTCTGTCTGCCCAGGAACAATCTGCAGGTTTTCACTGTGGTTTCTCTTGGGCAGTTGCTCCGAGGACAGCCCTTTTGTGGCAGGGCCACTCAAACTGGCCTAATTTGTGCATTTTATCCTAACAGTTTGGGCACATGGCTAAGAATGAAACACACAAACAAGCAGTGGTATTATGCGGGTTATTTTAACTGATTGACAGTTGTTTGGCACACCACTTTCTTCCAGGCTGAAGTATCTGAACAAGTATTGAACAGATTGCCATGGAATGTTGCTATGGGATTATGGGATTCCTTCGGGATTATTAAAGAATCTATCTATCTCTCTATCTATATCACTATCTATGATTGAACATGGCAGGGAAAAGAGATTTCTCTCCTTGGAAAGGAGACCCTTTCCATCAACTATAAAACGATTATTCTAAGGTGGCATATGCACTACAGTTTTTGATTTAAAGCTTTTACACACTTATCTTTACCATCATTATGAAGATTATATTACATCTTTGAAAACAGATCATCCTAAATCCTACACCCTGGACCTTTAATGCTTGTCACTATATTGAATGTTAATTAATGGGCCTTGCTCTCTTAACTAATGTTAATTGTACAGTAAGAAACTGTCGAATATGATATTAAAGTACCTTAGTTAACATGAGGACTATTAGTATGTGATTATTTGGTTCCGTTGCATCTCGTGGTGCAATGACAACAAAAATTCTTCTTCTTAATTTATTGTTTATGTTGTAAATTCTTATTGCTTCTTTGACTAATGTTAATTATTGTACCATTATAGTAAAGTTACCACAATTGCAAAAGTAATCATAATCTTATATACATCCACTGCACATTGTGTTTACTATATATAGCAATTCGAACGACGGAGAATCTTCACAGATATATATAGCAATTGCCTTTCATCGGTATTTACCTTAAAACACTGTTTTTTACTGTTTTATATAAAGCAGTTATATAATCTCAGAGCAGCTATTACTTTGTTCAAGCTTCAAGTGCTCTATTTTAGTCATGTGCACAACAATAACAGTCAAGCAGCTGCTGGCAATGAAATTCTTCTGTTGTTTGTCAAGAAAATCAGTCGTTTAGAATAAAAGTCCCGCAGAGCTCCGATTATTTAGAGACAAATCCCGCTGGTGGAAGTCACAGTTGTATCTTAGATTTACATACATGATCGCCATTCATCATCTGGTTTCATGCTATTATGTCTAAATCAACCAGCACCATATGAAGCTATTTGTCAAAGATAAGCTTTGTAGAAGTGGCTGAACACTCTTGACTTTGTATAGGCAAAGCTGTCTCAAAAACTTATGTTTTCCATTTGTCACATTTTTAAAGCACTCTGGAACCATTTGCAATTAAATTTGGAGTGGAAAAACTATGCATGGTCGTTTTCGACAGCTGGAAATGTATCATTTCAACACAATGGGCAGACAGTTTCTGAGAACCAACAAGGGAATCGCTTTGTTTTTGTTTTCTGTTGTCTCATGTTTCTCAGCGGTCGATCTGCTCAGTTCAGGGCTCTGTCGTTTCTCTATGTGAACAAGCTGCCTGTCAATGTGCCACGCTGATGTACAGCATGTTGTTTGTGCACTTGATGCAATCCTCTTACAGCAAGATGGAAAACATCACAGCAAACTGCCTGCCTCGTATCTGTCTGATGGGAGGATTAAAGCCAATCCAAACAAAATTTGCGCTCCTCGGCTCTTGAGTTGGTCGATGGTGGGACCACCAGAGGGGGAATGGCTCTCTCAACTTTGTCATCAGACCACATTATCATTGATCTCAGCCGTCTGCTCTCCTCCTCATGAGAGTTTTTACCTTCCATGGCTCACTCTTGCCTTTCCTCTCTTGATCATGATTTCTTCACCATAATAACACAGTTAAGCAGATTTCTTGCCGACAGTTCTTTACGACATCTGTTTATTTTGTATTTATGGTTGGCAATTTTATGGCCAGCAAGGAACGTTGGTCACAGAAATTAATGATTAATTTCAAAGATACGTTCAGGAGCTCTGTATTTAAGAAAAGGCGGGACTTGTACAGCACAGTAGGTAGAGACTACAGGGCTGACAGGAGGTCATCTACTTCTAATCTGTGCCTTGGTTTATAGAGTCCACACCAATTTAATAAATCACTGAACAAGATGTGACCCAGGAAGAGCAAAATTCCACTTTGAATTTCTTTTTATGCAAATAGAAATTATGTAAGCTTTGTGAGTGCTTTTGTATTAGAGCACTGGCTCAAATGATGATAAATGAAAACATTATGGATTTCAGGAATTTCACGAATGAATGATCATGTTGAATGTGTTTCTCTTAATAAAATAGATCCAGAATTTTGTGGACAACTGTGGCTATTTAAGATTTTTATGAAAATGGGATGTTACCAAAACAAGATGTCCAACACTCTGTCTGGGTCTTTTGTGGTTGTTGTGGAGTCTGAACATGTCCAAATGCTCTCCATATGTTTGGCAGCTCCGCTGGCCCGTGTTACTTCAGCGGTGCCAGGGTGGACGTGTTCCACGCTCGGCTGGTGCGCGCCAATGTTGTTTTACTTTAAATGAGTATCACAGCAGTAAAAACCCTGGTGAAACCTAACAAGCAGCTATAGATCTACTACTGATTTTTTTTTTTTTAATCTAAATTTGGAGTAGAGGGAGTATGCCACTGAGTTTTACTGCCAGCAGAGGATGTTTTATGTACTCCATAACAATGCATAGGTGTATGTGGGATAAAGCTGCCGCTAAAGCTCGGACTGTGAGACAGAGAGTTACTGTACGCAAAAGCCAATGTTACATCCAGCTTGTTTATTTGTGTCTGTTTAGCTTTATGGCTGCATGTCACTTGTGTTTCCCAGATCTGTCTGTAGGGGAATGATTCATGTGGGCAGCTATGCAGATTGTGCTGGTGATTACTCAAAATAACCCTGGCACTGAAAAACGCACAGGGGGGCGCGTGAATGTCTTTTCTTCCATAAATGTTTGTGGATGCGTCTATGTGCACATGAAATGTGTGCATGTAGTCTGGGACCCGGCAGGTTCCTCTCCACCCACGGTGGGCCTCTCTCAGCCAGAAGGATGGTCTCAGCCAGTGTCGGAGAGGTGACAGCTGGCTGGCCTGGCCTCTCCTGGCTGAGGATCTGGTTCCTGTCCTCTGACAGCTCCTGACAGCAATGTAAATAATATGAGCCACACCCTGGTGAGATGACGCCTGGACTCATAAGCGCTGGAAAGGAAGCAGCCACCCTACTGCTGATTGAATAATTAGGCCTTTTCAAGGGCTGTAAAACATATTAAAGCTGCTGCTCCAAGTGAAAAAGGACAACAGGTCTCGTTTAGCACTGAAAATCTATGAGAACACATGTACAATGTCAAAAACCATTATAAGTAAACTATACAAGCTGTCACCAAATCTCTCATTAAAGTCATAAATCGGGCTGAGCTACCTCTTTTACTTCCTGGCTGTCTCGTTCTGCCTCTCTCAGCTCTAAGTTGTCTCAACATTGCAGACGTCTTGTTAGGAGAGGTTTGAGGTCTGAGCTGCAGCAACCTGTGGAGTGACGCTGGAGCTGGGGACTGCGTTCAGCGACTTTGTAAGATGGGAGCGGGTCATTATTTTCGGACTCCATTCAACGTGCTGCAGGCTTCAACGAGACAAAGATAAGGACTACGGTAAACCAGGTCTGTTGGGTTGTGTTTTAATGAGACAGCTCTGCGGGGATGAAAAGAACACACATAGAGCGGCTCAGGAGATGTCTGCTTGGCCTCCCAAAGGTAATTCCCTTAAATGAAAAGCAGACTGCAAGCTAGTCATTGTTGCATCAAGAGTGACGGGTTGTGTTTCAACACACCTCCCCATGCTCTTATTATGGATCTGAGATGAGTAGAGGCAGGGGTACCTTGTTCAGACACTCCCTGCCGATGCTCTTTCTTACCCAATTATCCTTGACTAGAATGACTTGTGTAACGCAAGCTGTGTCACGCAGCCTCGGAATGGGGTATTTCATCCTATCGCGGCCTTTCGTTTTTCAGATTAAGAGCTTCTCTAGCTTCTCACCAAGGATGCCGAATGGGACTGAAGTACATCTGGGAGACATTAGAGACACATGGCACAGGCTCATTTGGGGCTCTTGTTAGCTCACCTGGTGCTTTAAGTGGGACAATTAATATTGATCTACTTAAAATATGAGCCACCCCAGTTCACGTGAGAAAGTCGGCAGCCCTCAATGTGCACCAGCACATCAATCCCGGGTTTGTATCAGCCCCCTATCAAACCCAAGCTGTGATTCAAAGCTAATAGATTTTCCAGATGTTCTCCTCTGTATTTCATTGAATCCAACACCTCTGCAGGCCACTGTCCTGCCATAAATCACAGGCTGCGTGCCGCACGAGGAGAATGAGGGGATGTGGCTCGATGCATAAGTCACATGTTTGATTCATGAGCTCATTGTGAATATCTTCAGCACACAAGCGAAACAATTAACTGTTACCTCAACCTCGAGGCCACAAAGTCTCTTAAAGGGATTTAGTATCCCCTTTTCAAGCCCCAAAGCCCCAGCCCAAAGCCACAGGGACAGCAGGGCTTTATAAGAATGATTTGTTTTTATGTGGTATTCTTGGATGACTGTCCACTTCAAGTCACTGTGCAGTGTTAGCAACAGTTCATGGCTTTATTTGGTTCCTCAAGTGAGGCTTAGATCCAACTGTCTGAGATATGTCGGGATGAAAAGATGTCTAATCAAATTATCTTTTCCCATCTATCTAAGGTAAGATACTGTGTGAGCAAGGCTGTATTTAATCTCTGAAAAGCATCAAGTGATATTCTCCCCTTTTGATAGCCGAGCCGGACTAAGACTGGTATGAAATACATCTAGACATCATTTATCTATAAACAGTTCTATCCATCCGCAAGTCCATCGATCCCAGAGTGTGTAATTCCTTGATACTGCAAGCCATGCTAATTAGAACTTTAACCTTGCACTGCTTTCATTCACCTGAAATGATATGAACAAATCATATAATCTCAAGTAAATCTAAGTTTTCTCTACAACCAGCTTTTGGTAAGAGCTCTTGAGGAATAACGTGCCATTTTAAAGCTCTCTCATTCCTCAAGTAACATTGCCTCCTCTCCACATTTTCGAGCCTTTACAAAAGGCCATCTGAGGTTTCTTTTAATGTGGAATCCATCTGCCCTTGAGCTCATGCAGGGGAAATTAGCAGATTCATAATTATACCTGCGCTGGCACAACGACAGAAGCGATGGGTTTATTGTGTTAAGGGTTTTTCTTCCAGGATTTTTTGTTGGTTAGGATATCTAACGACCGACCCGGATAAGCAGCAGAAAACGAAACAAAACGAAAGGATATCTCAGTGGAATCACTCGATGGAAGAAAAAACACATTCATACAACTATTAACTTCCACTACCTGAGCTCTCCAATACTGCGAATTTTCAGAAATAAAAAAAGGAAAGTAATGGATCATTAATAAGTTTATGAACATTACTCGAACGCTGCTTGACGTTTCCCAAAAAACGTCCCCACTCTTCTCATGTGATGGTGTGTGAATATTGTATCATGATTAATTGCGTGAGTACTTTCATGCCTAGATTTTACACTTTGTACACTGAAATTCCTCTGGAACGTGTTGTTCCTGTTTTTTGAATCTAAAAACACGCTGCATTTCCTTGCCATTCTTTTGTGGCGCCCAATCCAAGATTCAGTTAATTGTAATATTGACATATTGACCTTTTTGTCCATCACTGTTTCTCAACCTTGACATCCTTGAGCACAGGGTGCATACAATTCTCGGTTTTTAGCGACAGTAGGCTAGTTTCAAAACCTGATCTATTAAATGTTGTCATTAAATTTTAAGGGCTGTCTTCACTTGCTAAGACATCGGTATTACTCACTATTGGAAACATCTGTTGTGTTATCCAGTAAAAGCATATTATCCATGGAAATGCATCACTGTATGATATTAAAATTATGTTAGCTCTCATAAACTATCTGGATTTATGGGTTGAAATAAACATGTTGTGTTAAATTAAAGTCTAAATTATGCTTACATGGCCCAGTTAAATCTACCATATTGCCTCTTTTACAATACACATATTAATAAAAATAGAATTACAAAGAAAAGGAAGAAATTAGGCAGAGTTAATGGAAAACAGCCACAAGCATAGGTTATTTTGTCAGTAACACATTAAGTTGGTCTAAATAACTCTAAATAAGTTATCTCTTCATAAAACTAACCTGTATGGTGCAACCTGTATGAATGTGCTATACATAAATCCCCACTTCACATACTACAGCGTTCTTCCCAGGTGCACCAGGATCGAGGTCTCCACAGTGGTCTTTAGAAGCTGTGACCTCCAGAGGGCCTAATAATCAAGCCCAGAGCAGCTGCACTGAATGTCATGAACATCCTGTTATTTATTGTATACAAATTACTTACATATGTTCACCACTGCCTTGCCCTCCACGCTCTCATTTGAGCCCGTACGTGTAGAGAGGACAGTTGACAGAGTGATAGATTTACTCTCAGCTGTATCCACGACAACTTTGCATCTCGTTTCCCATCCATGTTTGCAGGTTTAGACACATAAACAAGTTCCGGATATATATGCATACGAGATGTTTGCTGATTCTGGTCCAGTTTTTTGATCACACCTTTAGATTCAGCTTGACGTCAAATCACACATAAGTGGAGGAAGCACCTTCACCTGGCTAACCATCGCATTCAGAGCAGCCTGTTGTTATATGTGCCTTTTAGTGAGCATCACTCTACAACAGGGGCATGTGATGAAAGTTCTGAATGATAAATGAAGAAAATGATAAGATT
>KV751321.1:11649374-11660616 GCA_001698575.1 Mola mola
TGGCTGTAATGAGAAGCAGACAGGAGGAACCCAGAGCTGCTGTTGTTGTGCGCAGGTTTGCTTTGGATTCCCCTGTAGGCTACAGAGCCATGAATATTTAAATAGGAAGGGAACTTCCTCTAAACATCAATCAAAAGCCCATCTATTCAATTACTGGCCTCAGATCTGAGATGTTCAACCAACAGCAGCTTCTGATGAGGAGAAATTCTGCCTGTGGCCTCAGCAGCCATGTGGACAATAAGTCAATTACAAACAGCCCCTTGATAGCAGGCAGACTTGAACAATCACTGGTTGATTATTCAGTGACACTGCACTTGGAAGAAAGACGCAAGAAGTTTTAGTCTATTGAATGAGGATCAGAAAACAGAAGAGGAGTTGCAGTAAAGAAATATAATCCCCTTTCTCAGGAAAAAAAAAAAAAACAACTTATGAAAGTTTAATGCAATTCAATATTTTCTCATAAAGCACATTGAATAGGCTCAAATTCAAAGGCAGCTTTCTCTCCCTGACCACATTTCAACCTTGATAAAGGCCAGAGGCTCACACTGTTTCTTTTGTATGAGAAAGAGAAAGAGAAAGCACAAGAGGGAGAACGTGTCTGTGCGTGTGTGTCAGACAGAAAGGGAGAGAGTGGTCGGGGCCGACTGATCACATACACAAGCAACAAATGTAAAATAAAAGTACAAGCAGAGGAGGGAGATGAGAGCAGACAAAAACAAAATAACACCTCTGGACACCTGTTCAAAGACATTCTAGCGGGGCCCTGGCACGAGCAAACGGTGACTCACGCTGGAACAGGATCAGTTCATCTGAGGTGTGTCACTTAGCACCTCGGACGTCTCTGTCAGGGGGCGCCTGCACACAACCGTCCCCCTCCTCTTCTTCTCTTTCAACCGCAACAACGGCGCGGCCTGCAGAGAAGCCGCGCTTGACACAAACCTGTCTTCGGCTAATGAGAGCCAGACACATCAGCCTGAGTGCTATTTCTGGCAGCCGGCACTGGTCGTCTAGAAAAGTCAGACTATGCAGCAAGGCCAGACGGAGAACTACTAGAGCAATTTTCATGTAACTACTATTGTGATTAGCTGATATTTATGTTCGCTTTTTGTATAATCTTTACATTTTGACTTGAGCTAGTCAGGGATCAGTCGTTGTGCCCTGCAGCAGATGCTTGATTAGGACTTACAAATGTAAAAAAAAACAAAAAAAACAAAACAGGAATTTATAGAACGGAACAGCAACAAATGACCTGTGAGGGTTTGTGCATAAACACTGATTTATGTAACTGTTGTGCAAGTTTGACACTTAAATGCTAAATGAAGCTCCAGCCAATAGATTATTAGTTTATCTTAGCAGACAGACTGAATGCAGGGAGAACCTGTTTGTCTGGTTGCATGAAAAAGATGAAAACATGTCGAAGCATTATTTCGCAGGCGCTTGTATTCGCAGTCTTTACGCTACTCAGTTGCCTGCAGTAGCTATAATTATTTATAGTTATTTATTTATTTGTTCTGTCCCGCTGATGTTGTTGGATGAGTTTGTTGCCGGAGCTGCAAAGTTGCTGTTGCGAAATGTATGTGTGCAACTTTACATTGAGATTGTTTCATCACGAAGAGACTTGATCGGGTATGAGCTTAATCAGAGCTGATCCAAAAACAAACTGCACTTTCTTTATCAATGAACTTCTCCAAAACACAGCGTGTATGTAAGATCAGGTCGACTTTGTGAGAGTTTAAGTTTGCATGACATTGATCCAAGCGCATTGCAGAGAGCCACTAAACAGATGATGATAAAATATTGTCAGGGCCGGATCTGCAACGCATTAGAGCCTCACTTGGAGCAGCAAATGAAAAGCGTTGCCCCTACATTGAGGGAGCTGCTGGGGAGGTGAATCATGCTCCTCAGGAGAAATCAAAACCACTCTTTTCCCACTGGCGCACTCACAGTAACTCACCGGGCTGTCAATCCATTTTAATCAAATTACAGTTATTTTTCAAGACAGTCTATTTAAAAACTGGACTGACATGTGTCTGAGAGGCTGCTGGTTTCATATGCCGAAGGCTGCTTTCAATCACATGGGCGCAATATTTCTTTGTCTTTGGAGCTTTGCTTGAAAGTGAGTATTGACTGTGAGTATGAGAAGAGATGAGCTCAGAGATGAGTCGGGGGGAGGGGGGCCCTTGTTGGCAGCATCACATCACGAGCGTGAGAAGAGAGAAGGATGGTAAACATGGCTCAAATCACGCGAAGCGGGGGATTGTTCGGAATTGAAAAGAAAAAAAAAAGAATGTTTGTTTAGCGCATTATAGACCCTACAGGAAATATGCAGGATATCAGGAATCTTGGGATGCTCTGCTCCAGCCAATGACAACCGATGTTTCATGCAATAGCCTCTCCTGTGTAGAGCAAGTAAACATCAAGCAGTTAAAAACCCCAAACTGTGTTTCTGCGGTCTGCAGATGTCAGCATAAAGGAATGGGGAGTGAAGTGAGCCTGGAAAATGTACTGTAGGTTCCTGTCGTGAGTGATGAAAAGCAGATTGCGCCCAAAAAAGTATTAGATAAGTAGCTGATAATGTCATTTATCCCAAAGGTGGGACGCGGTTAACAGCCACTTACCATCAAAGTGTGGAAAAAGAGAGATCATGGCTCGTTCTGGCAGTGCCGTGTTCAAATTCCTAATGTTTATTCCATATTGTTTCTCCTGAGCGTCGTAAACGTGTTACAGGCCGTGCAGGCGCAGTGGCCTGTCCTGGCGCTGTATCGCAGGATTCATCTAAATTGCCGGGCCGCTCAACACCTTCACACAAATGGAACTGTTAATGCTACGAACAGGCTCCACAAAGCCTGCAGCGCTGCTTTCTGTCACTTATTCACTTTTTTAGTTCATGTTGATCAGCCCAGTTTAAAATATCTGTTAATACCTACTGGGGGTGGCACTGTTATTGTGAATAATGCGCCATTTTGGGGTTAAAATTTGGCTGCTGACAAAACTATGATAAATACCCTCACTTTCTGAGAGAAATCAGACCAGCCGGTGCCTCTACGCATGTTGAGGCACAGGAAACGGTCAGTTGTCGCTGAAGTCATAAATCCAAGCCGTGAAAGTATTAGATGTTATTTGAACTGTGCATTTTTCTTCATGGTTATTATTTGGTTTAATTCTGTTTTATAGATCCGAGCGCTTTTTTTTTTTTTTTAAACTGCTTACCTTTGATAAAACAACAGAAAACAACAAGAACAACTAAAATTGAATAACAGACGTGTAAAATGAATGGCTTATTGGTAAATTAGAAGCATTAAAGGGTTATTCCACTACGACAGTTCAAATTCAAGCTCTTTGCTTTTTCATTTTTTTTGTGTTTTGTGCCATTACATGCCATTGTAAGATAGACGGGAGCAAAAACAGGAAAGGAGGGTGAAATGTGGGAAGATAAGCATTAAACATCCCCAGCTAGAAGCAGCCGAGGACTTTGATTGCAGTTCACGGTTGGTGCACTAGCTTATATGCCATCAGGTTGTATGAAAGACACCTTTAAAGGCAAAAAAAAAGGTGAGAAAGCACTCAGCAGAATCCCTACCTGCACCACCTGCCTGAAGTTGCTCTCGAAAAAAAAAATAGCCAATGGTCTGCTAGTGTTTGCTAAAGTAAGGTTTTGTTGCATTGTAACTACTATGGTGAAGTGTGTGTTCTGGATCCATCCAAAAAAGTTAAGTGTTGTTCATTGTGCTGATATCTACCTATACACACACTCTCACAAAATTGCCTTAAAATTCATGGGTTATTTCCTTTTTGTTTTTTTGTTTTTTTAAGCTGACCCAAGACACACACCAAATTCCATCCAAATCCATTTAAAACTTGTTGTTATGTTGGTTAAAGACAAAACATCCTCCTTCCACCTATATCCACCTATACTTTCTTACAGTGACCCGTTAACCATTAATAAAGCCATTTTCTCTTAATTACATTTTAAAAAAACAAATGATACACTCATAGTATATGAAATTGAAATAGTGCACTATAATGTGGTTCATTTTCATTGGATTTAGATGTGTGTAGCCTTATTTATGTACATTTTCCATGATTTGTTTTCATACCCTTTCATCATCCCATCTTGATTTTTTTTACAGAGTGATGTTGATCAAAGTCCAGCGGGTTGTACACGCTCCCAGCGTGGCTGAGAGACACCAATGACCGGAGTGCGGCTGACTTTCACCAGCCGGGCCCTCTGTTTGACATTGTGTTTTTTTTAACGAGAGCCAGCTGTCCACAGCATCAGCATTCAGCTTCATACCAGCATTAAAAAAAACCCCACACAAAACATGAAAGTTAGTGCCTTAAACATGTCCAGATTCCTCCGCACAGCCATGAGCTGCACTGGCGCACTTGTCAACATCACAATCAATGGTGCCTGTGATCATCAAGGGTGGAAATGAGTTGTTAGCATTGGAGCGCACACACACACACGCACATAGGCGGACAAAACTTATTATTTTAGTGCTAATTTGTTTGCAAAGTCCACTGCTGCTGCTACACGTTCCATGTTGGGCCAACAAATGGATTGAACAGATATTTAGAAGAGTTGTGAGGAATAATGATCTCTGACGCCTTCTGTCTAAATGAACAGGTTTGTTTATCATTCTCAGTGTGAACCTGATGTTTCTATATGAAGAGGGAAGACAGCAGACACACGAGTTCATTCCTCGACGAAAACCACGAAAACCTTTGCTGATCGTTAGATTTTAAAACATGAAACCACATTTGAACCACATTATTTAATGTAAAAAAAGACATTGGTATCATCCTCCTTTCCCCTCGTCCAACCTCTTAAAAATCCGCCCATGGGCTGCTGTAATTTTATCTAACTACATAATGTATCAGTGTTACACAATGTTAAGCTTTTTCTTGCTGTCAAGAGACTAAAACCATTCCTGCACCACATGATTTACTCTGGGTATGCCCTGGATAAGCACTGAAGCTGTAGAGAAGTGGGAAGGGGTTAAGTATTTTCAATTCTTCTGTAATCGACACACACATGTTCTCCGCTCACTGGTGCCATCACTATTAACCGATCTTCACAAAACACTAGCAGACAAGGCCTGATAGTGCTGTGGAATCACTGCTAAAAAAGACACAAAAAATATATTAAACCTCAGTAAGATTAATCAAATGTTAATGGGCACACTTTACATGAAATTCATGGTTTATAATCTATAAAAAAGACCTCTGAACACATTTTTCACTGCTCTCATCTCTGTCACACAAGTTAATTTCAACATAATGAGGAAGCAGAGGTGCTGAAGTACGGTGTCTGCACATCAATTAGGCCTGCAGTTGTTTCCCTTTGTAGCATAACTGCCACTTTGCATGGCATCATCTTATTAACACCTCCGAATTATAGCTGCAGATGTGTTTACAGTCTCAGCCCGTGCCTCGTGGAAGTCTTTTCCTCGGCAGGAAAGCGCCGAGGACGCTCTGTTCTTTCTCCTGACAGTATCCGTCCTAACGTCCCCTGTGTGGATTCCATCTGAACCCGACCCCTGACCCTTCCCCTTGTCCCCGAGTCCCTCCTGCCGTCCATCCTCCTGGGTACACGCTGACCTGTGAACTTTGCCTCGACTCTGAGGCCCGGCTACCGACCCTGCACGCTGACTTCACAGGAGAAAAGAACACTAGACGGAAGGTTGCCCCTCATCACTAGTCACGCCCCGGGGGGTTGGTGCTGACGTAGTATTGTAGAAAAGCTGACACCAGATAGCAATTTAAAAGTCTCAGCTGTTGCATTACGAGACGATTTTCGCTGTAGCACAAGCTCATATAACACCGGATTGACCTCCGTGAAAAGACAGAATCCCAAACTTCCTAACTTAATTAATTGGTATTGGGTCACTTGGGTCAACATGTGTTTATTCTCAGGAAGGAGCATTAAGGGGATTAACACTAATCAGAGGGGTTTATAAGCAGCTATTACCCATCTGGATGGTACTTTCCTGCCTGATCTCTTCACTTTGTGCGCCTGTGGAGAAGGAAGTTTGGTTTGGAAAGAGGGATCCGTGTAATAATTCCTCTGCTGACGTTTTCTTTGTAAACACAAACACACTGGACCTCTTGCTTACCTTTGACCCAAACTCCACCCAAACTCCAAACACAGGCAAGTCCTTCGAACGAAGCATGTTTTGTGTCAGGACAGTGAGTGATTCTGTAGGTTACAGGTCACAGGATTCAGCGGGACTCTCCTTGCATATGTGTTCTTAAACACACAGCAACCAGATATTTGGCAAATCTGTGCAATTCTGTTTCAGAGAGGTTTAGTTTTTTGTCATATTCTTGACGTGAATATCTCCACTTTATACCGCTACTAAATTTAAATGGGGAAAATTCTATATTATACATTTATGTGACTTACAAATACTAGTTACTTGTTACTTTGCACATTCAATCGTAATTCAGTACAGAGCAACAGCGTCCAGTTATAAGCAGTTACAGTTACACCAATTAATAATATTCTGCATCACATATATAATTTTATAATAAGCTACGATAATGATAATGCATAGTGCTAGTAAATAACACTGGAATTCAATGATTTGTTCCTTTACTTTTCAAACTTTAAAAACATGTCCATGTTTTCTTGTACTTTCCTGGCTGCCATTAAACATTCACTGCACTAACCCTGAATCATTTCACAGTTACCTCAACTTTTCTTTCAATGTCGAGAGAACTTCTTGAAGTTTGAGGGTAACCTGGACACTATGTTTTATAAGTTAAAACCACATGCTCCTTTTTTTTTTTTTTACACTGACATAAATAAAGATGGATGACGTGTCAACACTTCCATCTCTTGCACAAAAATGAAGCCAAAATATGACATCATTTGGTGCCGGAGTCCAGTAGCAACTGGGCAGTGGACCCGCACCCGCCGAATCGCAAGCGGCCCTAGGTTGTCAATCATCACATTTCATCCTGTTTTCCTGGCATCAAATAACTAATTAACATCACACTGATCAGAAAAACTATACACTTAAACATACGACAGCAGGGTAACAACTGCAAAAAAAAAGACAAAAGATTTTATTTTGGTAAGTTCTACCTTATATAATTAAGGAGCTTAGGCCCTTCTGCACCACCAGGGAGCGATCATGACGCTCTGGCTTAACTTTTGGGGAGCTCTCATGTCGTCCATCTTCATATGCGGTCAATCGTCTTTTACAGTCAGTAACTTTCACACGCGGCATTAAGAAACACAGTAAATCTTTAAACAATCATTACACTGAGAGGTGACTCGATGTTTCATAATCGTCTCCTCCACTATATTTGCAACAAAATGACTTCAGAACTGAATCATAGTTCTCTGACATGGTGTCAACATGAATAAAGATGATGCGACTGGAGGATGGCTGGACTGTGCGCCATTGCGCCGGTATGCCTCGTGAGCTGCTAGCTTTGCTCAAATGAAATAATTCTTTGGCGGCAGGATTGTGCCGCGAAGAATTGTAAAACCCGAGATTGTCTTCCTTTTCATTTACAAGAAAGAAGACAGAAAGCTTTTCTGGGAATAGAGGCTAAAGACAATCAAGTGGAGAGTCCCTGTGGAGGAATGTGGACAAAAAGCAATTTCTGACCACAGGCAGAGAAAACAAGCACAGTATCTGTCTGTCCTTGGATGTTTGGTCCTGTTGCTTTTTAGGTTGTACATCAAGCTTATGAAGCCCTGTCAACCTTTAAAGACCGGGAAAAGAACACTAAGCTTGTCAACAGTGCAGCAGATCTACAGCTCGTGTAATGTACGGCACGCATGTTCTCAGGTCTGCTCTCTGTTCTGGTCTTCATTAGACTTGGACTGAACGTCTTTGCGGCCTGACAGAGAGATCCTTTCATGTGTCCCCTGCCTGGTCCCACCACTCACCAGAGCCTAAGCAGAAACATGCCACTGCCCAGGGCGAGGTCAGATCTCTCACCGTGCCACGGCATTAAAGACACACGGCCTCTCCTAATGGAGGGAGGGTGGGGGTGGAAACATTGGTTATTTCTCATCAATCTCACAGACAATATATATTCCATCACATCATATTGAAGGAGCGCAACTGGATGCCGTCCATGTGGTACTAATCTGGAGCGAACGCCTGGCTCGGCGTGATGATCTCACTGACCCTAAGCTCACTGGAGAGCAAAAATCTCAAATTGTTCAGGTTACAGTCGGTGTCCAAAAAGGGGAAAGTCCATCTATTCCCTTTATTTTGCCTTGACCTATCAGCAACTCCCCCCCCGTTTGTCAAGGAGCTGCTCTGTCAGCTGCCGCCGGATGACCCATAAAAGTGGCTTAAATTTGATAACGGTGATGCACGGCTCATTGCGGTGTTAATCTGCAGAACGGGCGCCGAGGGGTCAGTGGAAACGGGTGGAAGGAACAGCCCATCTTTGTCCCGCTGCTCTCAATGGCCTCACTGTGTTGTTCTCAGTCCGAATGGAGCGACGGCTAATGTCAACCAGAAGATGGGTAAAATACTTTATTGACGGCAGTTATTCAAACCCAAACGAATAATAAAAATTCACAGAAATACATGTTTTTATGTGAAAGCAACATCCTCTGCCTGACTTTCACAAGAGGGATGTAACGCCATGCAAAGTGAATAAGCCCTCACTGGCCTTGTACCATCAGAGACAAAGCTTTTGTACTGACGACTGGCCTATTATTTAGTTGTTGCATTTTTTTCTTCTTTCTTTTATGCCCTTGGAGACTTGGACGTCTTGCAACATGCCTCAAAAGAGGCTGGAGCTCTTTTTGTTTTGAGGTTTTCACACTTGAGGGCCACGGTATTTGGTGTGTTCAGAGAGAGACTGTGACAGCCTGAAAAGCGAGAGGGGCTGGGCCGGCTCGCACAGAAAGGAGCCTTAGCTAAACACTGGCCCGGCTCCTAGAAAAAAGGAGAGGGATTAGTGTGCACAGACCAAGAGGAACTAATCTCCTGTGACATAATAGAACTGTACACAAACAACGTCCCTGAGAAGTGAGTGGTGAAGCACTGGCTGAGTGAAGAGGCTGAGCGTGTGAAAACAAGGCTCTGAATTATTTGTCGCTCACCGTGGTGAGAGCAGGCCTGGTCTGTGAACATCTGGAGAGCAACATCTCTTCATAAACACCACACACACAAATATACAAACGCTGCGCCCATTTCTCATGGGCACAAACAATATGGTGCGTTGTTTCCAACTGAAACCCATCAACCTCTAACAAAAGGACAGGATGAGAGGAAATGACTTGTCCGTGCGGGGACCCTCATTTTCTTCAAATGTGTCGTTGGTAAGGCAAATTGAAATATCAATCTGAATACAAATTGTGGCTCGGGGGGGATAAAGAAACCGAACACATGGACAAAACGCATCAATCTGAGGCTGGGAAGCAAACTGCAACAATTAGAAAGGACCAGTTATTCTCAGCAGCTCCTACTATTTCTCTCTGAGTCAAGTGATAACACAAATCAAATCGATTTCTTCTTTACGGACACGTATTTATTTTTGATCTTAACTCAGTTAAAATGTTGGACATATCCCATGTCCTATCCCATGGAAGACAAGTTTTACAGCTTATACTTTGATTTTACCGTATTTTCAATAAAAGGCAATGCTTGCTAATCGTGGACATCTCGTTACTCATCACCAATATAAAAGGTGAATACACTGTGGCTGTCTGTAATCATCAGCGTTCAATTTTTTGGACTGCAAGCACGAGGCCAAACGACTGGCACTCTCTCTCATCAAGACGAGACATGCACATCCGGCTGGTCTTTGTCGTCTCCATCAACATCAGAGGCTGATGAAAGACGTTGTAGGAACAAGCCATCCCGTGACTCTGCGTACAGGGCTCCTGTGGCTGGTTGTTGTTTGAAGAAAATGGAAGAAAATCAAAAGAGTAAATGTTTCAATCACAGACGTATGAGCTTTCAATCTATACAGTATCGTGGAAGTCCAAACTGGTTAAACAGATAATTAAGCTTTCTTACCGTACAGTGGTTGTGTTAAAGACAAGAAAATGCTCATTACAAACAAAGGCAAACATACATATTTTTTTTATTTATTGTTTGGGACAAGCAGTGATACTATCAGCATTAATTTTTGTATTTGCGCATATGTCATTAATGGTTTGATAATTGTTTTTTTTTTTAAATAGCTGTTTTGGTACTTTTACTTCTTACCATACTTAAGCGGTGTTGTATTGTTTAGACTTGGTCTCTTTTCTTGAAAGACCCCTTTAAATAAAATGATTCTTCTTGTTAAATTATTGAAAACTTGAGTAAAAGTCGGCATCATGCTGAAAAATCACTTTGGTGAAAAAATATATGATATTACTCATAAAGTACATAAAGTAAATTTAAATATATTTGCATGTATGCACTGTAAACACTGTATAGGATTGTTGAATGGTCATTTATCAGACTATGTAACTACTGATGAAAATAAATTAATGTAAAAACATGCAACTTTGGCTCTGGTGCAGCATGTAATCTGCAAAGTATCTTGTTATTAAATAAATTTAGTGGAGTGGGAGCTAAAGTGGCAGAAAGTGGTACAAACACAACAGCACATGTCTGGTAGAAATAAACCTCTTCATTATGAAACAAATGATTCATATATATATATCAATATAATAAATGTAGGTACTGTTTGTGTTCATTTGCATGTCCTAAAAATGTTTTCATTCATCATGCTTGACTAAGAGCTTCTGGTTTGAATACAAAAATCCCGTATTCAATACAAGCAGGCTCAATTCTCACAGTGTCTCTCTTTATTTTCTTATAAACATTTCCACTTTTCATTTTATGAGTGTGAAAGGCTGCTGAGCGCAGGAGGGATTTAATGCTTTTCAAACATCCAAGTGCTGTGAGAAGCAGAGCATTATGTTGAGGGGTGCCCGACCTTGGAGATGGTAAATTCACTCGGCCAGCAAAGCTCCATGTCCTGTTTATTTACACTCGCGGAGCACATGTTTCAGGCTCCGGCGCCGATTAGTGAATATGCTGTACACAGTCGACTGTGATGGGTCTTACAGCCAAAATAAGCAGCAGTAACTGCCAAATACTTGAGCGCTGCTAAACAGTTGTCTATTTACACCTCACAGCAGCTTCGATTAAACAAACAGCAACAGGAACTGGCTAAGGATTATTTTATTACTTAGAATTTTGTACAGTTTCTACCATGGAAAAATAACATGTAACATAAGGCTGTATTTACAATGCCATTTCTA
>KV751321.1:11660708-11679353 GCA_001698575.1 Mola mola
AAACTAAAACACACACATAAAAACATTCACATTCACACACATCCAAACCAAACTTTGTAACACACACATAAATAAATATAGACATTCACTGACTGTTCCACGACAAATATTTCTACAGCCAAAAACATGTACAATTCATCATTTCCACACGAGTTATAATTTCATTAATAAACATTACATATTACTCCCAATATAGTTCTTTGTTAATCTGTTAATGAAATATTGCTAACATAATGGAAAGAGGTAACACAGACGTCATTTCATGCCAACGGAAGGCTAACGGTTGTCATGCAAAACCATTACGAGCTTTCAATTTGAAGCAAGTAAGTCATTTACAGCTCAAAAATTAAATGCACTACATGCAACATACTAAGTGAAATATTCTGGGTTAGACAACGATGACTTTAGTTACATTATCAGTACTGACGGTATGCCTAAGCGCCTCTTTAATGGGTAACACAAAATAAATAGACGGATTTCTACTTTTTCTTTCTTCATGAATAAACAGTTGACGGGCGGATCTTACATTTTACCACCAACTTCAATCAAGCTGACTGTGACGTTCTTTAAAGCATTAATTGCTTTTCATTGAATTTTTGTTTTGTGGTTGCCATGTACAATGTGGTTCCCTATTTTTACATTTCATGACTTCCTTAAGTTCAAGGGAAAGCTGTGCACTGACCAATGCAGAGTATGTGACTTTGCAGTATTCATTTCGCTGTAAAGACAGACCAACCCGTCCTGGAGACATGCATCAGTCGAGAGAGAGTTGACGAAGGAATAGCTGATGTGTCGTGGAGCCCGGTGGAGGGGAGACCCACAAGCAGGAGGGTCAGTTCATGGACTGGTGTGCTGTGTTAGTGTTTGGTTCCACACATTCCTTCCCTGGCAGACAGGAGCAGAGAGCCACTGGTACTTCTCCCTGTTGGGTTGGAGCTCTTGACTTGTAGCTCAGTGTCTCTCTACTGAGGGCTTCTGGTGGTGAGAATGGTGCTGCCGGAGCCTGGGTCCTAGAACAGTAAGAGATCTGTCAGATTCCACCTCAGTGATTCAGATCTCAGTAATAACTGGCCACTTTTATACAGTACCCACGTTCTTGTTATGTTAAGTGCTCCTGCTGATGCATAACAGTCTTTCAACTACTATCTATTATATAGGTCAGACACGGGCCAATCTGGTTGATCTGGCCTGTGACATGCTCAAAAACAAACAAACAAAGGTGAACTGTCCGAGAGAGGTCCTTGATTGATTAAAGGATAATTCTAAAAGTTACATTTTTTGGGGGGGGTGGATTCCAGTCAGTACGGTTACATATTGTAACCCTGGTTCTAGAAGCAAAGGCAGTTAGCCACCAACACAGTTGCCATTGTTACTGACTGAATTTGAGGTGACGTCACAAGCCATCCTTCATGGTTGGCTGTTTATATGTCAATAATTCATTTTTGGGGTTACTGCGACACCCTTATGAAACACGTGTGTCTTACACAAAAGATCAATCAAATATTTCAAAAATAACACAACACAAACTTTTCAATTTTTACAAGTGACACAACAGATTCGCTGAGTAGATTCATTCCAATTTTGTTCAGCAATGTCTGGAGAGCCCTGTCAGTGACAGGAAGTAAAAAGATTAGATTTAAACAGTATCTTTACAGTTACTGCGAGTCCAAAAGAATCGGGTACCCAACTCTCCTCTCCCCTCCGGGGTTAGGAGGGGGGGTTCAGTGTCTCCTGGCTTCCATAGGGGTGATGTGGTAAAATGAATAATTTTACAAGTCAACCGTAGAGGATGGCAAGCCACCAGCACAACCACACATTATGTCACCACACCTCGAATTCAGGGGGAAACAATGGCAACTGCACAGGCTTGTCCTGTTCCGTTGCCATTGTATAGCCTTGTTGGCTAATTCCTAGCAGCCAACTCCATGCCTGAGTAATTTTCAAAAAGAAGATATATTTTGTGAAGTTTGTGATCCTCAAAATTTGGGGAAATAGGGTTTAGGATGACAAATACCACAATTCTCCTTTATGAGGCGGTCAGTCGACCGTGGCTCTAATGTCACCCCTCCCGGCTGGTGGAGTGTCATTCAGCACTAGGTCGGTTTTGAGCTTCTTTAATAAGCTGTGATATTGGACAACAACAAACCGCTTGCACATGCGACTAGTCAGCTGTTGTGAAAATTAGCTGTTGTGGGTGGTGGAAAACGTAGGACGCACTTAAAAGAGTAGTTTGTGAGTGCTAAAAAAAAATAAACTGGCCCAATTGTTGCCCTCTGCCTACTGAAAATAAATGGTTCATGAATCCTTTTGTACATCCTCTCCTCCTGCTGAGCTAAACAGGACTAAATATGTCTTTTCTGTAAAACATGCTGACCAACACAAAGAAATGTGGCTGAAGCTCAGCATTATTTTTCTTGCTTTCTTGAAATATCTGACTCTTGAACTGCTAAATGCTCCACTATGATTACCAACTAGCCATTTGCTGCTCTGTAAGGAGAGCACTGACGGTTTCTTAAGTTCTTTTTTGTTTCTTTTTTCTCTTTTTTTGCTGAAAGCATCTGTCTGAGAGCAGTAAGAGTGAACCGAAACGGAAAAGCTGCGGGCCAGAAGAACAAATCAGTGAGTTGAAAGATGCCAAAATGTTCTGCAGAACTCGTGAGAACTGCTCTAACTGCACTACAAGTAGGCATGCAACTCACTGTTCATATTAAGATTATAGAGGAATAGTTTTGTCACGACAACCATGTTTTACCTTGTTTAAAACCAAAAAATCTGCTGTTTTTCTGGGAGGTTGTGTGCCAGGCTTCTTCTTGGCTCTGAACAGTTTCCAGGCAACATGTTATTTCCTGAGCTTGTGAGGTACAAGTGGGTGGATTTTGTTACAGCTGGACAGAGCCAGGTTAGCCGTTTCCCAACCTTGTCTTCAGTCTTTGTTCTACACTAGCTGCTGGCTGTAACTTTACATAATGCATCGGCAAAAAAGTAGTATCGATCTTCAAACGGACACCAGAAAGCAAATTAAATCATTAGCTAAATGGAAGACCTACACTAAGCCGTTAACACTCGATGAATCAATAGTCCCAACACAAACTATAGAGGTAGTCAAAAAAAAAAAAAAAAATAGATGGACATGTTAAAGTGATACAATTCTGATACAATTCTTAAATTTGGTAACACTTTCAATATGGGGAATTTAACATTAGTTATTAAAAAGCATTTATTAATCATGTAGTCACTTAGTAACAGCAAGCTATCTAACCCTACCTTAATAAAGCTTTTATTAACCTGAATTAACCATTTATTAATGCTCTTCGTCACCCTTATTGAAAAGCTGTAAACATGTTTCCCTTAAATGATACTTAACAGTAGTTTTAGACAGTTAATAATGTAACAATAGTTTTAAACTCTTAAATAATGTAAGAATTAATGTCTTAGTTAACATGAGTATTATTAAACGATTATTGAAATGAATTGTTAGTGCTTACTACTGTCTTAACTAATGTTAAATAATGTACCTTTATTGTAAACTGAATTCCTCCTGTTTAAAGATAGCAACAGTTGACAGCCACTTACGGTGTTGAGTGACTGGTAATATGTTTGGGGTCTGGAAGGTCTTGACAGTGGCAGGACCTTCTCCTCCCGTTGTTATGACCTGCACCTCCAGTCTGTAGTAGGTGGATGGCCTCAGGTTGGAAACCAAAAGGAAGTTGTGATCCTGCAGAGAGAGGGAGGGGAGCAGCAGAAGACAGGCAATCAGTTAAAATGCAACCGAGCAGGCCTTCAAGAATTGACAGGACTTGATTTTGAATGGGCTGTAAACCAGGGGAGCAGCAGCTGCATGGCAGTCTATGCACAGGACACAGACAAAAACAGAGACTTTGTTTTCATAAGGCTTGCCATCTCTCTTTTCTGCTTCCAGCTTGATAAGGGGTGCGGTGGGTGGTTTTATTTATAGATGAGCTACAGCAGCTGGGAGGTGCAGGCTGAACGTGTTGTTGATGGAGCAGATTATGTCAAAGAGCAGCTTTTTCAGAGCTCTCACTGAGGATGAAAGGGGAAGACATGCAGGCAGATGAAAAGGTAGAGGAGGAGAACTTCCAGCAGAACACAGCACTGCCTCAGATCTGTCCCTGTGTCTGTCTACACACCAACACTTATCACAGGATTCATGCATCAAGGCCGCAACAGTGATCCTAAAATCACCCTCACCTCTGACAGACGCTGTGAAATGAAATGCTGACGACAGATCACACTTTCCTATTGCAAGACACACTTTAGCCACCAAACATAGAATAGTATACCATTCTGTATATATTACATTCCACCATTCAATATACCAAAGGAATGGTGCCTGTGGTATACAAAAACTCCTCAGCACTGGAAAACAGCCTTTTGCTGTATATCTATAACAGAAAACATCGAACTGACTTACTGGAGGCAGAATCTGGGACTGGGAGATGATGCTGTTTGGCAGGCTGTTTTGCCGGCTTGCAGTGGTGATCTCAGCCCAGGTGACCTGGAAGCCGGTGATCCGCTGATGGGGAGCCACCCGAGACACACGCCACAGGAAGTTGCCAGTGATGTTTCCCTCATTAATGGAGAACGAGGCTGTCAGGTTCTCTGGCTTAGCCAGAACCTTTGGAAGCACAAGAGCTGTTTGGAGAAAGGTGGCCCCAATCAGTGTGTTGACAGTAAAGGAACACTTTACTCTCAGATGATATGACTGATACCCCTCTCGTGTTTGTATCCTTACTAGCCAGAGGAAGCAGTTGGTTAGCTTAGCACATAAAACACAATATGAGGAAACAGCTGTCCAGACTCTGTCCAAAGGAAACATAACCCAGTTACCAGTCCCTCTGAGGCTCAATAAATAGCATGTTTTATAAAGTATGTTATAGATATTTTGGTTTCAGTATTTCAGAAAATGCTTCAGTGTTGAGTTTCTACACATGGGCCATTTGTCTTGATGAGGTCATACGATGCAACTTGATGGGAAAGAGGAAACATCAGAAATAAACACCCACACTAACAACATTCAAAATGTTTTTGCAAATGTCTGGTTATATGGAGTACTCCATTTTTGGAGTAATTTCAAATTTAAATGCATTTTGTGACAGTTTAGATCCTAAAAGAACAACAAATATGGGCCTTGGTTGGAAAACAAACTAGAGCGCTCCTTTAATTTTGTGCAAAACCTAAAATTTAAACTGCTGTAAGACTATTTCTAAGCACAGCGCAGTGACTTCCTGGAGTCTTCACCGTGAAAAAGACTTTTAATAAGAAATAACGTGTCACCTGTAGAGCTGCTGGTTTGTGTCCTGTCAGCTTTAGACGGAGCCAGGCTACTTTGTGCTATGCTAATTCGCATTTACTACTATTTACTGCACCGACAAAAAAGTGGACTCTCTTTCCACCAAACTCCTGGCAAGAAATCGAATCTGTGCAATTCCCAAATGTCAAGCTCATCCTGGTCATTTTGATTCTAACACGCTGTGTCTGCACAAATCCAATGCCCTTTACAAGTCAAACAGCCAAACACTCACCTCCCTCCCCTGGGCAGGGGATGTGTTTGTGAGTCTTGCTCCGGATGGTGGCGCAGGATGGGGTAAGGAAGGTGGTGCTCTCGTCCTTGGAGCGTCTCTTGGACGTGAGCATGTGAACAGTGACTTTGTACTTGCAGGAGAACAGCAGGCCTGGCAGGTTGATGTAGTTCTCCTGAGCCAAGAAACGCATTATTCAGCCCTGATGACTTTGACATGTCACCCAGGTCAGGTCCCATGGAGCTTCAGAGATAATTAAATACACAGCGGCCCAGGCGGATCACATTCCCACTAAGTCCTCAGAAACATGCCCCAGATTTAAGACAACTTTGAACACTCACATGGTGATGGTTAGACCGCTATTCTTCTATAGGACTCCCAAAATAAATGATTTTTATATCGCTTCCACATGTGGCAATACAAAAGAAGAACTTAATTAAGAAGCAACAACCAAAGTAGATTTCTGTGTAAGATGAAGAGACAATAGCCTGTAAATCCTGAATTCTGTGCAACAATCTTAAACTCATTTCAATCTGAAATCATATATTATTCTAAGAAGACATGAGTTCCGCTCGTCTTACGGAGGAACCAACAAAAAAGTTGCACTAGCTGGGGGATTTAGATCTTGAATTTGTAATAAAGTCTTTCTACACTAACAGGCAGTCTCTTGAGAAAGGGTGTGTGTATATATTCCCTCAGATATGGAGCAGCTTTGATTAAAAGTGAATGAGGCCCACATAAAAGCACCAGCCTGGAATCCTTCCCAGTGATCTATAGAAAATGGATGTACATTTCCTAGCAACCAGAGCAACGGCTTCCAAAGAATGTGGTGAACTGCCAGGCCTCTGCCACCCCATATCAGTCTGAACCCAGACTATTAACCCCCACCCTCTCTTAATGCTTACACAGACTCTCCTGCAACCTAAAGGAAGGTTCCATGCAGGAGCATGGCTGGGGCCGGAGGTGAATGATCCCCCATTCCGGGAAACAATGTTTAAGTAAATATGTTTTATTGGCCAACACGCCACATACCTCACCACACGACTAAATCATAACATTCACAACAACAGCCAATGATTTGTTCAGTTCAAATCGGCTGCGGCTCACTTGATGTAGTTGTTTTCTTTAGCGGTGCTGTCCTTTCAAAGCTTCGGACAAAGGTTTAGATACGTGCTTTGCATAGCACAGAGCTTCTGATCAGGGTAGCTCGGTGCACTGCGCTGTGTGATCAGACATTTGCTTGAAAGGTGTGTATAAAGGCTGCTGGAGACTAACCTGTGTGACTGATTTCTCTGGTCCCCGGGTCTCATTGTGGCTACAGTCCTCCGGCATCCACTGGACATGGTAGCGACTAACAATTGGGTCTGAAACAGAAAGAGGATGACATTATAAAATAGTCATATTACACTAATTGAAGAGTAAATCCTATTTTCAGAGTTCACTGTAGTAAAAGTATGGGTATATTAGGAGCAAAATGTTTTGTGTGATAAATACAAACTGATCAGTAGTCAGAGTTTCAATGCATTAGCAGGTGAGGAAGCACAGTAGAGTGCATACTTCCTGGGCTGGAGAATACTACTGGTCTGTGTTTGCTAAATTTAAGTTTTGTTGCTATATCATAAAATGCTGGTGGAGGTGTCCAAATTTAGAGACATTATTCACTGTATATTTAATTCATTCATGAAGCAAAGTGCCGAATGTTCACTGGTTCTAGATTCTCAGATGGATAATTCGCTTCTTTTTGCTTCATATCAACGAAAACTGTGTTTTCGATTGGCAAAAAAATACTCTAGAACTCCTTTTACTCTTTGGACTAGGCGATTAATAATAACAAAAAAGATGTTAAACCAGTAAATACAAGTTAGGAGTCATACTGATTAATTCAGCCAACGGAATATTGAATTAATACTAACAAGTAAGAACATGTGACACACACACAGGTGACTAGAATTACACCTTAACTTGTATGCTTTAGTACACCGATCAAATTGCAGTTTTCACTGAGGCAGTTTAGTATGATGTCACAGTTTAGTATGATGTATTTGTGGCTAAAAAATGTGACAAATACATTTTCATTGCCCTGTCATAGCTAAAAATGAGTTCAATACATATAGTGACCTCAAATATCATCAGTTCATCTTTGGCTCCAAGTGAACACTTGAGACAAATTCGAAGAAATTCCTCCATAACGTCCCTCAGATATACCAAGTATGTGAATTCCGTTAGATAGCAGTGACCTTGACCTTTGACTGCTGACCACCAAAATCTGACAAGTTCCTCTATGAGTCAGAGTGAATGTTTGTGCCAATTTGAAGAATTTATATCAGTGTGTCGCTGAGATAGTAGCATGAGATGAATTTGAGATGAGATAGTAGCATGAGATGAAATATTGTAAGAATACATGTAGTTAAAAGTCTTAAATACTTCAATGATCACTGTTTCCATTATAGATGTACACGATATCTCCAAAAATAAAACCAAACCTAAAAGCGCGTCCTCCATTGTCTTAGCATTAGTGTATTCACATTGGTTTCCTGTAACCTTGGCATTTCCTTTCTGTTCGCTTAAAGCTCAATTCCCAAATCAAACTCTTCTGTTTCAGCTTTAAGGATTTGTATTCTCATCGGTGGCGTGGCAGCTCTGGTCGTACTGGAACGCGCCAAGGCTCAAGGCAGCAAGCTCCAGCAGCAACGTTCGCTCCGTTGCTATACAGTAGCTCTATCAGAGTGTTTATGCACCCAATCACCCTCATCTTATGTTACCTGATTTATTATTTATTCAACTGTGTCGCTAGGATATGTGAAATACTTCTCAGATTAATAATTGAGTTATGCTATGTTCGCCCCTCAGCCGGGTCCTGGCTTTTATTGGGTAGATTAAAAGGGACCTTTGAAGGTTTAGACACAGATCTGGCACTAGAAGCCCCTGGGGTCTTTAGAAGCAGAAGAGAGGAGTAACCGGGAAGCGGGAAATGGGGGAAAAAATAAACAAGATACGGTTAGCCGGGTCTGACAGAGAGGGGAAGCGGTGCGTAAAACAAGAAATGGGACATGGAAATCAGGTAGTGAGCAGAACGTCAGCGTGTTTGATAAATCATGGCTGAAAGCGAGCCTTAGAAGTGCCGCCACCACCGGGCTGCTGGGAAGACAGCGATACATTATCTGAGTGGGTGTACAGTAAAGTTTTCTTTTGACTGCTGGCGAGGGGCCAGAGGTACAGGCTGCTCCCGATCACAGAAGCAGTGAGCGCGAGTTTAATCATGACTCCGTTAACCTGTTCCTTTTGTCTGTCACATAAACCAGATGCCCGGGGACTGTAGCACTCCAGGCCATCTGCCTGTCTGTACGTTTACAGTAGTGGAAGTCAGGTTGTCAAGAGTCAAAGCCAAGGTCGTCTCTCAGACTAATGAGGGGCGATGGTGCACACAGCGCAGACCTGCACCGCAAACGACAGACAAAAAAGGAGGCTGGACCAGGATTAGCTCTGCTCTGTAACACTGTGAATCCCTAGCCATGCTTTGTCCCCGCCAGCATCACTCAGCTCTATAAGTACAGGCCAACCTCACTAACAGCTTTGGGCAAATGCCATCCTCCTTCTCTTTCTCACTCTGATTCAGCATTTGGTGTTTCACCAGGCATCTCTTTCAGCCAGGGTTTGCATTCTTGACTCTAAGATGTGGAGTTTGGCTGAGGCGATGACATATATTAGTAACATAACATAGACCAGTGAATGGGACTTGACAGGTTACCCTGAGAGCATGGCTTTCAAGGTTTCCATATTTCCACTCTGGTAGGGTTGAGGAATGGATGCGGCTGGGACAGGCATTTCTATAGGCTGTAACCCCTTGTGGTGCTTCAACCCATGACCATTTCTGTTCCATATGACATCAGGTTGTTGTACTAAAACAAAATGGGCTGCTCCAACCCAAATGTGAGGGCGAGGATCTATTAGATACAGCTGTCAATAGATCCCATGGCATAGCTGAGCTCCGTGTGTTTATTGTTCTTTACTAAACGGTGGCTCTGCTCTCCAGGCCCATGTGATGATTTACGCCAACTTGCTGAAAACTCACATTACATCGCTCCCACAAAGACACACTGTTCCATTTATGTAATTTACACCTCCTGATACCACATTCATATAAAGAGCATTCCATTGTTTGACTGTCAGGGAATCAGTCATAACACTTGGTGTGCAAGAGTTATAGTGATTGATGGACATAATGAGGCGCTACTTGGATTCCAACAACGCTATATAACAGTACAGTAGAGTACATACCTCCCCGGTTCTTCCAGTACACTCGGACCTGCAGCTGGCCATCCTGGTAGAAGGGTGTGCCTACCTCCAGAGGGCCAGAAGGGCGTTTGGCAAGCGTCGAACCAAGAGGAGATATCTCCTCCTTCTTTGACTTGAGCATTGATTTTACTGGGAAAAGAAAGGAGAAATATTTGCTGCTGTAGCTAAGACACAACGGTGATGCTGTTGTGGCAAACTCTCCAGCATGGTAACAGATACACAGATTTCTTTGTGAGATCACAGCAGTCACAACACGTTCTTTATGCATAAGTGTGGTGTAACTTGATGGGTACACACAGCCCCAACACTGCCAAGGTTAGAGGTTCAATTCCCTGTAGAGCCGCACATGCTGAAAATGTACACAGTCACAGCACTGAGGCTCGGTCTGTGTTTCCTAAACACACAGGAACGCCAAATGAATGCAGATGTGCCCTCAGCGCACCTTGGCCATTTCCACTTTTAGTAATTCTCACGATGATTGTTTGCCTGAAGACTCTGTGCAATTAGGGAAAACTTAACTCTTAAGGAATAGAAACAAACAAAAAGAAAATTGGATTCTGCAAAGCTGGCTGGTCCCATATGGACCCGTAATCACAAAACTACAGCTGCATCCCAGTTTTGGTTCAATTTCAGGTAGTGCATGACCCTACATGTGACTCTTTGCAGCTACCATTCCAATTTGGCCGCCACGTAATCTCAGTCGCGCCTTGAGCCACATTAAGATAATTTGGCTAAAGTACATTTAACATAGGGTATATGTCGCACAGGGTCCATGAAAATAAATAAATAAACAGCGTATATATATATTTATAACAAAATTACTAAATTAATCAAAGGGGATTGGCAAATTATCACGTTATAAAAATTTTAATTAAATTGATCTTTTATGATATGCCCCAACATTTTTGGAATCTCATTTGTGATGAAATTTTTGGCTAGATGCAGGTATATTTGTTCCGAAAGTTAAAGGGGGGGGACCAAAGCGACCAATAAGGGACATACATGCCCACGTGCATGCCCAAGAGAGGGTAATTGCTAAATATTAGCATTAGCTCAATTGCCTTAAGTTTGACTAAAAGAATGACAATGCCAAAAATAAAGTTAAACATGGCTAAATCCATGTACAAAGTAACTTTAAAACCTCTGTGGCTCTTCACCTGCTTAATATAACTGCTGATTCCCATCTACGCATCTACTACCGTCACCTCTGTGACTGCATATATTATAGTTGGAGGTCTGTCCCTCACTTGATTGACAGGTCACGACTTCTCAATCAAAACTCTCCCACTGACAACCTCACTGTAACCTCTTCTTTATATTAAACGGGGCTAAAATTCACTTATTAACGACCATTTCGAGCCAGCCGAGTGAGGCAGAAAATCAATTTGGTGGTGGAGGTTATTTTACAAAGAGGCCCATTCATTCAGACTTTTTTTTGCAACCAATGGAAGAACCCCCGGATTTTCAATAGAACGCAGGTTGAAGGCAATTGTGCGTTGGCTTCACTTCTATGAGCCCGTCCCTTCCTTGATGTTCTATATAGAGTCAATGATTCAGGCCCGGCACTGATTTTAGTTAAATGCTAGCGTACTCATAACAAAGCTCAAAATTTTAGATTTAGCCCAAAATAAACAGTTACCACCACTTACACTCAGTACATTAACTTTTCAAGAATTAAAAAGGTCAGTTTCTAGAATTACTAGTTACTTTGGCAGGAATTTGGTTATAAAACATTTTGACACATCAGGGGATTGTAATTCATCCTGGGAAAGACATCAATGTGCATACCAAATTTCAGCAATTTTCACAATCCATCTAATAGCTATTGAGACATTTCCTCAGAAGCACCACATGTCAATCTCATGGTGTTGCAAGAGGAAAAGTCAGAGGATAACTAAAGTGATCAGCTTGCACTCTCTGGAAACAATGAATTCCCATGCCAAATTATGTGCCAATGTGTCAAATAACTGTTGAAATGCTTCATTGAGTAAAAATTGTGATCTTTTGTCTCTGCTACACAAAAAGTCAGTGTAAAAATAAGTAATCAGGGTTCATCCTCTGTGACCATGAGTGTTTACAGTTTTTCAGTGTAGTTGTTAAGGCATCTCAGTTTTGCCTACACAGGCGACTGAATGCTAATCTCCCTGACAAAGGGGAGAATAGCTGCAGTGTTTACCTGACTCATTCTGGGCAGTGCTGAAGCGGAGAGAAGCCTTGGAGCTCTTCAGACGCACCTGACCCCAGTATGTGACAGCTTGCAGCTCCACAGTGTAACTGCTGTTTTGCTGCAGCCCCTCCAGATCTACCCAACTCTGAGCCTGTGACAAGAGAAAACACTTAAATGCTGGCATTACTTTGTTACCACCCTGTCACTTGTCCCATTCCCAGTTCCAGCTCAGCTCGGTCTGGGCCAAACCAGGCTGGAGGGAAAGCCCTGCTCATTGAGAGCACATGTGGACCTGTGGAAGTTGTCGCAGTGAGATAGCCTCAGGTTTTGCGAGGGAGCCATGTTATCAGAGCCTCCCAGGGCTTCCTCACTGTGTTTGGCTTGCAGCATTCCACCGCCAGCATGAGCTTGATGAGTTCTTGTTATTGACTGTGCGTGTTTTGACATTCCTCTACCAGCAGGCAGCTTTCAAAGGCCCCGAGGTGCCAAAGTGGAAACCAGTAGTACATGTGTCAGTAGGTGTCTGGTGTTTCCCACCTGGTGTTTCATCTGCTACACATTTCATAAGCTAATTCCTGAAAAGACTATAGAGGTGTATGTCTAGACGATCTGTCCATCAGCTAACGAAAGGCTCTGCACAGTGGCCGAACCACAGGCATGTCACATCACAAAGATGCTAATCTCAAAGCACTTCCTAGTTAAATGAAGGTTAATTAACACAAAAATATGTGCAGATCGCTCCAAATCATATCACAGTGAAATGCATTAACTTATTATTACAGGAGTCAAGATGTTATCATATTTATGTAAAAACAAATTTGTAGCACTATCAAAGTATTGGTCTGTGGCTTTGAGTTGTCCAAGCAGCCACGTCTAACACTGTTAGCTCTTAGTTTGTGCATTTTTTAAAGCTGTAAACTGTGTTTACTTTACTGTGAAATTTTAAACAGATCACTTCTATGTGACATCCCAGAACAAAAAGGACCATTAAATCCCTTCCTTTTGTTGGGCCAGAGAGTTGACAGTGCTCCTGAATGCCGACTAAACTGTTCCAAGGAAATCAGTACAAATCAACGCTTGTTTTCCTTTAAACGTAATAATGTTATTATTAAAGACAACATGTTTATTGGAAGCTTTCAGCTGGATGCATCTGTGTTTCTGGAAATTGCGATTGTGTAAGGTTAACCGCTTGACTATGAAATTCTTAAATCTGTGGTATAAGTAAGACAAATAAATAAAGTTGTGTACCACTTCAGAAAGAACAGTTGCAGGGGAGAAGATCTAAGCTCTGTAATACCAATACAAATTGAGCTGTTTAAGAGCACAGGCCTGAAAATCATGATGTATCACTGTAAAAGGGCTATTAATCACAATTAATGTGGTTTCTTTCAAGGCCTAACAGTACGCCTAAGAGTGCTTTCATCAGTTTAAGGCATTAAAACAATAAGGAACACATTGCATCAATCTGTGCGTGATGGATCGCCTTGCAAGTATACACAAATAAATGCAACTCGGCTTCTTTGTTCTATTTGTCCGCTGTGGGCCAACACTGATTCTTACGCTGATGTTTTGTAGCCAGAGAGAAAAAGTGCTGAAATAATCCTGGACAAGGCTACTCAGCCTTAGAGAAAGCAGAAAAAATAGGGAAGGAGAAAGAACACATCACTAAGACAGGGTAAAAAGGTTACCCCGTTGGTGGTCTTTCTCCGTTTCTTCTTGGATGGCACCATGGACTTGGTGGGCACAGTCCAGCTCCAGAACACTTTGTAGTGATGTATGGGAATATCGGGCTCCTCCGGCAGGGTCCAGTTCAGACGAGCTGTCACCAGGCCTTCGTTGCCCAGCGTCATGTTGGTGACCTGCAAACTGGTGGGCCTGGAAGGCGCGGAGGGATCTGAAGACATGGAAACGACACTGTAAGCAGAGTTTAGTACCATACATCTGCAGACATTTAGACGGAAGACAAAGAGGTCTCTGGTTCTCGTAAGTGACAAATCTTTGGTCAAGGCATCATGTATAATTTCAGATGTATTACAGGCCGAGACACCTTTCACCATTTTATGGCTAGCATTGCAGTTGAGTAGGGGGACCAGAATGGCACTGTGTAAAGCAATTAGTCTTGCACTGACAATCTGTGGTGAGATGTTATGACAGGTGTCGTGTCACGTCTGTGACAGCATTTAGCAGGACCGAAAGCACAGGTCAGGGGTTAGCAAACACATGCTGCCCACTTTGGTTCCACACTCGACATTCCTGTACTTTAACCCATTTGTGTGTGTCCAGAGTAACCTGGTTGTGAAACTATCCGCCTGTGACCCCATCTGCTGCTGGCTGCTGATGTCAGCCTGACGCAGGGACGCATGCCAGACTATAGGGTATAGCCCTTTAATGAGACAATTAATTGTGCCACGGACGACCTGGTTCTCGTCTTCCTTGGCCAATTCCACCTGAAACACATTTAATCTAATCCAAAAACACAACTGGACATTACCAGCTAGTGCTGGTTGCACAAGATAAATAAGCAATCAGTCCTTACAAATTGCCCTAACAAAGTAGCAATAGTACAAAATTGCAATCAGATGATATGGCCGTACTTTATAAATAACAACGGCATGACAAAATAGGCAGAAGCTCATCAAACCCATGACCCTCACATCAATCTATCAGCGTTCTGGCACTGATTGGCCTGATTGGAGATTACTTTCCATCCCTCCAGCTGAATCCTAATCCCACCTGGTGTCTGGCCCTGTCTGACAGCCATCCAGAGGCTGGGCTCTGGGGAGCACATGTACGATGAAGGCTTGACAGGACAGGTCAGCGCACAAACACACACACACACACACACACACACACACACACACACACACACACACACACACACACACAGAACACACTAACATTTTTAGGTCTGGCACAGGGTTTGCAGCATTTGGCAGAACATACAAAATACTTAGGATGCCTGCCAGATGTCTGAATAAATAACAAAAGTTTGGTAAAGTGTGTTGATGTCCACTGTGCAGTGCAGATATGAATAAAACTTGTGCTCCACACAATGTAGGTATTATTCTGCATGATGTGATATACAGACACTGAACTGCTCAAGGATGAACCGCAGGGCACATGATTCTCCCTCCACATGTCAAACAAACACCGCATCTAAGTTGAATCTGATTCATAATCAGACCGCACTGCATTCACCAGCTGCACCGACGATAAATTCCATGTCCCACACTAAGAGTGCGTGGTAGATGAGTCAGGCAACACATGATGCCACCCAAGCTCATTCACTAATCTGTGGCAAAGATCTAAAGTGTGCCTGTGTTACTTCATTCCCTCTGGAAGCAAGTCAACACTTGCATACGCTTGAAGCCTGCAATATCCTGACTAATTTAGACATATTACATTTTATATGACTGTAGAGGAGGGAACCCCTCCTTTAAAAGACATAAATAAAGATCTGGTTGCAACACAGAAGAAATGTTATGCACACCCAGTCCCTCCTGATTATTCCCATTCTGCTTGGCATCGCCTTGAATTAGCCTTTCCACTTAGCTCATCGGGTAAAAGTGTGGAAACACTTCTCTATGATTCAAGCAAACAAAAGTCAAAAGTGTTACTTTTTTATACGACCCTACCAGTCATATTTCAATCGTGAGCAGATTACTGCTGCTGTATGGAGCAGCTAAGGAGGGGATTATACAGAAAACTAAACATGACTTAAGGTCTAACTAAAAAATACTTTTTAATCGTCTAGAGAGAGTTCATGTGAATAAAGATGTTTTTAAAAATGGATTTTTTTTTTATTCAAAGTTGAAGAATGCTTTGTTGAATGTTCAGCACACATCCTTTTTTTACAGTTCGATAGAAGCCAAATCAGGTTTTAAAAACACTCCCCAACGCTCCACCTGTTGTGTTCCAAAGTCTTAACCGTAACAAATGGAGGGCAGAGGGTGTCAAACAGGAACTTAGTCACAAAGCAAAGGCCACACACACGCACACGAGTACATAGACACACAGACCTCGGGAGGAGCGGAAGTGTTTGCTGGGCGCAGTGTAGCCGCGGGTCCCGTGGACGTTGACTGCAGCAACTCTGAACTGGTACCATCTGCTGGCTCTGATGTCGGCCAGTTGGACACGCTCCTCTGCGGTCTGAGGGACAGATGGGGGGGAGAGCAAACCACAGGGGTCAGGGTTCACGTGGGGTCACAGCCCCGTGTGGGTTCGTTGCCACATCAGTCATCCGTGTGTTTCTCTTTGCCAAACTTTCAAAGACACTGTGACAGCAAAGAATGTGCAACAGCGCGCAACGGTCTGTCAGCAAGCTGCAACACTTTCACAGCTGTAGCATGCGGCACGCAGGGACATGTGGACCTCAAGTTTCTCAGTGAGACAAGTCCCAAACATCTGATCAAAAGAATCGCTCACATCACAGCAACATTTGATGTTGCAGGACAAACATTTTTTCATCTTATTGCTTGAAATATACTGCGCCGACACCTACCTGTGCAACGGTCTGCCAGTCGGTGGCATCGTCCTCGCTGGGGTGTATGCCATAATTCCAGCGGCGCTGCACCACATAGAGGACCGGCTCCACAGAAATGTTAAACTTGGAGGACCAGCGGATCTCCAGCTGGCCCGACGGCTGCTCCGAAAACACCAGCTCTTTCCTCGGCTTCAGCGGGACTCCTAAAAGTACACACGACGAAGAGGATAGCGTGACAGGAGTTAAAATCACCTCCACGTGGAATCTTGTAGGTGTTCTTCCAACATGAAATTTGTTCTTTTCCTGTGTCGGGTGGAAAGTTAAATGACACCATCAGGGTTGGACAGATTCATATTTCAAACTGAGACATGACCTCACCACCATGCGCTCAATCCACGCCGTGGGTCAACAGCATCATCTTTCTAATGTGACAGCTTGTGATGATTCCTGGCCAGAGTGATGCGTTTTGGTTGCTGAACTTCTTGGTAACGCACATAAGTTACATCCAGATATGTGTGATGTCTCTCTCTCTCTCTCTCTCTCTCTTTTGCAAACACAAAATACATCCATTCAAACACGTGTAAATGCACCACAGTGCTTAGAATTCACCCGTTCAGACCAAGTCAATGTGGCCATGTGAAGTAAATTAGAGATTTATTACGTGCGGGACAGGGCCACATTCTCTGCGTAGTCAGGCCGAGTCTCTCCAGTGAATTTATTGCACGAGGATGTAGTGAGTTGTTGATTGAGCGTCGGCGTAGTGATAATGAGATGGAGATTGGAAAAGCGAGTTTGAAGGTACAGGAGAAGGCTGAATACATCCAACAGTGCTCGATAAATCACCTGGCACTTGAGACCATTACGTCGGACCTCTGCCGCTGCTGAGCATTTGTCAGCCTGAACTTTGCGTCCATAAACAACATAATCAAGACCGTGCATTGTATGCAGAACACTCAATCAACTTCCATCTCTATTCGGCGCGCGCACAGAGCACGCGAAAGTCATTGATCGATGCATATGAAATAGTGGAAGATAGATGAGAGGGTCCGTGAACCGCACGCATATGGAGTCGGTCCTTTGTTTCATCACGCCGATAGCAGCTTTCTGCACACTAACAGCTGGGGTCATTGCGCTGCAGTTTCACAGCTCCACAGTCAAGTGCGTGCGTGCGTGCGTGCAAATCAAAGTGTCACATTTCCTACACAATGATGAAACCAAGGTAACCACAGCATTCCTCCTCTCCCTCTGTCTTAGCTCATCTTCCCACATGTGCATTACAGTACTTCTGCAAAGCACGAACCATTCATGCTTTAAAATACAACCACACGCACACACACACACACACACACACACACACATATAACGTCTCTCATCGGCAGTATGTAGGAGTGCAACCAATAGACTTTTTCTGGGTTTGTTATTTCCAAAGATAACTTCTACGTCAGGTTTGATCCAAGAATTATACCGCTTTTGTTTTCAGACGGCCATGGGCTCGCTGCTGCTGAGGCACAATCAGGAGATCAATCATGCCAACAATTACACTCGCAGGAATATAATTCTCAATACTCACGCACATACTGTCATAATGACTGCTCTAATTACAGGGGTATGAAGAAAACAGTGCGAATATTGCTCGCAGCACAAGGATTTACCGTAAACCTGGGACGCCTGATGGGACGACGGTCTGGCTGACTTGTTCTGACAGTGTCTGGATAGCTCGCCGAATTTCATTTCATTTATTTTTCACATGCTGTTTGTGTTGACCACGCACCAGCTCCTTTTCCACTGTCTCTCACTGTGTGCAGCACAGAACTATTTATCAGATAACGCATCACAAGTAGGGTAGCATTTTTTTCCAACGAGTGCAGAAAATGAGAACCTGAGAGAACGTTCTGAAAACGAAAGAAATGTGAGGATCCTAATAAAGCACCTAATTCAATCAGGGCTACAATTTTCAGCTATTTTCCAACAATTTATTTTCCAATGTCGACTTTGAGGCTAATGGACGATGGAGGCGGATATAATAGCAACAGCTTACAGCAATAAAATCCTGATCAACTGGCAGATACCCCCAAAAATGTATTTATTTATTGTATTCTCTCTATGTATAGCCATTTCTGGCAGTTGCACCTTGCCTGTAAAGTGACTGAGTGATGGTT
>KV751321.1:11679408-11734225 GCA_001698575.1 Mola mola
TTTTTCTTTCTGTTCAAGATGAGGCTTTCACTCTGCACCTGCATTACCCACATAGCTAAAGAAGCTTCACTTCATTACCACTTTATCGTGAACACTTATGGTAACCAGCAGTACACTGGAGGCATTATAAAAACCAAAGCCTTTGTTAACTGCTTTTCACCAAGTTTGCGAGAGGTAACAAGCTACTGCAGCGCCTCTAACTGTGGACTGCTCCGATTGAAAGCTAACCCTAGTGACTCCGTGAAATGTGACAAAATAACACAGGACAAAATATAGCGGTAACAGTGGAAGAATGGACAACTTCTTTTCTGCCCTTATGTTGATTTTCATGCCGCTTCCTGCTGGATCGTCCCACGGACGCTGCTTTATATTACAAAGCTGTCAACATGTTGATCTGAAAAAGACAACCTCAAGTACTAGCTCACCTGAGCTACGACTGTTGTATAGTTGCGTATGCCCTTTTTGAACTTTCAATGCACTCTTAAGAGCAGTACCTCTGCCAGTTTTAAAGGTGCGCACTGTATTGATTCATTTTCTGGTTGAAGAACCAGCGCTAAAAAACAGAGAAAACACTTCAGCAAAGCAGCAGTTCTCTTTGGTCTAAGGCTTTAATAATGTCACACTTTAACCTGGCTCATATAAAGTTATCCTTCATTTCAATACACATCATCTTAGGTCCACTTTAGTTTGACTCTGTATATGAAGACCTTATACAAAAAGGTGACTACTGGCAACTAGTGCAGCCAAGTTTTACCATCAAATGAATCAATCAAACCAATGAATTTATCAAATTCACCTTAACGTGAGCCCAAACTGACTTCTTAGAAATTCTTTCAAAAGCCCCCAAGGCTACTCATCATAAACGACAAAGTACATCCTTATGTTTAAGAAGCTGGAGCTGGAAAACTTTGACATTTTGACGAATTGACAAATTGATCGTTCAACTAATGGTTGCAGCTATAGTTTTCATATGTGCAATACACAATTTATCTGAGACCCAACTTTGAGAGCACACAGTGAACGAAACGTCCGACAGTCCTGGACTCTATTGATGTGGGAAAAAAAAAGATGAAGACGAAGCTTTGTTTCACATCAAAAGCTCAGTGGGGGTCCAGTTTCTCGGAGATCCTGAACACCGAAAAAACATGCATATGGGCTGGGGACTCTAACCTGAAAACACACACACACACACACACATCTGAGAGCGATCTCAGTGGGAGAAACGCTCCATTTCTCTCTGCTTGTGTTTGCTAATGGCTTCCAGCATCATGGTTCATCACGGTGGAGTCTGCATACACACTCACGTACACACAGAAACAATTATACCCTTCAAACCGAGAGCAGCTAATTAGACCTTTAACACCGAGGACCGGAATGGGAATTCCAGCCGTCCTTTCACCACAGCGCTCAGTGTAATTCAGTGTAAATGCAGTGCTGACGCTGACCCGTCGCAAGCTCAGTGCTTGGACAGAATCAGTGGGGAGCCGGCTTGATTTGAAGGTCTCACAGTGCGGCGAATGGTTTTCATTGACAAGCTCACTGTATTGAAATTTCCAAAGCTACGCCTGCTTTCGTCTCTCTCCCCTCCACCGATTAATGTGCCGTTCACCTTTAAACCATGACATCCGCCGTGAAGTCCCTCGGGATTTTTCCAAATCAAATATAAGTACTAGCATGTTCAGTGTGCACAGGCTCAAACTCAAAAATCACATTCTCTCGCCTCTTGAGGCTAAAAACAATATGCACAGTAAAACATGCTTACACTTACTGCAGTCTGATTCAAAGCATACACAACTACCAGTGTTGCGGTTCAAAGACTGAGCTAGAATCATCTTCCACAGCTCTCCCCAACTTTGTTATGGCCTCGGGCTGCCTGCAATTGTGTGCCGGTACTGTATATAATGCAGTTCCAGCTCCCATCTCCAAGTTCAGAGGCTCTTGGTTCTCTCACAAAACGACTCAGCAACCCTTAGATCGTCAGGCAGCCTCAGGCAGCACTATTAAACTCTTTAACTGGAGCAAAAATTCTTGGGTCCATCTGTGTCTATGAAAACCCTCAAGCTTACCCAGCACATTTTAAAACTGAAAAGATTTATTCAAATTTACCGCAGTGTGAGCGATGTGTGGGCGAAGCAAAACACAGGGACGAAATAAAGATTTACAATTCCAAGTAGGCTGTCAAAAAAACGCCCGAGATAATGTGCAATTTGCGTCATTGAGATTTAGAATTAATGTTTGACAGAGTGGGATTTATTTGTTTAACACTACTTATGAAAATTATGCAAACATCATTTTTACATTGGATCGTTACCAAACACCATGACCAAATAGCATGGAGAGGAAGGGAGTATCCATGACTCAGCTAACGAACCGTGTTAATTTAGTCCCTCTTGGAAAAAAAATACTGAACAATAATGAAATAAAGAGATGAAATGCTGAGCCAGTGGGAAATCAAGTGGTATTTCATATCATATAACACTACTACGATGATTGTTTGCCCAGAAAATTGATACCTCAATAAGTCTTTAATTCACAAGAGAAGAGAGGGAAGTTAACCATGACTATTTGATTTGATCTGAGTTACACTTCAGGATTACCTTTGTAGAGGTTCTTAGGCATCTGGCAGGTGTGGCCACAACCATTGGTGCAGCACTTTTTCACGGCCGAACACTCTCCATCCTCCTCGCAGCTCTCCACGCAGGCTGCCGCAAAGCCGCTGGCCTTCTCCGGGGCAGGACAATCCCCCTGCTTCACTCCTTCTACCGACTTCAGGAACTCGCAGCTTGTAAGACACTCGTAGTGCTTCTTGGGAAAGATTGGCTGAGGCCAAGGGTGAGGAGGCAGAGAGGAAAAACATATGTCAGATTAAGACCAACAGGCACCTCTGTGAGCTAACAGGGATTGTCCTGTTTACATTTCAGCTCGTGAATCACTAGGAGCAGCGTATACATTTAACATGGTTGATTTTGAGAGCAGAAAGGCTCTTCTCAAACTTTCCCCTCGCTCAACTTCCCCACAAAGCATGAAAAGGTCACACGCTTGCGTCTGTGGCCACCACAGTATTTTTGTAGCAGTGACATACCTCGCATAAATCCTGGCACTGGTTTTCCTTCAGGTCCCAGGATGCCTTGCAGGGCTCCAGGCACTGTGAAAAGGAGAAGGGTGTTAGTTCTTCAAAGGGCCATCCACATCAAAGGGCTTCAGAGATGGAGCTCTGCATTCGGGTGCCGGCTGCCTGTCAGGTACTTTTCTCCGTCACCACCCGAGCGTGTTCGCAACAGCCTGTCATGCCTTGTTTTGTTACAGGTGCCTCGCAGTATACCTTCAAAGGATATAAACACTCTTCTACAAAAGCAAACGCGGAGCAAAGGAGTTGTCACAAATGTTCACTGGGTTGAAAGATCTCCTGATGCATTCTCATCTGATTCTCACACCTCCACTTCTCATGCTGTGTATGAGGCCGACATTAGGGCTGGGTGCTATGGCTTTAAAGGAAAATTCTGGTATTTTTCATCCTGAGCCCTGTTGACCTGTCTTGGAGGGTCTGAAAATTTCACAAATGCATTGTTTTTTTCAAAATTACTCCAGTATGGAGTAATGGGCTTTTTTGGAGCTAGACAAGGCTGTACTGTACAATGCAATGAATGGCACGGAGCATGTCAAACTGCCTTTAACTACACCCAAAACGTTATCGCGTCTGGTATCATGGAGTAGATACCTGCAGTGGGTGTGACAGACAATAACTGTAAAGATACTGTACGAAACGAATGTTTGAACACACGGAAGTTGTCTTATTTGCCTCCACTTCAAAGACAAATGAATTTGTACACATATATTGCAAAGTAATATCTGATCATTTAGCAGATCACCAGAGCTTGGAATAAATAATTTGGAATAAATTTACACAAATTTGTTTGTCTTTCACAACATCAGAACATTTAGGAGAACAGTACCCCGGGCCAGAAGTAGAGAAAGGTAGGAAAAACACAGTCTGTACAAACATTTATTTTATAAGGTATCTTGACAGTATTTAAGTCAAAAACCAACAGGTGTTTCACTGTACATATCTTGTCCATGTTACCAGACACTGGTAACATTTTGAGGGGCATTTAGCAACGAAAAAGTGGTATATTTCCTACATTTTAGATTGCCACCTGTTGCTACAATGTATAGCTTTGTTGAGTCCTATAAACCAAACATAATACTGGAATAATTTAAAAAAAAAAAAGAGAAAAAAAGATCTATTTTGTGAAATTTTAGATCCTTAAAGACCAGGAAATGGGGCATAGGTCGAAAAATGCCCAAACTTTCATTTCTTTCATTGGCCATATAACAATACGGTATACCTGTATATCACAATATTTGTCCTCTAAAGCTCTTCATATGTGCTGGGACTGGGCATCAAATTAAAATATCACAGTATTTTTGAACATATACCTTGATAGACGTTAAAATATTAAAACAAGTAGAACACTCTGATAAGTCCATAAAAATACACCATTTTACTGTAATGCAGCCTTCAAAACTGGGAAAAGACCAGACCTATACATTATCATGACACGACAATATCCAAAATCCTAGACAATATATGATCTCACATCACAATTACATTATGTATGGTATGTATTGCCCGGCCCTAACTGATACCCTCTGGCACTGGCAGTGAAGTGCCCGCTCTTCATCAAGCTAGGCAGAGAGAGCTTGATAAATGATACACTTGGTTTAACGATCATGGGATTCCCTTTAAAAACACATGGAACAAATTCACAGATGTCTGGCTTCGGCACAATCTAGTCGTTTTGCCAAACATAATGTGATGATCAAATTTAAAAGGAAAGTTTACCAATCCTCTCGCATACCCAGAATAAATCCAATTCAATAAACGCCAACGGAATATAACACAAAAGCTCATGTGTGTCTAACACAATCAGGCAGATGCTGCCACAGGAAAAAGGACGTGTTCAGATGGAGGAGGGAGAAGCAACTGAAGTCCTATGCGCTCCTTTTCCACAAGAGACGAGCGCGCAGTCGAACCGCCGAGCCGCTGCCAGCCTGCTTCTGTGCTGCACTGGGAACAGCCCAAACCACACTGACCAGCAACCTGCCAAAGTCGCTCATTCAACTCCATTTAATTTACACTCCTGCACAGGTTGCAGTGCTACAACACGGCTGGGAAGTAAATTTTAAAACACATTCGCCTGAATTTTTCAACCAGGACAGTCCAATATTTTAGAGGGAGAGGATGATAGAATGGATGCGGAGATCTGCCATCAGTGGAAATTCTGGCTGTGTGAAGAGGCTCATGAAAAAAAAAAAAAAAAATCAGTGGCATATTATCTACTGTTATGTAACATAAAACACAGGAGAGCAATTAAAGGAGGGCACCTACTGCAGAGAGTGTATTTAACATGAAGTTGATGTAATAAATTTCCCATCTCAGTCGGGGGCAGGCGGGCGTGTATTTATGACTTTAATTCCCTCATTAACCAACCCTGCCATTATGATGCCATTGCCGGCAAGACATTTATTTGCTTTTTATGGAGTGCGGCGAACAGCCACATGATGAAACATAAACCTTGCTTCTGCAGGCTGCAATCAGGAGCGTGCACGCGGCTGCCAGCACTCAATTACACTCAGCCTCGGCTCTCCGCTTCACCCAGCTTTCGTCTCGATCCGGGAAGCCCTGTGTGGACAGTGTGCTGAGTGTCAAAACGCCTCTTTCAGAGAGAGAGAGCACAGGAAGGCGTTTCCTTAATTACTTCGCAGCAATATAGGAATCTCTCTAGTGGTGATACAAAGCATTACACACCAGAGTGAAAACTGAGCCCCTCAATGAGAAATCGTCTAATTATGACATCTGAGTGCTCCAACAGAAACTAATGTGGTTTTCACAGAGCTGACAGGAGCTTAATTGCACCATCCAAGTTAGGCCACAGCGTCCATAAGGTCTGCAATTTCATCATCATCTGATTTTAATAATATGGTGAGCTTACATGATTAATTCCTTTCTCAATTGTCCTTTGCAGCCTGCAGCGATCTCAGGCAGTAGCAGCAACCTCAGCATCCCAGCATCACACAGGAAGCACGCTGGAACGATGAAGTGCTGAGGCACTTGCTGTGTGCTACACCAGTGTCGTAGGGGACATTCTGCCAGTAGACGCACATGTTAAAGCCCCCAAATCCCTCCAACAAATCGCTATGCATACACATGTAAGCTAGGGGATCAAGCTCATTTTACTCATAGAAAGATCTTGTGAACCCACACTCAATGCATTCCGCCGGCTTTCCTCAAGGAGGAATCCTCTTCCGCTTCATCACAATCGCAGCTACACAAGTGAAAATAGAGACGTCGTTACCTCGAGACAGTACGGCTTGGACGCCAAGAGGCTCAAATTCATACAATACATTGTGTGCCCTGGATGTTGCAATACATATCAAAATGTCGGCTGTTGTCTGTTCAGTTTCCCAAGTCCCAGCTGTTTTTTTTTGTTTCTTTGTTTCTTTGTTAACTCTTCAGTTGAATTCCTGACTTTCAGCATTTCAGAGTTCCTGTACTTTAAACTCTTAGAGGGAAACTGCATTTTAAAACGTCCGAATCAGCTATTTTTGCTGAATGAGCAGATAGGTCGTAAACAGCATTCTTACAACAAAGGATAAGCATTTCTGTCAAGGCAGTTAGGGGTCCCTGCAGGTGTGCTGAAAAACTGCCAATCTTTCAGCGTTTCTTCCCTGCCACTCCCACAGCCTGACATTTAAGCAGGGGAGAGAAGGACAGACGACAGATGCCTTGCCAAAGTGAAAAAGGACGGCTGTGTGTAATTACAAAGGTGCTACCATCAATCAAGTCCCTGATTCCTATTTACACAGTCTGGCACTCAGGCTACACCAGTGAACAGATACCAACAAAAGCATGCTTGGGAGCACACTTTCACATATTTTCCATAACTTGTTGTGCAACATTTCACGATGCCAATGTATCCACAAGTCATACACAGTACTCATGATTTTATTTGCTGAAATTTAAGACATTAGTTGCATCAGCCTTAGCGAAGGAAGAATTCCGATACTAATTTTTTAAATGAAGTCAACAGAGCCACACATAAAACTTCCCAAATGTATGAATAGCACATTAAATTCTATTTAGGGATCCCATTTTGACATACCTGTGGTCCAACAGTTAGCATTAGTGAGTCGCTTTGAGGCTTTGGAGGTCTCAAACTTCGTCGATAGCTATGCTACGGTTTGACTTCTGAGATTTAATCTGGGAAAGTGCGCTGTGGAACAGAAGTAGAGAACTTGATTGAGCTGGACATAGAATAGCTGCTACTTTTGGGTGCCAATGTCTGGGTCTCCTTCTAGCAAATCTCTCCAGCTGGCAATGCAGATACCATCTGTTTGAATAGTGCAAGGAATGCATGTAATTATCCTATGTGTTGTTAACATATTTCTGCACAGATTTCCCGCTCTAAAAGGCACCTTGGTTTTACTTTGAGTGGTAAACAAGAGCGTGGGGTTGCTCCTTTGGACTTGAGCTGTTAACAAAAGCATTTGATCGGCCTATTTCCTCTTTGTCCTCTTATCTTCCTTTCCAATAGTGACACATCCTGCATGGTTAAATAGGAACATCCATAGCATTCTTTCACTCCCCATTTCATGCTGTAATAAAACACACCAGTTGTTACTCTGGGGGACCCTGAAAGGCATTTTGTGGGGCCGATGAGAGGGTCAGCCTAAATGGCAGTCAATTCCGTAGCCCATCCTCACTTGTAATGGCTGGAACCAGGCGGCGGGGCGGTAGGGGGAGTGAGGACAGAGAGATGGGGGAGGAGGGGGAAGGGAGAGAGATGGGGGGTTGGTTGATGTGCACAGACTTGCCTTTCTCCATCACAGAAGCCCGGATATATCCAACCATCTTAAAGAAAATGTTTACTCGCCCGACTGAGTGGCTGGAGTTGCATAAACAATGAAAAAGTACATATAGTATTATGTCAGGCAAATGTTTTTTTTAGTTAATGAAGCATAAAATGCTAGGCTGCCCCAGGCACACACAGTGTGTACAAAACAACAGCTGGGCTATAATTTACACTCATGAAGATTATATTTTGCCGGAGTGTGACAGCTATGACTGATCCTGATCCTGTTACTGACGAATTTTAGCAGATAAGAATCTGTGCTTCACCTGCTACCGCCCCCATTTTCTTTTTGTTATCCCAACAGTTTGGAGATGACAACCAGGGAAGCCTTGCGTATCGATCCAAGTGCTTGAAGTCGGTGCTGATCTCGAGCAGTGGCAGCAATTATTCACAAGGTGCCACTGCTCCCCCCTTAGAGAAGGAGGAGCAGCCTTCTGGGGGATTCAGACACAGAAAAATCTCCGTTGTTTAGTATACACGTCATAAATCTCAACCCTAATCTCACTGAGTCACGTCCACTTTATGCTCCCCCTGGCACCTTTTCGCGCTCACAGCGACTAGGCTGGATTATTGGGGCAGCATGCAGCTCTCCGGTCACATGTATTGATCCATTCATGAGCGCCACTGGGCTCTCACAGATTCTGAAACGATCCCTTACTTCACCCCATCACTCACTTCTCACCCCAACCCTTTTATTTTGCTGTCGCCTGCCTCTCCGCTTCCCCCAGTTTCTCCTCAGTTCTTATCTGCCTTTCACTCTCGCCCCCTCTCAAACCATGTCCACTCTAATCCAGATAAATTTTTATAAGTCAGCTCTTCTCTCTGTTCCAGACTCGCATCTGCACTAAGCCTGCATGATCACACTCTGAAATTGATGTGTTCCAAAATTCCAAAAAGTAGTTAGATTTGGAAACGCCAGGCTCACGTTGCAGCACAGACAACAAATTAACTTTTTATCGCGTGATATATCTTTTACAAACATGGCCAATGCACTTTCACTTGCCAGCAATATTATGAGGCCACGGGTTTCTGATTTCCAACTGTTTTTTCTGTGATCCACCAGCCCGTAGCCAACCACGCATTACATGTGATGTGACCGCCACATGTTTTGTGTTGTTGTAAGACAATTGCACAAGTAGAAAGGAGGGGTGCATTTAATGAAATATGCCAATCACGGAGAGAAGAAAAGAAGAAGAATAGGTTCTCAAGGGACATTTCACTTGCTGGATCGGAGTAAACTTTTGCAATTTTGGCAGCTCCAGGATCCAGAAAAAAAGAAATTTGGTCAAAGGGAAGGAAAAGCTAAGCTGAGGTTGGACATTTTAAAACAACAGTACAACCATGATTGACTGCAAGCGAGAAGTTGCTCTGCATGTACCTTTGACATTTCATTAAAGAAGAGGATTTATTGTTGAATGCAGGCACCCATCTCTTGCACTAATGAAGGCTGGGAGGGTTTCATACCCTTTTGAAGTGCTCCAACAATCCAGTTACCGAACATTGTCTGCGAAGTGAGCAAAGCATTGCCCCAAATAGATAGCCATGAATAGCAGCAAACATATAGGACAAAGTTGCTTTTTATACTGCACTTGCATATTCATTTAACAGAGCAGGAACTAGAAAAATTACCACACAAAGCAGACAGTGAAAGTACGGTGGTGGGTCAAGAGGAAGGGCTGGGGTGATTTTTGTGATACTGTGATTGGTGGTAAGTGAAGGTTTTGTAATAAACTTTGAGTGACATAACAAGTTAAGAGTATGAGGGTAAAATTGTCTCGGTGACTCAGTGATTGTCTAATTGACTCAGTTTTAAGTTGGAGAAACCAACATGAAAACTGGCAACACCAATTAGGCTGTGTCCGATTTTTATAGGAACAGGAGGTCTTCTTGTTTAGTCGTTATTTTGGGAGAGGAAGTAAACTACTGAGTTATGTAAGAAGCAGGGTGCAGATCAGCAAAAAAAGCTTGACTGAATACATAACACAGGGGCCCAGGGAAGGTAGAGTCCAAGTTGTTGTTCTGCAACCCCTTTCAAATTGGCCAAAAAAATCCCACTATACTGCAACCACAGAATATATAATGTCGCAGTTTTGACCTCCAAAATGTAACCAATTTACCCTTGAATCAGAATATATGGTTAAGCCAAATTTGACCAAAATCCCCTGATTCATTCTTGAGAAATTGTGTTCCCAAAATTTCAGGTCACAGTGGTCTGGATCTTTGACCTACAAAGGTCAAGGTCTTTTATTCAAAGCTAACTGTCGGTGGCTTTGAGCTGAGGCTTTTTCACGTTCACAAGTGTGTTCTGCATGAGGCTGCAGTGTCCTTGTGCTATGCCGGCCAAAATGTATTCATCATCCTTGAGTCAGACATGTGAGAACATTTGTGCAAAGTTTGAAGAAAACCCCTCAAAGCGTTTTTGAGATACAACGAGAATCACAAGAATGGCCTGGATGTGGACAAAAATGAAGAGCATGCATAAAATCTTTGCAGCTAACTTCCAGATAATGCTCACAGAGACTACAATTACAGGTTAACAAGGCTCAAACATATTTCATCGAGTACTGGAGCGTCATAGGAATGACTGTAAAACCATATGTTAGCGAGGCTTTCCAATATGCCTTTAACGTGCCATTAGGTTTCAAAGAACTGTAAAACATGCAGTGAGTAAATCAGCGTACTGAGCACTTACAAAGTCTAGACGCACCATTTCCTAACCGTGAGCAACCTTATACTGTGGTAAATCCATGAGATATTGTGTACTTAATGTTGGCACCACTGTAAATCAGCACAGGTGTGCGACAGGCAGACAGTGGGCTGTATCAGGTAGATCAAAAAGCAGATTAACTGCCTGCTGATTTGAGATGTGAGTGCGCAACCCTACACATGGCGAGCTCACACAGGTCTTCATAAATATGGAATGAGGTCCTCCGACAAGCAGAAAGTTGCTCATCTAAATGCAACACTTGTATTAGGGTGCCATCCGAAGTTATTCCGAGTCAATTGTGTAGTTTCGTTTGTAGCTTAAACCGAGAGAAAGAGCTCTGCAAGGCAATCTTAAATATTTATATTAAGTTTTGGTCTATAATAACATTCTGGGTAGGGGGATGGGATGGAACATAGATAAAATTATGGAGTAGCTGTTGTTGGGGAGTTTTCTATGCTGCAATTACATAAGTCTCTGCAAACTAACAAGTAAACCCACATAGCTCGCTTTACTCAAGAGAGGACAGCAATGCCACATGCTGGTGCTCCCGTACTTCATTTGCTCCCAATGCGTGGGTGGGGGCGCCTGGTATAAGCGTGGAGCATGTTAGTGGCTGTCTGCTCCCCTCCTTCTCATTAAAGGTGCAGGTATCCCATATGTATGGAAAACCACCTCCGTCAGAGCTGGCCTGGGGAAGGACGAGCTGTCTGCTGCAATAGCCTGCAGCGCCTGGGAAGTATAAAAATTGTCAGTGCGGGTTTGACCATATCTGCAAGAAATTATAGTCTAAAAATAGAAGGAGAGAGAAGGCTGCCAAGAACCTGAACTATTTCTACTATCACAGCAACAAATCAACAGCCTTTGTTTATTATTACAATAGAGCTCTAGTGACTCAGCTAATTAATTCAGACACAAGCATTTTTGAATTACTCTTAAGTGATGACACATTTTCCAAATATGAGAATATTTTACAGCCCTGCGAGGGGCGCGCACTGTGAACGCTGCCAGCATCATAACTCCTTCATCTTTACAACCAACTAAATCACTGTAGTATTCCAGCCCCAGTCGGGGTGAAGCGAAACATACACAACTCAGAGACTCTCTATTTTGTTTGTCTAAGTGGAGCTTGCAGACGGTGAGTAACCCAGCGGGTGGTGTCACAGACATTCACTTTAGCCTGGCTTTAATTATTAATTTAAATGCAGTTGAGGGAGCAGACAACAAAGAACTGAAAAGGAATAGCTTGGCAGAAAGTGAGGAGAAAAACGAGGAGGAGCAGGAGGGGCAGTGCATGAATTATACATTTAGCCCACAATCAGAGGTGCCTGCCTTATTTATGAGCATGAAGCCCACACAAGCTTAGCCAGAATTGTGCTTTGTCTGCTGTGGAATGCAACTGAAGCTCACTTAATACTTAATGACTCCGAAGTTTAGTCCAGGCATCACCACACACACTGATGGCCTCCTCCCCTGCAAGGTCTCCATCTCTTACAGATCCCACCGCCATGTCACGTTGCTATATTCCGCAATAACAACATTCCAAAACAAATACAGTGGCTGTAACTGGAGACTCAGTTATCACCTACCTCTGGGGTCAGTTTACATTTCATGACAATTAGACTCAACAGGATGTATCCATCAAGTGGGGATGACATCAGTGAGAGGCCGGCTGTGACTTGGCATGGGAAAGCCGAAACCTCTCTCTCGGCTGCCTTCTTAAAGCCACGTCACATCTCCTCGGCGCATGATTTACTGTATTCACTCCCACGCCATCACCCTGAATAATGTTATGATGACAGGCGCCTGGAAGCGGGGCTGAAAATGCCTTCCTCCGCGCCGGAGTCATTCACTCCACAGATTGTCCATATAGCTGATTTACTGCAACAATAACCAAGTGAAAGTTTCAGCACAGGAGATGAAAAATGCATTTTGTGTCATGACCACGTCGGTCGCTGCGGCTCGCAGAGACGGGAAACGAGATAAAAGGGCATCGGCACGGTCAAATTTGTCCCTACAGTGACCACTTAGGCTGCCTCAGTTCCTCCTCGCCTCAGATGAAACGAGACTTGGAGAGTCCATCTCGATGTAGGCCAACAACCACTGTGACACGCTGCCGACGAGGGCAAAGCCGTCCTAATCCCATGCTGCAGTCACATTCCACCACTATCTCTGCTTGTTTATTCCAGTCTCAGAAACACTTGAAATTCACTAATCCTACTTGCCCTCTCCAGCCTCTCCACTAACACCTCCTGACAGCAGCACTTTCTTTGAGCTGCAGCACATACAGACAGCTTTGTATTTGCTAGAACTGATTTGTTTTTCTCCTTTATATGGATTTTTAAAGCTGACAACAAAGAATTTCAGAGTTATATTAATTCCCTGTTAATCTCGGATTCATGTGCCATCTGGAAGTCCTAAATGTAAAGGGCTCTGCTGAAGTAGTCATTTCCAAGTCAAAGATTACGAGAGCTGTCGATCTCTGGGTCTTTGACACACATTCTGCTTCTCCATCATCCCGAAACTGTCACACATAATCTGCAGGATTTATCTGCAACGACCCAGCAGCTGCGTGAGGAGCTGGAATAAATTGATAAGCCCACATCAGCTTTAAGATTCTTACACTCTAATCTTCTAATCGTGGATGCGATTGTTGCTAAAGTCATATTAACGTCTGCCACAAACAATACGGCGGGCACATTTCTCTTTCTCGCTTCTTTTAAACATGTGACCTTAAGAAAGGAGGAGGGCAAAGTCTACATGATAGATGAGCTGTGATCTATGATATTCAGCCAAGTCATCCTCAGAATGCGAATAAACACTTGGACATGGACAGACCATCTCAGGGTGACTGGTTACTGTTGCTGAAAGAGGATTTCACAGCAGCTTTGATTACATTAATCCTTCAAGAGAAAAAAATCCCCCATGACAGGGAAAACATGTGAAATCAAGCCATCTGTGAACAGTTGATTATCTCCAGAAATAAATGGTTAATATTTTCAGGGCCCCATAGGATCCACAGAAGCACAGGTTGGTATGAGTGTGTTTCTTCCCGAAGGGTCTTCTCCATCACTCTCACACTGAGCAGATGGGGGCCACGGGCACAGGCGCGAGCTTTCACTGCTGATGAAGTCTAAACTGCACTTCCACACAGCTTCTTCTCCTGTGGCCATGTCTTTGGATTTTACTCTTTTTTTGCTGTGGGGGGTTTCCATTCTTTGCCACCCACCATGTGAATAATGAGCTCCACAGATAGCAGCCAATGAAGCAACCCCCCCTTCAGCCAATGAAACTTAACAACCATGTCCAGATCAGGTCCTTCCTGCTGGGACTGACCAGCCTTGCTTCACACTCCTCCACCACCCACGCACACACACAATTGCTAACACTCACACCTCCTCGAACTACGCGGACTATGAGAAGGACAAACGTCTCTTCACGCGATCCCAGAATTCTTGGGACTAGAAAATCGATTAAGTTAATGAGGAAAGGGAGGTTAACTCCAGTTTTACACTCTGCTTAGCAGCTACCACGGACAGGCGAGAACAGTTGCCTACTTGACAGATTGATTAATAGTCCAGCTCGCTTTGAGGTGTTGGTGCTGGTAATGTGGGTGACGCGGGGAGGTGAGACTGGCGTCTGGCCTCAAACGCGACCAAAAGGCACTTTGAAGTTCATCTGAGCACCTAACACTCCCGGCTGTAAACCTAGGCAAGCGGCACCCACTCCATCACATCTTTTCAAAGAACCACCAAAGAAGAGATGGCCACGCAAAAGGCTTGCAAACACACATTCAAAGTTTCCAGTGAAAGTGATATTTGTCCAGAATGACTGGAGAATCAAGCCATGCTTGTAGTTTAATTTTATAGGTTCAACAGGAAAAGGATGGCTAAGAGGAAGAAGTTTAGACCACTTCTTCTTGGCGTGAGAAAACTCGGGGGTTGGTAATGGGTTTGAAACTCTTGAATGAGACATAGTAGCATTCCAATGATTGTTATTCAGGCAAAATTCTCCAAAGCTTCAAACATGTAAAGGCGAGGGTGAATGTGATCCAAAAGAGCAAACACTTCTTGTTCTCGTGTTGGTATGTGTGGTTAGGGGTGCGATTGTTCAGAGCGCTCCGAAAAGAAGCCACCTGGGATATGTGAGACATTAAGGAAAGACGTGACTCACTGCTGTCGAATGGCGACTGGACAATGTTGCTCTGTAAAGCTGGATAAATAAAGGGCAGGGACATGGCTGGTTTAGAGAAACAGCTCCCTATTGAAAGACGTTGGATTAAAGACTTTTGATTCTCTTCTGCTCACAAGTCCAATTCATTAATAGATCAGTCTCAACGAAGGAAAGAATAGACAGATCTGAATAAAAAATAAAGCTCAGAATATTGGCTGTGTGTACAGGAAAAATACCACATTCTACCCTGTGGGAACTGTAAGTGAGGCAAAATGCACATGTCCTTTTTGTCTCTTCCCTCCCTGAGACAAGGTTGAGTAATCAAGTTCACCGCTTTGTTGCAGGGGAACATTAAGTTGCCTTAACTTAATTGTCCTAGCATTTTATTTTGTGCCTGAATCACATCCATGGCGGGGGGGGACAAACCTCGCAAATATCAGCTGTGCCCTTTCCAAAGCTTATGGGCTGCATCAGCACACTCTTCCGTGCATGTGCAGCGCAATCCATTTTCTTTGCACTCACAAAACACCCCCGGAGATTTTTCTTTCTTCAAACTACTGGGGAACAGATCCAACCTAACAGTGGGGAGAAAAAAATGACAATGGCTCATGGCGAATGCCATTGCTGTCTGTGCCCCTGGCGTCCCCCCACCCCCCGCCCACCACTAAATGGAGTTCGTCTGCTGGTCCGGCGTTATGGGATGATAATGACTCGTTGGCTCTCCAAATGCAACCTCGCTGTGCTCTGAAGAGAGGGAAAAGCGGGTTAATTACCATGACAATGGGGCACGCTGAGGCGGGGGGGGGCTGACTCCGGACACTGCATAGGAGATGACCGGAATGACTTTCTCATCACAAATGGAAACGGGGTGGCTTTGATGTCCTAAAATACAGACAGATGGACGGGGTCAAAGCATCTTTGTCTAAATTATTAGGCAGTCCTTCCTCGCTCTCTGGTCACAGGCGGGGAGCCCTCTGTTGCCTTTTAAGCAGAGCTCTATGTGGACAGGCCTTCTGCCCTAACGCACTCCCCCCGGAGCCGCAGCCTTTGTCTCTCTGTTTGAGTGTGTGCTGTTCATGAAGTGAAGAGGCTAATCAGCAGCTGTGGAGCTATTCACAGGGAGCCACTGTACAGCATGGGCCCATTTGTCAGAGCGGCCACAATAGCTCCATGTTTTGACACACTACATGCAGGCCGCCGAGCGTGCACTCCAGCTACTGATTTGAATGTGAAGTGTGGTGGTGTTTGCTACCAAAATATTGACTTATGGCCACAAATTAAACCTCTGCCCTGGCTGAAACGCTGAACAAAAACACAATCAAATTAGTTAAATTCACTGAGCCCTTGACACTCTTTGCAGAGCAGCAGAGTGAATTAAAATAAAAGTCACCCAAGTCACCCAAACGCAGCCTAAGTGCTAACTGACACGCCTGTTACAGCAAGTCCATTAAAGAGTTTACGCAGTTTCAGCAACGGTGGCTGGTTCATTATGAAAGCAGCATGCCGTGCCGGGACTCACAGCCAGCCAGAGCCTTTTTCTGAACGAGAAATTTTGCCGAACGATGGGAGGAATGACTGGCGCACTGAGCCAACGTTGGCCGTGGCAGTGGAAAGGAGAGACAAGTTTCGCAGGATTATGGTGAAAACAACAGTGGCTTGCTCTTTCTTAAGCGCCTCAACGTTAACTTTAAACACATGTCACAGAGGGTTTAAATTATATAAAAAGACATTCACTTTTTCTCCTAGTACGAGCTTAAGAGGATTGTGCTTTGCCTTCAATAATTGAACTTCACAAAAGGAATTTACACACAGATTAGGACACTTTGTGGTGTTCCATGTTGTAAACATTTACTTTACATTTCAAGAAGGGAAATACCCTATATATTTTCAGATGTGGTAGAAGGGGCAGAACAGGTTAGCCCTGCTGCGTCCCAGGAAAAAAAACAAATGGCCAAGGAAACAATTGGAAATTTAAAAACCGGAGTACTGCCATTTTGTCAGAATTCCTCTACGAGTGCAACAAAAATCTGTGGAAAACACAATAAATACATACAAGGACTAATTTGTCATGTCCTGAACAATAGCAAACTCGCCGAATTTAATTTAGACAATGAACATGCTGTGTCCGATTTTGAGTTCTCGCGGGCATTGAATGAGGTTTTCACGGTTTGTGTGCGAGCAGATAAGAGCTTTGGACAGCTATAGAGAGCACTGTGAGGACTTCTGTTTGGGCCAGCCTCCTCCACCGTATCATCCTCCTGAATTCAGCTCCATAGTGCCCTGTCTCCACAGTATGTACAGCACATCTCCGAGGGGCCTTGTCATCAGCTCCAGGAGAGTCTGATACAGTGTGTCAGTGCCATTATTTTCCAGAGGAGCCTGTCAACACCAGCTTTGTATCAGCCTTCTTTGGGAGAGGGCATGAAACACTAACAAGCCCCATGGGAGGCATACAGTAATGCATCCTCCTAAAGCTCCAATGGCAAGCATAGGAGAAACAATCATGCTTTGCTTTTATAAATCGACAGGCATTTAATTCCAATTTATTGTATGTAATTGTATGCCATTCACAATAGCAAAAAAAGCAGGATCAATGCAGTGAACACTAAGAGAAGAGATGGGAACTTTTCTCTTGATAGTCTATGTCAACAGCTCACAAAGTTAAAGGTTCTCTTTCCACAGGCAGGACAGAACTAGTCCTGTCGTGACTTGTGTGCACTTCATGTTGCATTATCCTCTGATAATGAGACTTGTATGTGGCATGCATCTCATTCGTGAAAGAAGGGAAACCAAACTACCTTGGAGCACTGCTTGTGATTCTGGCACCACACCAAGGATCCATTGTTCTGTGAAAGAGAAGCAAAAATATCAGTGACATTGTTGAAACCGTCCATGTATCTACATCTTAATGGCTGTTTTCCCCTGGATCACGGCCACTTCGAGTAACAATAATGCTGTGGAGGGGACAAATTTCTGAGCATTGCTTGCTGAGTGCGTGTAACCTAAGCAGGAAAGTGGGGTCACCCGCACCAGGGCCAGGGGCAAGCCTCTGGTCAGCTTCAGCCGAGCGCAGTGACCTCTGGGCCCGTTTGATCTCCAAACAGACGTCCCCGAAGTCACTGAGGTGGGAACTGATGTCAGCACTCCTCGGCAGAGCGCAGATACCGTCAATTTCCTCTAATTGCCGTGGAAGTGCCACCTCCTCCGCCTCGACCAGGCAAACATTTTGTCTTAATAGGGCCATCTCTGTGTGTAAATATGCGAGTTGGCAAGCGAAGGGCCAGTGGGGTAAATGGCTTGTGCAAGTGGTCATTTCCTGAATGCCATTTAAAAGAGGGAGAATTATGCTGTCATCCTCCCTGGAAACTTAATTGTGCATGGATGGCGAGTGCAAGGCTTGTAAAATAAACGACCAGTTGACTAACGTGAGTGAGACGAGATGTTCAATTTGACGTGCATCAAAAGAGAGATGATATTTTTAGCTGTTTATTAACTCACCTCACGGGGAAACACTAGCATGTAGTTCAATATGGAAAAAATGACTTATTTCACAAGAACCGTTTAAATGATCTACAACATATGCTGGGAAGAAACAAACATCAGTGCTACTCAATAGACTACTGTGTGAAGAATTAATTTGGTATATTAATGTATCGTGGTCGAATCATGTCCTGTGTATCGTGATTTGTATCGAATCGTGAATATAGCGTATTGTCACATCCCTAATGAATGCATGAATGAATATTTGATATGGACACTTTTTAGTTTGGTTTTTGGATCTTCACTAACTACTGGGGGAAACTTTTTGTCTCTTTATCTTCGAAATCCTCTGCTACATTTTGAAATTAACTATAGTCTACTCAATTCGTCCGCTGTTGTTAGACAGTTGCAGTGGTTTTTTCAGTGTTTTCGTGCTAAAAACATCTGTCTGTGTGCAATAATCCACTGTTAAAATAGAATATTGATTACAGCTGCTTTGTGTCTAGTTGTTTCCTACCCCTCTGGATGTATATGTTTCAAAAATGACTACAAATATTCTCTATGGAGTTCCATTAGCAGAGGATTCTAGCTGGTGACGTTAGGAAATTCCCTGTGCTTCTTAATGAAAGCAACAAAGCGGCAGAATACAGCCAAACTTTAGGGTTCTGAAGGCAAAAACTCTGCTTAAGTTCAATGTCAAGTTCAAAGCTTTAGTACCTCAATGTAATCCAGAAGAAATTTCCCATGAGGCCTTTGGAAAGAACTTATCATTAAAGAGTTTAATTTGACATCCAGTACCAGTAAGTGCTGTGCTTTTAGTGTCAAGGATAATGGTCAAACGGCTTCAAAGGAATCCATGATTGTATGGTCATGGCTTTGGAGAATCTCTTCAACACATACACACACACACACACACAAAAATTAGATAAGGAATGAATAAATGAAGTGAATGAAGTGGAAATGAGAGCTAACTTGGCTGAGGAGTCCATCAGCAAGTTTTGGTCCATTGCTGTGTAACAGAGCACCTTCACTTTTTTGGGGTCTAATGCTTATACTGACAAATGAACATTCTTCACTATTACAGCATGTTGTACTGTATCAAATGATTAAAACTCTCGTGGAATATGCAAACTTAGAAAAACATTATCATTTCGACAAAGCCAAACCCTTTAACGCAAACACACAGTAAAATAAAGCCTTGACATTTACACTGGCAGCTGATTCCTTGGTATATTTTATACAGATTGTCACAACTATACATCATAGCGTAGACCATCAATGATTTTTCTGACACCTTTTTTCATCCATCCATCAATGGGGACAGGGCCAGATTCACAGAGGAGCTAATTTTGCTGTGTGACAGCATCCCTGTAGCAGAGACGCTCAGCAGGATGTTGCCCCAGCTGTCCAGGCCTGACCCCACCATGTCAGGGACCGACCGGGGAATAATTATAGGTCGGCACTTCATCCTTCTGACTCACCATGGCATTCCTCCGCAGTCTGAACATTATGCAGCGCTGAGGACTGTCAAGGACTCTGGTGAATATGTGCTTTCCAGATATCTTCCTGAGCTACCAGGGTCAAGGAGAGGAGGCCAGACGGTGGTCTCGTAATGTGTGGCGAAGGTGAACTCGCTGCTTTGTTGGCAACACTGGAGGAGTCGTGTAAACGGGGACTTTATCACAAAGATACATTATGGCTGATGTCAGCTGAGAAGACCGAGCAGGTGGTCATGGACTTGTTGCATTGTCTAGACAACTGAGAGGAGCGCAGACAAAACCCCTTTTGTCTTTGAGGATAGCGTTCCACCTTTTGAAAATGGAAATCCTTTGTTTCCCATGTGCCTCTGGTTTGGATTTGGCGGATCTCAGCTAATTGTGATCAATTGCTTTTTGGATTGCATTTGTTGCCTGTATGTTTTCCAGTGTCAAACTACCAGGAAAACACTGCTGCGTCGATGAGACATTGCTGGCCAAGTTAACAGGAGAGCAGACTTCAGAGGACACACTGGTGTCTCTGAGTCTCCTTTGACAGCCTTGCGGTTCTCACGCAACACCAAAATAACTGATCTTCATGGCTCATATGCGGCACTAAAATTAAGGGCCTCGAGATTTAGTCTTCGACTTGAGTGGGTGTGAGGGCTGTGGCCACTCTACTCATCAATTTTTCACTTTCATATGAATTATTTGACAGGGGCTGTGAAAGTGAGCTAATGTGCTCCGCGCACATCCAATGTTAACATAAAGGGGTGTTTCACAAATCTCAAACAACAGTGGCGTAGAGTTGTCTCCACTTTGGGTATGAAGGCTATTTGTCAAAACGCGGGTAGCTCGGGGTGCAGCGACACTGTAGGCTAAGATTTACAGACAGGACTGTCATGGTTTAAAAGCTCTCACAGTGAGGTGAGGCCAGGGCTACATAGACCCCTATTCATCCGCTGTCCTCACTAATGAAACGCTCTACACATGAGACGAGCACTGGCTGAGGTCTGATTCCACCGCGTGTTATTTAATATCAAAGGCAAAAACTGGGGGACACGGAAAAACTCCTTTCCAATGTTTTTCTTCATTTAAAAACAAATCTTCTAAGTGAGATGTTTTACTGTGAAGCAAATTAGAAATGAATGGCCGAACTCAAAAATGGTCGATTTTTTACTGCTTCGAATACAATAACAAGGCCTCGTGGACACAGCTTGTTTTTGGCTGTGCATGTCCCCACATAAATAATAAACTACAAAGCTGATGCATTCAGAATACATTATTACACAGGGCTCCCAGCTCGCTCTTAATATTTTAAAATGTCCGAGGCTAATATTTATGGTCGGGTGTTCCCCTCTGGCTATTGCACTGGGGTAACAAGTTTCACACATGTGGAGCAAAATGTCAATAAATTTGAATTTGGAAACACCATTACATCAATAAATCTTCGGTTGCTGTAAATCTGACAACCGATGGACAACCCATGAGTTTCCTAACTGTGCAACTCCACGCTTGTTTCCATTTCACACTCATTCATAATTGCGACAATTAAAAACAAAGTCTCTGATTTGTCCCCTGATTCAACCACATAAAAAGGCGTGCTGTGTGGGTGTTCATAACATCTGCAAGTGCTAAATTCTCAGTGTGTCATTCCAGCATTCGCAGAATGACCATACTAGAGTCCAATATGAAAAACAGAGTTGTCCTTTTTTTTATTATTATTCCAGCTGCAGAACGTGTTACGAGAAAAAACTGTCTCTTGTAGCACAACCAAAATAAGTAGTGGTCCATATAGATTACTAGATAACTGAGCAGATGCAGTAAAATATTTAGAAACAGTAGGCGAAAGTCACCGCTTTAAAAAGGAGCCCAGGCATTTCATTTCCATTAAAATGGAAAGTGCTGTGTATCTTGGTTTTCCTATCGGGTATTGAATGACCCCTGAAGGATGAAGCTGAATTAAGAGGTCTGTCATCTCAATCAGCGGAGTGGAGCTGCGGAGCTGCCTGTTGGCCCGTCGCTGTAACGAGATCTGCCGGAGGAAGCGGATCCACCTGTAGGTTGTGCTGACTGAGCACGCTCCAGTGTTGTGGCAACAGCACATTAAAGCTTATCACATTTTACGCAAATTGGGCGCTGGCGTTTAGCAGGAAGGTGACCCCAGCGGAGCGGCGACAGCGTAGGTCCTCTGCTCAGCTCTGTGTGATGCTGGCATTTATTGGCAGGGCCAGAGGGTTGGGGGGGGGGGCGTATGTTTTTGCAGCTGACCAGACCCCCCTATTTTCACATGAAAGGGCTGTTGGGAACACAGTGCATAAGTCAGTCCCTGCAGATTATCCACAATTGCCTTCTATTCTTAGACCCGCACGCTTGCCCAAGCGACCTTGCTTATCACTAACCGCAAATATGCTCCTATCTTTTTGTCAAACGCCTCCCCTCGCCAGAAACATGTCTGTCTTAGACTTTGTGCTCCTGCAGTCAATTATACAGACGAATATCAGTTCATTAGCGGCAGGGCTTCAATCACATATTTGACTTCTCAGTCAGCTGCTGACTAAATTGATTGCCAAACTGCAAGTCGGCGCAGCGGCACATACCCCTCACGAAACAAATCCCCCGACACTGCCGTGCCAAGTTGTGCATTAAGAAACACTGCTTTCAATCAGCGTCCTCTCCCCTGGAAGCACAGCGCTGCTGTTTTCTGCCAGGATGTGGATTCCAGTTATCCTCACCCCAGGTGTGTAATCTGCCTTAACAAAATTGCCAGAATTATCCCCGAAACATGCACCAGGGCTGCTACACAGGATCAATAAGCACCTGTGAAGTAAAGGTCATTGGTGATTACTCTTTTGATATGCTTGGGGCGATTGAAAAATTTACCTTGCTGACAATCAGGAATCCGTTAATGCACCTTGAGAGGGCCCAGCCCTACACATGCAAATGACACAAGTATAAAAGGCGGTCACCAGATAGATAGCTGGTGAAAAGGGGCAGAGGGGAGAGGGATCAGTGACCGGTCCTTTTCTCTGGAGGCCCTGGGAGAGAACAGTGTGTCCGGCGGGGGTGAAAAACAACTTGTAATACCCACAGAGCCCAAATCAGCCGAGGAACACAAAGTCTCTATGGCAGTAGGACGCTTAGAGGGGACGCCACTGTGAAATTCCCACAAGGCAGAGGGCGAGAGAGAAATCATCACATTCTGCGCGGGCAAAAATCAGAAATCTAATTTTCCAGCAGCCAGCGCTCAATGGAAACTGGCTACAACAAAAAACACATCCATCATTTCTGTGTGAGAGACGCTGCAGTGTGTTTCAGCAGACACATTCCCAATGATTTGCACTGTCTGTGGCAAGTTCACAAACAACTTAACCCCTCACACACAGGCTCAGACATCCGCTGCTGTCTTATTTCGCTGACACCTTCCCCTCTAATATCCTTGTCAGTGGTCATTTCTGGAGGAACACACAAGTGAGAAAGTGTTTCAGGAGCATTTAGTGACCTGCTACTGTTCACCCACGCCGGGCTCTTAGAAACAGGTTTGACTTGAAGGGAAAGCTCGACTGGCTCACATTCATTCATTCATTCATTCAAAACACACACGCAACGGTTCTCTGACGGAAGTTGGAGCTCCGTGCAGCCGCGTGCTCGTACCTGAGAGTGCTTAAAGAACGCGGAGATGCGAGTGATGTGCAGGCTGAGGCACCTCGAGGCGCATCGCGCTCGGTAAATGCTGCCAGTGAAGAAAGAGTCGTCCTGCTTCCTCGCGCACACGCTTCCCGGGCTCAGCAGCGCCGTAATCCACAAACACAGGGCCGCGCACGCGCTCAGGTTCCCGGAGAACATGGTCCCGGGCTCGCCTCTGTGATCCCACCACGGATCGGACCGTACTGCGTGCGTGCTCCGACCGAGAAACTAAAGAAACTTCAATTATACTCCGGGGAGGAGCCACGCGAGCCGCGGGCCCTGTGATTGGACGACGGCGCGGTGATTGACAGGCGCGGGGCGCGCAGCAGCAGGTAGACACGCTGCAGAGTCCCGCTCGTTGCCAGGAAAACACCGAGCTCTGGGGTGCAGGAAAGTGTAGAACGGAAATCACAACCGTGCGCAGATATGAAATCACTGTGTTGAAGGAGACCTCCGCTATTTTTCAAGTCCAATTTAAGAGTCTCTTGGGCTTTTGCAAAAACGCATGTTTTCACGCATCTGGTCACAAGAACTATTGGAGACAGCTGGACAACACCATACCATGCAACGCCAATGATCAGGTCAAAACACTCAAATGAATCGCCTTTTTCACTGCAAAACCAAACTCAAAATGTGATTGCAAGTATCTGGTAACGTGGAGTAAGACACCTACAGTGGATTGTTTTTGACTCAATAACTGTGAAGATGGTGATTATTTGCACCCCAGACATGACCAGTCGGACATCACTTTGGAATAAATGAATTTGTTTGTGTTTTGTAAACACAGGAAAACTTCAGACCCCTTTGGCAATTGCCTGGTTGTGTCTGAGGTGTCCCGTCAGCCACAGAAGCAGAGAAAGGTAAGAAAAACACTGTGCAAACATTAGCTTTATTTTGTATCTGTACAGTTACTGAGTCAAAAAGACACAGATGTTTCACTGTTATCTGCTCAGTGTTACCAGGCACATGCACCGCCTGTTTGTGTGTCGTTAGTGATTCATTACCTACATTTTGACTTGCCCAACCATCTTGCATTGCACAGCTGCATCAAGCTACACGGTCCCAGCAACCAAACTCCATACTGGTGTCATTTCCCTCCAAAACAAGATGTATTTTGTGAATTTTCAGAGCCTAAAAGACCAGAAAATAAGGCTTATGTTGAAAAATAACTGAGTTCTCCTTTATTTATATTCTAATCTACACTGAGATGAAGCTAACATCTTGCTATGCATTATTACAATTTTATCATTCAGTTATTATCATTGCATTTGTTTATCTCTCTATCACTGTGGGTGATAGAGAACCAATAAACTGATGATAACTTATCCAATTCTATTCTGTATATAGAACACAACACGCTATGAATGACCAAATTAAAGAGATATATTTTTTTAACAATTGTGAAAGTATGGGGGTTCACAAGTGACATATTAAAAGACCTATTAAAAGCCTCCAGCATAGGTCTGGATATCTTCTCTTTTAGCCTATTTGCATGAGAATCCTACATATCACGTAATGCAGTTTAATGACTCCTAAACCTCACCCTTTGCCTCCAGGTTGTACAATTATTTTTTTTTTAGATTTTAGACCAGAGCTACCCGAAGACGATACCAAGTTTACCCATGCTTGATTTTTAGTTTTATTTAATCATTAATCATTTGACAGTGCACCAGTATTTGCCAGTTTTTCTTAAATACCCAAACATTGCGTGCACTGGAAAGCCAGGAGGAGACCTGAATGACACAATGTGAAAGGTGGGTTTTCTGTATCAAACCCTCACATATGGCTGTGGCGCAGCCTGCCAGCATCCCAGGGAAGCCCCCTTTGCCTCAGTTCTCGCCTCCCGGTTTAACAGTAGCTTGGAAAAACAATTGTACATGGAAAACCATTAAAGCCATCCTGCCTTAAATTCCTCACAATGGACTCCACACTTCTGGCATCATTTCATAGCCTCAGGTGTGGAGAAAATATGACATGTAGGAAAATCTCGAAATCTTCGCTATTTACGGGAGTTAAAGAGTGAGTGTTTAATTAGAAAATTCCCTCGGGGGGAGGAGAGGGGGGTTTACAAGACACTCCTGCTTTTGTCAAGAGTACGTCACTGAGCCCCATTTCAACAGCAGCAGCAGCAGCTTTTTATGAACTTTTATGGGTGTTGCTCTTAAACTGAACGCACACTTGCCATCATTAGATTTTTCCTTTAGTCGCCATCTTGCTGTGGGACATCTGTGCCAAAATGTTCGACCCGTGCCTCTGTACTGAAAGAGTAATATGGTGGTGGGCCTATAAAAGCACATCCTGAACAGTGTTCGCCGTGTCCATAATTGGTGATGTCAACTTAAAATTACTAGTAACACTTTACAATAAGGATACGTTAATTAACATTTCTTAATGCTGTAAAAAGCATTTACTAACGGTTAAATAACACACTGAAAAACATTTTGACACGGATGGCCTTTACCATAATAAGGCATTTATTAACCTGAATTAACCGTTTATTAAAGCTCTTTGTGACCCTTATTGTGAAGTTGAAAAATGACACATAAATGACATGTTATGGTTTGGTTTTAAACTACTGAATAATGTAATAATTAGTTAGTGGATGATTAGCTGCAATTTGATTATCAACTGTTTGTAAATGCTCATTACTGCATTAACTAAAGTTCATTAATGTACCGTTATTTTGTAAAGTTTTACCAAATTACTTTCAGAATTCCCATGTGATTCGTGAATTTAGCGTTTTTGTTTGGTTTTTTTTGAGAGTAAGCAGACCACTGGCATGACAAAAGCACGGCTGTGTTTTGCACACGTCATCTCACAGCTCTCTATTGATAAGATGGACTCATTTCCCTGGTGGTCTCAAACATACAATGTAATGTGGGGTGAGAGATCCCTTGCTACTCTTAAAATATTTAACCGCGGATGTCTGTGTACCTTAAAACCAGCCTAATGGCTTAATTTGTTGGCTTATTACAGCCATGTGTGGCGGTGGTGGTGGGGGGTTTATAGTGTGCAGTGGAGGAAACATACTGTCTGTGTGCGGTCCTGATGTCTCCTGCAGCCCGTGGGACACGTAGTCCTCTGACCCCATGCCTTCACTTAAGTGGGCAACGCCTTTACAGATAGTGAAATCTGTGGCTGTCACTGCATTGACTCACGCATTCATTTTGGAAGAGGTCACCATTAATAGTGTGCGTTTACCAAAATTAAATAGAACTGCGTGTGCATAAAGCAGCACAAGCGCTGATGAAATGTGAGAGATCGTACAATACTCCAAATTCGTCCACTAAGTCACATGATTGGCTAAGACAATATTATTTACATTTGCTCTCACAAAAAAACCCCATCAAAATCAGTGTTAAGCATCTGATCTGGTTTTGTTCAATAGCTCTCTCTCGGTGCTTGCTGCAACGACAAAAAGCAAAAAAACAACAACATGGGTTTCTCTAACAAGCTCTGACAAAAGGCATCTGACAAGACAACATGCCAGTATTGGTTTGCAGCCTTCATGCTACCGAGACAGAGGTGCGGTGATCAAACGCTTGAGTATCTTTGATCCTTAAAGGTGCAGGGGAACTCATAGCTCAAGACTTTGATGGCAGGCCACCTGGATCAAAGAGGACCCGCCTCGGCTGCAAACAACAGCGAAGAAAAGAGGAGAGTTCAGACAGGGGTGGTCTTCAACGATGTATTATTTGGGTGTTAGGAACTTTTGTGATGTCAGAACGCATGTTATACATGGACACAAGCAGCATGTTAACAAATGGCTCATATAATGTATATTCCAATCTGTTACATTTTGTAAGAGCTTTATCGTCTCCACGAGTATAATAACTAGTGGGGAACAGGTTGATACCTGCTACTAAATGAGACAGAGACTTCAGAAATCCCCCATTTGATGACTCAAAAGTGTAATCATCAATTTTAGTGTCTAATGTGCTGCCCGGGCTATTATCTTGATATTAATCAAACAGTTTCAGGCAAATCCACAGCTAAAATTGATTTAAAAGAAAAAACAGAAGATGATAAAACATGAGATCTAACTCCACGAACAAGCAACAACAAAATCTTCTACAGTGTCGTCCACCAGGTAGAGTCAGCAAACACTTGAAATCTTGCTCCAATTACTCACGGCAGTAGCATTAAGTTCTTTAATCGCGAGCCAAGTTAATAAAATCATCTTTCTTCATTCTTTGTTCCTTTACCACGTAAAACATGCTATGACAGGCAACAGTATCCCCAGAAGACTTCAAATGAAGGCTTTAGATTAAACAGTTCAGTCAGCATCTGTCAGTGCGCTTGTCATCTTCTTCTTACTAAAGCAGGCTGATTTGCTTTTCAAGAACCTTAAATATTCCATTTCATTATGAGTTTAGTATTGATGTATTTTTTATTTGTTTTTTTTACAATGATGCCCTGTTTACAATACACATAAAATACATATAAAAGTATCTTAGTGTCGACAAGGCGATGCTCAAGGACTAAAATTGTCTTGGGACCGAGTGCAGCGTGAAAGCTATCCAGATAGTGTGCCAGGAGGTGCTTTGTAAAACAAACAAACATAAAAACAGAATTCTCTTTTCACTCTGAACAACCATGAGCTCTAAAGCCACCCCCAGATATGAATCTAAGGGCAAAATGAGACTGAAGGCAGGAAACAAACATTTCAAGTATCAATAAAGCCGATGTGGGACGAAGAGTTTGACTGGGCTCTATATTTTCTTTATCTCTGTGCACATCGAGTCTTCAAGCTGAACCCCGAGCCAAACAGTTATGTCCTGAAACTAAAATTAAAAGAAAAAGAAGAAAATGGTTCTCCAAAACGCCTCCAGAGTTACAGTCCCTCTTTTGTCAATCTATATTTTCACATCTATTCACAAGTCTATCAAACATTCCATGTGTAAATATTTGCCTTGTGTTTGAGGTTGGAAAAAGCAAGCAGGACTTCTGAATAGATGTGCTGCATATTTTTTTTTTTTTCCTTCTTTGACCACGTCCCAAAACAATGCAGCATTGTGCAACGGTGAGGGGGGAGTGTGATAGGTCACTACAAGCTGTTATTCACATGTCAAGCACTCACCCAGAGGTAAAGTTACATTTTGGTCTCAGTTTAAACAGTGATGGTTGACTGACAGCAGTTTCCCTCAGTGGCACTTAGCAGACCGGATGATAGTAACTGCACCGTTTTACAGTGTCTGCTGGTGCTTTGGTTACGTTTTAGACTGGACAATACAGACAAAGAGGAGCCTAGGAGGATGGAGTTACGAAACTGTACTCTTTTCAGCATGAAGACAGGAAAATTGTGATCCAATTTAGGACCTCAATGGTTGTTTAAAAAAAAGTGTACTTTTTGTACCACTAGATGGCAATGTGTCCCCAGGCAAAATGTCCAGTCCAGACAAGTGCATCCCCTCCCACTCTCTCTCTCTCTCTCTCTCTCTCTCTCTCTCTCTCTCTCTCTCGCTCTCTCTCTCTCTTTTTCTCACATTATTTTCCAGGAGATGATCCAGCAGTAATACCCAACAACTGAGAATTTATCCGGATTTTGCTCTTTCCTCTGAGGCAAACAATTATCAGATATGATGGAAAAGAGAACGCAACTCACGAAACTCAGTGTAATCTCTCCTTGTCTTTGTCGGCCATGCATTACATGCAAAGGATTTCACATAAGCACACGTATGCACATAGCTCTCACAGAGTGAACCAGTTCTTTTTTTTTTTTTTATCCCTGTTTCAAAAGCCTAATTTGGTAGGCAAATGTTAACAGGTGGTAGGTAATGCTCCCTGAATCATTTTGCATATCAGGTCATGTGAATGATTTTTTTTTTTTTTTATTGGCATGTGCGATAACACGGTTCTGTCTTGTGCATTACACAACCCTGTTGCTCTCACCCACACGTAAGCCTCCACGCTTTTATTCTTTTATCATCCAGAGCAAATAGGGAGAGCCCTGATTGCCTTGTCCGAATGTTGTCTCCTGAACCTACAGGTCAGGGGAGGGACTATGTAGACACACTTGTCACAATGCTGTACTGGGTGTCTAGCTGAGTGAGGCCCGTTACGCAACATTATGTTGCTATGACAAAGCAGGAGACTGAAACCAGTGACCTACTGCACAGCAGACAAAACCCATCCCCCAGGCTCTTCACTAACAACACAATGAGAGAGCACCGTTCCTGTGAGATACTCCAAGCTAGAAATCATATAGTAGGGAGGTTTTAAAAGCAGCCCCGGGTCGTACACTAAAATAACTCTGCCCTTATTCTCCACAAAGTTCACAGCCAGATTTCTAAACATCTATTTAGAGTTGAGAAAATGAAATCCAAGGATTAAGTCTGGCTATAATATCAGGTGAACAAATAGCTAATTATGCACTTACACGGTTTGGAACTGACCCTTGCATGGTCAATTTGAGCTCCCTGTAAAAAACCGGACACATTTGGGTAAAACATCACACAGCAGATAGTTTTATTATCAGCACAAAACAGAGACATTTCCACTACTGTGCCATCCAGTTAAATTGCAAATTATATACAGTGTGATACCGAGCAAGAATGCTTTCATTCACGCGTAAAATCACAAGATCGCAAACTCAGTGGTTTCGATGGAAAACCATCTTTACCGCTTCGCCGTCCACATAGGTGACAACCATTTTCAACATACTGGAAATGTCCAGTTTATATGATGAACAAGGTGAACATAGTTGGAAATTCATTCCAAATGATAGAACAGAAATTCTAGTTTTGTGCATGAATATCTGGAATTTGTGGCCATGTAGCCGAGGCCAGCGGCCGATTGAGGTGTCCATGATCAGTGGTTAAATTGCCCTGTCCTCGATGTCCATTGTTTTGACAGCGATGGCACCCAACTAGGTGATGTGCTGCACCTGATATGCACACGGCTTGAAATCACACAGAGCACTGACTGCCAAGTTGAAGTTCAAATGATTTCAACTTTGGTTTTGGTTGGCACTGACCTTTCAAAGTGCAACCAATGAGATAACAGCTGAGTGTGGCCAGAAGTGATCCATGCAAGCAGGGGGAGATAGAGATTACTGAGCTGTTTGTCTGACGGACACAGTGATTGTGCCATAAATTACACATGATGATGTTTACCAGTTTAAAAGATGGTTTTGCAGTATAAGACTGTGAGAATTATGTAATAGAACAATGACATAGCAAGCAGTCACAGATCTTAACACTTGATAAAACATGTGACCAAATCAGAGCCAGTTCCACACTAGTTTACAGAAGTGACAAACTATTCCCCCTTTTGCCAAAAAGGAGCGACCAGTGTGATGGTCATGTTGGTGGTGCCGATATATACTGTGATGTGACGTCTTGACTAACTTTATCTTGTAAATTAACACTGGTTCCAAATAAGGTCCCATCTGGAACAAGACGGACAGAGAATGCACACCCTCACAACCTCTGATGCAATTCTTCTCATTTGACATGACTAAACTAATGCAAAGGTAAATACTGACATTGTGTACAAGATCCAAAGGCATGAGGATAACTAAATTGCATCTATCTTTATGTTTTACATTTAAGTAAATCATTATGTGCAATATTCAGTGCACTTACAACCAGAGGAATCCTGGAATCGTGATGATGCTACAAAATTTGATGGAAATAGTTGGAGTTCTTTGGTCCATATGTTTTATACCATTATAAGTAAAAACATCAGAAGTGCCTAACAATGGCGATTCGTTTCTGGAATCCCAATCTAGATTTATTTTCAAGTAGGACTGAGACATTCTGGTAACCTATCTTGCATCTTTTTCAACAAGAAGTCTTCAAAAAGGTCTTTGAAAAGTCAAAAAGTCCATCTGAACTTCAAAAAGAAGTCCAGATGCCTTTAACTAAAGCACTTAAGACTACCTCAACCTGGACGACTGAGAACCTACACAAACATGTCTTGTGTAAATTTCAAGTCGAATGGTGCTGTGTTTTTTGAGTTATGGGTCCTCACTCACAGTGCCCCAGGCGGGTGAGGGTAAGAACGGAAGGGCACAGACTCGCCTAAATGTACAGTCACTGCATGCAGCATTTTAGGAAAATAATCTTCCATGAGCCTTTTCATTTGAAGCATTTCGCTGGATTGGAAAATCTAATAGTTTAAGAGGAAAAATACTGATGAGGTGAAGAACATGTTGCCTCTGGACAAAATAGAACACCAGAGAGATTTTCAAAACTGTGTAACTGTAAGAATTAAATGTCAATGTAAGAAAGAAAAGGCATTGTAAAGTCAATCCATTAAGCTGGAGGGGGAGGAAAGGGAAGGCGAGTCTGTTGGATGGCCAGGTCAAGCAACCCCTGACCTCTATCCTCGGCCCCTGAAGCGCCGACATCTGTGTGCTTTTCCCGCCTTCTCGCCCTCCCCCGATCTGTAAAAGGACTTTGATTATGGTGTGGGGGAGGACTGTGACTTCCTATGGTAATTTTTTTTTTCTATCAAAGATTACTTTAATCCCCTGATCAATGAACATCAACACATAAACAGGATGCATGTATGCTCTACTTTTCTTTACTAATGTCAAAACAAGTTATTTGCACCTGTAAACACGTTTTCTTATGTTTCTTTGCGTGTTCTGCCCAGGAAGTAGGTCTGTAGGCTATGACATAACAGCATACCACATAGAGCCTTCCGCATCTCCAGTCAGTGTACATGGTTGCAGAGGGGGAGGGGAGCAAAGACAGTGGGAAGTGGTATTGAGCAGCGAGTACACAAGGCTTGCTGTTTCTCTCTAATGCCACAACCGCATGCACACACACATGCACAAATAGTGAAGCATTTTGCTCCTCACTGGCTCTGACAACCCAGGCCCAATGGTCCTATTTTTACAGTGTAAATAAAGTAACAGGGCTTAGGGAACCAAATCCAATATGTGAATGTAAACCGGCGCACTATGAGAAATAGATACCCAGCTGGATATTCCCTCTGCTCCTGACGAAGCTTTCCACACCTTCCCCGGCCTAATAACCACACAACAAGAGTTGTGTGACTCGAGGCGCCCTTCCCCCATCCATACATATTACCAATGCCCCTCAGTGCTGTCTAGAAAGGTCATGTGACCCTCATCAGCTTCCCGGGTTGGGGGATGGGAGGCAGATTGAACCTGTTCTTTGTTAGGAGGTCAGCCTCAGCTCTATGGCAGGAAGCGCCGCTACCGTACAGCGTGTAAAAGAGGTGCAGGAGACAGTGCAGACAAGCTGAGGTTCACGCTTTGACTAATGCAGCTCCTGTTTTAAATGAGGCTGATGTAACAAAGAAAAATAAGTGAGCGTGTCTTTGAACTGAGTGTCTCAAACAGAAGCGTGGCATTAGAGCCTTTGTTTCTACTGAACTTGAGGTTTTACAGCTTGGAAGGAGCAAAAAAAATTTATTTGAATAAATAAAACCAGCGGCAACATTCCTTGAGGGGAAACAAGCTAAAAAGCTGTGCGGCAAATCTTCAGAACTTCATTGCATCTTTATTATTTGCAGATGATGATGTATTGTTCATCATATTCTAATCTCAGACAATGTGCAGGACATTCTGAAGGCCTTGATGGTGCTTTAATAAAGGGAAATACTCAATCGAGGGCCTACTGAGTAAGCAATGGAATTCAAGTATCTCAGTTGTGCTTATAGTTACATTCAGGTTGTTAATCAGTATGTCACCATACTGATGAAGACAAATCTGAGCTACAAAACAGATTTGTCAAGAGTGATGACTCCCTGATGTCCTTTAGAGCTGACAAACTGGTAATTTGTATGTTTATTACTCAACTTGTGTCACAAAAGATATTTTTGGAATTCTGAGTTGCAGACACTCTAAATGTATTCAGCCAGGGTAAATCCTACGTGACATGAACAGATCGTACACATGTAGGCCCACACTGTCACATCAAAGTAGCAATGGTGAATAAATAATAGAGTTCTACACTAAATTAATATTCAACATCTTGTCCAGTTGAGGATTATAGGACCAAAGTTTGCAGTCCAACTATGACATAATCTTGAGTGCCCTTTGAAAACTTTTCTGAATGGATTAATGCTACTTCTTCAATTGTATCATACATATCTCTTGGAACTTTCTTATTTGCTATTTTCTGGAAATGAGATATCTCACTTCCCTGAAATTGACTGCCATAAAGGGCTCTGAAACTTTTTTGTCTTTGGCAAGCTGGAGATCTGCGCTCTCATCAATATGAATTCCTCTAGAGACTAGCACTGACAGTACTTTCTTTGTGGCACATTGTCCAAAAAGCTTAGACAGTGTGTAATAGCAATAAAAACAAAAAAAAGGAAATAAAGAATTTAATATTGCAGAACAGTAGGTGATATGTTCCTTCATGTTGCAAGGTGCCCTAAATACACATAAGAGAACCATATTTTTTATCAGTCAGCAGCTGATACTCATCTCCCAAAACTAAGAAATATTCCTGTTTGATAAATGTTAGCTAAAACAAAACCAGAGAGTGCAGATCTTTTAAGGATAACAAAATTCTCCTTACTACATATGGTATACTATTAATGACTTACTTAACGACATAGCATCTGGCTTATATTCTCTCTGCTGCCCCATGCCAGCAACAATGCTGCTGCTTCTTGTATAATTAATACAATGAGCATGTCTCAAAAAAATACAATAAGCATAAGGATTGCAACAATATACTATATTTCATCAAATGTGCTTTAGATTAACCCTACATTTTAAATGACCCCCTTGTTTAAAGTCATCATACCAGCCAGCAACACATGCATGCAGCTTAGTCATATTAAAGTGTTTCCGTGGCTTGTGTTGACATTAACAACCAGAGGGAAAATTAATATTGTTATCCAAGATTAAATAGGTGATCTTTTATGTTAATCAACTAATAACAGCACTTCCCCTGTGAAAAATCACTGCAATAATCATTAATTTTTCAGTAAGGACTTTGCTTCCTGTGCTATTCATTAAAATTAAGGACCTCATCACATTTTCTACAATCTCTTATCTCCTTTGGTATAAAGGTGAGATAGCGAGATGATTGTTGCCCTACTTTACTGCTTTATAAAATTCTGCTCTGACGTAACACAATTCATTTGCATGCAAGTTTTTACTTAAAAAAAGGTATGCAATTGATGTGTTGCATGCCTGTGCTTTTCAGTGAAATGCAGACACATTATAACCGATGGTTATGTGCATCCGGTAAGACAACTGGCTCATGATTATTCTGAAGAGCAGCGTCAGCAACAGACTGATCCAACCCTGCTGCTACAAGGAACGATACAGGATGTTGTTCCTCCCCAGTGCACTCAGATTTGTCAACACCTCTGTAATTAGACACTGGACACTTTACCTGTTTAAATCACTCACCTCCTCCTACCTGCACTAACCTCTGCACAATTTCTGCATATATTGTTAGACTTTTACAACTGTCTATATTTTTCTACTTTTTATTTTATTTTTTTCCTTTATACTGTATATGTCTCACTAGTCCTATATCTGAACATCCTTGCTGCTGTGACGACTTACTTGCCCTACAGGGATTAATAAGGTCATCGCTATCTGTATCCATCTCTCTCTATATCAGTAAATACATACTAAAGTGCATTACTTTATATAGGTATAAGATATAATGTTACATAAACAGCTATAAAGTGATGGATACGTTGTTTGAACACTGTGAACCCAGTGACCCGTTTAAATAGTCCATTCTCATTTGTAAAATCTAGAAGAGCCATAAGATCAAGTTCCTGTTCAAGTAAGCAGTCGGCTGGCCACAGAGCCTTCTGTATCTGTTTCTATTTTAGACCCAGCAAACTGCTTGTTTCTTGCTTTTTGCACCACAGAGCCCTGCCCATGACAGAGTATAGATTTCTCTTGAGACTCGAGGACCGTCTTCTGAGGTAACATACACACAACTCTTCAGCTACATCAACAAATACCCCAAATTCCAAGAAAGCAAAGCTACAATGGCTGCTGTGCGCCTTCTCTTACAGTCAGAAAAGTGGCTAACCGTGTTCTGCCACCTCTCGACCAAACGAGCCTTGAAAACAATTGCCATGGACTAAAACACACGTCTTTGAACGTCTCATTCTCATACTTCCTGGTTAGCCGGCACAAAGCGAAGGAAACGGCAGCGCGGGGAGCAGTCGAGTCGACCCGCGGTATACGCGGTGCGCGCATACTGCCGCGTGTACGGTAGCCGAAGGAATGTGTCACGGCAGCGTAGAGCCGTAATGATGTCAACTTGTTATTTACTTTCCAAATCTGAATGACTGAGCAAGGCGAAAGGAGAATTAATCAACCGCCGTGTGACCAGGCAGGCGAAAAACAGCGGCGCGTGGGGGAGGGGAGGCAGCTCGAGGCCGGAGGGGCGAACTTGCCGCGAGCCCGTACAGTCGGTGTGTCCCCTGTTAAATACGAAATATTCAGCACTTTTTTCAGTTGTTTTTTTTTTTTTTTTCAAACCATGTTAGTGATACATATTGCTGGGCAGAACGTGTTTTTGGAGCTCTTTTAAATGTATACTATTTTAAGCTACAGGAAACATACAGTACCCCCACCCCCCCACACACAGCGATTTCCTCAATGAGCTGACGTCCATTAGAGACAAATTCCGGTCAGTTATAGGACAACTTGCTCCTCGGCTACCTGAGCAGCAGCTATTCTATAACAATGAGTATTGTTACACCAGTGATTAACCCCCTAACTTCATGTTCTGGCCACACACACACACACACGCGCACACACACACGCACACACACCAACTTTACCGCCAGTTGCGAGCGCATGCGAGTGAGTACGTCTCGTTAACCCTCCGAATTTGCCGACTGTGAGTCACACGAGACGGTGGTCGGAACTTGAAATATGACGAGAGGCAAAATGGGAGGAAAGTCGCAGCTAGCTTGTTGAAGTTGGAGGCTCTCCTTGTGGAAGAGGTGGCGGCGGACACCACGAGTTCACTCGCACAATAAGAGGTAAGCCTGTGAAAGTCGACCGGCGGGGTTTTCTTGAAAGATGCGCCGCGTTGGGGCCGCTTCTCGTGTCCATGTGCGTCTTAGCAGGCGCGAGGAGGATAGTGACTTTGAGAAAGTGGTGATTTGTGGCGCTGATTGTGAGGTTACCGGCACGTAGTTACCCCTGGACTCCACACGTGTGTTCACGTCCCTGCCTGTGTGGATTTTTGTTAGCCACTCTACTTTTCTTTTTCTTTTCTCCACACTCCTGTTTTTAGTGGAGCAGCAGACTGTATGCAAAATACACTGAGTTTAAATAGTTCAAAGTTGCCCCATTGTGGTGGATTACGAGGACGTTTGCACCATAACAGGAACAGGAAAAAAAAACGAAAACCCACACCACCACATAAAGTTCCACAAGTGTCTTTTCAGTTAATTAGCTTAAGTTGAAATATGAATAATATCTACATGCACACTTATGGAGTGCATGAGCGTGTGTTGGGGGGAAGGGGACTCAATTGTACCGGGCATTGCCAGCAGCTTTTCAGGGACAGTTCATATTACTGTACAGCTACAGCACAAAACTGTCATTCAAGTAACCAGTGACCCTGGAGAGTTAACATATAAAGCTTGAGGACTTTGTGATTTCACATGTGCGCAGGACAGGTAATAAAATCAGTTTTATCATTTGTGAAGCAGTTAGGAAATATTGTGTAACCTTTATTGTCTCCTTATTTCCTTGTCAGTAGCCCTGGCTGTTGCCCGTAGCTCGCGGGATCAGGGGATAGAGCATGTACAGGCACGATTTAGATATCTCACCTATCCTCTGACCATCAAGGTGTGTGTACTCTCAACTAAATCAAGTCATCAGATATATCAGGGTTAAAAAATAGAAGTCATCTTTAACATTGCTTGCAGATTATCCTAACTGGATTCTACTTCAGTGGCACAAATTATTGATGGCCCCATTTTCTTGTTGACCCAGTGGGTGCTGTATACAGTATGTTGTTTGATTGCACTAGGTTTAGGAACATTGCGTAGGAGGTTTTGGGGTGTTCTCAGAAGACAGTTTTGTTGCTCCATAAACAAACAAAAAAAATAGACATTTTCAATAAATTAGTGTAAAACTGTAGTAAAAGCTCTTACTGATAATAAATAAGCATCACTCAAGCACAATAATAAAACTGAGGATACTAAGAAAGTCCACACAAGTTTTTAAATTAATTTTGATGCTCTCATACTGATTTTTTACGTTTATTAGGCTTTGTTGGTGCCCTAAATGAACGGGAGATTCTGCACCTATACTTTAGAATGGTTTCGAAAAGCCTGGTTTCCTCAAAATGCCAGTTGTCATAATTTTGCAACTGAAGAAATTCTGTTAAAATGGGAGGACCTCTCAGGTGAGAAGTTACTAGCCCCTTTTAAACAGTCTGTCAAAGGCAGGAGTGTTGTGCCTCGCAGGTCTGTATGAAAGTTTCGTTGGCTGAAATGTGGGTAAACATTGTTCCGCTTCTGCACTAGCAGCAGTGATAGTAACAGAACCAAACTGTTTTCTGTACAAGACAAGTGAGCCAGAACAGGGGACAGCGGTGTTGTTTAAATGCCATCAACAACTAAGATAATTAAAAACAGCTAGCAGCAGTTATTATTATACCTGCACTCCTACACTTGACATCACTTTGTAGCGCCTCCTGAAACTTGTGCATCTCCATATGCAACATCTTAAGTGCTTTCTTTCCGGTTTGATTCAGCTTCTTACTGGCAGATCAATGTTTTAAATCTCCAGGTTTTGTGATGCACACATAACATGTTGGCAAATCGTCATAGTGCCAACCTATCATTTTGCCTCGCCAGTGCATTGTTTTTAAACAGATGTTGATTCAGAGGTAGTAGCAACACCTTGCTGAACAGTATTAACCAGCTATTGCAACAGGGCCGGGCAGCACAGTGGTGCAGTGGTTAGCGCTGTCGACTCACAGCAAAAAGGTCCTGGGTTCGATTCCCCGGTCAGGGCGTTTCTGTGCGGAGTTTGTATGTTCTCCCTGTGTCTGCGTGGGTTCTCTCCGGGTACTCCGGCTTCCTCCCACAGTCCAATGCAAACTGGGGGTTAGGTTAATTGGTCACTCTAAATTGTCTGTAGGTGTGGATGGTTGTTTGTCTGTATATGTCAGCCCTGCGATGAACTGGCGACTTGTCCAGGGTGTCCCCCGCCTTCGCCCAAAGATGCTGAGATAGGCTCCAGCCCCCCACCGCGACCCCTAACAGGATAAGCGGTAGAAAATGGATGGATGGATGCAACAGGGCCACAATGAACAGGATGTGTAAAAGGTGCTACTGACTTGCAGTCACCCTAATTACAATGGTTATAAAACAGGTTTTGTGTCACCTATTTAAAGAACAATAGGATTTTTTATTATGTGTTAATTGCATGATTCAGACCACTTTACATTTTCCTTTTATTGATCCCTAAACATGTTAGTGACATGTCTCAGTACCTCATTACCACCTCTCTCTCGAATCTCAAGTGTTCTCAGGGTTTAATTTTTACAGTGTGAACTGCATGTTTTTTTTCAAGGTTTAGATGTCAAATTATTTTTAAGTGGACACACTCACCTTTGTAATGAGTCCTCAGAGCACATAAATGAATAATGTCATAGGCTTATTATTCATTATCTGTATATTTTCCCCCTTATTCGCTTTTGTGTCAGTGTTGTATGCATTATCAGACAGAAAATAGATGGGCTCAATGTGTAAAGAATGCTAATATATTTATCTGCTAGTTTGTACGCATTCCTAAATTAAAGTCCAACATTAAGTTGTTGAACTGAAGGACATAAGAGAAGACACTGAATCCAACATTGACAGTGTGTCTAAAACAGAAATGTATCCTCTGCTCATAAGTGGAGCAGGGAAGTCCCTGAGAAAGCCCATGTCAGCCTTGTGGGGCTGTAAAGCTCTCTATCGGGCTGTCCAAATATTTCTGTTGCAGTATTTATTTATGATAGGCCATAGGGGGCAGCGAGCCATTCTTTCCCTCAGAAAGAGACAGTGTATATGGGCTACCAGCCAACTGGCAGACCAGTGGATAATCTGAAATAACATCCATATAAGTTAACTAGTTCAAGGGTATACTTATTTATTAAGAGTTTAAGCATTGAAACTGCTAGAAACATGTTATTGTTCTTCTCCATTGTTAAAAATGTTTGTGCATCAAAAACCATAAAACCTAGGAAGACCCAAATGAGCTGTGGCCTGTAAAGCCCATTCCTACTCAGGCACATAAAATTAAACTTTTTGACCTAGAATTTAAATTCTTTATCACCACTGAAGTTATCCCCATTATGGCCCTGTTGGTCTTCCGCTCTTAAAATGTAAAATTTTGCTTCTTAAAAATGTTCATCTGCTGTGTGAATTGTAAACATGCTAAGTCTGGAATACAAGGGAAGACACTACCAATTTTCGGTAGTAGCCTACGCTTAACAGAGTAAATTCAGTTATACACTAGTCCATTTGTTAGTGGCAGGAATGTCTGGGATTTTAAATGCCCCCTGCACTGCAGTGTCATCACTTTTTGCTGGTTATGAACATGGCCTCTTATTGGTCAAGGGACTCAGCCGAAGGTACCACGGAATTGTGAGTGGATGGCTAACAACAGAAGTAACTGTTCCGTCATCAGATGCTAGCATCCTAAATTATCTTGGCTGTGCTAACAATAGCAGCGCAGTTTTGCTTGCAACACACCAGGACAACCTGTGCATTTTGCAGTGGAATGATAGTCCATTCAAAAGCTGTAAATTCCAGCCTTGAATTGCAATGTGTTTTTTTACATCATGAAAACAGTTCTCGTTGTTGTTGGCATGGATGTTAGATGTCTATTAACGATCCCACAATGACTTGGTGGAGTCTGTCGACTAATCAGAGACTCAGTTCTGGACCTCCTCATCCCCAAGTCACGATAAGATGGTACAGGGCTCAATGGTTGATGACTGTTGCCAAAGGCATGAAATCCATTTAGTCTGGCACTGTTAAGTTTATTATTTAAATTAAGTGAAGAAGAAACATGCACTTTTGTCTTGTGTTGTTGGTAGCTGCAAAACAGCTGTCTTCGTGTCAGTAGCGCCAAAAATAATGCCACTTGGAAGGATGATTGTGTCCGCTTTGAATAAGAATTCTTAATGTTTGCCGTTTTCTTGGAGCCCAATTACTGCTGCTGCTGTGTTATTTTGGATTTATTTTGTGTGCGTTTTAATGAAAAAATAGTGGTATGGAATCTGAAATGATTACATGGTCTGGTTTTATTATTAGATTAATCTTAGACGGTATTTCCTCCCCAGAAGACATTTTTTCCCTCCAAACTTTTGTACACACATGATGGAAACATTTTGAAACATTTTCAGACTTTTCCATGCTTAGGAGGATGGGGGGCTTTGTGAGGACATGCGCGATTATAGGAAATCTGTTGTGTGTGATTTCAGTGTTCCACTGTGTAAATGCTGTGTTTAAAAAGAGAAAAAAAACATCAGGCAAGTGATGGCTTAGAATGAAGAACAGCATTTCAGCTCACTTGTCTTCCTTGTTTGTTTGACCCTAATGTCAGATGGAACGGAAGTGCAAGGAGAGTGGGGGGTATTTAGGATGGCATGAGAAGCTGTTGACAGAGAAGCAAGAACCTCTCGTCACCATGGCAACACTTGCATTGCCACACTGGTGTGTGTCTCTGTTTACAGCTTATTTGTGCAGTCTTCATCTTGCTGAACAAAGAATAGCCATGCTGAGATCTCTTGTGTTGAGTCTTACTGTTGAGTGAATATAGAAATATTAATTTACACTAAAATGGTAGAATCTTATTTCTTATAATAAACAGTGCTTACGTCAAAGGCGTACTCTACATTTGCATAAATATGCAATAACTTAAGTTACTGTCACATCTACAGTGTCAACGCAGCCAAAATATAGTGATTTTTTTTTTTCTGCTTTTCGGTTCGTTTTTCAAAAGTACATATAATTTACACTTCATTTCTCATCTGACTTGTCATTACATATGTCATTGATGCAAAATGAATTAAGCTGTTTAAAGAGAATTTAATTTTCTTCATTTGTTAACAGATTGAAAATAGTAAGTAATGAGCTATCTTATATAGATTTGTATCCTGCAGTGAGTGGAATGTGGAAGGAAGACTTGCTATCTAAGAGGAAGTTACAAATCTTTAGAGTATCTTTTTTTTTTTCTTTCAAAGAACATTCTTAAAGATGAAGATTTTATTGTATGTGTGCTGCTTTGCAAATTGAAGGATATTTTTGTGTCCCAGTATCACCTCTACACAATGAATTTACATGCCACATGCCCCCACACAGCCATATACACATACATGCCCTAAAGCGACGTTCCTCGTCTGCTCATATGTACACATGAAAACTTGGTATTTAAAGCTAATTTCAAAGTGTCACTATGTGCTATAATAACTGTTTTAAAAGCTTTATTTACATGTAGCTGGTCAATAATCTTTATTTCCTACCCTGAGCTACATCTTGTAACCAAGGTCTGCATATATAGAAATTATGAATTGAAAATATATGCAGCCAGTCACATTGCCCACATATTTTCCATCTTTAACAGATTTTTTAAAAGAATGACAGAAGAATCTGAAAGCCTTTAGAAATTCAGTGAGTCACTATTGCAAAGAGCTGCACAAGTCACATAATTTGCCTGGAGTAATGTCACTTCAGTCAGTGTTGTTGTGGGTGGTGACCACAAATTTGAAAATACCAGGGTGTGGATTGAGAATGAAATAAGGTTACCAACCCATGGCCTGTTTCTCATCTCTGCCTGTTTGTGTAAACATCGCTCCAATAGCCACTAGCATAATGTATCAAAACTGTAACCTAACTGAATTAAAAACTAACTATATGGAATCTAAAGGTCAACTGTTGGAAAATATTTATGTACCAGTATAAATGAAGAGCTGCATCAGTGTGTCCATGTTGCAACAGGTACAGGTTGAAATATGGTCCAGAGATACCATTTTTTGGGGGGGCTTTTCCACTGATACTCTTGGCTGTGCTGAGACAAGCCGTGTCACACTGATTAGCATTTCTGGTCACAGATCAACTCTGCCGAGTCATATCTGAGATGAGCTACCTCTCGAGTAGCTGCTGTGACGTTTTTCCATCCACAGCCAATATGAGGTGAACCCCCCCCATCTTTCCTCTTAAATGTGTGTTTTTCTGGACTCAGCTCATGTCTGTGTGGGAGACCAGAGAGAGACATTTCTAAAAGTCTCTTTGTTCAGCTCACAGTACTCTCTGAGCTTCTAACTGAATCTCTGTGGTTTGAAGTTAAGTTTCTCTCTTGCATTCCTGTTTTTACTTTCAGATATCCTCCTTATTTGACTTTCATCATTTCCTTCCATATTTAGCAGTCATGTTAAGTTACTGCTGGTAACAACCCAGCATTTTGCGATTTTTGCTGCTTCATGATAAAAGCTATTCGATAATGAAATTGTCGAGGACCTTTGGACTTTGTTAACTGCTATTCCTTAATACTAGAAGGGGTACAAGTATTAAGAGCACAGTGAGATGTTAAATGAGGGGCTGCAGACAACACTCTCTTTTTATTGCACCGTTTTAGCTCTCCTAAAAAGTAAACTACTGTTTTAACCTGCTGTGCTTCGTGATGGAGAAAAAATTCACAGCAAAAACAACAGAGGGAATGAAATGTTTATGTCACAGCCTGCTGCTTTTTAGTCTTGAACACTTGAGTGTGTCATCAGTTGAAGACACACTTTCCTGGCCTAGCAGTTCATTCTTCTGTAATGGGGGAGCAATTTGTCTCATTTGCACGAATTTAATTTCAATTGTATTTGTGACTCTTGATTATTGTGTTTGGAAAAAGAAATGCTCCTCTCCAAGTTTCATTTTTTCCCTCTCTTAAAGAAAATAAATGATAATAGCAAAAATAAGATTTTATACTTTTCACTCTTGACAATAAGCTTAGTTGTTTCAGTGCTCGTTTTGTCAAATAATTGATTTGTTTCCTTTTTTCATACCATATTGTCCACATCACCAGGGGAAAAAAAGAACAAATTCCCTTCACTGCTGCTGCTATTCTTTGGATCCTACAGAGAATAGCAAATGACACCACGAGCCAAGTGGGAGTTGTCATTTTTATTTGATGGTCATGGTTTTAGTTTGAGGGTGGATCTTACGTCCTGACACTCCTGATTAGAAGCCATCATGATGAATCCCGTTAGTGATTCTTGCCGTCACTTTACAGGAATATACTAGAGGGTTGTGCCTCTCAGTGTGCAATATTTTATTGACCGAGAAAAGGGCACACCTGACACTGAACACCGAATACTGAATTGATCAAAGATGTGACCCAATGTGTTTGGGTAATTCATAGTATTTGGGTTATGTTTGTAGTGTCAGTGCCTCTATTTGCAAATGTTGTGTTATCCCGATGATGTTTTTTCATTGTTAAAAGAAACAATAAGTTAGCCTGGCTGTTTTCTGGGGTCGGCTACCATGTGCATGGATATTAATGGAGAGCCATGCAGGTTTTTATCACCCTGAGCAGGTAATTTCATGTACAACATCTTATGCTCTACTTTGGTTGTGGTTACACTGCAGGCAAAAATGTTTTTCTTTTGCTCATGCATAACTTTTTAGATCACCGAAAAGCACAAATAAGAAACCTATCTCATGGCTGTTGATGTAATGGCTCTGTTAATAGCTGGATCCGAATTCATCTTATTTTTACCCCAATGAGCATGCTTACATCACCGTTACAGCATTTTTCATCCATTGTTAGCGGCGGTGGACAAAGCCAAATATGGAGAATCGCAGCAACTGTCACTGGGGTAAAGAGATGTTTTAATTTGATAGGAATATTCTTTCGCAGAACCCTTTTTTTGCCTTCTTTTTCTTTAGTCTGAAATGCTGATGAGCAGTCATCAAAGTACTGTTACCTAGCTCTTGCACCTCTGTGTATTTTGACACTCGACTGTTGTTAAAATTACATTTTCTGTTTTTCAGCAGCATGCTTGTTGTAAATGGGGGGTCATGGTACAACTCTGTTCACACAGATGGCAGATCTGGAACAAGGATCACATTAGACCAAAAAAAAAAATCAAAATTGGGTCACTTTTTGGGTTGAGTTTTTGGTTGTAATGAAAACTTGCAGATTTCATGGCACATGCTGGCCAGCCCTGATTAACACAGAAAGTGTTGCCACCCAAAGGAAGCGTGGGAGAAGTGTTTCCCTTGGAGACTCAAGACTTCCTTCCCCCTCTGTTCTCCGACCTACATTGACTGTCACTAAGTGATTCATTGGGAGGGGCAAAGAATAACGCCCAAATGGTTGTTGTGACTACCTGTGTGGGGATCATTATTTATCACCCTGCACCCATTCCACCATCCCCCTATCATGATTCCCATCCCCCACTTTCTCTCTCTCTCTCTCTCTCTCTCTCTCAGTCACACCCCTCCCCCGCAGGACTGCAGCCCAACCAGAATCTTCAAAGGCGGGTTTTACTCAGCAGAGCAGTTCAAGAGAAAATGGCTGCTGTTTCCAGGTCTTGTGTGCACATCTGTCAGGAGGTGACTGTTCAGGAGAAAATGGGGTCCCGGCTGTGCTGGTTTTCAACACTTACCAAAACCTGCATGTGTTAGAGATGGCTGGTTGTGTAGTCTGTCATTTATCTGTTGTTTCTGCAATTAAATGACTATATTCAGAAAGAATTTTAGTCGTTCTAATTGATGGATATACGCTTTTATATGATAAGCACAATTTAGTGGGCTGCTGGGCAAATTAACTGCAGTGGCTGTAAAATGTGTTTTTTTTCTCTTTGCTATTCATTGACATTTAGAATTGAGATTAAACTAAATGGCTTTTGAACACGTTGGGACAGGTCCAGCAGGTCTCCAAACTGGTAATAGTAAATATAGTTAATAGTTGCTGCTGACTTCTGTTTAAAACTCAGTATTCACCCTTAGTGCCTGGGGTTCAAACTTAAGACATGTTTTTTTTAATGCAATATCTATTTCACTCTCTAAATTGTAACAACTGAATCTGCAGCTGACTTTACAGGTGCAGGGCAGCATATTGACAAAAGGCTGTTGCCTTTGGCTTATTTCTACATTGGTAGCAGTCGGCTACAGTGCAGTCACTGGAGTAACAGCGCTCGTGACCCAGAATCCAGTACATGTAGTAACAAGTTGAGATAAAATATGTTTCAATTTGCAATCGTGTGAGTGAAACGTGAGTTTTCCTATAACTTGTGTAGCCAGATTGGATTAGAATTTAAATGTATTGTATGTAAGTTTGTCAGACCCACTTGAGATTCCCAACTTGAAAATGCATCTGAAACGTGGGTGTAGTGCCTTCTTTACTACAGATGGTTTGGCAAGCTGGTGGTAGAGTTTGGATTGTTATTGCTGTAGACTAAATTAATAAGCCTCCTCAGTACTACAGCAAGGGGCTCATCATTGAAACATTGGGGGCTGTTTACACAGAAACATTCTACAGAAAAAAAAAATGACCAAACAATTGTTGTATTTTGTCCGTTTCTTTACTCGAACATGGCATTTTGGGGGCCTGAAAATAAAAACGATTTGAAATTGGGAGCCAGAGGGAAATCTTTTGAAATTACCACTCCTACTGTTTCCGTGTAAACTGACAATACAGGAATTCTGTGGAGATGTTACATCCTCAACAATAGTAAGCAATTAGCAAAGCAACTACCAGGCTTTGTTTGTGTTGCAGGCTCTTCTCACTCTCCTCAAGCAATAATTTAAAGCCAAATACATTAGTTGAAATGTTTCAGTAACTCTTACACTGTGGCGTCTACCTTCACCAATTGTTTTTAAGTGTATGTGATTAAGTCAGTGAAAGCAATTTTACTTTATATCAGTTCTATTCATTGATAGTAATTTAATTATCAGTTTAGAACCATAATTTATCTCTCTGAAAAATGCTGTGCATCCCTGGTGCCTACTTTGATTTTGTTTCTGTCCTCTTTTTTTTCTCTGATCAGAGAATGGGCCTGTTGTGACGTTGTTTTGTCACACCAAAAAAAAATTGCTCCTTTCTGGGTGCTGTCTTTGACTTCTGATTGAATAGTCATTGTAATCCACGAGATGAGAGAACTGACAGCAGTTCAAGGACTATCAAACGAGAGACCTGTTCATTTGACAGGACCTCTCGATATGAAACTACAGAGGATTAAAGGTGTTGAAAAGAGAAGAGGAGTAATATGGTTTTGAGTGCCGATTTGAAACGGATAAAAAACAAACAGGACTGGTTTAAAAAAATGAATTAGAAAAATGGAGTGGAATGGGTAGTATTTTGGAGGTTAGTTTTTATTTAAATGAATTATGAATATTTTGCTCATAAAGTCGTAGTTCTAGACTGACATGCAATGTTAACTTGTGATAAAGTAAGGCATCTTTCTCTGTCTCAGACACATAAAAACTAAACATTTCCTTTTTGCCATATGACAAAATTGATTAGTTTTGTGTAATGCATGATATTGTTTTAGTACTTAAAGAAAGTCAGCATTCAACACTTTCAGTTAACACTTAACATGTTTTCTAAAAAAAGTGACTGACACATTGCCGTGCATCCATGCAACTATCCGTGTTTTATCTTTTAGTGTTGTGTGTTTAGATGAATGGTCTAGCTTAAATCTTTTAATTAATGTTCCAGTTCCATCATAAAATCCCCACACCCCTTTCCTGAAACACTACTAAAAGAATTAATCTTGCTATCTTATCAGGTATGACATTTTTACGAGCTTGTGGCGAGCGGCTTGCTGAAGCTGAGGGTGTTGAATAGTAGTTAGATGAGGTTGTACACTTGACCTTGTTCTGCTTATCTGTTGTGTCTTTTTCCTTATTTTAGGGGCAGGCTAGCAGGCTGAGTGTGTTGTAGGTTAATACTGCATTCAGACCAAATCAGGTGTTTAGGCTACAACGCCAGCCGCCCTTTTCATTTTGAATGTGGGTAGTCCAACCTTCGCATAACCCAGCAATCAGATTAACCGTCGGTCTGGTCGCTCCCAGTGTCTGTTTTATTGTTTGGTGCCTAAAACAAGAGCAGGGAGAGCAGGGTAGGAAATATACTCTAAAAAACTTGTTTATTTTCATTGTCCCTCTTGATCTACAAGCTGGGCCCATGGAGTTGTCAGACTTGCTTGGTGCTAATCGCAGCAAAGCCTGAACTTTTCTGATTATGGTGTGAGGAAGCTGCTTTGCACAGTTACAACATAGTTGCTTTGCTATCAACAGTCCTAAAATACTTCCAAAAGCTCCTTCCCATGATTTTCCCCTCAGGATGGACTTGCTTGCTAGTGTCCCAGTTTAGTAACAACATAACAGCATTCCTGTGTACCCTACACAGTGCCCTAAGCTGTAGCCTGACATTCACCTCCTCCAAAATGTAACTACACATCAAACCAGACTGCAACAGTTGTGATTGGTCCTCTTGGTCGCTATTTTTTTTCTCCTACACTGTTCAGTTTCATTTCCTGGTGCTGTGGGACGGACATGGAAAATTGAATAGAGGTTAACTGAAGAAGTCAGCGCATATTTGCATTTTTATGACTCGTCATCACTGCATCACAAAGATTGCCAGATGGCTGCAAATTCATGGAAAGATTTTCACAAAAATTTGTATGCATGTCACCAAACACGCTAAGAGTTGGAACAACCTCTGTTGCAATGTTTTCAATAAGAGGAACTGTACTTTGTACATTTATCAACTCCAACAAGATGCACTATATTTAAGTCAGAATTGTTTCCAAGGACAGGAACAAGTACACGAAGCAGAAAGTAAATTCCTGCAGTGGGATAGAAGTCCATCTGTCAATTAGTGTTTTGGTAGTGATGCAGACATGCCAGGGCACATGTTTAAAATAATCACAATCACAATGTGTGGGTCACATGTATGTAAGTCTATGCAGTAGGCTTTGCATGGAGTCCATGTACAACTATACATTAGTTTACTGATAGGTCAACAGGACATGAAAATGCTGAATTTTTAGAGTAACTTCAGTTTAACTTCAATTTTAGTATGGTGAAATTACAATTGTGGGTTTCTTGATATTAAAAATTGTGTTTGATAATGATTAATTTCTAATATATTATAACTAATAATTTTTGGATGGGTAATGTCTGGTAGAATTCTGTTCTCCAACACTTATTCAATTAACAGGGACTGTGTGTCAACATTGTGTCTGTATATATCGCCAACCTCTGCGGTATTTGTGCTGTGTATACAGACTCTTTGTAGTAGCAGACTTATATGCGAGTGTTTTTGTTTTTTTTCTCCTTTGTAATATTTTTCCTGTTTCACTGGGATCATATCTCCAGATTTTGACTCCATTTATCACTCCAGTGGATAAACCCTAGAGCCAGGTTAGCATTTTCTCCGCCTTTCTGTAGGGCTCATTGTTTGGTCAGAGAAGATTTTGGCTTCCCAGGGAGTTGTGTAATGGAAGGTGGCATCATGGGCCTATCTGATAGAGGGATTATTTCGTCTGTTCTGCACCAACGGGACTTGCACCCCTCCAGGCTGCGTCTTAATTACGGTTGCAGTTGTTTGGTATGTAGTTGTAGCTGCGTTGCTTTGATGTATCTTCCTTCCTAGTCATTTATTTAATCTAAAGATAAACATGCCAGCAGTGGTCAAATTTGGCCACATTGGCTGAGCTAGACAAGCTTTGTGGTGTTGTTTTTTTGGCAGAGCAGAGCAAGGAGCGAGTCATCTCACTTCCCTCTCATTTCTGTTGACAGTTGCATATGCACAACACAGATCATGCACTCCTGTGAAAATGGTGCTGGGTAAAGATGTTGTTGAGGTGCAGTATGAGGGAATATTTTAAGGCTGTGTTGTTTCAGCATTGCGATCTGCTCCTGTGCAATGGTCTAATGGCAGGACACAGATTGTTACGTAAGGCAAATTGATTTGAAACATGATTAACTTTTTGCTTGAATCAAAAGCAAAGGGTTCTAATTTAATTTATTTTAAGCCTGTTTGTCACCCACCATATAAATTATGCCTACTTTTCACATTAGAAATGGTAATAGAGAGAAATGTGTTGTTTTTCTGAAACGTCCCTCGGTCAGTTCTGTCAGCACTTGTCCATGCCAGTGTAAGAGCATATACTGAAATTGAAGGGGCTACAGAGGCCAGAACTAATTTGACTTGACTGAACTGACTGACTACCCAAAAATGGGGAAAATGATGATTGTGTATAAGTGCATGAATTGCACACTTTGTGTACTGTATCTTGTGAAATTACTCTTACTTTAAATGTTACAAAAATAAAATATGTTTCTAGTTTTTTTTTTGTTTTCTTTTTTTCTTTGCAAAATCATGCAGCCTTATTATATTTAATCATCCTGGAAACAAAAGTTTAGTTGGGTAGTGTTAGAGGTTGTGAGTGAAATCCCAGTTTCAGAGCAAGTTTGAAAAAGCTAAATTAACATGACAGTTAACTTAGTGGTTCTCGAATAACAACGTCCTATTTAATGAAGCAATGTTTAAACTGTCTTTTCATGAATTACAATCTTTTAATGGTGCAAATGGCATAATAGCTACTGAAATAAGACATTTGAAACAAAACTGAAAACAAAGATCACAATTTAAATCAATTGTCACCAAATAAATAAAGCCATTATTTCTGGGCCACATCATCTTGCCACAGAACAACTGTTTTCAGAACATTTATTGAGTTTCGTGTGTTTCAGTGACTCCAAACATAACGTGTTTGTTGACAAGAAAGCTATACAGGACACGTTTTCATGAGTACCTGTTTTTGTGTTAGTGTATGCTAAAGAAAAAACCTCACTGTGGCTGTACCCCTTGCATAGGCTGTTATCATTCCAGCCATATAAATGCAGACTCCATCTGAAAGAATATACCAAGGTGAAGGAGTGAATAATTCATGTTGAGTAACATGTTCAACCCATCTGGCTGTATGCCCGCTGGTAATTGGGACAACACTATTCTCTGTGCATTTTGCTCGATCTCTCTTGTTGCTATGCTACCGAAGGGGAATTCGAGTGGGCTTGGACAGTGTCTGGAATGAAAGCCGGACAGACATGCAGCCTTCATACCTGACACCACCGCTTTTGTAGTTCTCTGCAAAATATCTGCTCCTTTATCTTGCAGTGGTAGAGCTGAAATGCTTACAGTTATATATTTAATAAAGTTTGTTATGACTCAATTCTTGTGTTGCAATTTGTTTCCTATAATCAGCATTTTTTTTCCCTGTATACTTTTTTGGTGACCCCCAGAGAGGGTTTAGACACACTCAAAAGGAAAATCACATGTGCCAAAACGATGAATGGCAACAAGGAATAGAGTTATTTAAATCCTTTCCCAATGTGTTAGCAATTTATGATGCAACTGTTGAACAAGGAGAAATGATAATGTTTTTTACCTTGTGTTTAGTCACCAGTCCAAGGCCAATTCCAAGCCAGGAAAAATTATGTAACTCTAACCGGCTTATAGATCATATTTTCCTTTGATCGTGTACTTTACATGTGTGTGTGTCAACACGTGGTACGTGGTTCTCTAAGCGATGTCGTTCCAGCTCCAATTACCCTACTCTGTACTGCATACGTCTATGTGAGCTAATGGTAGATAATTCTGCAGTATTCTTCCACACTATTCGTGTTCATCAGCCTGAGGACAAAAATGTGAGGGAGTCAAAAACACAATTGCCTTTTATGTGTCTTCAGCGTGCTTCAATTTTCAGGTCGTATCAATTGAAATGTTAACATAAGCTGCGTTTGTTGATAATAACTCAAAAGGGAAGGTCAGGTGGCTGCTATGAACAGTTAGCCTCTTGCTCTTCTCTAAATGGGAGGCAGACAGGCATTTAATATCCTTACTGCTTTGTCAGGGCTCTTTCCTTCTACAGAGTTGGCTGGGTCAGTAATGGGAAGCAGCATTAAGTTCTCAGTGAAAGCTAAATGGATGTATATACTCCCATGGGACCTGAGAAAAGAGGCTAGAAATGCAGACATTCAGTCATTGTAGGAATCATACAATGGGCGAGATGAGTGTGAGCAATTACTAACAGGAGGACATTTGCAGGCCCCAGCTTCTTAAATGTCAGGAATTGCTACTTTTCTTTGTCATTTTTGACAGTGAATGAAAGGTCTTTGGGTTTTTATAACTGCTGGCTGGGCTCTGGAAAAAAATGTTATCACTATTTTTTGACAATTTATAAAGAATTAATCTTGAAAATAATCGCCAAATTATTCGATGATTAAAATAATCATTAGTTGCGGTTCTAGGTCCTGTTGAAATGTATCGGGACATAATCGCATCATTAAACAGTGATTGCATGTAATAGAAATTGTGTGATGTATAAAAACCACAGCACTAAATGTAGTTTAAATGCTCCTTTAAAATTTTATTTGTAGGAGTGAACACAGCCTTCGGACATACCTCCTCCCTTTCCGTAGGCTAAGATGAGTATTACCAGTGACGAAGTGAACTTCTTGGTCTACAGATACCTCCAAGAATCAGGTTTGTCTTACTCATATCTGCTAAACAAAACATGCTGATATTGTGTTGTGCTGAAAAGAGAGAAATTTATTTGAGGTTGATGCATGAAAACAAACAACATGCACCTACACATACAGGACATAAGCAATTTTTATAAAGACAAAGCACATAACTTCTATTTTTGCATGGAATACTGCCTTTCACCTTTGATGTCAACATGCTTCTTTGATCAAATTTCTATCCATGATTAAACAGCTTCTTTATTTTTTTATTATTTTGACTGCTTCTGAGGCCTCCTAACAGACTAAAAGCCTCTAGTAGCCCTGAGAATTTAACATTAACATAGTCATGCCTTTTTATACTCTCAAATATCACACTTATCATGCCCTTATTTTATCTGATACTGTCAGCTTTCTTTGGACCAGGCAAGACGTTTCTTTGAATATTTGTGTTTGTGCACGTCTTGTGCTTTGCACTCTCCTGTTTGTGAATGGTGTTTTGTTTTCAGGGTTCTCACACTCAGCGTTCACCTTTGGCATTGAGAGCCACATCAGCCAGTCCAACATCAATGGAACACTAGTGCCCCCTGCAGCACTCATCTCCATCCTGCAGAAAGGGCTGCAATATGTTGAGGCAGAAATCAGCATCAATGAGGTGACTTTGAGCTCTAAGAAAACACACCGTGCTAACTGCAAATGTTTTATAGCTTTCGGTCACTCTTTAATGGAAGAAATAAAGAATTCCTGTCTAGTAACAAGAAATGTGACCATCGTGACTAATTTAAAGTCACACAATGCGTTAACTGCTGATGTCATGGCAGGATGGTACAGTCTTTGACGGTCGGCGGATTGAGTCGCTGTCGCTCATCGATGCTGTCATGCCAGATGTGGTGCAAACACGGCAGCAGGCTTTCCGGGACAAGTTAGCCCAGCAGCAGGCGGCCTGTGGGGCCGCCTCATCCTCTGGAAACCAGTCCTGTGCACCAAAGAATGGAGAAGCCACTGTCAATGGGGAGGAGAATGGTACTCACAACATGAGTAAGCTCCACACACTTTACACACACTGTATTAGTTGTCTTGCGTTAGGGACTAACTTCAGTCTCTGATGGTAATCAGAAGGGGGGTTGATGGAAAGAGACAAACAGTCTTCCATCTAAGCTGCCTGAAAGCCTGCTCATATGGAATCTTTTATTTTAATGCAACATAAGATAAGGTGCTGCTTTGAACCTTCAAATTCAAAATAAAATGAATAGATTCTTATTTATAATCAGGATATATTTTTTTCTCTCGTTATCAAGGCCATGTCAGAATTGTAATAGTTTTGTCTCATTACTGAGCATGCATCCAGTACATAAAAGTTCCAGAACACTGTTGCAGCTGCCCCGTTGTATGAATTCAGCAGATTCAGGAGGAATTCATGTCCCTAAGTCCTGCTTTGTGTTTCGGCTCCTTGCCACCAAAGGAAAGCACGCTTCCAGTTGCATCTTTGTATCTACCAAATCATTCATTTTTCACACACGCATGATCCGTCAAAACTGTCATCCAGTTTTCCCAACAGCCACAGGTTTTTCACAGCATTTGATATTGTTAGCAGCTGTTTGGCTTCCTCTGTGAGTGAAACCGGAGAGGTGTGGATCAGGTGGAGCTTTAGACCAGGGGAGGAGGAGCGGATGTTTGTGTCAACACATCCACCACTGTAATTTCAAGGTGTGGATGGCAACCGGCACAGTCTGGTGGGAGAAAAGGTTCCACTGTTGCAGGATACAGCTCTCACATTCTCCAAAGGCTAGGTCCTCCACTTTGACTGGGTTCTCATGGTAGTGTAATAATTGTGTGCACTCTAAGTGGGTCAGTATGTTCAGACAGGCACATACCGGCAGAAATGCATAATTGATTTTCTTTGACGTCGGCTTGTCCTTTAAATGTAGCCTCTCACCTTCATCTTCTATGTTAAGTTACAATTAAGGTTGAGTAAAGTTAGTTGGGCCAAGTAATGAGCATTTCAAGCGTTGATGCATATCACTCTGTGTGTGTGTGTCTCCTCAGATAACCACAGTGAGCCCATGGAGATGGATGTAGATGTGGAGATACCAGCCAGCAAAGCCACAGTGCTGCGAGGCCATGAATCTGAAGTATTCATCTGTGCCTGGAACCCTGTCAGCGATCTGCTGGCCTCGGGGTGAGCCTCCGTCTGTGCTGAAACAGATCTCGGTTCATGCCGGATGAGTCATACGTTAGCGTCTACATGCTCTGGCATTTATTTCTGGAGATATATGGCTTCGTAAGATCCCTCGCTGACAGGCGCATATTCAAATAATCTTTTGACACCCCCTTCCCCTTGCTATTTTGTTCAGCTCAGGGGACTCCACCGCTAGGATCTGGAACCTGAATGAGAATAATAACTCTAACTCCACCCAGTTGGTGCTTCGCCACTGTATCCGAGAAGGTGGGCAGGATGTCCCCAGCAACAAAGACGTCACCTCACTGGACTGGAATGTAGGTCCACGTCTCTCCCGTTCTACTTTCACCAAGAGGTAAATGGGCTACGCATCTGTGGACAGTTGTGTAACAGCTCTGTGTTCTCTCCATCCAACAGAGCGACGGGACTCTCCTGGCAACAGGATCGTACGATGGATTTGCAAGGATATGGACAAAGGACGGTATGTCCTCCATCAATCCTGCATGTTGTTGTTGCACTCCCAGGGTTCCTGTTATTGTGAATATTGGTGTGAAAAAAACATCTGTGATGTTTTTTTCTGAAGAATCTCTAGTAAAACAAATGGATATGATGCTTATTTTATTAGGAAATCTGGCAAGCACCTTGGGGCAGCACAAAGGGCCCATATTTGCACTCAAGTGGAACAAAAAGGGGAACTATATTCTCAGTGCAGGAGTAGATAAGGTATGCACTACATTTTTTGTCTTTAAATATA
>KV751321.1:11738055-11756549 GCA_001698575.1 Mola mola
ATATTTTTGGGAAATTTAAAAAAAAAAAAAAAAAAAAAAGCCTGTTTTGTGGGCTGATCTTCAACAAAGTGCAGTCAGTCTGCCTCTCACTTTTTAGTGGGATCTCATGTAAAAGACAGTATCTTCAAAGTAACTCCCAACCTCTTTGGTTTGCTTTTTGTTTCTGGTCCTTTCTCCTTTTAGTCAGTTCTGTAATGGGTGGCTAAGCAAATGTTCAAATTGTGCTGAAAGTGAAGGGACTTTTTTTTTTTTTTTTTTTAAGGATCTGTCGCAGAAATGGATTCTATTCATTCATGTATATGCATATGTATTCATGTATGCATTCATGCACAATCACCCGTCAATCCTCGTTCTACAGCGGCCCAGAATGGACAAATTCAACACTGGCTCTAGAGAGTCTTAACATTTGTAGTGATCACAGATGGTTCTCCTAGTAACTGATCTGAACTGAGGGGTAACCGATCCGAAAACACCGGGCCTTTTAATGGGTAGATTGTTGTTTTCTGACTTTAGTTTGAGAGCTGTTATCGTCTGTGTCAGACTGAAAATCTGTGGCCTTTCTTGGTGTGCTAAAGAGCCTGTGTAGAGTAAGTGCTGTGACAGCTACCATCTCTCGCGCACCCTGACCCGGGGTGCAGTCACCTGTTTCCAACACAAAGCGTTAAAGTCATTCAGTGTCTCAAATAAATCACTCTATTTTGATATCAGAAACAGTGGAGACCGTGTCTTGAATTGTTTGTGTGGCATTTTGTCTGAAATTGTGCAGTGCGGCTGTCTGTACCCCCCCCAAACGGACATGAAGGGAAAAAAACTTAAAAGAAATACTCTTATAATAGGCTATATATATAATAGGATATTTAATGTCATATAAAATAGTTGAGTACAAAAATACAAGATGGACAGGTGGAAATGTAGAAATTACATTCTTTTCAGGGTCAAGTGCTGCACAACACCCGTGTCCAACTGAATACATTTGCCAGGAGAGGTCTTTTCTCAAGCACTTGGGTCACTTTTAAAGTTAGCCTGAATTATTAATAGGAAAATGTCAAGTTTGTTCAGTTGACTAACCGCCACATACATGGTTCATTAGCTTTCGTGGCTGTTGATGCAACGCTGGGCTACACTGCGGACAGATTCAAAAAAAGCTGAGGAAGAACTGAGTTAGACGGCTGCGCCAACTAATAAATATTCATGACCAATTAATAACTATCCAGGAGAAAAGGCAACCTAAAACAAAAATAACTACAAGGTCAGTGTCACACAGGGGCAGCGGGGAGGCGGACTGTTGATCACCCCAGCTACTGCCTCACGGAGTTCTCCAAGGACTCTCCGTCAGCGTCTACATCCTCATAGTCTCGTAGCTCGCTGGAAATGTGGATTTCAACTGTGCTAGACTCTGAACCTAGCAAGACAAAATAGGGGCAGATTACTGGACGTTGCTGCACATTTCACCTTCACATTTAATGAAATCACTTGAGTTACTTATATATCCCAGCATCAGAAATGTATTTTGGGAGTTTTTAGTAATAAATATCCTGCAATTTTGATACCTCAAATGTACGTAAAGCACTACACAGATGAGTCAGGGTTTTTTTATTTTTGTTTTTTTTTTTTTAAATCTGCGTTTGGAAAATAAATTGAAGGCAAAAACACATCATTTAAAGGACAGGTTGGTAGAACTTTATTTCTGACGACTTTCAAGCTTTAAAACACTGAATCATAACACAAAACATTAATGAACAGTTTTTGTACATATTCCACATGGCGCACAAACACAACTACAAAAAAAATTGTCTAAAAATGCTTTACAAAAGTCATCCCAAAATACATTTAAGAGTATCTTTTTCACAGTATACATTTGACTTGTCATAGTAGGAAAAACTTAATATCATCAATGGGTTTGTTTTATTCAAGTGTCCATGTGGCAGTGAGTCAGCACAATATAACTAAATGGAATGCAGCCATCATCAGCCATTTCTTACTGTGGCTAAAGTCCCCATCCACCTTCAGTAATGAAAGTTACATACCACTCATGAGTTAAATACAAAATAAATACATTTTAAAGTAATTTCAGTTGTGGAACAAACAGCGGGACCGGCTGAATACAGGGAGTTTCATTCATCGCCACTGCAATTTGTTATAAATTCAGTACACGATTTCAATCAGCCTTTCAGCCTCACGTGGCAACAATTTGATTAAGTGTTGCTAAGCTGTTGTACTTTGGAAAAACAAGCAGGAAAAAAAAGGATATTGTAGAAATAGTTCATTTTTTTCATATTTTAATTTGAGATGTTAATCTGCCATCTATTCTTTATTCACAATACACGAAATATATGAATCTTTTTTGTTTTGATTTTGACGATTATGGTTTATATGGTTACACTGAAATACTCAACATTTTGAGATGTTTTTTATTTCTATTCTTTTCAACCTGTAGGCCACAATCATCAGAAGTAAAATAGCTAACTGCTTGAATCATTTTAATTTACGTGACAGGGATATGCACACCATTAGAAACCTCTTACTATAGGACAACAATATTCATTGAGACAAAAAACTTCAGCCTCCAAGATACCTACAGCATTGTAATAAATTTTTAACCAAAAACTGAAGATATGCAAGACTGTGTTATCAGACGGCGTTAGGGTACGTGGTTGGTTTACCCACTAAACTGGCGCATGAGCTCATTTCATCCGGTTCAGCTGTTCATTTACCAGCTTGTCCAGCTTGTTCATTTCCCAGCTTGTCTGTTGTTCTCTGCCTAACATGGTATCTGTATCTGTATCTGTATCTTCCCTGTCAAGATAAGACTTTGCACATAAATAAACGGCCTCTTGCCACAGACGATTATCTAGCACATGCAGAACGATGGCAATGCTGCCGTCATCTGTTCATAAATAGCACAAAAACGCACAACTTTGTCTGGAATGTGATTTCACGCTATACTCATGCACAGGTCAAAACGGATCTGTTGTGCACTCTATGCAGGGACATCACGTGTGAGTGGTGCATCCAGCATGAGCTGGCCACAGCCAACGTATTCACCAGCTTTAACTTTGTTTCCTGGTCAGGGTCCCCAGAGCTTTGAAGCTAATTTAATCACACTTTTAAAAAAAAAAAAAAACCTGCCTTCAGATGCCCTCATGGTATCATCCAAAGTAAAAAAAAGAGGCTTCAAACAGAGAGGAGGCCATCCAGCCACCGCAGCAGGAGACACCGAGCACCACGAACAGGCTGTCGGCTGCAGAGTGTTACCAGCCCTGGTACACAGGGGAGCTGTTGCTGCTGCTGAAAGCCCATTTACCTTCTGAGAGGACACTGATGGCGTCCGAGTGCTGGTGCCCATTGCCCATGGAGTTCTTCTTGGCTTCCTGGATGTGACTCTGGTAGAGCAGGGTGGATCCCACCATGGGATTGTGGCCCGCCGTGTTGGGCACCGACGTAGAAACCGAGTCCCAGGGCAGGTCCCTCCTGCTCTGCAGGCTGAGGTCCACATCGAAGCCCGTCCATCCGTGAAAGGCCAGTGTGTTGAGGAATGCCTGCATGGGGTTCAGAATGGCCTGAAAGGGGGAAAATGGATCCACTTAAGAAACTTTTTAAAAAAAAAAAATCCAAAAACATCCTCATTCTGCAGCTTAATGTTTTTTTTGTTTTTTTCCTCCCACCATGATGAACCACGTGATGAGGGCCACGTTCCTCACATCCCTGAAGCTTCTGTCATTGATGTCAGTCTGCATCTCCAGGAAGAAGAGGAGGCTCTCATTGATGATGTTGGGAACCCAGCTAAACACAGTAGAGCAGAAAAACAAGACCTTCAGCTTAAGACGCATTTACGATAACTGTTTTCCCTCTCATTCTGCTAAAACAGCTGTGGGTAACAACGGTTGTTTTGTTTGATTTATAGAGAGGAGGAACCCACACAAGTTCTCCTCCGCTTCCCTTGTGAGAGTCGCCTCAATGCAAGTCACACCAACGCATAATCGTGGCTCGATTGTGTATAATGTACACATTAAAAAAACTCAAAATCTAATTTTTAAACGTAAGATGTTCAAACACAGTAAAGCTTCCTGATGAAGTATGGAAACACTGCGTAGCTGTTAAATAATGATTTCAGTGTTGGGTCTGTACTCAGTAGGAAGGAAAAAAATGGTACCCGAACATCTCTAGGAGCCAATCCTGACAACTTACGAAGGAGGGGCTTGACGTTGTAGAAGCTCAGTTCAGTTATTTTTCATAAAGAGGATTTCTTCATCTCCTTGACCCAAAAGGGTATCGATATTGGCATCGGCCAAAATATTATTTCACTTTTACTTTTATTGTATTTTGTAACGGGGATCGCTGTAAATGTGCCAGAATTAGCCAAGAAGCTACTTTGCATCTGTAGATCTTGGGCAGATGTTACAGAGCCACCCTAAAAACAGAAATAAAAAAAAAATGCAAATAGAATTTAAAGTATATCCTCACACAGAACAAATATTAAGAAGAAATAGAAAATAGAAATGTAAAAAAAGAAAAACATTTAAGACCTTATTTTTACAGGCGCTACTTGAGAGCATACAACACAGGCTCATAATTGGAGACGTAAGCAAATAAAATAAGGAGCATAAATATTGATAAGGAGTTAGCGACTATAGACAACATTGATGTCTGACTAAAGACTGTTTAACACTAAACTGCAGAGCACGCAAAAAGCATCCAATTTAAATAAATGACTATGTCATCCCCGTACATGTTGGTGTCAGGGAGTACAGATGGAAGATCATTATTACATCATGTGACCAGCAGTGGTCCCAAGTTAGATCCTTGTGTGACACCAACAGACACAATGATGATTTTGCATTTGGACACACCGTGATTGATTACACAGATAAATACCCGTATTGGCCCAGAATCTCCACAGCAGTGAATCCTTAGCGAGAGCATGTAGTGACCTAACGGAGGCTGACATTATCTCCTGGAAACTTGGCGTTACTTTTGAGTTCTCAGGAAACCAGTAAAAACTAAGAAGAGAGTAATTCATAGTGCCGGAGATAGTCTGACACCAAACATCCCCTCTCAGAGAAGTGTTCCTCCTCCGAGCTACTCCCACGTGCGTCCCTTTGACAAAGAGAGGTCACGTACCAAATAGAGAAGACGAGCATGATCTTGAAGAAGCGCATTTTTATCTCGTTGGCCAGCCGTCTCTCGTTCTCGGTGTAGATTCCCTGGCGGCCTTTCAGTAGAGTCGTCACTGCAGGGGGCGGGGATGAGAGTGGATGAGAGGGCGTCTCGGAGCACCTGAGGGATTCTGGAGCGGTGTGCTTACCTGCAGACGTGGTCCGGCTGAAGAAGATGGGGTTGGCCACGAGCACGAGAAGCACCGGCGCGTACGTGGTGACGTAGTGAGGGATGGCGTGCTGAAGGCCTTGCTCACAACTGCAACAGCCGGACCAATCGCAACAACCAAATTAGGAACTTACAGTGCAAGACAGACGTGTGATCAGCAGTTTATTCGACCATAAGTACTGATTGGTATTTCCTTTTTTTCTAGACTACTTCTGGAGGGGGAAAAGGTGACGCATGACAATGATGATGCTCATCTGCCAACAGGACTGCTGGAGGGCGCTGGGGGGATCTGGTGGGTGTTGGGGGGCACGTGCAGGGGATCAGCAGAGGAGTCTTACTTGGAGATGGAGGGGTAGTAGAGCATGGCCACTCCTTCGACACACAGCAGCACAGCCAGACCCCACGTCATCATGTGGTAGAGGATAATGGTGCTGAATGGGGGAGAGAAACAAGTCATGAGACTAGGCCCACAGCACATGCTCAGACCCCTCTCTGTGCAGCAGAACCTCGTGAACAGGGTCAGGGTGCCCACAGAGAGTGTGCAGAGGGCTGCGGTTATGATCGTTTTACACCCTGTGCTCCAGGTGCTGAGGTGAGGGCTCCGAGCACCTGATTCCCGCGGATGTCTTCACCACCAGGAACACGTCCACGGCGTAGAAAAAGGTCCACCAGAAAGACGCGCTGAAAAACAACTGGATCCACATCTGTAGCACCATGATGAGATGAGAGAAGAAAATTCAGATGTGTGGTTAAAGGAGAACTGCTGCATTCTTCAACAGAGGCCTTATTTCTCACTGGTTCAGGTTCTAACGTTGTACAAAATACATACATACATATATTTATTCACTCCAGTGTAGAGTTGTGTTGCTGGGACAGTTTAGCCTTGCAATGTTATATACGGCACAGGGCAAATCAAAACATTGGAAATGGCTTTTTTCGCCACCAACTAAACTCAAAATCTGATCACAAGTGTCTGGTAACATGGAGTGGATACCTGCAGTGAAACACGTGTGTTTTTCACTCAATAACTATAAAGATATTGTATACGAACATGTTTGCACAGCCCTGATAGTTTCCTACCTTTCTCTACTCCCTGCTGCTGAAGGTGCGCCACTGACACAAACGGGACGCTTGTATATAATAAATATTCACTTTTTTTTTTTTCTCTGTGGGTTACATTTGTGTTTCACGTTGAATGCATTGCTTTGCCTTTCTATTTAGATGGGGTTCTTTTCCCACGAAACAGCTGTCTGAGGTGGTGTCCCGTTCAGATCCACTCCACGTCAGTTCTTCTTCAAATCTTAGCCTTTACATGCATCGCAAGGGATGCGTCACACTCGGCAGAGCTCACGCGTGATCGCGCATCAATGACAGCGACCGCTCTTTCAGCCACAGAACTGAGATTTTGCAAGACATTTTGCAGGCATGACACCTTGAATGCAGAACGAGGTGTAACCTGGTCAGGGGGCGTCATACGTACCGCGCTGCCCACACAGTAGACCTCTGGCCAGACGTCGGTGCCGTTAGTCCCCGAGATGTGCTCGCTGATGTTTGGCAGGCCCAGCCAGACTGATGACCTCAGGATAATACCTGAGAGGGGAAAACAACAGATGTGCCCCTACTGTATGTACTGTGCGAATGGGATAAAAGCTGCCTTCACCGGGAAAAGGAGAGGGACAGATGACATGAAAGCCATCAGGAGATGTGAATTTTTAATGAAAATTTCTGTTTTCATGAATTAACTAGATCCAGATATGGAGTCACTTTCACAGCAACGCTGCACCATGGAAACCTGATCTGGCTCCAGGTGTGTTTTTATGGGGGTGTTTCCATTTCCTACAAGTTCACGGTGGAATGTAAAAATGCAGCCCGCACGCAGCTGCCTGTTTTACTCGACATGGGGCAAGAAGCTGTTAGTCTGCAGAGGTGACTGAAACACTGGATACACACGCGCGCGTGACCTAATCTGCATCCACTGGGTGCAGACGCACTGGGGCGATGGGACAGTTCAAGTGTCCGACGCTGAGCAAAGGACTTGAATGCTGCATTCCAAGTCAGCACGAGTATTTCTTTCATTTCCTACTTACATCTGTGTTGTGTCTGAGCTCAGTTTTGACTGAAAATGCTGCAGACGTCCAGGTAGGCTCCATTCTGAAACGCCTGTCTTTCCCTTTTCTTCTTTGATAGCTACATTAAAGTGTGCAAACAAAGGCGTTAGAATGGGAAAATTTGCGTGCGTAATTGGATCCAGCAGGCATCATGTTGGTAAAAAGAATTCCCCCTTTTCTCAGCTCTATAAGAAAGAAAAGAAAAAGAACCAGGCTGGGCCCATATGAACATTTTGCTCTTTACCTGCGCATCCCAGGATGTCACACAGAGTGATGATGAAGAGGATCCGGGAGGAGGACGCGGGCCGGGGCAGCGCGTGCTGGCCCAGTCTCCTGTACCCCTTGCGCTTTGGCAGGAGCTGTAGAACGGCAAAAGAGAGGCTCAGAGCCGCGCTGGCCAGACTCAAAGCCCCGAACAGGACGGGCTGGAAGGTGACCACGAACTCCGTCGCCGCGTCCCGGTTCGGGCAGCAGAACGTCTCGAGGCGCGGGGAAGCCATGGCGGGCCTGGGGAGAGAGGGAGAGGGGGCAGAGGTGGGCTCCGGTGCCGGGAGAGGGAAGAAAGAGAGAAGAACAGGAGGGGAAACGATTGGGTTCACGAGCCAGCTCGGAGGAATCACGGGGTTGGATTCGTCATGTGTTTCCTTTTAATCCGCGCAGTCGGAGCTCGGCTGTGGCGCGCTCGGCTGTGGCGCGCGCGTCCGGCAACTCTACTTTCATTCCTGCACCACATAAAACTCTCCCCGATGACCATTAGATCGAATAAAATGACGCATTTAATTTGGAAGCCCATTTCCGTCAGTGGGCTGAATGAAAACGGAGGTTTAGTGCAAGTTATTATCCTGAGAAGCTTTCTCGAAATGATCACTTAGACTCAAACTAATGACAAACTTTCTCAGTATTTTGAGTTACTATGACAAAATGACTATTCAGTAAGTATCTCCAAAAAATTTGTCTCTCAATAATTTGACACACTGTCTCAGAAAAATGACTTCCAGTAGTTTATCTGGAAAATAGTGAGATTCTCAATACTTTCAATTAGTATCTCAAAGTGATACCTAATAGCTACAAATAAGACAAAAGTAAGTATTAAAAAAGTATGAAAATAAGTATTTGTTTATCTCAAAAGATATAGACAGATACTGTCTATATCTTTTGAGATAATCTTGAGAAGTTAAAATATTCCCAATAATTTGAGCTACTACGTCATTATTTGGAGACATTTTCCCATTATAATGACCAGTAATAATGACTTAAATCACACTGGCGGTAAAAGGCCTCCATCATTATTATTAATTACAGCATGAACTAGAAAGAGTTGGTTGATAGAGGCCTTGATAGCAGAAATGCAGAACTGTGTTAGGAAACACCCTCGATAAATGAATCACCTAACTAAAAGTACAAAGCATGTCAGTATTTCATGTAGATCCAAACCAGAAACGAGTAAAAATGTGTTTGTACAATGAAAGCGTTTGAATTTCTATTTGGGTGGACGTGTCAGTCCATCCACGCGGTTCAGAGGGGAGTTTGGCTGAGGAATTTGGACCCTAAACCGAAGCAGAAGCTGTAAAGTAGCGTGGAGCGCGTTTGATCCGGGCTCTTCCATTACCTCAGCGTGTAATTATTGACACAGTTCATTTTCCCATCTGATGAGCGCGCTGATTTGAGCCTTCTGTCCCACGAGCCTCGGAATCTGGGACGCCACAACATAAAGCCGAGCCCTGTGAGACGTCAGCAGTGGGAGAGCCATGTGGTAACGCTGGAGGCGTCGCTGATGATTAAAATAACTATTTGTGCCACTTTGTGACAAAAGAATCAAACTTGTGTATTTCACGTGTTCTTTTTTTTGATCTGCACATGCAATCAGGCTGTCATGTTGCTAAAGAAATCTGGTCATGTAGAGGAAACTTTCATGTTATGTGGTTTACACACAAGCATGAAAGGGAGAAACCAGTCCTTTACTTTAAATCATGATTTAAATCAGCACGTTCGGTCAACTGAGTCTAGGAGTCTATAAGAGCAGCTCCCCCTCCCCAATATGTGCGCAGGAGACGTTCACCGTGTCCACATACCGGAGAGGTCGAGGTCAGCTGCTGGATCTTCGGGCTCAGATCAGGATCTGAGAGACGTTTGGGACGGATTTATTTGGCGAACAAGGCATCAAGGGCTCTCATCCTTCAGCCCTGCAGAGAGAGCATTCGTTAAGTTTGTACAGCGGCATTCTGATCCATACGCACCTTCTCCCACAAGGCACAAAGTTAACTGTATGGCAAGCTCGCGGCCTGCTGCCAGGGAACAACTGCTGTGTGAGCAGCGCTCGAATCAGAACTCACTGCTGCCGTGCATCCGTTCTTGTATACCCATAGTATTCTACAGCAGAGACGTGTCTCCCAAAGCACGGCTCCGGGGCAAACAAGATTTATTCATATCCTCACAGAACTGGTGTTTTTCTGAACCCCGGAGAGAAATCCTCCATCTGCAGGTCAGGGTGTCAGGAGAGTTTATCATCTGAGCTGCTCAGGACACACAAAGCAGCTTGTCTACGCGTGTAATGAAGGCTTCTTTTGATAACACTGTACAATAAGGGTACATTAATTCACATCAGTTAATGCAGTCATAACCATTTTTTTTTAACCATTCATGTGTCATTTAATCACTCACCAACAGTAAGGTACTATTCTATATTCCAAAGTTTCTAACCGTACGATTAACATTAGTTAAACATTTTGAGACGCAACCTCACCCTCATAGAGCATTTATTAACCTTAATTAACCATTTCTAAAGGCTTTACTGTAAAGTTAAAAACATTTATCCCTTTAGTGACACTTTATTAATCCATAACAGCACTGAATGAACATGACTTAATGGTAGTAAATCATTTATTAGCCCGCATTAACCATTTCATAATGATGTTTGTGCCGCTTATGGCAAATTTGAAAACGTTATATGACACTTAATCGTGTGGTTTTAACTACTGAATAATGTAGGAATTAGTATCTCATTGGTAACTGATTAATTGGCTCATTAGTTAATTGGTAATAAATGCTTATTACTGATTTAACTAATGTTAATTAATGTACCCTTATTGTAATGATGAAAAACAGGTTACAAAAATGTAAAATGTTTCAAGAATTTTAATATTTTACTTTTAATATGCCCTGCAGTTAAAAAAAATAGTGATTAGAAACACATCACAACATTTTACTGTAACTATAGAAGCCATATCTTCAAAACTAAAACAAAATCTGCCTGAAATATTTCCCTTTACTCGTGATGAATATAGAACATATGAAAAGCTAAACCTTTTGAATTAAATTACAAAAACCCTGCCCATGATATTTCACTTCTCTAAGACGAACCAGTGGAAATCAAATAAAGCTGCTTGCCTGCAGACATGTTCCGACACAGAGTAAGTTCAAGCATAAAGACGTTTCAGGTGTCCACATCACACTCTCCTGAACTTCTAGTGGTGATGAAAATAAAACTGAGATAAAGCTCAAAGAGCGCAGACAAACGTTTCACTGCGAAACAAAACGGTCCTGGGTCAAACTCGTCAAACTGCGTCATGACGGCCATGTGGAGCCCGTTCTTTTCTGAGACAGTGTGGAGATAATAATAATAATAAAAAAAAAAACAACCTCCAAACAGATGTTTTTATCTTTAAATGTGGGGACTTGCAGCGTTTTAAAACCATGAAGTGATGAAACGGTCACAGCGGATGAGAACGTCACGCTGCCGCGAGGGATGTGTGTGTGTGTGTGTGTGTGTGAAGCGCGCAGTGTCAAATTACACACACACACACACACACACACACACAGAGCTGTTGAACAGGCCCTGCTCCAGCTTCCTCCGGTTCGACCAGCCTGTTTCCGTCAGTTCTCTTTGTGCGGGAGGAAATGACATCAGACTCACGCTGAAAACAGATGCGGGGCCAAAGTGTTGAACCAGAACGGGAGCCCAGAGGGGGGGGGACCAAGCAGGCCCATGAAGCAGCTCCCGGAACGGCCGCTGTGAAACATGTCTGCCGGACACGGAGACACCGCGCAGGACTCTGCGAGTCCCAGCAGGGCTGCAGTTTTCTTCTCGAACCCTTTGACGAGCGGTAAGTGGCTGCCGGATTTACTGCAGCAGAAAGTTCCGTAGCGTCCCGTGAACGCACCGCACCCTGCGTGACTGCCGTCTCTCCTGTTTTCTGTTTGCACACCCAGACTCTGAATCAGACTGGTCTCCTGTTCACGATGCTGCGTTTAATGGACGCCTCCTCGCCCTGCAAAGACTCATTGCACAGGTAGAGCTGCTGCACCACAGAGAGAGATCATTAAAACTCCTAACTCATCCATTTCAAGGTTTAAACGTGTGTCTCTCTCTCTCTCTCTCATGAGTCACACATGTTTCATGTGGCGGCAGTGTTGTGTTGAGTTGATGGTGTTTGAAGACTCGATTTTGAGCGGTGAGTTTATTTTGGTGCTGTGGCTATTGTTCACAGGGCCCATGTGTAAATCTGAGCACTCTGGACAAGGTGTCCCCCCTCCACGGAGCGTGCATGCAAGGTCACGTGGCCTGTGCCAAGCTTCTCGTGGAAAATGGGGCAAATGTGAGTAAGGCAGCATCTTCCCTCTCGCCTTTTGGTCAGTTTAACTAAATTCCCGAAGATCCACGATGAAGAGAGTCTGTTTTTGTGATTTTCTTTAAAAGTAGGTAAATCCTGCTCTGGTCTGCTCACCAGTTCACTTGGTGTGGCTGCGTGCGTGTCAGAGATGAAGCCAACGCACACGCAGACGTGTCCATGCACGCACAGTAACACATTAACAAATCTGCAGAGACAGAGTCTGACCTGTTAAAACACCACAGCTCGCTGCCAGTTCGAGTTCGGCTCCTGGAACAATGACTGAACAACAACAATTCTGTTGCCACGTAAACAAGCCTTACGAGTAAATGTTGCCAGTACTTTTACGGGCACGTCTATTCCTAACGTAATTATTTCACAAAGAGACAAGAATGTCTTTGGAATCCTTAAAGTGCTTTTGTTGCTGCAGCCTGACAACATATGGAACTCAAACGGTGCATTCTGGTGTGCCGGTTTTGGACTTAATATGGCCGTCCTCCAGCCCCTCCTGCCACTGCTTTACAAATTTCATGCTGTGTCAATCAAATAAATGTAGCTCAGACACAAGAGACAATCTTGGCAAGAGCCCTGAGGGGAATGAGGGGAGAATTTGTGACCAACAACATGAATCCGATGCTTTCGGTATTGTGACTTTTCCACTAACTGCAGTGATCCTGTGTCTATTTGACAGCTGCTCAGTTTCTGCTGTGCTTCTTCATGCTCGCATGACGTTCTTCCTCCTTGAACGTTACTTCATTCGTCCGGGTTGTCTGATGTCTAATCGGGCTATTTGTGAAGGATTTCAGCGATATGTCTGTCCATGTCAGGTAAACACTTCCACAGTGGACGGACAGACTCCCCTGTCAGAGGCCTGCGCCCGGGGCCATGTGACCTGCGTATCGCTGCTCCTTCAGCATGGAGCAAATCCCTCAGGGACCAGCCAGTCCAGTTCTCCCATCCACAGGGCTGCAGCAAAAGGTCAGAGGTCACTTTCCACTGCATACACACCAGTAATCTATGTATGCTGAACAGGTAGAGTCAGACACTTTGCGAGAGTGCAAAAAAACAGAAAGAGCACATCTGAGAAGTTTATGATGCATCAAAAAAAAAATTGTGTGTAGCCTTCAGAGAAAAACAAACAACACGTTCCTCCCGTGGGAGTCAAAGCACATCATTTCGAGTGCATCATTGCGATGAATGTGGAAACTGTGCGCAGGTCACCCAGAGTGCATCGAGCCTCTTGTCCAGCACGGCGCCAACGTGGATGAGTACGTCGAGCGGTCAGGCTCCCCTCTACACGCAGCCTGCTCCAACCGGCAGCTGAGCACTGTGAGGAAGCTGCTCCAGCTCGGTGAGGATTGTAGGTCGGGCCACTAGGAGGCCATTAGGTGCAATCGCACAGGACTTTTACAGCAACGTGTTCATGAGAGATGTAACACAGAAATCTCTGTCCTTATTGAAGATCAGTGATGTCTCCCTGTCTGATATACTGTAGGTTTCCTTGTCATTGACTCTAATTTCATATTTCTTCCCTCATAACCCTGCATGCATGTAAAACGTCAGTTATTTCCTCTGTTTGATCATTGTGGATGGAGATGGCGGCGTCATCGCCTCAGTGCATTTCCACACACTTGGTTTTAATATGGACAGAAGAGAAGCAAAGATCTTAAATGAAAACAGTTAATTTTGTAATTACAACTATTGAAGATTTTCATTTTTTTTTTTTTATTGCATTATTGATTGTTTTTCCCATATAAATGGCCTGAGGGTGACAATATACTGGTTTATTGCATGCTTTAGTGTTTATTTTTGTTAATCTGGTGGCCTTTAAGTGAAATTACTTCGCACACTTGGCGTGTAGCCATGCAAAAGGAAATGTTCTATGTTTCTGAACAAAAGAATTCAAAAACTATCATTACCACATTTTACATGGGCATTAATATGGTTAAGTTCTCAAGCTGATGTAGTGCCCAAATTGACAGAATGATGAGTAGAGACATGCGCTGCTGCTGGTGCTCAGGGTTGCAGCCCATAAGATGCCTCTTTACTCTAATTTCTCTTTTTGTTCACTTGCGCACAATTTATGTGCCAAAAGAGACCTACATGTACCAAATAACAACCAAAGTCCAAAACAGAGATGAATTGACTGATGATGACTTTTTTTTTTTTGCATAATATACTCTTATTGTGAATTTGCTTGGTCATGATAGTCTCACAACAAACATCTGATTATATTTTTCAGTGTAAGGCTAAAAATGCTGGAAAAATGTAGTCAAAAGTACTCTGAAAAGTAGTGGAGCAGCTATGGGAAATACTACCATTAACTCAAAATTCTACACATAGGAGTTAGCACACTGTATGTTTAGATATTCAGTTAAATATATAAACATACAGTTTTTTAGTTTATTCATGTGGAATTCATCATTACAGTCCAGACCTTCATGCAAACAATAAAGAGGACGAACGCTGCAGAAGAAGACAAGCTTTTAACTGATCTGTTCTCCTCACCAGTTACATAATGCGAGGACATCGTACCTCATTAGTTCTGTGCTCTCCTTCAGGTGCTTGTGTGAACAGCAGAATGTCTGGCAACTCGCCCCTGCACATCGCTGCCCGTCTGTCCAGCCCCGAGCTGGTGTCTGTGCTGCTGGACCACGGGGCCGACCACTCCCTGAGGAACCGTGAGGGCAAGCAGCCGCTGGACCTCGCACCTCCCAACAGCCTGGTGGAGAGGCTGCTGAGACAAACAGGAGGTAGTCAACCCAAACTCACCGAGTAGACTCTCTGTGGGGATCTGCATTTATCAAAACATCTTTATGTCTTGGCTCCTGCTTTCCCCCCTCCGTGCCTTCCCAGGAGTGTCTCCCCTGATGCAGATGTGCCGGCTGCACATCAGGAAAAGTGTGGGCAAGCAGAGGCTGGTTGGGATTCATGACCTCCCCCTTCCTGCAGACATTAAACTGTATCTTCTCTACCAATCAAACCCAAGGGGAGATCAAATGTACTTAACGTCTCAGACCACGGGGCATTTCTCTTCTTAGTCAGCAGGGGGCGTAAGTGCTCAGGATCAGGCTGCTGATTCACTGTAATTCCACTTTGTAAGCTGATTCTTAAGTATGATATTTTTGTGAAAATGTGGAGGTCTTAAAGCATTTATGTATTGTTAAATATATGTTAACTAAATGTTGTTTTTCAAATTACAGCAGTCTCTAGAAAAGCATATTGTATATGTCTTTAAAACATTGTTTTTTGATGCCACTGTGTGTACAGTATGTTAAATAAATCGCACATGATCTGTCTTGCACATGTGTCCTTGTGTAGCACATAGAAAACACTAGAGAGAATGCCAACACATGAGTCATCTTCAAAATGTCTCTGAAGCCAAGTCCTTAAGGTTCACTTCAGTTCCACGAGGACACATTCCTGCCGAAAACTGGAGCTCTATATCTGTTAAGGAGTAATCCGGCAGGTATTATCTTCTAATTTCATTGTGCTGACCTGTAACGTATGAATGTGGGGAGGATGAAGCAGTAAATTTAGATGTTAGAAACCAAAATATGGTGTTTCATTGAACCGGTTAAGTTTATGTTAATGATTTCTTTTAATCAGGGTCTGAAGCCGGGACACTCAATGTGAAATTGAGCTATTGCCTTGATTGGACATCTCGAGGGTTCGCTGACCCCTGACTCGTTTTTGTCCGTGATCACAGCCAATCAGTTGACTCCACTGCCGCAGTCAAGCGTCGATGTTTAACATAGCTTCCTCCTCGTTCAAATTACCCACACCTCTTATTAAAAGCAGCACTTCATACCCCCCCCCTGTCTCATTTTGCCACTTGAACTAAATCATTGTCCCTCCAAGCGCAGCTGGAGTGCCTGGGGCACCTGCAGCAGCACGTTGAGCTGAGCTTCGATTTAACTGGCGTTTAATGTTCAATCAATACTGTGAGGCGGCCTCTGACTTCTCACATCAAGTATCCTTTGCCCAGTGAATTACAGGCAGCTGAACAACATGCGTCCATTTTATAATTAGTGTTAAATGACTCCCTGAATTTCCGACCACAGGACATCATGGTTGGCAATGAGCCCGAACGCCTCACTGGGGTCATCACTTGGCCCATCTCAGTGTGACACCAAAGCTTTTTCTTCTGTCCTCTGGAGGAATCACTCCATTAACCCCTATGCGGTTTCCTCCCCCCCCCCTTTTAGTGCACTTTCTACACGAGTAGCCAAAAGTGAGGCGGAAAAACATAACGCAGGTTTTACACCCAGTACGCGCACTCGCCTACATATCCTTCCTCGGCTATTTAAGTTGTGTTTTAAGGGACACATATAAAAGGTTACGAGTGAGGCAGTTACCGAACAAGCAGTACAAAACAGCCATTTGGGAGTAAACATTTTGCGACGACAAAAACAGCCCAGTGTCAGGGCAGAATTAGTGCACTCGTTACTGCCCGAGTCCCTCTAATCATTCTTGCACATGCGAAGGACCCTCACATGCACACGTCTCAACACGGCTGTGGTGGCTCCATCGCGCTGCGGCTCACAGAGCTCAATGTGATTGCAAAGCTCTAAGCTACAAGTGGGTTGCGCCACATCTTTCTACTGCAGTAATTGCTTTGGTATTTTTAGTCGGGGGGTAATTAAAGCAAATAGGGGAGATAGTGGAGGCAGATTTCCGTGGCTGCTTGGATTGAGTGCAGGGAGGTTTAGTGAGGTCACACGCCACAGTGTTTTCAATTTGATACCTCTGCACTAATGACGGTTTATTAAGGAGTGTGAGCAATTCTGCACAATGGGACAACCAAGTGACCCAAAAGTCAGCGTGCAAAACATCTCAGCACTGAGACAGTACACAGATGCTTGTTCTGATACACAATTCTATGCTTTTTGTTGCCCCTCTGTCTGACTGTTTAAAGAGACAGAAAGTGTGAAATTTACTGAAATTGTTTATTTTATGTTGATTTATACAAAAAAAATTGTACAGTCCGATCAAAAAAAAAACAAAAACTAAATCCTTCAATAAATACTTTTATTTATTCGTGATCATTTTTAAAAAATAAAATCAATGATTTGATATGCCATTGATAAAACTGTCTTTGCTGTATAAGTGCCTGAAAAGAGACAATCTCTTCCTTTATTAACTGCACAACTTCTACAGTTATGTCCCTAAAGTCAGCCCACCTCACCTCCTCGACAGCAGCCTGTGAGGAGGGCAGAGGATTGGTGACGGCAGCCCCTCAGCCGGCTGACTGTCGGCCCCTGCCGGAGCCGTCACTGTGTCTGCGGCGGACAGATGTGGACAGATGGAGCCGTGGCAGGTCAGGAGGGCTGCTTGGACGTGCCCAGCAAGAAGAGACACAGCAGGTTCAGCACCAAGAGGACCAGCACCAGGCCGATAAGAACCTTCTGCACCCACAGACACGTATTGAGCTTCTGCTCCAGCCGGGAGTTGCAGGCCATCACTTGCATGAGCTGGTGAGATTAACAAAAGAAAAAAAAAGGTTCACGATCCTGGTTTTGACACTCTGAACACCCTTTAAAAATAAACCAGGCTATTATACAGGAAATGAAAGCAATAGTTTGACATTGTGAAAAATGGGCTTTTATTTGGGGTCTCGCCAAGAGGAAGGACAAAAAGGCTGATACCGTTCACGTGTCTGTTGATCAGAACCTAGATCCTTACTTAATAGTAAGAATGAGAAATGTCACAATATTAGTAAAGAGAATGATTTATTTCAGGTTTTGTTGCTTTCATCTAATTCACAGCGAGTCAGACGTTCATAAACACTCAGTATTTGGCAGCATTGTCTTTTCAACGTTTAAAGGAGAACTCCTTAAGAACTCCATAAACTTAAAATCAATTTACTGATCTGTTAAAAAAATGTCCTTGTTGAAAATGACTCCAGTATGGAGTTTGGCTGCTAAGATGATTTAGCTCGAGAAGGTTTTAAAATACAACACGATAAAGCATAGCAGACTGTCAGAAATAAATTGCTTTTTCACCACTAACAATGCTGAAAATGTTGTTGCGAGAGTCTGCTAATGAAGAGTAAATACGTGCAGTGAAACACTTGTGCATTCATTGTGTGTATTGTTAGTGAAGAAACAAAGTGATTTATTTGGCTGTGCCCGGCATAATGTATAGCCCTGTCAAGCTCATCGTTCCTACCAACCGAACTCCTTACTGGCATAATTTTCCCCCCAAAAAAAAAGATGTATTTTGTAAAGCTTTAGAACCTCAAAGTTTGCGAAACAGAGCTTAAGTTCAAAAATAGCGATGATCTCCTTTAATTATCACCTACAACGTGTTCTAAAACAGTCAGGGCAGTCTAAATAATCTGTATTTCTGGTCAAAACTGTTTGGTCAAAGAGAGATCGATTGTGAATTATGAATTAAAATGCAACTTAAAACAAAGTAAGTATTGTAGAAGCCCAAACGTTTTCTTCCACCA
>KV751321.1:11757011-11779529 GCA_001698575.1 Mola mola
TCATTGTTGCTCTTTGCGGATCTTGAACCCACGATGGATATTAATATTTTCAGATTAAAATATTACATAACAAATGTATGTCTCATCACACAAATCAAGCTGCGATTTCCATCCGCTGTCTGTCCAGACTCATATAACATATGCAGTGACTTACAGAGGCGCAGCAATGATCAGCTGAAGCTCAGCATCTTCAGGACCAATGAGCTTGTGATGGACTACAATGCTTCAAATATGGATAATACTGCAAAGAGCCTCTACAGTCTAACACATGAATGCTTACACACATTTTTAGGCCGGCAGCACAGAAGATATATACAATCTTTTCTGTTCTTATATTATTATGATAAAGAAAAGTGTAATTACGTCACAGTGAAGCTGATCTTTGTCCTTCGGGATATAAAACATGATGAATTCATCTTTTTGGACATCGTATTGTGGACCTCGCATTATTTTGAAGTGCAGAATTGAGACACTTTTGCTCAGCTGCCATTACGGTCAACCGACTTTTAAGAAATAAAAAAACATGAGACAACAACAGAACCATGAGAACAAAAAATCTGATTGGTTTATCCAGCCCAAGTCAATATTTGTGCCCAATGTGAATGTGTGTGTGCAAGCACGGGACGGATGTGAGGTCACAGTAACCACAGTAACCACAGTAACCATCAAAATGTAATTAGTACATACTTGAGTCCAACTGAAAACTTGGGCCAAATTTGAATAAAATTCCCTCAAGCTCCTCCTGAGTTCACGGAAATGGGACAGACAACCTGAAAACATACAGCCTCCAGCCACAGCTGTCGCCAGCCCGGAGGCACAAAGAGAAACGCAGAAATGGGTAGCAGTGATTCCTCTGAGGTACACTGAGCACAACATAACCTGCTGCTGACATTTCTGCGCTTTGAAGCAGACAAAATGCTCTAACTCCCATCAGTTGTCTGATGGTTTGTTTTGGGAAGATGATTCTTTTATCACTCCTGAAATATATATATATATGTCAGGCAGAGGAAAGTGGCACGCTGGAAACGTAGGAGACTGGACAAGTTGACTATTCTGAAATTGTGCATGCGAGGAGAACAGGGTGCGGCACCTCCGTGTAACGACACCACGATATCGACTGAGGCTCCTGGTTCACAGCAGCTGCTACTGGGCTTCACTCTGTACTTCTCAGGTGCTGTGGTCCGGACCTGTGGACACACCACAGGCATTATTGATCACCAGACGAAAGAAAGTAATGCCCATCACGATTTTGCACACATCATGTTGACAAAGCAGCTTTGAAATATATATTTTAACTAACAGTGAGAAGCAGCAAATCCTTAGGTTTAAAGAGCCGGACCCAGGGATTGCTTGGCAACTTCAAAAAATGTATCTCTTGTATCCCTCAAAACTGCTCATCTAGCTCTTCAGTCTAATTGAACCATTTCAGCATTTATCTACCTATCATACCTATCATAATTTGTTGTGTAAACTTAAGCGCGCACACACTACACACACATGCTTGTGAGCATCCTCGCACTCACTTTGAAGGCCACTTGATTTTTGGTCACATTGCTCAGGATAATGAGGCTTTTCTTCTCCGTTTCTCCAGAACCAAAGCTGAGCTCCTCTGCAGGGCTGGAGGGAGAGAAAAAACAGCACACCGTGAAACAGGATATGAAGGAGAGTACGGAATAAAAACAAAGGGACTTTGCAGTACATGGTATCTATTGCGCACGTCATTATGGATATAAGAAGGGCTGCACCATACAAGAAAAAAAATAAATTTTGATATGAAAAAAATAGAGGAAATTTCAGCAAAAACATTGTGTTAATCATATACAATCATAGTGTTCATCATTTTGAATACATACACATTTCTTCTGAGTTGCAGTTGTGCTTTTTAGACATCATCTTTAAAATGTTTAAAGATAATCTAATCTACGGGGTGGAAGATAAACAGGCTTAAATGATAAACTGGCTGTTCTTGAAGATTAGTCATGGAAAATAAGAACCTGGCAAGCTTTCTCTCCACATCATCCAGCACAGAAGTTGTAAAACGTCCCACAATGTGACTATTACACACGTGCATATATGATGTCTGAAACCATACACAATGCAGCCACAGGTATAAAATCTAGAGGCAGACGTTTTCCTTTCATTCACAGCTTGCTTGGTTGTTTCTCCCGTGTCTTTTTTATTATAGACTGGGCTGCTGCAATATCTGTGCCTCAATGTCAGTGTGGTCTGATTACTCTGGGACTTTTAGCATTTCTTGTGCCACATCACCCTCCATCACCCACAATCTGCTTCACCAAGTCCTTCCTAAAGGATATAGTGTTATTTGTAGCTGTTTACCACCTGACTGATTTATTACTTTCTTGTCTCAGCATCATTTGGGATGTGTATGTGTCGCTCTGAAATGTATAAGTCATAGGCATGTGATATGTTTCAGCAAAGAGTATGGACCGCACCAGCATATAAATGGACAAGAGTGACATTTAGCCGCTGGTGCAGCTGACAAAGTAGCTAATTAACAAGCTAGCTGATGTTAACAGCGCTCTTTTTCCTGATGAATACTTGTTATTCAACGAGTTAAGTGCAGGACAGGGCATGTGTTCATGTCAAACGAGGAGACTTTAGATAAAGAGCCATTATGGATTGTTGTTATTGATGTTGTTTTCCTTCCATGTAATTGGAGAGTTTAAAATGTTTCATAATACATGCAAAAATAGGGTTACCACATAATCAAAACTGTTAAACTAATAAATATATCCCTATTGGTTTTTCGATTCTATTTCAAAGTAGAACACATAAAATTAAACAGACTTAAAGCAGAACAAAGTAAGGTCTCTCATCAACTGTGAAATTTACTGCCAAAGCAAATTTGTGACCTAAAAATTAAACCTGGAGGCTTTTCCAGATTTCTCTGCTGCCTGTTGTTGGTTTGCACTGGATGTTCCATCCAGCTCGGTTTGCAACAACCCAGTTTGGCTATAGAAAGTATATGATTTGATGAATTCAGCCTCAGTGAACAGAGAACACTTACTGCATTGGGAACAACCGGCAAATGGATTATAATACAGTACTGACATTATACATACGAAGATTCTTGTTGATGCAGCTTGACTGAGTTTCATGGACTAAACTGCTAAGAACAAAGATATAAATTCTGTCATTTTCCATGCCTTCAGGTGCCCTTTTTCCCCAGTTCAACAGCTGTAGAGTCTGGCAATTGCTTGAGGTCAGAGATAGTCTTCAGGCTTTGTTAAACAAAGATCAAAGATCCCTCCTCACCCTAATCCCACAGCCACAAATTGAGGCTAACAAGGCTCAGAAACACTGCATGAAGCTCATCTAAATTTGTTTATCACTATAATTCAAAGCCGGAACTCTGAGTATGAGTATATTCATACAGTGTATTAATGCACTACCGAGAATATTTACCTAAGAACGCAGCAGAGAACTGGTTGTACACACTAATTTTAAAGTCGTCCTCCCTTTTGAATTCGTTGAATGGTGAAAACATGCAAGAGGTGACGCATGCTCTTAAAGTTCGGTTAATCATTGGCCAATATCTCTCACTCAACAATTGATTGGTAGCCTCTTTGTTTCCTGCCCATGTCTTCAGATTGATTTAACTGTAAAGGTACAAACACATCAATAATGACTTGCTTTGAGCCAATAAATGAAGAGAACATTTTGGTCAATATGTACAAGGCGGTTACAATTAGCCTTTTTGCGCATGGCGCCTCAATATAAATACACTCTGCTGCCACTATGTGAGGTAATAATAAGTGTAATAAAGCAATCTGACCTTCATGGGGTTAAAAACGTTTTTGTTTTTTTTTCTGTTTTAGCTACAGTACCTAATAAAGGCAACTAAATGTACATTTAACCAGAGGGACAAGTGTGTTGGCCACAGTGCTACACTTGAACAACCTTTTGGGGCATCATGCACAAAGACCAAAATGTTGGGAGCAGAGAACAGGCTAAATATATCTATAGAAGATATAGATATCTATACCATCAATCAGCAAACTTTTGTTCAACCTCTCTACCTTCACCACGAACAAGCCAAGACACTGGGTGTAGTCATGGATCAGGCCTGAATCTTAACAGTGACATTACAAAGTCAGCATACTATCACCTCATTTCAAGGATCAAAGACGGATGTCTCAGCTGGACTTAGAAAAACTTGTACTTTTGCAAAACACTGAATGGCTCTGGGCAAATATATTTCTGATCTGCTGCTCCGTTATGAACCACCCAGACGTTTCAGCTGGTTTGGGACAGGCCTACTTTCTGTCCCTGGAGTCAAAACTAAACACGGAGAAGCAGCATTCAATTTTTATGCCCAAAACAACCAACTCCCGGAGAACTGCAGATCTACTAATACTCTCAGTTCTTTTAAATCAAGACTGAAGACCATGATAACAAGCAAGAGTGTGTTTTAAGCTTGTATCCTACTCAAAGTGTATTAAGTTCATTAAGTAGAATTACTTCCTAGTGAAGGTACGCTTCTGAGGATCAGAAACAGTAGATCCAGTTCACGTTACATCCATAACTGTCCTGATTCTTGATATGTGTAGTGAAGACCTTGGACGAATTGCATGAAAGTTACTGAGGGTTTTTGGTGAAATTGAGCTTATAATCTATTGAAGAGAGAGAAAAATTTGGATAAGAAACATGATGTTTTAATTCAGTAATTATTTTCAAACAGGAGTTCAAACTACTGACAGATAGCTTCATTCCGTGGTGATGACCTGAAGCCCAATATCAGTAAACCAGGAAAATTACTGCCTGGGGGTTATATGCCTCTCCAAGGTTTGCAAAGTGGACTATGATAGTGCAGTGGTGGGTCAAGAAAAGGGGCTGGAGTGTTTTTTTTTAGTGTGACTGGTTAAGATCTTATTTTTTTTAAAGGTTTAGGTGCATGCTTTGTAATAAACTCTGGATTACACAGCTAGTTAAGTGTATAGGGGTCAAATTGTTGTATAAAATAAACACAAGTAAATAAGCATATAGGAAAGAAACTGTGAATGTGGCACAAATCAAATTGAATTAGACAAACTGTCAAATAAAGATAGTGAAGAGTGTCATATGATGATTTTTAGTTGGGCAAACCTTACTTAAAAGGGAGATTGATTGCATTATTAAGTGAACATGAATATTGCCATTTTGGGGCAGATTTTTATAGGAACAGGTCTTTTTGTTTTGTTAGGAATTTGGAGAGTAAAGAATGCTCAGTTATATAGGTAGTAGGTTGCATATCAGCAAAACATTTGCCTTAAAAGCACAAGAGCCTGTTTGGGAAGGTAGGGGCCAGGTTGTTGTTCCTAGTACCCCTTTCACACTGGCCAAAATTCCCTCTATACTGCAACTTCACAATGTGTAAGGTTGCAGTGACCTTCAGCCCCAAAAATTTAAACAATTCACCCTCGAGTCCAAATGTAGGTCTGAGTCAAATTTGACCCATTCTGAGATTCTGGTGCTTACAAGATTTCAGGTCAGTGTGACCTTGACCTCTATTGATCAAAGTGTATTTGATCAGATTTTTTTTTTTTTTTTTTTTTTGCATTCACAAGTGTGGCCCACATCAGGCCACAGTGTATCTGTCCTTGGCCTATGGCCTTCAAGTTCAGCTGTGAGTCAGTGTGAACATTTGTGCAATGTTTGAAGAAAATCCTTTGAAGTGTTCTTGAGATTTCACGTTCACAATAATGGACGGATTACTTGAAAACACAAAAGCTTCTGCCCTGGCTGCCACCGGCACGGAGGCATTAAAAGAATAAATAAATAAGAAATAATTGTAAGACGCAAAGAGTGCAAAAGTTTTATATAGAGATTTACAGAGGAGTGTTTTGAATATGTTGTACATCACATCCTGTTTCCTGTGCCCAGCATTGAGTGGGCAGAGTCAGAGATCCACAACAGGCGAAACATATCACCAGAATCATTGAGATAATGCCATCTCTAGAGCCACATCATTAAGATAACAGTATCCTAAAGGAAAAGGAGAGCTGGTCTGTGCACTGAAATATGTATCTTTCCAAGAAATGATGTGATGCAACATCAATTAAAAAAACAAACAAACCACAGGCTATGTTGTTTACAGACAAGAAAGCTACTATATATACAGTATGTGCAGAAAACATCAGCTTTCCCTGCAACTGCAACATGAATATGACCTACCTCACATCGAGGAGGGGGCCTTTGAAGGTGCTCAGTGGCTTCCTGGCCCCTTTGTACTTGGCAGTTGTCTCTCCTTTATCATTGTCCTCTGCCCTCAATCTGTCATCCATGAAATTCACCTGAAACAACAAAAGGGCAGTTAATTATAAAAGAGCTCCAGAAAACTGAAATTGTAATCACGTAACCTCACGTCTGGTCCTTTCTATAAAACTGAAACAGGACCCCTTGACCTTCATGTGATGAAAGCTATCAGTTAATGAAGCCCCTTGACAGTCATCACTAATGATTAACGCTTGTTCAATGTTTTAATGTTAATTTAACAAAATTGAATTTCCGTTGCTTTTACATTTTTGATGTTTGTTCCCGTTAATTCGGAAATGGAGCACATGGCCATTGGAAAATACAACCACAAGCTCATGACTTTTGACAAAAAGCAAACAAAAAAAAAAAATTTAAAATCTTGAACTAAAGTTGCTCAACAACACTAGAGGTCATTGTATAACTCACACTGTTAGATTCACTTCAACAAAAGATCCTCAAACTTTGACCCAAATCCTCAGCAGACAGAACAGGAGACCATAAAGAGCTGACCCGAAAGAAATTATGAAACATCCACCTCAGCATTGGACATTACAAAGAAGTGGATCTGGGGGGAAATGGATGTTTCCACTGTGTTTCTGGAAGCATATATTGTGTCAAACAGATGGTGAGAGTGAGAATGTCACGGGAGAAGGGGAAAGGGGCAAAGGTCAGTGGATTCTGCATGTGATGGGAACGTTTGTGACTCAGAGGAGAAGTGTGTCATTTGCTGTGATAAGCAACAAAACATGTCATTTAATTTAATGGCTGACTGTCATGCAACTGCCACAATGAAGACATCAAGAGATGATTGGCTGCTGATGAAATGTCTTCATTTATTCATCACTTTAAACAGCAAGCTCAACACATTTAGGTGATAATGTTACTAGAAAGAAGAAAACAAGCCCAAGCAATCATTAAAATTAAACTTTGAAATAGTAGTGTAGTACTAATTAAAAGGACAGTGTTTGAGTGGTAGTAATCAGATTTTTTTTGACAAAACGATTGCCAGTCATACAAAATTAGATTATAATTTTTTAACATTGAAGAAAAAACTATTTTCAGAAACAAACTTAAAAAAAATGAATGATCATGCACAAAGAAATAAAATACCATATTAAATAATACATCTAAAAATAAAGAACTTCCCCAGGGTTTTGACATTACATGTCAGGTAAGTAATGGATTAATATTAAACAGAAAGAATAGTGAAATGTTCATGTGTTTTGATTACAGTACATATTAAGGCACAAGAATATAACTAGCGCTTGTCAGTCACAGACCTGGTAAAGGATAATGTTAGAGGACAAGGCACAAAGAGGATTTGTTAAAAAGTTTCTTCAAAGTCAGGCATGGTTAAAAATATAGTGCTTAAGGTTAACTTTGAGTACTGTATTAAAAGATTATTAGCAGTGTTATTCATTTAATCTGGGGTTCAAAGGTAAGATTATTAATGAGCAACAGTGAATAGCTAGCTGCTCTCTTTAAGATGATTACAAATTGAAATGTAAGCATCCCACTGAGTTCAGTGTTTACATGGTATTGTGCAAAAGGTAGGCTACATCAGTTAGGCTACATCCCTTCAGAACAAAGTCAGAAATGTTGTGGAAGTTAAACAGTGCGATTGTACAATTTAGCAGTGGGTCAAATTGAAATGTGAGTTCCAGGACAGGTCAAAGGATGAACATGTCCAGGGCTGGTGATGACATCAGTCGACTGTAAGGGTGCTGGTGTGCTCACAGTGTTTCATGTGAGCGTGCCTGTCTGTAGAAATCTTCCGGACACTCAGCTCCTTTTCTTGGTTTGATCCTACAATGACCTACCATTTCCAGCCCTTGTTTCAAAACAGAGAGAGAGGCAATTAGCTTCCTGACACCTTGGACACGTCAGCGGAGTGTTGCCTGAAAACAAGAAGAGTCCAGGTCGGGACAGGCGAAAGCAGGAGGCAGTCAATGGATGCTGGTGTGGGGGCCATCTTCTTAAATTGGACAAGCAGCAGAGAGCTAAACATAAGTAATGTGCTATGTGTTCAGATGGGCCTGAAGTACCGAGTATACCAACACAGATGCGGTGTCACAGCCTGTATGTGACACCGCATCTGTGTGCACGGGCTGCATGAAATACAGTAAAGTGTGACTGAATGAATGAACTGATGAAACGATATGGAACAGATGATACAGTAGTATATCGAACTTTATGACAACTACACATTTCTGTTAAGTTCTCATATTAACATCTCATTTGCTCTCTCCCTTAACCCTGCCTTCCCTTCTGATTAGACCATCAAAGCTTTGAAAAAAATGAGTGAGCTCTTTCTAAAGGGAGGACATGGTACAGTTTCCTGACTGAAGTGTAGAATTTAAAATTAGTGAGTAACCTATTACAAGTCATAGGAAAACCACAGACATACATTTAAAGTTTATTCTGAATATTCTTCAATAGGGGCGGGATGATGCACTATATTCGATACAAATCATGATATATAGGATGTGATTCGATATGTGTCACAAGAGCTGATTGGAATTTTTTAAACATACAGCATGTCAGAGGACAGTAAATACTGGGTTTAGTATCTGGTGGTAAAATGCAGTCAATGATAATACATAGTTATGCGATTTTTTCTTATGATAAGTTCCTGTAACTCGCACCTAAGCAAGTGTGTAATGCTATGTTTCTATGTCACAGTTAGAACATTAACAACTCCAAACGAGTTCCTGTAGCCTGTTATTGAGGCCAACAATAGACTGATTTGCATACTGCTGCCTAGTAAATCTAAATCTGTTGTGCATGATCAGTGTGGTGTTTATTAACAATGGGCACACTGTTTGTTTGTTAGGGCTTTGGAGACTCGTGGGTGTAGCTTTGGGTGGTAGCAGTACTGCAGGGTCTCTCCTGTAAATGTAGTTTGTGGTGATGTAGACAGCAGGCTTCGAAACATCTCGACCTCTTTCTATGACCAACCGCACAGCATATGTCAGTACTGATCATTCACAATGAATTAGATTGAGACCAAGTAGGCTCCTAACTGTTAGAGCAAAACAAGGAGACATCTTAAAATAACAGCTGTGATGCTAAAAAAACAAGCAAATGAAATAAATAATAAAGGCTGAAAACAACATTCACCGTCCTTGAGATAAGTGCCTTAATGCCCTTTGTCCATTTCCATGCATGCTCTCTCTGACTGCTGCTCACCAAAAAGAAAGTAAATAGATTATAAAGTGCTTGAGAGCAGAATGTGTCACTGCAGGGAGGTATTTGAGTGGCATCAGAGTGAGAAAGAGGTACATGGTGATTGTAGATAGACTTGAGAGGAAGCCTGGGGGTGTCTTGGTACTACACTGGGCTTCTAGCTGCTATTTGGTGGGAACAGGCATCCAGCTACAGCAGGGAAGGGCTTACATGACCGACTCTGACAACCTCTGTGGACCACAGAGGGATGAGAGAGGCAGAGCGCTGTCTGTGATGCACAGGCTTTGCTGGCAGGATTTAATTGTGGCCTAAGACATTATAAGTCACCTTCACAGAGACAATGAGCAAGAGCTTAAAATCTTCCAAATGTGAGCGCTGTTTGGCGCTTAATCTGCAGTTGTCTCCGCAGAGCATTCTGATTACGTTCTGTAATCTCAGGCTCAACTAAAAAGGAACAGAAAAAGTGAGTGAAAGAAAAAACAGTAGGAATTTTTTGGCCACAGGTCATCCACTGTGAATAGTAACTGGATGTCATGTGTTATTATGGCTCACATCATGTTTACATTACTGCAGCTGTTATCATAACAGAAACACTGGCCCAGTAAACTATTTGGAACATCAACAATATTTAATCAATAATTGGATTCCATTTATGGTGGGGATTTTTTAATCTAAGTTGAAGACACACTGAGGCTTTACAAATCACTGTAAAGCCTTAAAACAGATTCACCTCAATTAACACATATGACCTTGAAGTGTAGAATTGTCTCTGCATGAATTTCCTATTTTTTGGGTATTTTTTATGACAACAGTTCCAGCTCAAGATAAGGACTAAACTCTCCCCTCTGCTTTGAGAGCTGCGGTTTGCATCAGAACTAAACACAAAGATTTGAGTGGCGGACAGGATGAAGTCTGGTCCTTCCTGCACCACTTGTTAGAGCAGTTTGGGCTTGTGCTTTAGATTCTGAACAGAAACTGTTTTATTTCCCAGATTCACTGCTTCACACTGCCCCCCTTCTTCATTCAGAGTGCAACTTGCTCGACCACTGTCGCTAAAAGTTTAATTGAGTTGGAGAGGAGGGGCCATCGAGTAATGGTTTGTTTGCACCAACTGCTACATGTTATGCCTTTAAGGTTAATTGGCCCTTCTACACAAAGTATGGAAAATATTGCATACCAGCAGAAAGAAAAGGTACCTTTTTGGGCTTTACTGCAACCTCAGAGTTGAAGCTGGATTCAAGTGCATCTTTGCTCTCCATATCAGCGTCTTTACTCTCCGTATCAGCGTCTTTACTCTCCGTATCAGCGTCTTTACTCTCGGTCTCGTCCTCACTAACAATAGGTCCGTTGTCACAGATTGGCGTTTGGAAGTCATCGTCAGGAAGAGGAGGGTAGCTATATTTGAAGGGGTCCTGGAATGCAGTCAGATATGCTGTATCACTGAGCACATGGAAATTAAAGCATGTTCATCAATTTATATGAAGAAAGTCACATTGAGATGAAGTGATCAGTATAGGAAGTACAGCTTCACAATACGGCATTTCAGCATCGACATCACAATGTTCACATGTGCAATGATCACATTGCAGGAGATGCAATGTCAAGTAGGGTAGTGAGATAAAAAAAAACCCCCAAAAACATGTATTATGCTAAAATGTTTTTGCTGCTTGACACAACCCTGGAAAACCCTGTGTTTGTTCACAGTGTTGTCATTTTGGCCCGAAGCTAAAAGAGTTCTCCATTACTGAAGATGCCGTTAACAAACAAACCAAAAAAAAACGGCAAAGCACTCCACCTGCTCCTCTTTTAGCTATTCACATACAGGTGCAACGTTAACATGCATTCAAAGTAACTAATTCACTAATTAACACAGTTAACGTTTTATCTATTATATTTATTATTATTATATTCATTATAAAGAGGGGATGCAGGTTATTTATATTAATTGGTAACTGTATTTTGTATTGTATTTCAGTCAGAGGTGGATGACGTAAACATGGCAATACCACAGTTAAGATATACTCTGATACAAGTCAACATTCCGTTAAATAATAAAACTGATATTTTTCATTTGCTGAAGATTCTGTTAATGCCGGCAGTGAATTTACAATGCTGATCAACAATCTATTTTTTTATGTTCTACCTGTCTGACGGACACTGACTGAGGCATGATAAAAGGATATTTTGGAAATTTGATATATGACAGAGAAAAAGCATAACCGCATACCGTTCCACCCATGTGTGGTGGCAGGTACTCGAGACCTATGAACGTCTGGATCTCGGATCTGGATGCAAACCGGAGCTTGCTGATTGCCTCTGGACCCAACCAGGACTTCACAATCCTCCAAGCAGCTGAAACAGAGCAATCAAGAATCACATGATTAAACTGATAAGAAGCAGATTGTCATTAACATATATTAATTTGTTTGGGCTACAGGCTCAGTCTTACCATTCATGATCCAAGGCATATCCACAATGATCATTTTGGCTGAAATGATTTAAAAAAAAAAAAAAAGTTTGTACATGAGAAGTAGGTTAAAAAAATTGGAAAAAAAAGCTATAAAACTTTAATAATGAATTAATAAAACATGTAAATGTTTGTTGTACTTCTACTTTTTACCAACTCTTGTAACTTACATAAGAACTTCGGATAATATACTTTGAAGCAGTTGACAATATACCTCACAAACTCCATGTCCTAAAACAAAGAGCAGAGAAAAAAAAATGTGACAAACAAACATAACCAAATACATTTAAAGCTCCTTAAATTATGTAAGATTCTGGAGATTATAAAAGATTTCCCACCAGGAGAAAATTTGTTCACTGTTAACCATAACTAGATCTGTAGTGACCTATTTCACACAAAAAGAAAATTCACCACCAAACCGCTCCTAACAGACAATGTCAGAGACACTCAGCATGTTGTTTCCTCTTCGATTGCTGGTATATTCTGTTTTCTCACCATTCGATTGCACCACCTACATCTAACAACTTCTATATTTAGGCAACAATATTCATAACAACAAGTTAAAGGAAGAGCATTATAAGTAAATGGCTCGGACTTAAATGCATTTTCTCCCTCATAAATAAGGAAGGCTTCTAATTCAAAAACACATTTTTATCTACAAATTATAATCATGACTAACAGATATAATACATATTATAAATCTCACATCAAGGTTTTGCCACATTTCTTTTGGTGAAAATGATAAGTGCTAATGATCTTACATTTACTTAATTTCTTGTTAAGGTAATCAGAATCATCAGACAAACATCCAATATGTTTATAGTTACAGCCCTGCACTGCTACCCTGCCTAGACTCCATAATTGGCTAGAAGCTTCATTGCTATGCAGGAGACTTCTGTCTCGAGCCTTAATGAGATCATACTGTCTACCCTTGCTGCAGCTCCCAATGTGATTTAACAGGCCTCAATAAGGTTGCTTCCTTAAATGATCTTCTAATCGATTCATTTCATATTTTAGTTGCACAGATATTTCACCTTTTTGCCTGGCTTGTGTCTGTTATTTGTATTTAACTGAGCCATTTCTTCAGACGTGGTACTAGCCAATAAAATACGCTGGCTCAAAGAGTTTCACCAAGAAGCTAATGCCTGCGGCACAGTGGGTCTTGCGGATTACACAGTCCACTTGAAATGACTATCAGTATTTAAAGGTTACTTTAATTTATAAAGTGTGAAACCACTGAAGAGTATCTGTCCCTGCAAGACCACAGCTCAAACGGAAAGAAATATGAGGACAGTAAAGTATTCAAATTACAGTCACAGTAAGGAAGTCTTTTTCAGAAATAAGTGAAGTTTATGCAACAGAGAGGGAGTAAGAAAGTTTCTGATAATTATAGACTTACTATATTCCCCAAGCCAGACTCTGTCATGTCAAATACAACAGTAAGTGGCATCCCAGGTTCTTTCCTCGCATACCGCTCTAGCCAGAAAGCAACATACTTCTTCTTGTCCAACATTGTTTTTGCATCTTTGACGTGTAGCTTTACTTTGAACCAGACTAAACAAAGCACACAGTGATTTAAATATGATTAGTTAGCAGTTTTGTATTTGTGTAGAACAATTGTAAAGGAGCAGATATTGAACCATTAAAGAAAGTATAAAACCTTGGAATTTAGTTTAAGTACATACAGAGTTTGTTGCCCTCTTTGTCGTAGCCATGGAGGTAAACAGCACCAGTCTCAAACATCCATCTGGGAATTACACTTTCAGTGAGATCTGAAATATGCAAGAAGACACACATTACACATTTACAGTAACTGTTGTTGAGGTATAACGTGACTATAAACTACAGAACATGGCATAGCAGAAGAAGGTTATAATGATTGTAATGTTCCTACTGAGACTATTTCAATCCTTAACTTAACCACTTAATTTACAGAAAATAGAAAAAAATCTACTTACTCAGCAATATCATCCTGTACAGCAAGTCAATTGTACTTTCCTGAGTTTTTAGAGGAAGTTTCTAACTTACTATATTTGAAACACTTAACATTTGTAGAGGATCCCAGTTTCCCTAAAACCTGAAACTAGTTTAGTTTACAGAAAATATCACACTTGTCATACACTGGTAAACAGCATAACCAAAAAATGATTGTCCCCTGGCCTTCAATAGCCTTCAATAAATTAAATTTCGTAAAGTCAACTCTTTCACTAATAGAATTTGCCAAATGAAAGACTAATAAACAGCAACATGTAATTCCTCTGATAGCACAAAACTGAGAGGATTGTTCTTGGAGTAGCCAATGCCTGGAGATATGGCTGTTTTACTCACAATGGCACTCTGTCTGGGCTCATCCCAGAGCAGCACACAAAGCCAAACACTCATTTGTGTTGCGAGCTTGCAAACACATAAATATTAAAGGTCAATTTGTACTTTTAGGTAGAGTGTATAGTAAAGTTACATTTTTTTTGGCAAGGATGAAGTTGTGCATGTGGGTATAGCCATTAAAAATTTTAATGTGCCAAAAGCTGACATCAGATTTATCACCTTGATTACCGAGAAAGAAACTGTGCATTTATAAACATATAAAGACAGTTGGGTGTTTTGTAACATTGTGGTATAACAAATGGTGGCGTTCATACCATTCACGCCAAACTCTTTTCTCCACTGAAGACTTTCAACGATCATCTTCAAGGCATCATCGACAACATACATTCTCCACATCAGGTAGCCTTCCACGAAAGCATCATCACGCTGAAGCCTTTCCACATCTCTGGAGTCATATTTATCCGTTGAATCTACAAATAACACAAAAACTCATTCACGTGGCATTAAAATTCAAAGAAATCCGGCACAAGGTTTAACTTCACTGACTTCACAAAACTTAAATCGTGCTGCAGTTGTTACTCATGCTGTGCTGTAAACCCAAAGTCCACCAGGGAGACCATGGCGTTATATCAACAGTGCAGACAGGTTCGCTGGATGTCAAGGCTAATGTTAACTAGTGAACTGTTACAGCTTATCTGGCTCTCAGCATTTAGGTCATGGTGTCATCAACATGTCAATGTAAACAGGTAACTATGACAAGTGCACAGTGCTACTGTATTGACCGAATTTATCCAGCCGGGATTCACCACACAAAAGCAGTTGATTGGACAACAAGCAAGTTACAGTCAGTTTATCCATAACAACAGAGTTACCTTGGAGGAACTCATTCTTAAATCTCTGTCTCGTGTCCACAATTTTCTTCTCAATGTCCTGTCAAAAGAGTTTTGGATTTAGACACGCCTTTTGTTTCAAAGGGTCATTTGTAGAACAGCTCAAATGCGTTCTAACGGTATTTCACGATACCTGCTCTCCTTGGTGCTGTTCCATTTCTGCCATATTCAACTGTCTCCGAGTTTCCTTCCTCGCAGCGCTTCCCCCGTCTAGCTAGCTAGTCAGCTAACGCTCAGCTTTAGGAATCAGTGCAAACTGCGAAACTGACGTACACTCGTTGCCATTTTGGTTCCAGCAGTGGCCACACCTCTCCGCGTGTTGTTGTTGATTTAATCTCAAGGGGTGGAATGAATGTGTGTAGGACAAAGGGTGTTCATTTAGCCATTCGCGTACTTGATACGATCAAAAAAAAAAACGACTCTAAAGCTTCACTTTTGCTTTATGTCGTCATGTCCACGCTGTCATTTCACCCACAATGCACTTGGACTGACAGGAAGTGTTTGATCCGAGTTGGCGCGCCGCTGCAACGCGCTATGGTATTTAGTGTAAACTTCTCTCTCGCAAGTAAATTTAACAATTCCTCTTCTTTCTTAACGCCGTTGTGAGGCGTTTATCAAGAACATGACTGCTTCCCCACTCACTCAAGCTGTCAATAAGCAGAACTCGAAGCCGACGCTGACCGCTTGAAACTTTTCTGTTGCATAATGGAGAAATTGCTGGCCGAAGATTCGGACCAAAGCTGCCATCGGCTGTCGTTCTCGGGGAATTTGTTTTTGTTCAACTGTCAAAGATCTTCAGCAACGAGTGACAGCGAAGGAAGTGATGTAACGCTCGTGTTCTGCAGGCTCTCGTTTGAACGGGAAAACAAGGCGTTCGTGAAGGCAGCAGAAGGAGCGGTGGTCATCAGCGGAGGGATATCACCCCGCGTGGATGTGGTGAAATGTGAATGTGCCATAAATGTTCGGAAGGGAGTCGTCACGCCGTGTATTTTAGTGTCAAAGAAGTGTGAGGAGGATGGAGAACGTTGTCGGTACAGTCTTCTCACACTGAGCAGCTCAAACAGATTGGAGCCCTGCTTTGACTTCGTACTCCCATATCAGCTGGGGGAGAGTGTGTCCATCCTCCGGGGCCCCACTGTGATGTGGCACTATGCTGGTGGGGTCTTCTACAGGTCCCTGCAGGCAGAAGAGGTAACACAGATCCCCCTTCAGTTGTCCCACAGTGTCGTGGGAGAACTGTCTCTCCACAAAGAACAGGTGTTTGTTCTAGGACTGCAAAACAGTCACTCGACAAACCAAAACCTTGGATATTTTGTTGAGAATAGACGAGTGTTTGACGGAAGTGTGATTTTGCCGTATCCCTACATTCCCATCACTCGGTGCATCCTGGTGCTCTCGGCTGAAAAGGTAGACGGTGATGAAGATGAACTGAAATCCACTGTGGTTGCAGCAACGTCTCACCAGCAGCTCGTTTATTTTGAGAACAGCGTGGTGAAAGACACATGCCAGCTCCCCTTTGAACATCCTGAGAAAATCCAGATTGTCGACACAGGAAGAAATGGCTGCCTGTTCGCTGTGTCGTTTCACCAGGGCCATGTATGCGCTGTGTGGAAGGAAACGTTTCAGGTATGTGTTTCATTACGTGTCTACTGTGTTGTCTCTTGGTACAATTTCATTCACTCAGTTTGTTTTAAAGCCCACTTTGTTTAACTGTCTTCAACAGATCGCCTGTCACTGGTCCGGTGTCAGCTCCGTCCACGTGGATGACTTCTTAGGATGTGGATCAGACCAGATGCTGTTAGTTTTTAAGGACCATGGTGTGAAAGGACAACCATTGGAAAGATTCCTCCTTACTGACCTCTGTGGCATTTCATATGCTGTAATGCATCTTTTTACATCGTATTCACATTCAATTGTTAATTACTACTTACCTAAGAGTTACTAATGTAAGAAATGACTTATTTTAGCATTGCCAGGATAGTGAATCTCCAAAGACTTCACCTCCACCACCGGAGAACAATCTCCTCACTCTTCAGGCATTAGAGTCCAGACTGCAGGTGAGCATTTACTATCTATTAGAACACTGGTATTTATTCGACTTCATGCTTGAGAGCTGGGCAAAGATTTAACTTTTTTTTTTCTTTTGTCAAGATGTTATGGTCACATTTCTCCATATTCAAATTCAAATTTCAAGGGTAAAAAAAATTAACAAATTGAATAATTCATATTTTTCTTTTACATGAGTATCGCATGTGATGTGTCATATATATATATAGAAATGGTGACATCCTGTGTATTCAGTTTCCATCATACATTGTTCATACGACCTGACATTTAGACGGGGTTGAGCGTCCTGCAGGAGCTTCAAAGAGAAGTGAGAGTGAAGGAAAGAGTTCTACAGCAGTCGGTCCAAGCCCTCACTGATGTGGTCTCAGAAAGGGAACATACTGTCACACAGCCTGAGCAGGTAATGTTCACATAATAAAAAAAAAACATGCACCTATGACCTTGTGCAAACAGTATTAAGTTAAACTTTCAAAGGGTTTGTAATCTGGATTTAAAGATATTTGGCCTTTTTTCCATATGACAAAGAACTGTTTTATTCTGAGTTCCACCCTCTTCCCCCTCATACAGATTTCGTTCCAGCACTTGTCAATCATATCGATAAGGTGTCATATTTGAAATGGCAGCTCACATGAGGATGAGGCCGTCAGTATTGCTAACGTTGCTGGCATTGAGGCAGCAAGGGGAAAATGGCCAATGACAGCACATACCCTGTCTATTAATTAGTAGCTTTTTTTTGTCATTTAATGTTTAAAGTTTCTATTTATAGGATTTCAGATGCTTTTGTTGCTGTGTCCACTAGCCTTACCTTGAAAGCCTCAAAACAAAACAAAACAAATTTTAATTTAAAGAAATGTTAAATTTTAGGAATAATTACTGCATTTTAACAAAGTGTCTAGAGAAGCCCTAAAAGACCATGAATGAAACATTTTATTTCCTCAGTTTTCCAGATATCACAAGCCAATGAGTTTGAGATCTCAAGGCAGCTGTGATGGCTGATAGATTTATGCTTTAGTCTGAATTTGTTTTTGTGTGACTTATGTGCTCTTGTTCATTCGACATTGCTCCATGTAATGCAATGGTTTATACAGTTATTGGATCTTATATACAGTAGCTTCAACTGGTAAATCGTGTTATCTCAGGATGGCAACAGCTGTTATGTCATGATAACAATATAATTGTTATATATAAAATAGTTGTTTGGTGTGTCCTGTCACACCCAACAATTATCTCGTGTAGAGCCCAACCGATATATTGGTTTGCTGATAAATTGGCCTATCACAGATATATCAGTATCGGCATATTTGTTATCAATATTGTCTGATAACAAAAAAAATAGTTTTAAATAAAACAATACAGAAAAATATGCTTGAGGTGTTTTGTAATAATTAAATTTCCAGGGAAGGTTACCCTTTCAGTGCACTGATGTAATTTGTGACGATAGAAGGTCATTGTGAATCTGTAGAATATTATGCCTCCATTGCATAGCTTTTTACAAATGTCTGATCACCTCATTGCAGGGATCATTGCAAAAAATTTGCATATTCCCGCTGATATTTTGATATTAGAACTTTTTTTCTCGTTGGTACCAACATAGTTACCGAAAATTGTAAATTGGTTGGGTTTCTAATCTCGTGATAATGACATAATTGTCTTGTTATCATGGGAAACAGAGGAAATACAATGTTTCAACCACGGCCTTTTAGGGTTCCCGTACGTATCGCTGCAACAACTCTTAAAACAGCATTTTAATAGTCCACTATATGTGTACTTAACAAGTCACTGCTGAGACACAAACTGTTACTGCTGTCAATAACGTCACACACATGTCATTCCTGATTAGAGTCTTTTCACTTTCTGTCCAGGAAGGCCTTATTGCTCTGTGGGACTGTGATGATGAGTCAAAGGAAGAAGCCTCGGATGACAAGACACAAGACATGCCAGCGGCGTCTTCAAAGCCTCAAGTTGACAAGCTGTGGCATCGCGTCGCTGAGGACCGAATGGTTGTGGGAGTGATACTAACTACTGACAGCTCTGTGTAAACACGATTTTGTTTTGTTTTTTTTAATTGAAATGGATTGAGCATGTATTTTTCTTTTTTTTACTTTATTTGAGGGCACTGATGCATCAGCCTTTCTCAAACATGGCCCAATGAACATGACATTAGCCACTTGGTAATGATCTTTCTGCAATGCTGGTCCACTTGATGTCTTTTCAGGCTTAATGAGTTCATCTGGTTGAGTGGATCTGTGTGTATATTGTAAATATATGGGCAAGATTAATATGCACCAGTGAGAAGATGCTGCTGTCCAGCTGTCAGATTGATCATTGCTGCCTGATCGAGTTTGGCGCCTTTTGTTGAGCTGGACAGGTCATACCCAGTACATCACATAGTCGGAGGAAGGGAGGGAAGTTTAACATCTGGTTTGTGTGAAATTGCATAAACCAATTAAGAATATTTTTTCCCCCTTTAGTTGTCCCTAATTGTATTTGAATTTCACCAAAGCACATGATGAAACTGATGATGACACAGATGCTCCTTCTTGCCTTTGTTCATGTTTTCTATGAGAACATTTGGAGGGAAACTACATCTTTCATGATTTCCTAGAGAGCCAGGATATTGTTGTTTTGGTTGGTACACTCGTCTAGCTGATGCAATTTCACCACCTCAGAGATGTTGGTGCTATTAATGGCTTCACAAGCAGCCACACATTCATTCACACAGACACTCTTTGTATGTTTATATCTGATTTTTTTTTGGTTTCCACACAATGTCTGATTGTTAGTGATGTGTTATTTTGGTTCCAGACCAGTGGCCAGTGTAAGCTTATCCATCCTGACAGAGACGGGCCAGAGCTCAGCAACTGCAGTCATCCAGACCCAGAGCCAAGTGTTCTGTCTCCCTGCGCCCTGCTCTTCATCCGCCTCCTCCTCCTCATCTTCCTACACATTCCCAGAGCCTGCAGCCAAAAGAAGCAAGCAGCACAATGATCTCAACACATGCAGACTGGCTGTGACTGCTGTGACCAGGCTGACACCTTTGTTGAACTCTGGCTGTGTCAAGTACTCTGTCATCCTCCATTACATCCAGAAGCAAGATGCTTTTTCCCTTGTGAGCAACTCAACACCGTTTGTCCTGCATTGTGGTCAAGTGGCATTAGACATCCATAGTGATTTCCAGACCCAACTGCTGAAAAACCCTGAACTCGAAACAGGTATAAATCATCAATGCCCATGTCTTAAGATTTGAATTTTTCAAACATAAATGTTCATTATTGTGTTTTATTTTGTGGCCAGTTGACGTTCAAGAGGACTTACTGAGTCTGATGGCAGTGCTGGAGCACAGGGTCTTCCACATAGACTCTCCTGATTACAGCTTAGGCGATATAGAAGGTTGGATTAAAAAAAGACCGGGTTGCAAGAGGATAGAAGTGAGCAATCAGTATGTGTTGGACTCTCCACAACTGTCTGCGCTCATGCTGCTGCACTGGCATCAGATAACCACCTTTCAAGGGGAACTGTCTATCTACTCCAGGTAAATCCTTTTTTTCTAGAAAAAAATAAATCAATGGTTCTTTTACAGAAATCAGAGCTGTAGGTGTGGAGGGTTTAGATTTGTATCCATTTCCTTCCTTTATTTTTTGTATGAAAGACCTTCTCCTTTCTTGACCTTGTCGTCATGACTGTGGATTTCTGCTTTTGTTCTCTAAACCACCAATGATGGTCTCCAAAAAAATGAATTCTGACAGCCCGCGTCCTCTACATATAAATCCAAAGAAACCAACCCTGATGACTTGCAGGGTGGGTCTTATCGTTGTAGAGACAAAACCATTCTGAGGCATCAACTTGTAGGCGACCCTGTACGAGTACCTCTTCCCCTTCCTGGGAATTCAACACGTATGACTGAACTAGTCCAATGTTGGAGCTAACAGTGCAGCGTATAGTAGACTAGTTTAAAAATCGGACTATGACGGAACAGGTAAGCACTGGGTGCATGCATGTTTTTAAGGGTTTAATCAATGACTGGAGTAGGACTTTAACTTGCATGCAGTCTTCCGCCCTGCCACGTTGTTCTGTTTGCTGGTGCATAAAAGCCCCCTGTGGTTCAGTAGAATGTATGACTGCACAAACATGTGGGGGAAGAGTTCATACACAATCATAAACAATCTACACAAAATAAATTGCTTCATAAAGTGGTTCTTTAATGAATTTCTATTTGACATTTTCCATTCTATTTTTATATTACATTGTGCAATTGCAATTTTACGGTTTTATTTTGTTTTTATGAACAATAACCCCTTTGACGTGCATGGCGTTGGCCATAATAAACTGCTAATTTGATATTAAACTGAGCTCAGAAAACACAAAATAATAATCTAATGGAGACATTTTCAATTCATTTGTAAGTTTTCTTCTTAGTACTTGTGTATTGTTTCAAACTACTACCAGGCACTCATTTGAATAGTGCAGTTATATTTTAAAGAACAAAGGATGGTGACTTGGCGAGTGGAAGTGGGCACTGTTCAGTTTATTTTATTGGGAACAAAGTCAACGGGACTTTGAAGTTCTCTAGGATGCATTTCTGCCTGCTATTCCACTGAATATCAAAGTGTTTTGGATTCTTTGGCAAGCAGATCACGTAAAATGATCTCAACAATAACTACATTTAAACATAATTTAATGCAGCATATATTGTATAATATGTAAATTTCGGTTGTGATCTCCTTTGCAGCCAGTTACAGATGCTCCAGTTCCTGGACTCCCTCTTGGGTTTCCTCCCTGTTTCCTGCTTGATCAAGCCTGCCAAAGGTACAAGCGGGCCAGGTGTGGTGCATATGTTTTCTTCAGCATTGGAGAAAGAGGTAGTGGCACTCAAAGACTCCGTGTCAATGCTACTGCTTGAAGGAGAGGAAGGAGAGGAAGGGGAGGAAAAGAGGAAGTGCCTGGGACATATCGAGACTCCTGACCTGGCTTCTGTAAAGGGCCTCCAGATGTGTAGAGAAGTGTGGCAGCTGGATGTGGAGAGGAGCAGGAGGAGGTTGAGCCCCCTGGTGGATGTGGGTAGGTATCGCAGGCTGATCCAGAGAATGTCCAATGTCCAGCTTGATGGGGATTTGGCAGCACTCTTATTCACTCAGAGAACTTTGCTCAGCTAATATGCTGCCAGCATTTACCACTGACATACCCATCACTAAAACTGTGTTGAATGAATACCTAGATTGTGTTAATGGGGGAAGAATCTTTTCGATAAGTGTATTGTGTCCATTATCCTTACTGAAAAGACTGCATATTTCACCTAGTCTGAGATCCCTGTTTTGCTGCCTCGCAAAA
>KV751321.1:11779563-11811038 GCA_001698575.1 Mola mola
GCCTACTGTCTGTTGCTGTGCAGTGCCTCAGCCTATGTCTGTTGGGTCACCTCCTGGGTTTCACAGCCGTAATCAGACATCTTGCCGCTTTTTCTGTTTATGTCCCTTTAGACCCTCTGTGTTTTTTTTGTTTTTAAAAAAACGTTTAATATGTGCTGCTGTATGCTGTTCAGTATGAGATGGAGACCACTTTGATCCCACAGCGAGGAACAGTGTTATGAATAAAGACAACTAATGATGGTCAAGCAAAGGTTATGGATCTGCAAAGTGGCTGGAAGTTGACTGAAAGCTTTTAGTAGTACATTGTGCACACGGTTCAGTTATTTTCCCGATTAAACGATGCAAGAAGTCCTTGGACGCTGTTTCTTTTGATGCGGTACAGGCTTTCAGCACTGCTAGTTCAAATACCGTTTGTCAAAATAAACATCAAATCTTACTTAAAAGAACCTCAGCTTTGCTGGGTGCATAAGGTCTGCAGCAACTGGCCAGCTGCTAAATTGTCTGAGGGTTTTCTTGGTGGTTGTTCCACTGGGGTGTGAAAAATATTGATGTGCACTTTGTTTATTTCACACTTTCAATGTCTTTGCTTCGTTGCAAGTAACCGCTTCCGCTGGACTCCCTTCAACATGACTTCTCATGAGCACTTATGTCTTACTTTATGATGGTAATACTGCAATCGATGGTAAATGTGACAAAATCTATTTTGCTCATGCCAAAAAACAATTACAGTTTGTCTGTTTTCAGCAATTTGCCTTTCTTGTTTTTTTTCCTTGCCTGCACAAAGCGCTCACCTCCTTTCACCACCACCACTGGTACATTTTATTTGGCTGCAAGACTCCCTACCTCCATGTCCAATCTAGCAACAAAGAGCAACAAACGTTGGGCTGAATTGGAAGGAGTGTTGGTTGCTGCTGTTACAAAACAATTTGGACATTGAGAAAAAAAATCTACCACTCACATTTGAGTTGCCCCTCCTTTGCATAAAAGCATGTTGAAACATCCATAATAATGTATGTTTGTGTTATATCGATGTCGTTTGATGAGTGCAGTTGTTCTGTCTTAGCTGCAGTGGACTCTTATTGATCAGAGTCAGAGTCATAGTTCCTGTCCTCTGGACCCTGCAACTCAGTGGATGATCTAAACATAGAGCTTATTTATATTATTATATCTATGCTATAACCTAATCTACACTGCACATCCCTCTTACAGTACAGCAGTGTACAGGATTCTGTGTGCAGTGGTTCAATGTTTATCAGTAAATAAATTATTGGGAAGATAATCAGCCTGATAGTGGGAGATTTCATCTCTTTGGAAAATACCTGATACATTGAAAACCACCATATTACCTTAATTTATCAGTAAACAGAGGAAAAATAAAGTGCAGCACTCTTGTCTTGTCTTATGCTAATGCTATCAAACTGCTGCATCTATGTTTAGCTCTCTCCGCATGCATGGTATCCCTGCTGGGGACGTTGTTTTACAATTTCAGAGGGAGACAACATGATTGCAACTTACAGAACATGTTCCAAAAGGGTTCAGAGAAAAAAACCCAAGAGTAATAACACGACATATGTTATTGGAGCTGTGGAATATTAAATCATCCATCTTAGACTTTCTAACTCTCAAGTGTTCAGATACTACAAAATACAAACTTCTTGTTAAGATTACAAAAGTGTGAAATTGTCGGTTATGTTATCAGTTCTGGCCACAAGAAGCAGGTAATAAAAAGTAAATAAATTTTAAAAAATTTGTTTTAAGACATCTCACCAAATAGTTTGAGGTATATTAAATTGGCCATTAAGCAAGTAACAATTTAGACTGCGCCTCCTCCTTATCACACAGCAACACATTTCGATTAATCCCTCCGGGTTAATAATACTGCTTTAATACGTCAGATTAATTTATGTGTTAATTTGTGTGAACCATGCTGGCTATTGAACTCCAATCAAGAATTTCCCAGCACAGGATCAGCTTACTTTGTTTCTTCCTCTTTCAACCACATCCCATGGCCTTCCTCAGTAAATAAAATATGCACAAAAATGTTTTAGTGTTACTGTGGTTTTCAGATGTTTCCGCTTTTTAAAATTCAATCTTACATGTAATTTTTTTAAATTTGTTGAAGAAATAGTTAATAGAGTGAATTCATAGATCAATTTGTCCTGCTTGCAGACGATCTCACAACCAACATATGCTGCTGGAGTGCCATATCAGGCACATATCCCTTAATGACATCACACATTGTAGCTTGAAAAGGGCCATGGAAGAATAATCCTCTAAAAATAGTCAGAATTTGCTGCTTTTATGCTTAAACACAAAAGAAACTACTTCTAAATTTATGGTGTGCTATCAATGTTCAGGCACATAAGAGAAACTTTTGGCAATCATGCAAACCCCTCACGCTACCCTTCTCAATTGCTGTGCAGTTGCTATGGAAACCCTCATGTCTTGCATCTCTCCCTCAGACCTCGTGGAGCACCCCACCACAAAACCTTAATGAATGTTGGAAAGTTGTTTGCCTCATTGCCCCAATTACAAGCAGCAGATATTTTTACTTTTCATCTGCCATCACATTGAATTGATGGCACAGAGGCGTTTCTGGCATATTCAAACTGCGATAATAACAGAAGGTGATGAAGGACTGCGTTGGTGAAATGGATGGCATTTGTGCATGAGGATTAGTGTTACTGATTAGTTTATAATCCCTGTGTGTTGAGCATTATGAAAAAAAAATGTAGTCATGGTTCAGGCAGCTACTTCAGTAAAACTGCCAGATAGCACGTATACAATACAATCTTCTCTGTGAACGCCATCCCAGTATTTTCCTTTGAACAGGGGGGAAACCCCCATTTGATGGAGTCTCCGTACTATAGTTTGAAGTCCTTTATTATGCATTAATAGGACCCAGTGTCAGATCACCCAGAGATCCGAGACGTGTGCCATCACCCTCATTTATGAGCGTGGTGATGACAAGAGACCATGTTTGTTGTTTTCTTTAATCTGACCTGTTACCAGCAGCAATAAGCCGTTTCCTGTGTGTGCCTTCTTTTTTTGGTTATTTTTTTTCCTGGAGAGGCATCGGCCTCTTCATTTGTTTTATACTGCATGAGAAGAAAGCAATATATCGAGACTAAATGTATAAACATATAAAGTATATGAAGTATATATAACACAACCAGGACCTTACACATTGCAGAAGAAGTGGAAATGTGGAAAATATGGTGTACAATCAACTTTATTAATGTACAGACCAGTAAATAACGTTTTTCGGGAATAGCATTCAAAAAAAGTTGTTCTTCACCATAATATATAAGTGGTGTGAGGACCATGAGCTGCTCTGCACCATGAGTGTTATGCAGATCTATCTTTCATTGTTGAATTTTTCCTTCAAACATATGCCACCGTCCAGCAAATGAACACAACAGGCGAAAGGAAACAGTCCACCACATAGGTTAAAGAAATATACATAATTCTATTTTTCTTTTTTTTTTTTTTTTTTTATAAACATAACCTTTCCTCTATTACAATAAATGTTTCAGGCTATATCTACAAAGTGTTAAACTCTAAAATCATATCTAGGATACCTGGAATATTTAACCTGGAGTGAAAAGCAATTGATGTGGATGTGGGCATGTGACAACAGCGAGTGATGCAGTGCATGTTCTTACAGTATTTTTTACCTTTACACTTGCTTAAAATTGGCCAAAATATCTAACTTAGGGAGTATATGACCATTTGTTGAACAAATTATTTTTGAAAGAGAAGGGAAATGGTGACTTTAATGGCATGTGAACGAACTTACATTTATTTTAAAGTTAAGGAAGACACCTCTTGCCCCCATGGTGTTGTTAGTGTTGGCGTACACATCCAGTTTCATTCATGATCTGGTCCAAAAAATACAGGTTTTGAACCCTCTCAAGTCCTACTGATAAGGGGAAACCCAAGTGGACGAGGGTGTAGATGTAGACACAACGCAGGAGCGCCTTCCATTGAGTGAATGCGCATTCATTCCCTTGTTTTACCTCAGCTTCCATCAATCTCCTTCTTCGCCTTCTTTGCCTTCTCCATCTGCAAGATTCATTTTCTTTTGTACATGCATTTTCCATATTTATTCCATCTGTTACCTGGGAATGGTGCTCGGGGTGAACAATGCTTCCTCCTTTTGCCATAAATCTAGCCTTTATTTTTCCACGAAAAGTCCAGTCTGGTGACAGCTTGAATAGCGTAGTGAAATCGAGGTTCATGGGAAACAATCTGAATGTGAACAGTGTCATTTTTCTTTAGCCTTTACACTGTGAGATAATTATTTACTTCATTAAAGTTGGCTATTTACTGGCAGTAGTCATCCATGAATATGATTCAAAAGATAAAGCAAACTATGAGAAATACCTTTGGATTTTGGCCACAAGTTAAAAAGATGCATTTGGCTGTGACAGACCGAGCACAGCGCTCCATCTCACCAAATCGTTGATATCTAAGGCCTCAGGTTTCTCATAAAAATGCAATAGCCAAATCCAGATTTTTGTTGGCGCTCGTGCTGAAATTTGTGCTGCTGCCTAATTTCCGAAAGATCGGTATGTATATCTGTATGTTTGCCCCTTTATTTTGTGTAAACAGAGAGATCGTGCCTGACAACAGTACAATATAAAACAGTCCTAAACATCTTTGTTAAGAAATACCCTTTTTGCAATCACAAAAAGTCTTTGAGGGTCTGACTAAACTACCTACAGTTACATATCCGAATGGAATGTTTCTTTGCTCTTTGTTTGACGTCAAGGCAGGATTGATTATTTCAAAAACTGGTCCGTCTTTCCTCGGCATCTAGAACTTGAGTTAAAACCATTTTCCCAGATCAGTCAGGAAATGATATGTAGCTGTAGAACAACAAAGAAAACGTCTGTGTCTCGAGATCTGCTCACATTATCAGAATGCGTTTATACATTAACATTATACGTTATCCCTGAAAGAACGCCGCCTTCATCGCCACGCTGCCTCTCGCGCTGCAGTCTATCTCATCCCACAATGCATTTCTCAATCTGAGAAATGGAAAATTAATGTTATTTACTTGAAAGCTTTTTGGTTGTTTACTTTTTGTGAATGTCCTCATGCCTGATGATCTTGTAGGTGACCCAGTAGAAGACGTTGAAGATGAGGAATGCCAGAGGAAAGGCGGCCCTGGAGATAGTGTCTATCCTCTTGGCTCTGTCCACAAACTTCTTCCTCATGGTGTCCAGGTCTCTGGGGACCGACAGTTGAGGGATCGATGCTGGAGTAGCGTTTTTCACAGCTGAGCCGTCCTTAGTTGGCTGAGGCTGACTCATGTTGTAGCCAGCAAAATTAAAGCGGCCTTCACGTATATCTTCATCCTGTAAAACATGCACATGTGGACAAAATAGATGCTGTGGCTTAAATATCTTGTATGTCATGAAGATCATGAAGTAATCTCAGTAATCATGATATATTAACACTATTAAAAGATAAAAAAAACCCTTAACCATGAATACTTGGGGAATTAATCTTAAATCAAGCAAATAATTATAAGAATGCACCATTTCAATATCCCAACAAGCATCTAGAGCTAGCAGATACATAAGGCTGAAGCGATAGCAGCGATTCAAGCATAAAGCTAACGTTAGCATGGTAACAATGGCTGCAGTACCATGTTGGCCCAATTTTGATTTTAGCAGGATTTAGCCTTTACCGTATGTATTGTCTTACTGTCCCCACTGCTCATGAATTCTTTGCATTAACTTGTGGATATCCTCTTAGCCCCATTTTGCAGCTTTGCTGTACTGTACAAAGCTATTCAGAGAAAAAAATTGCCTTTCTCAACCCTCTCACTACGCTTTCAGTTCACCTTATTCCAACACGCTTTGAGTAACTGAACATCATTTTTCACCTGTTATTTTAGTTGCAGGGGCTCTTCAACATGATGCTAACTTTTGCTCATTATAAACCAGTTGAAATTGGTGGCAATCCTAACTTGACAATTCTTTTTTTTTTTTTACCAAATTTAATGCCAGTCAATCCAATAGTGAATGAAACATTTCAGCGAAACAAAATAGCGGCAGTTGCCAGAGGATAAACTTATCAGGATGAATAAATGTCTCTGCCAATTTCTCTGCCAGTTTTCATTTATGCAGTGAGGGTTGTGACAAGTTGGTTGCACTGGAGGATCTGTGTGAAGCCCAATGGCAAGATGCCATGTTTCTAACCTTAAACTTGACCAACTGATACTGGCACTTCAAGATCCATGGCAAAAAAGTTTGAGAACCAGACAGTGACCTTGTAAGGACTCGAAAAACCTGCCTTTTGAGTCCTCCTTTGTCTTCGCCTCAGGCGAAGGAACTCTTTCTGTTGCCTGGAGACAAAATTAACCCCAGCATATTCTAGCAATGCAGCAAATACAAAGAGCAGACACACAGCCATCCAGATATCAATGGCTTTCACGTAAGAGACCTGGGGAAGAAAACATATTTCCTCTGTTAGATCTTCCAAGGTGACAGCATCAGTAACAGAACACATGCAGTATGTATTTATTGATTTATTCATTACTTCTGTTAGATCTACCTGCTATTCTCCATTTATCTGGCTCATTACATCAGTTAACTGAGACAACTAAATGACTGTAATTATAGGGGATGTTTGCTAACAAATGTATCAGAGCTGCCAGTCATGCCAGTGATTGCGCGTCAGGAAGTCATTTCGGCCCGTATTAATTTTGATCTGCTTCCTTTGACAGAGCAGGGACATAACTGAAAGCCTGCACTTCTCAGCAGCCTGCTTAAATTCATGACAGCTGATTAGCATGTGGAGAAAACAACTCGGCTTTTGGAGGGCACTTGAGGCGTATTGAGGTATTGTTGTTTTTTTTGTTTTTTTCTAACTGAGGCTCCCAAAGGCTTCTCTTTAAATATTTATCAGCACACATGTCTTTTGTGTAAGGAGGCGTTTGGTGCTCATGTGCAGACTGATGTTACGGAGAGTGATTGATCCTCACGGTTCCAGTGCCTGTAGTACCTTTCACAACATGCGATTTATAGCAATTTATGTATACCCTGATTGGAAATGAGCTACCACAGACCATCACTGCTGTCACTGCTTTAGATGACAGCAGTTCTTTTTAAAATCCTTTTGTTTTTTTTTGTTTTTTTTACCACAATATAATTAAAGACTTCCATAAATAGACCGAATAAACAGATTTATTTTGAAAGAGAATGCTTAATTACAACTGCAGAACATACCGGGAAGAAAAGAAGTTATACATGCTTAGTTCATTGCTATTTAAACCTCTGAGTTCTCAAACATTGCTATTATTTATATTTTTGATTATTTTAATACTGGTAGATTCCTTGTATTGGTTAAATTAACGCTACACATGTACTCAATCTATTGATATTGATTCCTTTATATCTGTTTCCTTGCAATATGTCGACATGAAGATTTTAGTAAATGTTACAGCATATGCTACGGACTGATCTAAACGGAGGTCACCTTTGGAAGAGAAGCCCTGGAGCCAGAGCTTTGGGTGGTCATGGTGAGCACAGTGGTTATACCCAGCGCCACCCTGGCAGGTGCTGCATCCATATTGATCCAAAAAGACACCCACGATAGGATGACGATGAGGAGCGACGGAATGTACATCTGGATCAGGTAGTAGCCCATCTGCCGCTCCAGATGAAATTTAACCTCGATACAGGTGAATTTACCTGCAAAACCAATGCAAATCAGCAACTAGAGGGGGGTTGAATGTGAATGCGGCTGTGTGTGTGTCTCCTCTGACCAGTGTTGTAGTGTTTTGTGCAGTAGCCCAGCTCCTTCTCGTCTCTCATGATGAACTGCGGCAGGGTGAGCCCATCTGACACCTGCACTGCACCGTTCTCCAGCCACTCAAAGATCAGGTCATTCATGGTGTAGCCAACTAGAGAAAGAAAAGATGCAGCAGAAATTCGGATATGCGGACCCTGCTCACTTCTTTTAAAAAGTGAGACCGAATCTAATGCTTACAGCTTTCCAGTTGCATTGTACAAGTTTGGACGTCCATGGGAAAGTTCTTCAGATCCATTGGGCAGGAGAGAATGAGAGTCAACCTACAGGAAACATCAACGAATGTGTTATTTTAGTAAATATATTCTCTAAACCATGATTGATACACACTATTTTTTTTTTTCGGGGGGAGGGTGAATCAAATCTTTTTGTGCTTCTGTCTCCTCTGTGATAGCCAACTTACAGCACCATCAGTACCATGTAGGATTCCCTCCAGCAGATTCCTATCATACTTTCATTACTGCGAGTCATTGTCTCTGTGATGCATTGTGGTCCGCAGTTCTCTCATGAATGGACAGAGCGTCTGAACACCTCTCATCTCTCCTGCTGACCCACTCTGCCTCCACACCTGAGCACTGCTCTAGCCTCGAGCCTCTCCCTAAATGGACTCCAGAATCAATCTGCTTTGGGTCGCACCGACACAGCGATAATCAAATGCTCTGCGTGATTGGAGTTGTATTGAAATGAAATGAAAACGTACATTTTCATATACAGTATTTAATTTTTGTTTAAATTTCAGGCCTTTGAAATGTCATTTATACTGAATGGGTAGCACATTTCAGAGTCTTGTGCAAATTGAACATGCGCACAGACCAACATGAAGGTGTCCCATTTTAAACTTCGCAGCAGATTCTCAGCAATCCCCCCCTGAGATTAGCTTGGCCTCTTGCAATCAATGTTCCTTTATTAAAAACCTGCATCGCACATGGGGATGTGCTGGAGTTCACTGAATTATGCAATTTCAAAAGAGTGATTATAATGAGATAAAATCCATATCTTTGATACAGTCTTTGATGTTTGAGAAGAAATAAGAAAAGCAATAAGAGAACATGTCCTGAGGTAAATAAAACTGCAAAGCTTTTTGTCCTCTACAGTAGATTTTTTTCATTCATTCATTCATTTTCTACCGCTTATCCCGTTAGGGGTCGCGGGGGGGGCTGGAGCCTATCTCAGCATCTTGGGGCAAAGGCGGGGGACACCCTGGACAAGTCGCCAGTTCATCGCAGGGCTGACATATAGAGACAAACAACCATCCACACTCACATTCACACCTACGGGCAATTTAGAGTGACCAATTAACCTACCCCCAGATTTGCATGTTCTTGGAATGTGGGAGGAAGCAGGAGTACCCGGAGAGAACCCACGCAGACACAGGGAGAACATGCAAACTCCACACAGAAACGTCCTGACCCAGAATCGAACCCAGGACCTTCTTGCTGTGAGGCGACAGTGCTAACCACTGCACCACTGTGCCGCTAGTAGATTTTTTTTATTTTATTTTATTTTTTTTTACCGCAGCTACAGAACCACATTGCCAAATGGTATAAACTTGGGTTGCTGCTAACAATTATTTCCACTTGGCCTGTGGGCCACCGGCTGTGAAAATGACAGTAACAATTCTAATACCCCAGGATGATGACTTGTAAAATATCTGGCTTTATATAACAAACAGTCCAAAGTGCAAAGATTTTCACTTTACAATCTCAGAAGACAAAGAAACTGAAATATATTCAGGTTTGATGAACTAGAACCAGTAAATCTTTCTTAACTAATTATCAAAAGAGTTGCATTAAAGTCTGATGGGAAGCCTGATGGGAGGAAATAGCTGTTGAGATGATATGCCCAAAATAAAGAAAAAGTTGAACTGAAAAATAAATCTATATTATAGAGATAGCCTGCTGACCAAATAGCTGCAGCCCATCTTTTATTTGTGATACAACGAATGCCTTGAGAGGTGACAGTGAGCCGATGCGGTCTGCAGTTTGCGACATGAGGGCTTTTCAATCACATCAAGCCCTCAGCTGTCACAGAAACAGAAACTAAACAACCTTTATCACCATCCCAAACAGCCACTCTGGGAAATAGACCAAATTTGTCGGCAAAGATAACGAGTGACACAAAACATGGGCGTGGCTTTTCATCTCTGCAGGCAGCTCTTGGCAAGTGAAAATATACAGTTTGATGATGAACTCTCAACATGTCTTTTAGACTTTCAGGTTACATCTAAATTTGGCTGTTTATACCACTTTTCCTACACAGGGTCACCGGGGGTGGGCGGAGGCGAACTACATCCTGGATGTTCATCACAAGGCTGACATATAGAGACAAACAACCATGCACACTCACGTTCACATCTAGGGGCATTTTTAGAGGAACCACTTAACCTAACTTGCATGTCTTTAGACTCTGGGATGGCAGGGAAGGGAACCCGAGCAGGCACGGGGAGAACATGCAAACTCCACACAGAAGACCTTGACCCATCCGGAAAAAACTGTAACATTTAGCGAAGAATAATGTAAATATTTCGATTTAACAATGTGGTTTGATGTTAATGCTTTTTTTCCCCCTTAAGCAGGTAACGTAAACTACAGTGAAATGCCAAACTTGGAATTATATACAGTATCAGTGTTGTTTTGATCACTTGACGGAGTTGAATCATCGTGATTAAATTTCACATATTCTTGCACTGCTGTCAATTAGAAATAGCCTTTATTCACAACTCTTATTAGTTGTAACTATATTAGTGTTATGAGATGAGTCTTGATTTGAGGTTTGAAAAGTTTAATACACATTTTTGACGACACTGCACTGATTACCCCGCATGTCTACAACGCCTAGAACAGTGTCATTGGGTATATGAGATGCACCTTTGATTGTCAGCTTTTTACTCAAGTTCTTTTCCACTTGACTCGTTTTTAGTTTTAATAATTTAGCTTTTAACATTTAGTGCGGCACGTCACCTGATGCTGTAGAGGACAGTCCCATCCTTGAAGATCCGCAGCAGCTTGTTGTCCGTAGTGACGTCGTGGAAGTTGGCTCCTTTCTCATTGGCAAAGAAGAGGTCGGGCTTCCATATGGAGTCTAGCATGGACGGGTCCAGGTCGAGGGAAGAATCTGGGTATTTACTGTATGCCAGCCGGGGGTCATTCCACTTCTGCCGCAAGAAGATGTTCACTCTGTAATCCTGCAGAGACGACAAGTTGCTTTGCATATTTTATGACACAGTGACTGTAGGTATGAGACACAAATCAGTTTATAGTACTAGAGCAATATTATATGATCGAATTCAAAATTCTCTTGATGATATGTAATTACAAAAAGTATTACACATAAAATAATGAATAGCAAGCAAACATCTACATTAAATATTAACACCTATATGCTTGCATGTTATTTCTTTGCAGCAGAATGTACATTTACTCAAGTGCTGTACTTAAGCAGTAAGGGCAGTTCCGAGGTATTTGTACTTTATTTGAATCTTTCCATTTCATGCTATATTTCAGAGGTAAACATCATACGTTAGTTGTAGTTTACACATCATATGCCCCTAAAAATATGACAATACATTTCAATAGATCAACACAGCTGAGTTAAATATGATTTCCACTTTGACAAGTTTTAACATTAGTACATTTTGAACAGTAATGCAATAGTATAAGGCTGTATCAACATACTTTCCTTTATTTAAGTGGGGACTTCTCCCACATAATAATACAAAACATGATGATAAACAGCCCCCTTATTGTAACCAGTGTTGTAAAAACACACACAAATGCCATATTTGAGTAAGAGTAAAGATATAGTCTAAAAATATGGAGAAAATCTAAGGCACTCACTCAAATAGTACTTGTGTAGAAATCTTGTTCAGGGTCAGAAGTCATTTTAAATCAATTTACACACAAGGTGCACCTTGTGGGATTGATGACTGTTTAGTCTCAGATCATCAATTACTGATGCTTTGGGTTGATGGGTCAACCTGTCTCCAACCCAGCATGCCAGAATTTGACAAAGTTCACCATTAAGTATTAAATAAAAGTGAATTATACATGTATTTTCATTTATGCATATGTAGAATCAGATTGTTATCTTTTATTCAGCAACACATTGTGTTTTTTAAATTCTATAAAATAAGTAGCAGCAGCAATAGGAGAAGGTGAAATGATAAAGAACAAGTATTAAATACAGTACTTGAGTAAATTTCATTCACTGATCATAACAACATAGGGCAAATAATAACATTTATGATGAGTGAAAAGGTAACTTCAGTACACCAAATCCATATCATCCAGCAGTACTCTCACTTAGCTGCCTATGTCTTCTTAAATTTTACAGACAGGATTATCAGCCATCAGCAACAGTGACCTTATGATAACATCATAATTCACATAATTTTGTGAGAGCCATTATAGAGGATAAAGACAAATTTATGAGATGAGGGAGAGCTCTGACAGTGAAGTTAGTCGTAAACTAGAGCGCCACAAAACTCAGTTGCTCAGCGTAATTGATATGTCATGGTAATGAGAGACCCTTATGTTTTTTGACATTTCATCAGCATATTGGCGGTTCCAAAAATATTTTGCATGCATGTCTAAAAGTGGCATTATTCCCTGGCAATCTTTTGTGCCCCGGCTCCTGCACAAATGAACATCCTTCATTCGTGATCTAAGTAGTAATTATGACTCATTATGAACCCTTTGATCACGGGTTTCAGTGCTGCCTCGCAGGTTTAATGTTTTTACCCCTTTGGCAGTTGGATGCTTTCATGCATCACATGTTGTAGATTAGCTTGTTTGAGAAACCCAGCCTCCCCCACCTACAGTTATTGGCTGCACTTTAAGTGACTTACTGTTGGGGATTCATTGTATGAATTATTGAATCTGAACCAACACATACACAATGGCGTGATTATTACATTTTTTGACAACCATCGAGGGAACAAATGTAAAATGTCCGCGTACCTCCTGGACCCGCCAATAGACTCTTTGATGGCAAAATACATAAACAGAAATAATAGAATGTGGATTAGGTAGGTAAGAACAAAACAGCATGATTCATTCCTGAGCAGGCGTCAACTCTCGACTCACCATTGTAGTTTCAGCTATAGAACCAAAGCTGTTGATAAATATGTTGCAGGTAACATTAACCGGCGGACCTGCAGGTTGAGGGACAGATAACACGTTGACACATTGCAGAAGTTAGCCAGAATGCCAGAGGAACTCACCATACTTGTCTCTGTGACAGAGCTGAAGCTGTTGATAAAAATATTGCATGTAACGTTTACGGGGAGACCTGGGAAATGGAATGACAATGTCACGACAAGGAAAAAAATAAAACCTTAAATGTATCCTAAAGAAAAGGTGCAGAGTGGTGAAGATGTTTCATCAGGAAAACTGCTGGTGTTGCTGTATGTCAACATGCATCCGTACCTACCAACCTACTGGTGGGCAATATATGCAATATTGTTATTGTGATGTGACAACATATATTATCTGAGATATATTGTCTTTCCTTGTTTTAAAGGCAGTATTAAAGGAAATGTGTGTACTTTTCTGAACCCACCGGAGTGTTTTACCTGTTCTAATATTTACCTTCACCCTTTTCAGTCATTAAATCCACATTACTGATGATGATTTTGCCAGATTACCAATACTGATCCCTACCATATTATTATAGGGATATAAAGTTGTTTTTATTTTATTTTTTTTAAATATTGTGATATTGGTAACACTTTACAATATGGGTACAATAATGAACATTAGTTAATGCAGTAATAAGCATTTAATAACCATTAATTAAAATGTTATGTACTAATCGCTTAAAGACTTCATGTTAACTAAGACACTACTAATTTAATAGTCTCTAATCGTACTATTAACATCAATTTACACAATAAGGCCCATTAACAGTTAAACAATACAACGACAAGCATTTATTAACTTTAATTAACCATTTATTAATGATCTATGTGACCTTTGTTGTAAAATAGAAAAAAAATGTATCCCTTAAAGGTCACTCAATAGTATGATTTCAAACAATTCAACGATGTATGAGTATCATAGTTAACATGAAAACTGAAATGGCACATCAATTAACTGCTAGGAAATGTTTATTACTGCATTAACTAATGTTAATTAATGTACCCTTATTGTAAAATGGTACTGTGATATTTGATTTTTAATCCTCGTCCAAACATTTATGAAGAAACTTTAAGGGGAAATATACCGTGATATATGATGTGTATTGTTACACTGTTTCTTGTTATCACTTCAATGGAGCTCTAGGAGTGGATGGCGATTCAAATGTGCTCAAGCGAAAGTGTCAGCAACATTGTCTAAAAATGTGTCAGCCGGTGGTGACCTTCAGAATTGTGGAATCATTATTGCATTGGTGGTCTTTTGTTGTGTACATTTTATTTTTCTACATACGGTCGTTGCAGATTCAGCAGATCCACATGCAAATCCATGCACACACACACAAACTTCATTTAGAGCTGGATGGTTAATTAATCAGCCCACAGAAAATGAAATGACCATTTGTGTGATCAAATAACGAAGCACAAAGTATGAAATAAGATCTCCTGTGATATTTACCCAAGTAGACGTACAGAAAAAGCTATATGGACACATAAAATGTTACTGTTTTTATGCACTTTGGACCATTATTCGGTCAATCAAGAAAGGGTTTCATTTTCAAATCAGAGCTTTTTCCATCTAACTCTGCAACTAAAAAGTACCCAGCATGCTCTAATGAATTGTGTCATTTTCACTCCACAGAGCGACTTGAGCTGAAATCTCTTTGCAAGGCTTGGCAGGTTTTGCCCCTCGAAGTCACAGCAATTTTTTTTTCCTCTGTCTGATAAGTTGTAAGACCTTCCCAGTGCCCTTCCTCCCCACTCCTGTGCCTTCCTCATCAATATTACACGGAACTCGGTATTAACATTTGCCTGATTGTCGTCAGGTAGCCACATTTAACAGCACAGGCGGAAAAACAACCTTACAACAAACCCAGCAAGGGAATCTAGGTCAGCCTTCACAAATACGAACTCTCTCTTCAAAGTGTGACTAGCAGGTGTGAAATCCAAATCGTCTGTTCACTTTTGCAGTGTTCTTCGTGCAACTACTTGTATCTTCCAGCTATGAGATGCCAGATTATTTACAAGAAGGGATGCTTTATCTGCTCAACAACAACAACAACTAAAACAGCCCTGTGACATTAAAAGTCCTCCTGCAGTCATGCTTGTTCCCTGTTTGTTAGCTAGAAACAGTTGCTTTCACTTCGCTGCTAAAGAGGCTCTCCCCCTCCCATCTTAAGTCCATCTTGGCAATCTTGTCAACATTGCTCTCTCCCAAATCTTGGCCGTGTGTCTGTTGCTGCTCGGTGTGGCTGCCTCCACAGCTGGAATCCCCCCTGAACTCGAAGCGAATCCCAGCCCGCCTGGCCCAGCTCGGACTGGGTCTGAGCCTCGTCTTCGCCAAGCTCCGTGCCAGCAGCAGATGCCGAGCGTGTCCCCAGCATCCCAGCAGCAACAACAGTGGCAGTCAGTAGCCTGCAGCCTTGCCACGGGGGCACCATCCATCATTTGATCTGTCACCGTGGCATCCCTGTCCGCAAATCTGCCTGTGGCATTTACAGGTCTTTAAGTGCGGTCCATTAAATGATTATTTAACGGAGATATGGACCCTATCTGATATCTTTTGATCAAATGAAAACAAGCATGCAATGGTTTTACAGCAAAGGGTAAGTTTAAGATTTCCATCAAAACGGGACAAGGTGTTACTGTGGAGTGAAGTGATTGATTGCTCTTATCAAAGGACTGGATGCATCAGATAACGGCTCAGTGGATCAGAAGATGAGAAATAATGCCAAAGTGTGGTGTGCTCACAGCTACGATGTCTAAGTGTTTGGGTGGGGGTTTGAGCAGAGCGAAGTGTGTGAGGATGGCAAACGGACAACAACAAACAAACCTTTAAAATTCGGTCTTATTCGTGCATCATACCCGGACGTGCGACCCATGAGCGAGTCCAGGAAGTCTGAGGGAGACATGTTAGACGATGATCTGGAATCATGCTCCTTGGCATCCACAACTCTGAAACACACACACACACACACACACACAAATATCACTTTATCAGACGGAAGTGGTGTCTGAAAAGCAGGAGTTAAACCTTATCTGTCGCCCAGCAGCTGGCTGGTAGTGATGGGCAAGTGCAGAGCTTACACACACACACACACACACACACACACACACACACACACACACACTCACACGCATTGGACCAATCTTGTATATTTTCGACGTCGTGGGCATCTCCTTCAAACATGAAAGTTATATTTCTGTCCAATCATGCAGGATTGCCACAGGTTATATGGCAGCATGCTGTGAATCAATATGAAACAATACTGCATTGATTCCACAAGAGAAAAAGCAACGTCGTTTGGTGCGTAAATGTGCATATTTTAAGAATGATTTGAAAATTAGAGGCCAAAATTGAACTCATCAAACAATTCAAATGGAAATTAAAGAACTTTTGCTAATCTTAATCACAGCCGCAATGAGACAGTTATCAACTTTGTACAGGAAAAAAAAACCAAACTGCCCAAATCAAACAATCGTTTGACTACTTATACGAATTATGTAGTTTCCAAAACTTCAAATTAAAAACTATCGGCCCACCTGAAGTTGTTTGTCTCCATGAAGTACATAAGTAAAACTGCCAAAATCTTAACAAAGGAGCGATTCATTCCCGGTGGCGTCCCCATATGCTCACTCTTTCATTTCTTCCATATGTTTACATTGGTCGAACACATAATCCAGATCGGGGTGTAGCTCTCCTCCTGGCCGGCTCGTGGGCGTCTGGCTCTTCTCGTGGCACACGAAAGCGCAGGAGACATTCCTCGACGCGGCCGCGGATCACACTTGGGGTTCATTAAACTCTCGGAGCTTTGTTGGAGCGGAGGTGTGAGGGGGCATCGTCCCGGCGGACGGACGCCGAGGTGAGTGGGGGGGGAAACTCCACAGGCTGGAGGCTCTGTGCTCGCCTGCTTGGGAAGCGGAACGTTTGGCAGGTGGAGGACCGTCCTCTGCCGAAGAATGGGAGTGAAACGCCTTTTCTCATTTCAGCACTTGGACAGCTCCCGGCGTCGTTGCGCGCAAGCGCGAGGCTCCAAAGTGGCGAACGTGAGTCGGGTTTCAATAAGTCACATCAGACCAACGAAAGACGCACTTGTGGAAAACACAAACATTGTCTTCCGTTTGGGGTTTTTGTGACGGGATGTGTCACTTTGAAATGCTTCACGGCTTTCGTGTGTCGTGAGAGTTGCGCGCAGCTGCGTGTCAGGATCAACTGGCTTTGATCACAGTACTCCGAATAAACCGGAGATTGGTACGAGTCTTATTTAAAATTATACGTTGTTATGGGCATATTGCAACAATTAAAAAAAAAATAATTCAGGGATCATATGAAATCAGAAAAAAAATCTGGTTTATTTCCACGTGTGTGACATTAGACCAACGTGGGGACTCTGACATCATCATTGCTATATTCCCCCCCCCACACCACTCTTGTCTGTTTAGAGCAACCTGCATCCTCACAGCGACATGGAAAGTGTAAATAAAGGACGCACCAGCGAGAAGCCGTTGGGAGAGTATTTGGTACCCCGGTTGCCCTGGAAACAGATTTCTGAGGCACATCATTGGAAATGCTGAAAGGTTGGCCTCCCAGAGCGAGACTGACGGAGACACAGACGGAGACAGCGAGGAAATATACTACAGGCTGGTTAAAGCCCAAAGGTGGAGGAGCAGAGGTTTAGTAAGCCATCGCGCAGACTGAGTCATTTCTATTCAATATACATGTATATGAGCTGCTGGCATTGATACTGAGGCTGCATGGGAACCTGGCAGTGCAAGACGTGTGTGGGCCGTGAGTCTTCATGGACCACAGGCATGAATGAGTCATTCCACATAAACACACATCCGTGCGCCGTAGAGGACACATGTAAACTTAGCGAGGAGAAGAAAAAAGTATTTCATTCACATCGGCCATGGTGTTGTGGGATAACTCTCTGCACATCACATGCTTGAACTGTGTGTCACGCTCGGGGGCCATATTACACTACGGTCTGACGCTTGGTCGCTGACCAGTTCCCAGATCATCTCGGCCTGACTCAGCCCGAGGACGAGTCATCCCTGTTCTTCCCTCGTTCCCTACAAATTAAAAGTGTCACATTGTATGCCTTGGCTGGGAAATGTATGGATTTAGCATTATTCAAGGTCTTGAGCACAACATGATTTCACAGCATGTTGGGCTGCATAAATACTGAATGCTTGGCATGAATAATTAACCTGTGGCACATGCACTGAATCTCCATATTTAGTTGGTTTTTTTTAACGAAGAGAAACAAACAAACACAGCTTTGTGACTATTTTCTGCCACTGTGCCTTATCCGAAGCAAAACACACACCCATAAAATCAGATATTTTTTGTAAAGTTGCCTTAACGAATACATCTCCTGCTAGCAATGGCCAAATTGCTCTTTGCTCTCAAGCCACTTATTTCCCATCTCCGAGACAGCTGCAGCCAGAGCTTCAAATGGCCATTAAGTTTTCCCGAGGAAAAGACTTTTGTGCCAGGTGAGTCACATAATTAACGGCGGACAAGTCAAATCTGCGTGTCATTAAGGGGAGAGAGACATGAATTGTGCCTCTGTTGCTCTCCCTCTTTCTGTGAAAAGAAAGAATAAAACAGGACAGTCTTCTTGAGCAGCGCTCTCTCTCTGCCTCATTTATCCAGCGGTCTTCACACAGCTCTTAACATTACCGGCTCACGACAGGATCATTTTAAAGCTGCCCACACACAAAAAAGATTGGTCATTATATTCTGCCTGTTATTCTGTGGGGAATTAAGGCTTTGCACTTCATCTCATTAATCATGGATTTGCAGCTCAATTCAGAGCTTTGAAATAAAATCTATTATAGGAAAATATGTTCTAAAATTGCACCCTAAAATCACATACAATAACAAAATGAATCACAAAACAATATATGTCAGCTTAGTCTAATAATGTGGATATTTGTTAAAAAAAAAACAAAATTTACATTCAACTTTAATAGAATGATAAATATATTATGAAAACTAAAAATGGAAAAATGGATTAAACAAAAGTGTTTTTAAAGAAGAATCAAACTGAAAAACTTTCCATGTGGTGCGGGTAGGCTGGTATCATTGATCGCCCCCTCCCCTCCATAACTGAGGACTTGTGGATTGGCGGCTGGCTGGAGAGCTCACCTGGAAACAGCAGCCGGGTTTTGCCATCCTGATGCTCATGTGCACCGGACTGGAGACAATTGAGAGCTGCAGAGTATCTATTGCTCCATCGATCCTTTGCATCTTTATCCCACTTAATGACTTTTTCGCTCTATAATTCAACTCATGGAGCCGATCTGGAGCCGAGCCGGCATGCGGAGAGGTGGGAACTATTTTGATGAGACCACGCAACATGCCGGAGGAGGAGCGCAAAGGACTTAATGAGCATATTCTTAAAGAGAGGGGAGGATTTGTGAATTCCCTGGTGCCTCAACACCCCACGCACTTACCATAATCCCTCTGTCATGGCAAAATTAAGCTATTTTGAGGGCCTGTGTGGCTCGCATGTGGGTAATAAACATGTTTAGATGAGGCAAACACATGGAAAGGTCCTCTCTCAGACAGTCCTCTTTAGGTATAGCATGTGAACCATGGGTGAATGAACACCCTGGATGCCCGTGAGGCTGCTGCTCTTAAGTCAGGTTATTCTTCAGGCCAAGTGAAGAGAGCAGCGCTGGACCTCACAGAGACTCATCTGTCAATCACAGCTTTCCTTCATCAGCCGGAGCGACCTGACAGCTCCAGAGCCTTTCTCCATCACTGAGCACTGAAAAGCCTGCTGATCCCCAGTCTAGACCCCTGCACACGCTCCACGGTCGCTCCTCGTCTGCACAGCCACACAGCCGAACGGAAAAAATGTATACGGCATATTGAAAGTCTGCAGGCAGTTTGTTAAGCAATTGTTCTTCAGCCGAACGGCAAACCCATCATGCCTTCCTCCAGATCTGCATGTCAACATGTCTCCCTGGAGCACCAGTTTGTGTGCAATCACCCAAACCCTGAACAGCACACAGAGCTCTCCCTGGCCAATATCTGCTCCATGCTGACACCGGCTGCCAGTTTGTCTATTTCTAGCTGGCAGGCTTGTCTCACTGAGCGCTGTCACTGAAGCTGTGCAGCTGTCAGAGTGATGCAAGGACAGATTGGAGACTGAATGCAATTTAAATTGCTGGACTAGTTTACATCAGTGGGTTTCCCTCTCAGCACAGCTAAGATGTGTGTTATGGGACCAATTACCCACGAGAGGGACACTGGCACAGCAGCAGCACTGCTTTTACCCGGGCCTTTTTTTTTTGAGAGAGAGATTTACAGAGGAAACTAATCTCTTAGTATGCCGCAACTTGTGTTGAATATTAATGTGTGTGGATATTCCACCCTAATGTGTCCATTTTCAAACTGTGCTCGGAAAACGCCTGAGGCAGGGAATATTGTCGGCTGCAGCCGGTTGCAGCGTCTCTGTCAGAAGAGACGGGGAGCGTTATAATTGTTGTCATATAGCAGAGTATGTGCAGGGACACAGCTAAGGGCTCACTGTTGGAAAATAAGACATGATGCGCTTGCACAAATATGGCTTCATAAAAGTGACTAGCATGCAGCCTGTCAACTGGAGGCACACATTAAAGTTGACTGACTGTCACAGTTAAAGGGTAGTCCCATAGAGACGAGCAGTGTACTGTACTGATGGAGGGTTATCTGGGTTGTTTACTGTCCCTGCGGTGCATTTAAACTTAAATAGAGCCTACCGGTAAAGCATTTGGTATTTATCTGTGTGTAATTCTTAAGGGTTGTCATGGAGCAAGCATCTGTTGCTTCTTGAATGGACACACGTTGTATCTCTTCTCAGGCTCATCACATTTGGCTTAATCAGATGGTGCAACTGAATTTATGTTCAAAACTTACAAATAGAACAAAAAGGGACCATGAGATTCTTAAATCAATGGTGGGATCTGCTCGGTTTGAAAGAAAACGATATGGTGTCAAGCGGTTTGTTCTTTTGTAACAGAGAAATAACTTTACAGAGAATTAACAATGCGAAAAATTGTCTACAAACTAGTTTAGTATATCATCTTCACTAGGATAGACCAACCAAATTACAATTATATTGAAATATAATACCTATCATTTCTAATCTCTGGCCTGTTATAAAGTTTCCATTCGTTGTTTGGCTTTATGAATTGTTAACAAATAAAAAAAAAACCAACAACATTTGCAACTCATATTTTTTATTCAGACAAACGTACCCCCAGAATCAATAGTACATGTTCTTCCACTGGCTTGTCGGGCTGTTAATCTGCTTACATTGATTTCACGCGAGTTACTGAGTTATGGAAATATTGGCAATACAGATTTCTCCCTTTTTTCACTTCCAATGGAAATTGATTGCACTTATTTTGTGGCCCCCAAAACACAGTGACATTTCACGTACCACAAAATCATTTCACCAAACACTACAACCTTTCACAAGTGTTTTGTGACTTGTTGCCTTTTATAAAGAGCAGATAAAAAGGACAAGAGTGCTAGAAAATGACACCAATGTGGTTACACAGTCATGTAAACTGGTCAAAGATTGTGAAATATTAAATGTATGTCATTTTTACTATATAACCAAAAGATATTGTTACCAGTATGGGATTTATCAAGACGTGGTGTATTTTGATGCACTCGCTTTATCAGAGTCTTAAACGTTTCACAAATAAATGCTTCAGATTTTCATTTCAGTGTGAAAAGTGTCTAAATCCGGCAGTTTGGTGGACACAGTCTGGTGCTGTCACTTCATCAGCAGGTGAAAACCGGTCAGAGGGAGATATCTGGCAGCTCAGAGGTCTTACATGTGTTTGGTCCAGCTCTGCTTTCATTTCGTTAAAGGTTGGGTCAAGTCGCGCTCTGACTGTCAGTGGTCTGAACTCTGAATGATTTGATTTATCATCGCCAACTTTTCAGCCTAGAATGGAGCCACATTCTTTCCAAGACAAAAGAAAGGTCCAAAGAAAAGACAGGCTCGTGTATTCAGAAGTTTAATTAGCTTGCGTGCAAAAGGAAACAAAACAAAACAGAAGCCCCCCCCCCTTCCGTCAGGATCGTATGCCGTGTGAGTGGGAAGTTCCTTCACGCCAATCACATTGAAATGACTGAACACAATGTCAGAGCGTTGCCGAAGCCCAATTCTCCCCCAGTGACAGTCAAATCCTGCGTTAAACTTGATAAATGCAAAGTTACTTCCTGCAAGCCGATTGCCATGGGAACGGAGCTGCGACTGTCCCCTCCATCCAAGAGACTTAATAATTGTCTTCTACAAAAGACATCTGATAGCATTCACAGGGTGAGAATAAAGAGCACACTATATGAAAATATGATGTGAAGAATTACAATACCGATAGATAATGAGTGATGGTGCGTAAAAGTGTTTTGTTTGTGTGTGTTTCCAGCTCCAATCATCTCCTTCATGGCCTCACTTCAATCTGCATAATCAGCAGGTCTGAGACGAAAGATCTTCTCATGGCATGAAAGGAAATATGTCCAGGTGCCCACCAAAACATTTATTTTTTAAATTAGAACGAGAATAACGAGATTAGTTAGCCTCTTTAATTTCACTATTTGGACTTCCCACTGAGCACGGATTACCACAAGGTCAACCTCAATTTCTGATGTGCCTCTATCTAAATTGTGCTCGAACATATTCAGCAGCTCTCCTGAGTGGCTGCCAGACTTGTGGAGATCTATTGGAGGGAAAAAAAAAAAGGAACAGAGAGGGGGAGAGAGAGAAGAGGGGGAGAGAGAGAGAAGAGGAGGAGAGGTATTTATAATTCACCCTTTTTCTTGTCGCTTTAAATACTCACACGGACTAAAACAAGCAGAGAAAGTCAAAAAGGAAAACTTCAGATGTTGAATTTGTGCATACAGACGATATGTGATGGTTGTGTCAGTCATTGTCACCGTCCATCATATCCCTGCGCAGCTCTCACTTGTCTGGCACCGTTATCACTTTGGAACCATTTTTAGAACACCGTGTGGCAGTAAACACAGTTTCCATGGAAACATCACTGAGACACACATTGATAAGCGGATTGGAGCAGCTGTATTCCTCCGATGACGAACGAAACCTCAAAAGCTGAGAGGGTTTCAGCTGGTGAACACAATTAAACGCTTCCAGCATATTCTGGTGAAGAAGGATCCACACAGGCAGAAGAATGTGACAGATATCCAACTCTCTCTGCGATCGGCTTTTGTGCATTCGTTTTGCCGAAAGCACCCTTTTGCTGTGCCTGCCGACCCGGGTCTGCCTCCGAGAGCAGCTACAAATGAGAAACAATTTCCAATTAGATTTCACTTTACCAATGGATTTATTGATCGGGTGCAGCTTTTCTAATCAGGCTGGTGAGAAACAATCAGGCGCGGTTTAGCTTGGCATCAGTCAATGGTCAGATGAGGAAGGAGATACAGAAAAGGTCAGGCATGTGGTGGGAGTAATTACCCAAAAAAAGCCCACAAGGTGGATGCTTTTAAACAGGCATGGAATCACATTTCTTACTTAAATAATAAATGTTTTTTTTCAGTAGTCTTCTGTAGTAAATTTTTGCAATAAAGCTTTTTACACGAATGAGCCACTCTAGGCCTAAAATGATTATTTGAAGGGGGTCTTTACGTGTCAGATGTCACACACTGAGGAAGAGTGAGTCAGTATTTGATCCATGTGCCATGTAAGATCTCTCATAGCCCAGATTTGTGGGCTGAAACTCAGCTGTTGGAAGGACAGAGACTGATCGTGTTGTGAGAGACGCCATGGGAGCCTGGGAGCAGCACATCTCCCCTCTGTGGCTCTCCCGGGCCTGAAAGGGCCATACTGAAAGAGCGAGAGCGCCCACCTAAAAACCAGACAACAAAGCTCTGGCGAACTTGTCAACCGTGCTGCTTTTTGTAGAGTGTAGGAGATGGTGAAACACAGCCATTACCTGGCCCATTTGAGGCAGCGTAGTGGAATTAAGTACATTGGAAAACGGGTGAAGGGTAGCAGACCTTGTTTTGTCTGATCTGACACACACCTTCAGAGGGTTATATTACTTATTCCAGTGCTGCACCGAGCGTGGATCAATGTGGGCGAGGCTCAGCGGTGAACTCGGTCCCTGCGGCCACTCTGATGGGTCCGTTTTCTAATGGAACAAAACCTCAAGAGAGAATAATGACACAGGCCTCTGACAGTGAGCAGAGCCCAGCCCTGTTCCTCGCTCAGTCTCCAGCTGTGAGCAGAAAATGCACCAGTATTTAATGATAAACAAGCTATTTGACGCAGCGAAAGAGAAGAAAAAAAAGCGTGAGAAATAAAATTAGACAGGCCTAATTTTCTCCTTTGAAGCCCCTCTCCTAAATTGTCGTATCTTAAGCAAAGACATTTGGGTCAGAATGGTTTGATGTGCCAGCCTCTAAAATCAGCCTCAGTGAGCCATTGGCGAAATAATTGAAAATTGAAATGAATGCCTGCTATTATCAAGCCAGCAAAAGACATTCTCCCATTATACTCACACTATAAAAGACCAGTTTACCTTGATAGAGGGAAGCTGCAAGCAAGAATCCATTAAGAGACACAAACAGTGTAGATGGTGTTAAGGGAAATCTTATTTAACATGGTCATGAAATGGGCCAAACTTTAGGCTGTCGCGCTGATGTGAATGTGGCAGAACCATGCCTGCTCTCATCGCTGGTAGCAAAGACGAGGAGTTTGTCCGCACCAGGCAGAGCGTCGATAACATCCAAATAAGTAATTACTGGCAACAAAGCATTGTATTAATATGCAACAACTAATGGCCTCTGTGAGTATCACGTTGCTGGTTTAAAACTTGATGCTACCGTTCAGTTTAGGATAATTACGCTCCAAGATTATCTCAAATTGATCAGTGTTTTTCCATTGGCAAAACCATTCAATGGATTGATTTGGAGACTATATGTGTGTACAGTAACAATGCATGTTGTATGAATCTGTGTGTGAACGGGACAATTCCCAAGAACATGAACCTTAAGTAAATCAAAGAGAGGTGAAAGTTATAGTTTTCCATCACTAGCAGGTTGATAACATAATTAAAAGTGACAGAAAAACAAATGACCAGGTTAAAAACAGTATCTTTGTTTTTGATATGTTTTTAAAACAATGATGTTTTGCCATGTTACAGTTTTGAAATAGCTGTGATTAGTTGAAAGGTTATGACGATGCTCTGTTAACGTCAGCATGCTAAGATTTTTTTAAGCTAATCATTTTCCATGTGCATATTTTAGTTTAGCACATGATGACACTGGCCAAAATAGTCTGTTAGATAATTTACAGTTTAAAAATATTTATATCCTATAAAATATATGTTCTTAATACACTTTTTCAAAACATTTTGCTGTTTTCTGGCAATATTTTGTGCATATTTTTGAGCCTTTTTTGCCTCAAAGTAAAGCAAGTAATGCTGTGCTAGATGCTATCAGTTAAATATTCTATTTTTACAAATCTCTACAAATATTTGTTTAATAGAAAATTAAAAAATATCCTGTTATAATTAGTTACGGACTTAATTAGTTAATGAATCCTAAAAAGTCAAATATCATTTTAAATAAATGCAAACACTTCAGAATCCAGTGATTGAGTCTTTGTGCTTGCTTTTAAAAAAAATATTGATCTTAAGAATTCAGAAAGGACAGAGATTTACAGCGCACACAAATCGACACGCTTTCATTTCAGATTTTAGGAGAGTCAACAGAGCAGCTGCTGGGAGGTGATATCATTCAAATAGCGTAAGTCGCCTGTCAACCAATGAGTTGATCATTTCCCTCAGGTAAACCCGAGCACACCACTCTCTCACTCTGTCGAGTAACATAACAGGAGTCCTCTGGAGAAATCCCACTTTCAACATAACGAGTTGTTGTGAATAAAGAATCACATTTCTGCCAGTTGTTAATTGAAAGGGTCTATTAATCTGCTGGGAAAATGGCCAGTACAGGCCTCCATGCGTGCTTCTATCGAAGCCACACCAAAGGGACTAATGAGAGACACTGTTCCGTAAATGTCTGTGATTAACAGAGATACGCTTTAGTGTGAAGAAACATTAGATTCCGATTTAATTTGCAAATTGAGCTTTTCAGTTCAGCTTTGTTCTACTTCTTGTTCTTCTATTGGCTCGCTCCTTCTCGTGTACTGCATTGCCACAATAATGCACTCTGAGTTATTACATATATCACCCGCTTTAAATAATACAACGGCAAATAAAACAAAATGTGAAATGTAATCAGCGAACACCACCTTATTTAGATATAGAGAGTACTTTATTAAACCCTAATGGGGGTTTGAAGTGTGGCAACAATAAAGTCACATTACGAGTCACAAAATTAACAACAAACACAAAGAGGTTATTGACTTTAAAGAATCATGGAATTAAACTACAAATGGAATTTTAAAAAAAAAAGTAGGGTCATACATGTATTCAACAGTAGTGCCTGATGGAACTGTGAGTATTTCAACAAGCATAATGACATTTCAGGAAAAACAACAGCAATTAAGATCAAACAGTAATGGGATGCTGTGTTGCAAAGGGCCAAATGATGACACAAACATGCTCAAAAAGGCAAAGTCTTTTTATATTTTCCGTACCGGTGATATTTTCAGTGGCGATCCATTAAGAAGTGCAAATATGTTGGGGAAGAGAGATTTTCCGTGATATGCAGTATGTGTATGGCATTGTTTATACGGCTGTATAAACAAGTCCACCCTCACATGGTTTCAGTGATGCCATAACAGATCAGGTACTGACACTGGTGAACGTGAGTACCCCAATGATGTTTGTAAACCTTCCCGCTCCACTCTGAATTCCTTCTCTTGAGAACCGGACAACCTTCTTGAAGATAAACTGTTGACATTCTTGGATGGGGCTCAGACTTGGGAAGAGTCTCCTGAACCCTTCAATGCTGCAGTCAAGTCACAAATACAACTCTTTAGATGTGAGATTATACTGTTATTGTAGTCAGAAGTTTTGTACCACTGCAAACGAGAAGTGAATACTTTCAAAGTTTTTGATGTGTTAGAACATATTGGTATATATGTATATATAAATGTGTGTGTGTGCGTCTGTATAAATATATTTTGTTAAATGTTTTTGTACTTGCAGGGGTTGCCCATAAATGAATCCACTAGATGGCAATATAGATCAGTGTTAAATTTCTTATGTTGCCATTCATTCACCTAAAAAATACTTTATTTTAGGTTCTTTTCCAATAAAAAAAACCCCCATCTTTATAAGTGAAACAGTTTAAAAAAAACCGTGTGGAATAAAGCCTGAAACCTAACACCGATCTGTTGGAGTGGATTGTTTACAGAATTGTGGTCCCTGCCCATGGCCACTGCTGCCAGCCAGCAGATGGTGGGAGTGGTAAAGGAATTCAGCAGTGGTTTACATCAAGTTTTGGGGCCATGTTTGCATGCGAGAGCATCCAGTCAAAACGAAATAACTAATCCATGCAGGAAGATCCAGTATAACCTTCTTCCTCTTATATCTCTGTTAGAGTTTTACATGAGGCTCGGCTGATGGTTTCTTCCCTGTAAATCCTGTGCACAGAGCTGCGGTGACCCAATTGTATCTGGGGACACAACAGTGTGCGTCGCTGCTCTTTCTTTTTCCATTCCCAGAATTAAATCTGGCAATGAATTCCCCAAATCTGGCCACTCATTTCACTCTTAACACCAGAACCCAGAGGAGCAGATGAAAGATTTATTTTTTGTTTTTAAGATTTATTTTTCTGGTTCAACCCTGACTTTTAAAATCGTCTCTGTTTACACGGGTTTCTTGAGGAAAAATCTTGCCTGGATGGAACTTTCTGCCCAACCCCCGGCCCGCTGTGCACGGAGCTGTTTTGTGACTGCCCATTGCCTGAGGCCTCAGGGCGATAAATTACATTAGAGCTCAGGGCTGCTTACATGTTCATCACTCCCCTTGACCTGCTGGAGACGGTCACCACCACTTCCATTACAGCCTGTTTTCACTAATATGCACCGCTGAGGCGTTCTGTTTGCAGAACTTCCAGCAGCATATCTAGAGAACCAGTCCAAGACCTGACCTTTGCTTTATTAAACCGCAATGAGTCTTACTTGAAAGGACGCCAATTTTAAGATTCAATGAAAGTTGACATAATTAGAATGAGGCAGCCATGATGTGGATTATTGCAGAAAAACCAGGCTCAGTCACAAACACTGTCTTCAGGTGGCAAATGTTTTCAGCTTGTCAGCGGGATTTAGGTTTTACAGGCAAGTTGAATAGATTAAAGGCTTTTGAATGCCTGTTGTGGTGTCCCGGTAAACAATACGTTTCCTCTCTATTTTTCCCTGAGATGGCAATAAAACTGTGTTTTCCACTTCTTCTCAAATACTAAACCAGATGGTAATTCCACATTAAGCCTTCCAGGTTCTCTACGCTGCAAGGTAAAAGACTGAGGAACAGACAAGACGATTGGACTTTTATGTGTAAAACACAATGTGGGTGATTTATTAGGTTATATGTTTGTTTATTTATTCAAAATTTCCTGCAGATTAATGGGGAAAAAATTTGATAGTCAAACTGAATTTCATAGTTTTTACACAAAAGGTGTCCTTGAAAACAATAAGAAAAAGAAGAATAACCATGTTTTTTGGGGGGAAAGAGCTTATCTGCACTAATCTCACTGAGCTTTTCAAAAAGCATATGAGTCAGCGGAGTGTTTATGAATGCATATTTTTGCTTCTTTACCTTAAGAAAGGTATTAAAGACTGATCAAGTTCTGTCATTCTGTCAACTTCTGTTATGAGCTGCAGATTGAGGAGCTCCAACTTAGCCATGCAGCATTGGATCTGATGGCAAATGAACTTTGAGTGCGTCTCAAGTCGCCCCCTCATTCTTAGCCCAGTCATCGTGTTGGCCATTTTCTCAGCGGTTTGTAATTATGGTGACCATTATGTTTGGTGCAGGGCTTCAACAGCTTCTCTTTATTTGCAATTGCACTGCGGGATCATAGCAATCGTTCTCTGCTGGCTCCAATCGTGCCTGTTTCACCGTGATTACTCTTATTTAGAAATATAACATGAATTACAGAACAAAAAATACTTTAAAGGAGAATTATGGTATTTTTCAACCTAAGCCCTATTTCCCAAATTCCAAGGGTCTAAAATTCCCCTTTGGGGAAGAAAAAAAAAAAATCAGCTTTATTTGAAATGACTCCAGTATAGAGTTTGGTCGCCAGGACCCATTAGGTTAATTACATTAGGCTAATGTAGCTAATAGTGCAGGGCACTATGGAAATAATACGCTTTTTATTGCCTCTAACAACTCTCTTTATTTTATTATAAGTGTCTGTTAACAAGTAGAAACTTAAAATGAAACACTTGAGTATTTTTGACTTACTAACTGTAAAGATACTGTGTGAATGTTTCTGCTTTCTGTGACCGATGGAGCTCCATAGACATCATAAGTCAATTGCCGAGGGAGCACTTGTTTTCTGAAGTAAATTTATTCCATTTTGAATTTGTTAGTCTCTCATTAAGCAGAAAAAAAGAAGAAAAAAAACAAACTGTGGAAAACAGCACCCCTTTGACAACTGCCTGATTGTGTCAGGGAAGCTCCATAAGTGGCAGGAAGCAGAAACAAAGACACGTAAGTGTTTCACTGCTGCTCCACGTTACCAGACACTTGCAATAAAATTTTGAGCATACTTAGTGACATCCTTCTTGAGCTCAACAGTCCTAGCAACCAACCATTGTACTGGAGTAATTTTGTGTTGTTGTTGTTATGGATTATATGGTTCAGGTTAAAAAAAATACTGGAATTCTCCTTTAGGAAATGTGTGGCCTTCAGCTGCAGCTTCCTGGATTGCCTCTTTGGTGACAAGACACGACTGTATCTGATAGCTTGCCAATATGTGAAATTGGAGATAATGCAAATGAAATGTTCAAGAGAAGTGATTCATTTTCATTACGATTCCCAGAATGTACTGAAAATGCATTGCAGGTCTGAAGGACACTCACAATGAATCTTAAATTGTAAGAAAAAAAGTTGCTCACTCACAGCCTGACATCCATGCTGACTGATGTGTTAATAAAAGCCACTTGGAGAAATGTCAAACATCCAGACACATTACAGTAAAATGAAGCATCCCGTCCAAGTTGCTTTGATCCATAAGTGACGCGAACATATGTGCTGCCTAATGTCAGATAAAAAGCCTCTGTCTGATGTGTTTTGTTTTGCCACAGTCCACCCTAATACCAGTTGCAAGCCTGCAGTCTGCCAGCTGCTGTGCCTGCTGTAACAGCCAGCACAGTGCTGGAATGTTCCCGTCCAGGTCGCCTATTCACTCACACCAACGTGCCGCTGATGTTCACATACAGAGAGAAAGCTGAGCACAGAGGTCCAGCTGATAACAGTGCACAGAAGACCTGCTTGCTGCACTTTGGTTTACAACATAAGGGTCATTATGTTTTTTGGGGATTTCCTGTTTTGTGCCGACTGATGTGCGTATTTTTTGTGGCACGTTGTATGGCGAGCGCAAATCTTAAAAAGTTCAAACATGCTGATCGTGGGAATTGCAGATCTGTGTTGTTTGGTGCACCGATACAAGCAGACTCACAGTTTTAAGAACACAAAATGTTTGGAAAACAATACTGGAAAACAATATCTAACCCGCTGAAACGCTCTCACAGTGAAAAGGCAAGCAAGCAAAATAAAAATAAATCCGGTAAAGATAAAAATATGGAAGAAAGATAATAGTGTTGTTGTTGAACTGAAAGTTGACCAGTTAAATATTTGCCTTTCTGAGGCTTTTGTATTTGCCATGTTGGCCAGACACCCTGTTTGGGCCTTGAAACAGCCCACTGAGAGATGCCACTTGGCCATCAGTGAATAGGCTGGATTGGATGAAGCAGTGCTCAAAACTCCTAGGATACCGGCTCCCGGCACACTGGACTGATGATGGCTGGCATAGTTTCTAAGGAGGCCTCATCTTGGTGAAAGCATATTCCACAGTCAAAAGGAGTCATGCCCTTAAAACATGAGAGACGTCTCTGAACTCACCTTATGCACACACGAGAACATGTGAAAACAGTGTATAGATGTACAAAAAGTGAGTCTCTTTGCACATTTTTCAAGTCATTTTAACATCTTAACCCGCTGCAGGACAGCAGAACTATTGTAGCCCCAGTATTTGCTTTTCATTTATTACCCTTTAACAAAAAAAAAAAAATCCCCAGTGATCTCTGAGGAAGACGCGTCACTTAACAATTGATCAAGAGTTGGGTCTTAATGTCTCAGCTAAATCAGCTGAGCCAGCCCACATCAGCTGATGGCTCAGCTGATTCTCTTCCGCAATGCGCAGTATTCAAGCTACTTTGACCTGCCAACTCATTCTGCTTCTTCTGAAAACCACCACCTCCTCCTTTTTATGCTGTGTCGAGCCTAATCAATATTATTGTTTGTTGTCACTGATGCCTGCTCTGTTCCGTACAAGGGGGATATTTGCTGTAGC
>KV751321.1:11811099-11832925 GCA_001698575.1 Mola mola
AAGAGCCATGCCATCAAATATAACATTCCATCTGTTGTACACATTGCTGTACAAAGTATCCAAAGGTTATACTTGAGTAAAACTAAAGATATTGACAATTGAATGTCACCCATACAATCTTAAAGTGTAGAAAAAGTACTTTAGTATCAAAATTAAAATTTCTTGCCAAAAAAGTAGTTAAATATCACGTAATTATACATATATTTACATACCCTCTATAACCAACTGTAAGCAGGGGTTTTTGCCTTGGATTCCCATATTCAGATGCTGTCTCAATTATCAGCATCTGTGTTGTGTTTCAATCTAATCCCAATGAAATAAGTTAATCAAAAAATCTACTTTGCCTCTCATGCAGCACGGAATTCACAAATGAATCATTGTTATAACTCAACTAATCACAGAAATGTAGTAGAGTGGAGTTAAAGTACAATATTTGTCCTCGGAAAGCAGCAGATTAAGAAAAAAACGGCCCGATTGGGTAAACTATAGAGCTATTTTACTACGGTACAGAACTTCAGTGAATATACTCAGTTTCAGTTGCAATTTTATTTATATTTGTGTGTGACTGGCCTCATGCGTGTCAGGGTCTGCTAGTGTCATGTGTCTGTTGTTAGGGTCAGTTAATGTTTCCCCTCTTGTTTTGAAATCCCTGTGTGTCTATTCCCCACTTCTAGTCTTGTCTTGACCCTCAGGTGTGTTTGATTGCTCCCTCTCCCTGATGTGTCCCACCTATGTCCAATTGTCTACCTCTCCCACGTGTATTTAAATGTTGTGGCTTTTTGCTGCCTCTGGCCTGCGATGAGCAGCCTGTTTGTCACAGCTGATCTGATAAGACAACAGCACAGAGAAAGCTGATCACGACTGAAATCAGCCACTCTTCACGCTGATCTAGTCATTATCGGTCCCTCTGTACGTGCTGGAACGCTCCAAGATAAAGCGGCTGATGATGTGACGAGGGGCCAGGCAAACTTTGGACGATGAGGAGGGAGGGAGGGAGGGAGGGGGGCTCCGTCCGCGCCTCTGTAATCCCCTTGGTGACGTCAGCCCGGCTGCCTCCAAAGGGGACGCGGCGTTGCGCGCTCGCGCAGCCAGGCGGCCAGTGTGCATCCCAGGACGCAGCATCAGCGCAGCCGGGGCTCAGCTCTCAGCCGATCGCTTCACTTCGCCAGGCTTTGGAACAATCTCACATACAATGGGTGAGTTGTCTCTCTTTCAGCAACAAGTGCTTCGGCGGTTCCGGACGCGGATCGCGCCTGCCTGGTCGCGCACGCATCACACTTTGTTATCGGCGCTCCAAACTTTCGGGGCGCGTCGCCTGTTTGTGACCAAGCTGATGTCCGCGCTCCGGGATATTTAACCAGGATATTTACCTGACCCGGTTTCACGAGAGCCGGCATTAGAGCAGCCTGCCGAGGCAAGTTGAGGAAAGCGATTAGGGAGATTAAGTCCCTCGGGATTCCTGCAGTCAACTCTGCCGCCTCCACAGTCCCTCTGTTCAGAATTATCAACAAAACTGGCTTTAAACTGGCCTCTCATCATCAGTCCCTGTTGATCCTCACATCTTCCGTGAAAGGCGGTGCTGGATTGTGGTGGTCCGACCCGGTTCATTGCATTAGACAGATGCTCCCTCGCAGAAACTCTCATTCAGCGCCTGTTGCGTCGGCGCTTGTAATTTCTCCCTGAAAGCCTGAGCTGACACTGTCCCATCTGTAAATCAGCCCAAAGTGTTGGCCATCTGTGCTTCCAGCCCAGGGTCGTGGTGGTGGTGGTGGGGGTGCATGGGAGGATTTATCCTCATGATGTTGGGCAACTGTTTTGCAAACTTTAAATCTCTGAAATAGTAATAACCTGTGGACTAGACGATAGTAAACATACAACAAAACACTCATCCTCTCCTGGTCTAAAATATTTGACAGTAAAGCAACGCAGAGTGGACCCAGTAGATGTAGTTCTGCCACTTTGGGTTGGCCGGGCCGTCATTTATTGCCCTGTGTTGTTTGCCATGGTGCATTTGAGGCTGGGCGAGAGACGCTAAGTGCGAGTGTGTATCAGTGCTCATTAATTCGCCTCTCACAGAGCCGTCTTTGTGCTCCTAATTTGGAGCTGCTCCTTTGTGCGACTTCAGTGGCTCCTCATGTTCACTGATTTGGGAGTTTCACAGTGGATCCCATGTGAAATAATTCCCCACAGACCCTCTTTCACCGTCTCACAGAGGAGGATATTAAGCTGCGTTGCAATTGAACTTTGTGCACTGTCCACTTGCTTAAGCTCCTGTTCTATATTTAAAGATTTCCCACAGGAGAAATAGTGATGGCCCTTTGTTGTGGCCACTGAGGAGACTGATTTTTAGCCTTGCTAGATGCTGCAAACGTCGCTTTTTTCTGTTTTTTTTCCTTTTTATTTAATTGTCACAGAAACGGATATCATATTGCTGCGCTGTGATTTTTTGGCCTCCATGTGAAACAGCTTTTGGAAACAGAAAACGCGGATCAGCTGCGTCATCCACTGTTCTGCCCCAAAATAAACAGGATGTCTCTGAGCTGAATTTGTGCATGGAGCTGCAAAAGTGAAGATGATTCAGGGGTTTTATATCTGAATTCTGGTTCGATTGCACGGTGACCTTCACCTCACAGAGGAGGCCCACATGTTTTTCAGAGAGATTCTCCTCTGTCCTCTCGGCTAACAGCTTAACAGTGCGTTGGCCTGTGTGAAGGATGTGGGAGGAATTGTTGGTGTCAGGCTGAACTTGAACTCAATTCAGAGGGAGACAACAAGTGGTTTTCCACAGATATCTTGTTAGGTTTGTGGTGTTGGTCCTGTGACAGTTACCCACACAACATATTTGGTTGCCAAGAACAGTGTGCTGCAGTTCTATATTCTCTAAGCCACATATCTGAAGAGAGGCGATAAAAGAATCCCGCATGTGATGATCATACTCATTTTTGCCGAAAAAGCAGCACATACAAAAGCATGATAACTTTTTCTTGCTCAGAGAAATGAAATCTCACAGACAGTCTAAGGCACAATTGGAGAAATAATAACACTTCAAACGCTCTCAGCATGATAGAGTCTGCTGAATCAGCCATTGTGTGCTGTCTCTCAGAGATACACTTTAATTATGTGCCCAGCATCCCATGACAGGAGATTCAGCTAATCAGATGTAGCAGATAATGGACTGTATACGCTGTCTGCTCTTTTTGAAGCCAGATCCTGATTGTAAAAAAAAAAAGGGAAGGAGGAAAAGATTGTTTTTCCTTATGGAAACCCATGAACCCTCCAGCTGGAGCGTTCTGTGTGCAGAGTGGCGGTCTGGCGGAAAAAGGCCACCAAGGATGGACGCGATCCACATCCAAATGTTACCTCATTGTTTCTGACAGATTCAAGAGAAAGAGGGTAAATCACAACTGACAGCGGAAAATGTGTCTTTAATTAAATGCACTTCAACAGCTCGGTTGTTACTGACTGACGGTTTGCTCGTGAACAAAAAGAGACCTAAAGCTGTTGTCAAACGACAATGATCAGATTCTCTGATCGATCCTCCGGTGTCCTTCGTAATGAACTCTGCATGTGCGTCTGTGAAGCGTCTTCCCGATGCGTCAGCTTGTCGTCAGCTCTTTAAAGAGGATGTCTGGAGAGTGTCTGATTATTTTGCTCGCACATCGCCAGCCATAGCAGACACGCGCTGTGACCCTGCATCCTGAATCTGACGGGAGGAAGGACCCGTGACTGCCTATGCTGTGCCAGCGGGGATGTTTTTCTTCACTCTCCTAATCAACAAGTTGTCAACTGATGGGAGAGCCCCCCCCCCATCCACCTCCACTTTTAGTTGATTCATAAAAATATTGTCCTCAGAGTGCAAACTTTGGGTCATGCCTCTGTTTCTAAAAGACAGAAAAATTATTTATTTTTATGGCTGATCCCACATTTTTCATGTCATCATCAATAACTCCTAAATTGCTTTTCATCCCCTGTTTGCAATCATTAATTACACTCAATGTGCTCCATAATGAGGTGGTCGCTGTCATAGTTACATGGTTTCTGGGCTTCCCTCCATTTGGCTTTCGATATGACCGAGCATCTTTGCCAATTACGCAGCACATGAGGACCCTACAGTACTTTTTTGTGACAAAAAGAGACGTCTTTTACCTTGCTCAATCAAGACCTCATTCATCCCCTGCTTCCCCTCCTGCTCCACTTTGTTTCCCCTGATATCGCCCTCATCTCACTCTCAGGGTCCCCTTTTCTGCCTCATCCTTGCTGCTTTTTGTTTCTCTCAGCACTCGCAGGTCTGCTAGAGTAGTCATGTCAGTTTGTTGAGCTTAATAACTCCTCCATCAACAAAGAGGGCCATTAAGCACTGTGGCATGAAATGTTAGGAATAGAGGGTCCTGAGAGGGGGATGCTTGCTCGAGCATGTGCCTCGGCCATCACTTTCACTAAAAGCGTATTCACAGTCGAACGGGAGGGAAGCGGAAAAGATGTCACAATGGTAGTGACACATGGTAGAATCAGGATGACATTTCAATATCTGAAAATACACCATATGTCAAACACCACAGGCTTGGAGATGTGCAGCCGAACCCTGGTGACGCATAAAATATCCAGAAGATACAATCTGGCCTTTATCTTAACTGCAAGACTTCAGACAAAACGCCCACGGTTTTCAAGGTTAAACCGCCAAATACATGGAATGCATATTTAAATCTAATTTTGTTCCTCCAGTTTTACAATATGTTGGCATCAGTGCACGCACGCAGAGTGCAGAGGTGATGTTTGCCAGCGGAGCAGCAATCTGCATCACCGTTTTGTTCACAGTCAGATGATTGTTCCAGAAGGCCTGTGGGAAATAATAGATTGGCGAAAGCAAAGACCCTCACAGCGGATGAACATGCACTCATTCAACAGGCGTCCTGCAGTTAAACACCACATTGGGCTCCACACCAGAAACGCTGCATAGCCCTTGATTCGCTCTCCATCACGTGAGCTGGGGCTATTGATTAAATAGTCAATAGTGTTTTCACTGAGTGACCCATTTTCTCTCACCGGTTTTGGGTAAGGGAGTAGATAGAACATAATGGAGTTACTGAACAGTGATACACAGAATCACAATGCTATGCTAAATCTATACAGTTAATGGCTCTGGTCTGTGTCTGGGTCAGAGGTGCATCATTTGTGCTCCACTCTACCTCCTAAACTGGACTTCCTGGATCATGTTTCACTGGTACTCGAGGAAACGTGGCCCCAGCAATGCAGCCCAACTACTAAAGATTATTTATTAGAGTGGGGGAGGTCAAGCTATTAGGTGCGTTTATCATAGATATCCTATAATGGGGTATGACAATTAAATTCCTCGTCAACATTTTTATAATCGTAAGTCGTATTTGAGCATGAGGATTGTTCGTTGCAGCCCTATCTCCAAGCTTGTCAGGCAGTCAAAAAGTCTTTCCAAGTGCGGTGTTGTCAATTTCCGAAAGTTGAAATGAGCTCACTTCACCCAGCAGCTGACCATGTGTGCAGAAGTTGAACTCATCTTCGTCTCCGTCTTTGTTTTTTGTTTTTTCAGTTCACACACTCTTGAGTGCACCCCCGTGAATACCATGACACTATTACATATATCACCCCTCACCCTCAGACATCTGGTTGATGGGCAGATGTCTTACTTCATTGTGGTGTTTTTGCAGCTCGCCTGCTTGCAAATTTAGGATCTTTTGCAGAAGTAACTGGCAGGTGGTTAATCTGGGCTTCACTCTGCCTTCAGAAAATGTTTGGAGTTGTCAAAAAAGCCACATTGATCAGTTTCCACACACTCAGATGCAAAGGGGAGGAGGTGTGTCAGCTATGTTTGATGCTTTTGAGCGTATTCATTCTTCCTGGATGGGAAAGTGAATAGTTTAAGTATTGTCTCCAAATTTCCAAAATGTCTTATTCAGTTTTTTAGAGGCTGGATGTGACCACGGTTCAGATGTGAAAGTAGTTAGGTGAAATGAGAGGAAATAACAGGGCCTCCAGCTAATTTCCCTATAAGATCATCTGTGAGGAGTGAGAGCAGAATCCATTAGTCCGCTTTTTAACTGTGGGAGCCCGAAGGATCGAGATGTTGGCCGTGTGCCCACCGAGTGTATTCAACCCTCCACAGATAAGTCTTTGTCCTCTGCGCCTTTACGCAGCTGCTAAACAACCGTAAGACAAAAGCATCTGGGGTACCCCAGCACCCCAAAGAGAAATGTTCACTACACGAAGAGCCGCGCCAGACGGCCTGGGAGCATTTGGACGCAGCCAAATGTTCCGCTTGGGAGGAATTAAGCAGGAATTTAAATGAAAACGCATGCAGCCCCTTATTACCCTCTCTTCGCCTCTATGTTTAAGATTATGCGTAAAATCCCATCTAAGAGGTTCAAAGATGTTTATGCGACAACACTTTTTTTTCTTTTTTTTTTTTTTCTTGTCATGTTGCTTTTTCCGATACGTTGCCCGAAGCGCACATGACTCCTTTCTGCTCATGTTGTGGTGATGTGGCGCTGCATGTGACACACTAAAACAGGAGTTAGAGGCCACACTTTCCTGCCCAAGAGAAGGGTTTCCAAGGGAGATTTTTCATTGTCTGTCTGTTATACTCCAGAGAAAGGATTGATCGGCAGGAAGAAGGACTTCTGCCAAGCAGATGAAACTCTCCAATGGCTGAGCTTTAATGAGGCGACAGCTGCGGGAAACTCAATAGCTAAGAAAGATTGTTTGGGGCTGTTGGTTCACAGATAGACTGTGATTTCAGTCCGACCAAATACATACCCTCTTTGTCTGTACAATTTGGTTTTCTCATGTGATATCCCAGCCACACAGGATCTGTATTTGTTAGCACAGTACTTTAGAGTGTTTACAGTGCATTGCCCTCATTTACTGTACCTTTAAATAGTCTACACTCATATTTTTAGTTCGAATGAACATCAGTTCCAAATATTCATTTTCTGTCTCCTTTATTAAGAATAATCCATATTGGTATCAAACCAGAAAAATCAATGGTTAGCATTTTTATTCCCCAAAAAATCATTCAACTCAACACTTCAAAGTGTTTATTTAGAGAGAGGGTTGTGTGTGCAGCGTGTATCACGTATTTTTCCATGTATGGAGACGCCCACCTCATTTGATTGATGACCCGTACTCAGAATACATTCCTGAGAGTGTAAATGTTTAGACACTGATAATAATGCAGTGACTGCATCGCTTCAGGTGGTGCCGTAAAAGCTTCTACTTTGCACCAGGGATGCTCTATAATGTCCAGCGTGATGGACAAAATGCCATTGTAGCTTCTGCTGCCTATCAGCGCTGAAAGCGATAAAGTATTGGATTGACCCACTCTTGCAGAGGTCAGCCGGGGGGACAGTATATCACCCAGTAGAGAGATTAGCTTCCATTTTTCTCTCTTTTTTTATACTCTCTTATTGTTAAGCATTTAGTGCACATGTTAGACCGTGTCAGGTTCAGGTCCTTCCAGGATCCAACCGCAGGGCGCAGGGCTTTGAGACACTAGAGGAGGGCACTGTGGGACAATGACATTAAATTGATCTCCGTGTTGTCTGCTCGATGAGTCTTGAAACGCGGGGGTCTGACTGGCCGGTCCAGCGGGTAGCACCAGCTCTGTCTAGAAGGAGGAGGCTGCTGCTCCTTATAAATGGGGGTAGGGGAGGAGGTTTTGAGAAGGGTGAAGTCTTGGGTCAAGGGTGAGAGGTTGGCAGCGCGAGGGACAATAGGACCGACGGGACCAACCTAGAGAAAGAAATCCCAGCAGCTTGGAGAGACACAGCAGAGGGTGGGGGGGGGGAGCTGCTCGTGGGAATCAACCCCAAGATTAGCTGAGAGTCTCGTCTGATGGCTGTGTGCTTCATTATGTCTCTATTGTCTGTGTGTGTGTGTGCGTGTGTGTGTGCAACAAGTAGGGAAACTTTTTCATATTTGACGCTGCAGCGATGGGCAGGTAAAGATGGATAGCAACAGCCTGTTTACTGCCAGATAATTCAAACATATTATGCCTGCATCTGTTAGACATGATTAAACAAATAACCTGCTAATGCCCTTATAATTCAAAGTGACTGCTGTCTGGTCACTCAAGTAGCATAAAAGCCAAGTCAGTGCGCTTTGAGCTAAATATGAAAATCCTTACTGTAGTCGTTATTGCATTTAAAGGATTAACACCAGTAAAGGAAGTCCCTGTGGGACTGTACTCTTGGTGCACTTTAATGGAGCATCATATGTTTCAAATGGGTTTGGGATGTGCTCAGCGTCAAAATGATTGGGCGGCCGCAGTTAATGCGATGCAGAGCAAAACCGATTTGAAGCGAGTAGACAAATGACCTTGATGGAGCTTTAAAGCAGCTCTAACCAGTATTGGTTAGTGAAATTAACAATGACTTTCGTAAAAGATGTCATGTGATGGCCGCCAGAGAAAATGACTCCTTTCTACTTTGGAGCATCTTTCAGCTGATTGCTTTTTCTTTTCATTGCTTACAGCTTTTTGTGGGGAACCAGTTGTCCTGCACCAACTGGCAGATGGAGAGTTAGCTGCTAGCCAGAGGCCATAGTGGATCATAAGTAGCACTTTAACGGTCGGATTTGAAGAAAAATGGTTAAAAGTTATCTTGTTACAGCGAACTTATCAAGGAGTCAAAGGACTGTAGTTGCTCACTTGAGAGGAGTTTTTTAATGTTATCTGTAATTTATGGTTATGTGGTTCTTTCGTTGAAAGTAGTCTTCGCATATTATTTATGTATGATTGAAATTATAACATAATCAATCAATATTTACTTCCAGAATTTGAAGAGGTCGATGCAAAACAATCAATGCTAATGTCGCTCCATATGGGCTGGGTTTATAGGCCAAAATATGCATTGTTTTGCTAACAAGAGAGACTTGTGTATGATATGTGTTGTTGCAATTTTGGGAATGTTTTCAAACCTCCAAATTTGCAAACGTAATGTAATGTCAAATGTAATTACAATATACTGTGTACTGAACAGACAAGGGGTTATTATGCAGTATTATTCTAACAGGAGAACGGAGACATGTTTGCCCTCTGTAAGTGTGACAGACCACAAAGACAGCCAGGCTTCGTCCAGACCAGCATCATTTAAATATCTAAACTGAACAAAATACAATTACACAAACCATTTGCTTTTCTCTAAAGTTCATGGCTAGTATGAGGAGTTGTGTTGGCTTCAGCTAGAATAAATGCCTCCTCTCTCTCTCCTCTTTTTTTTCTCTTTCGCTCTCTTCCACATTTCTCTTCCTGTTTCCTGGCACTGATTTGCTCCTCTGACTCCAGACTGAAATGATGACATTCTTAAGGTTTTGATACTGCATTGGTTTTCTGTCCCGCCTGGCCGTGGTGGCAGTTTGCACTCTAGCAGGCCTGAATAATATGAATCATCTGTGTCATTCTCTCTCCCTGCAACCACAGTGGCTGTGGAGGTGCCAGAGAGTCAGGGTTGTGAAGCCATTTTAGAGAAAAAACATGGCTGCCAGACATCCATGTGCTATTGTTTCTCCTTTTTCAGATTTAATACGATAGTAACACAAACATGCAATTATGGGAGTGCTGAGTCAGAATCTGTGGGCATTGTTTGGTCAAACACTTGTAATTATAGTATGGAGAAAAAGAGGCAAACTGGCAATTGTAAAGTGAAAGACACGCCAACAAAAAGTATGTCTCTATTAGAAATAGTTGGATAGCAGAGTTAGTTTTACCGCAGGAATTGGCTATAGTTTTTAATTTTTGGAAGAAAACTTTGTTTATAAAATTCATTATCAATTTTCGTCTTCATCATCATCATCATTAGTTGCAGTCCTGAATATAAATTCTTACTGGAGTTAAGCCAGAGGGTCACCAAATTTATTCAGCAACGTGTACCTAAAGGCTTTGAGGAGAAATACTGCATGTGAAAAGGCCTTTTTTTGTGGTTCTTGGAGTCTGATTATTGTCTCAGGCAAGGTCACTTCAGTCGGCATCAGTTGGGTCTGAAGCCTGGACTGTATAGAGAACATGGACAAAGCTTCCAGTTCTTAAAGGTGAGGCCAATGCAGAAGTGCCTCAAACCTGCCTTCTTCCAAATGGCCAGCAGGGGGAGATTCTGCTAGTTGTGAAAAGAAAATCTTATTAATAATATTCCTTTGTTGATATAACGTACAGGGTTTACGAGGTGCTTTGACAGTTTAAAGGAAAATATGCAGCCACATATAACCACATGAGAAAAAAACAATAAAAGGAGATGTAATCACTAAAAACTAAAGGACAAGATGAATGAATGGACCCCGGCGCAAAAATGTCCACCCTTACAAGTTGGACTCTTACTTCTCCAAGCTGGATCATAATGCGTTCATGGTTGCAATTGCTAGTTTAAAGTCTCCTACAATGGGACATGATAGTCATTTTGAAAATTACCATCCCTTTTTCAAATGAAATAGACAATAAAGTTGGGTTATCCTTAGGGTGTGGCTGCATTTTGATTGACAAGACAAAGTCTGAAGACTACAGAAAACAAAAAACATACCTGCAGGTTTTGATTTAGAAAGATCTGAGCTTACACATCACACCTAAGTCTCAGTCTGAACTGTTGGCCCATTGTGGTGTGACATTCTCCAGCAGTAACTTTGTTTTTGTTTTAAGCTGCCCAGTCTAACAGTGTCAGGACGGCAATGCTAAATTGCTGGAGAGCCCATTTGCGGGTTGCAGGCAAATGCGATAAAACATCCAAGACAAGTTTAAACAGGCCTGTAAAAGTTGAAAGGCTTGTTTATTTTATGTGTGATGACATGTAGGAAAGAAAAAAAACCATTTAATATTATACTCACATGTTGGCATAGTATCTCGTGGTTTCACACAGCTATGCACGCAGTCACGCTCGATAAAATCTTTTTACACACAGCTTAAAGGAAGCAAAGGAAGTCAGCACAATCTGGTTTTCCCTTTTGCTGTCCACATGTTTTGCCATAAAGAGTGAAGACAGATAGTATTATTTTTTTTCCATTGCAGGGAGAGTGCTTTGTTTGCTTTTCGAGGATTAGTAAGATTGCTTAATCATTTCATGTGTATATCAGAGCTGCAATAGGTTACAAGATGAGTTTGACATTAATTAATAATATATGGACTGTTAGAATAAATCATATGCTGAACTACTCAGCAAAAACTCATACATGGTTTGGAATGCTGCTGTTATTTTGTGGACTCACGGAAGAGAAAAGGGTCAGCAAACACGTGAATGGATATTTGTAATGGGTTCGTAGTGCGATGCTCTTGTAAACCAATCAATGACTTGGATTCGGCATGCTAAACATGAAAGTGGACATGTAGAGCAGATTGATCCGTGAAGTCCTGCATTTAAATCTAGGTCAAAACTGCAGCTCCAGTCCGTAAAACTAGCTCAGTGTTTACAGGAAGCTCCAATGTTTTCATCACTGTCATATAACAAAGAGATGTTACAGTATTTCTCCACGAGGACATTAAAGATATTCAGCTGTGTTTGTGCGATCAGACTTCATCCATCCTCTCTGCTGTGGTGCGGCGGGCCTGCTTTCTCAGACCGTCGTTAGGCCTGCAACCCTGAGAACTCGAGCGGGGTGCAGGTCTTCGCGGGTGACTGAACACTGAGGAGCATTCTGGGCCCCCAGTCTCACAGCGTGAAAGGTTGATCCACAATGAAGGTTCCTCTATTTTGTGTGACCTTCATCGTCATTCCGATTGTGTACTCAAGTATGGGAGTGTCGAGAGTCAGGTTTACCATGCAGCACTCGGGCTTTACTTTTGCATGGATATTCCCACAGCCACTCAGTCCGTTGCTCTGTTTTTTCATCAGCCAACTCTGAAGTTTTACATGACACTTAGCCTGACCTTTCTTTTGTATTGAGCTCAATATCAACCCTGTTTCCAGCAGCAGACAGAAAAAAGCACCTATAAACCCAAAATATGCTTCCCAAAGTTGAGCTGTTAACTGATAAAGATGTTTAAGCAGGTTGAGACCAAAACTGGATGTTGGTTTTGGGACTGATTCATATATTTGTGACTGAATGCAGCTAAATACACTACCCACAATAACAGTAGATTGCGAAAATGTCATTTTTAGCACAAGCTATAGTTTGATTAGCTGCCTTGATGTTCATGCAGATATACTGTACAGCAAAGCCATTCTAACGTTATACTCCCCATATCGATTTAGTCACATTAGCTAAAGTATAACATTCTTATTAAATGGGAATCAGTGGTTCAACAGGTTCAGATTTCCTCTTTAGGTCTTGGACAAAGTTTGTGCCAAAAAAGACCATAACTGAAAAAACATAGAGGTTCTAAGTAATAGTTACATTTTTCCCTTAAGTTTAATGTCCCAGACATAAAATAAATAAATAAATAAATAAATGTGTTTAATGGCAGGGTGTGTATGATATCCTTTCCAACCAAAGATATGTATTGTTTCTGTACACCATTGTACAACATTTGACAAGCCTGATCACATGTTTTGAATTTCCTTCCCTGCCTGTGTGCAGTAAACTTGGTGTCCATACACTTTTAAAGGCCTGCAGATGGCTCACGGCTTCGTTTTGATGTTTTTGTCTTTTCCTACAGAAACACCTTTTTTCCAAGCTTCACTTGAGCACCTCAGTTTAATTTAGCACATTAATGTCTGAATCGGCTGTAGTCTGCACATATAAATAGAAGTGGAAGCTATTGCCACTACATATGGGTTCAGCTCTGCTGTTGCCCACTTCACAAGGATGCCAGTCCTCCTGGTGTTTTACAGCACTGATGGTGTAAAGGCCTGAAGATTAGCCCAGCATTTGTTGTTGTGGGATCCCTGCTAAGTTCACTTCCCTGACCCCCGAGGCCCCCCTTCGCTGCTGATCCTCCCCTCCCTCTCTGAGGTCTGGTATCCGTGAGAAGACCCTACTTTAGCCCCCGCCCCCCCCCACCAGCCGCTGAAAGGCCTTTCTCTCATTAGCATGCCCCTGGGGCTCCTCGGCCGGCTGTTGCCAAACAAACACAGCCAAGATCTTCTTCCCCATCCTCCTCTCTCTGCCTGCTCCTCCGTTCATCTCGCGCCATCCATCTTGCTCTACCTCTGTTGCTTTAAACAAGTTGTTCCTCACTGTATTATCCTCTCGCTGTCACCACTCTTTTAGTCTTCACATTGCAACCCTTATGATCTCTGGTTCTCCCATCATGCCGCTGTTTCCTCTGTTGTTTGTGTCGGCCCAGAGGACGGACGTTCTGTCTCCTTGTGTAGGAAATGTAAAGCAGCCTTTCTTTCCTGTGTCCTTCTTTATGAGTCAGAAGCCACCAGATGGAGGGGAGACAGCGGTCAGAGGTTGTTAATGTATGTCGCAGGAGCAGAGGGCATATGGTGGAAATCAGAAGAAGAAGGGCTAACTCCCCCACACCGCAGCACACATGTCCACACTCCCCCACTTCCTGGACTGAGGTGACTGTGTCCCCATGCTCTTTGTGCCCCTGCCTACAGAGTAAAGCTCTGAAAAGCCTTCAGCGTGCCCGATGTCACCTGGCAGGGAGGACTTGTGTGTCACTGTGAGCAAAAATTCATTACACTCAAACTGAATCCAAAAACTCAAAACAAACCGAAGAGATTCACATTGGAATCCCTACAGACGTACGCGTCTCAGAAAAGAAGTGCAATGTATTGCGGAGTGGCACCTCTGCGAGGCCTGGGGAAGGAGAGCGAGAGAAAGGGAGGGAGAGAGCAGAAACATGCAGGAGGTAGAGGGAGAGGAAGAGAGAATTTGCTGAAAGGAAGCATTTTTGTCAGAAGGGAGGAAAACAACTATGGAAACTCCATCAGATGAAAACCAGGACCAGAGGCGGGACAAAAGAGTCACCAAATGAACGCTCACAAAGGGCCAGTTCAGTCCTTTTCACTGCTGTGTTTAATGGGGCTTTAACCTACTCCAGCCTGCTTCACTCGGCTCCATCCTTGTTTAAGTGTTTGCATGCACATATTTGGAGATATTCCAGCTGCTGATTGTGCATCCCAGCGTCCTCTCTGCCTTCTTTCTCTAGTGTTTCTCCCCTCTGGCGTTTTGCATATCCTTGTTTAATGATCTAATTAGTTGAAGCATACAGGCTTGGATGTTTCGGCAGACTTCGGTCATCACCATCCCAGGGTTATTTTTAAGGACAGTGAACCAGAATCAACAGCTGATCAATCAAAGCTCAGAGAGCCTCTGAGTTGCTCTTTCGAGGTGAGGGGGGGGGGTGTGATGATTAATGAGATGGATCAAAGGGCTTGCAAGGACAAAGACAAATGAACCAGATATTAGCGGTGTCACAAATAAACAGCCGTGAGGAGTGTGTACACTGAAGAGTGAAAGTCATTAACTTGCTCACCCTGCTCTTGTAGAAACCAGCAGGAGTCATTGATTTTCCCACTGCTCTTTGCACTGAACATCGAATACAGGTATTAGATGTTTACATTTTTGCATGCCTGAAAATGCTAAAGTCACATAAGACAGAAATACTAGCACTGTATGAATATAGGACTGTCACTAAAGATTCTCAGAAACTCAGCCTCCTATTGTTAAAATTAGGTTTGTTGGACCAATAACTTAAAACTCAGAGCAAAACCTCACATTTGAAAGGTGAAACCAGTTTTGTATTTCTGCTTGATGGACATCTAATTGTGTGTCATGACATACTGGAGTTCCTTCTCAAATAATCTATATTTCTTTAATACAACTTTTCATTTGGGCTTGCTTTAGTTATTGTTTTTAGTGTCATAGATTTTTCTTTTATTTACTTGTCTAACAATCATCTGCAAATGTAAGTGAAGTTACAGAAATTGCTTTTGGATCACTGCACACACACGAAAAAATATGCTGCTAATAAACTAGGTGGTATCAGAAGGTTGCCAAGGCCCATTATAGTGTTCAAGAGTAGTATACTAGGCAAATCCTGACAAAGCTTTGAGAGTCAGTAACCCGTGGACATGTAAAGCCCATTGAGACAATGTTTATGACAATGGCCTACAAATAGAGCTGACTTTACTCTCCTATCATTTACTCTTACTGACATTATTTCTCCACTGTACACAAACACACAAGTTACAAGCCATTATGGCTGTCATTGTCTTTAATTGTCACCTTATACAAACACAAGAGTCCCTCAGCTCCTTGCTACCATTGACATCTACTCGCTGACACAGTATAAGTTTCCATTGTTAGAGAGTAAGTAAACAGGGAGGCTCAGATACTCTCCCGTCCCTCGAGGAAAGCCATTATAGCCATTATGGCGATTTTAAGTATGGCTCCTCTCAAAGTGGAGAGTTTTGAAAATGAGACTGTTTCTCCTAAATGGTGCTTTGGCAGCTCGCCACAGTGAAACAACAAACAACAACACTTACCATTAGCTGTAAATGGACCCATGTATTCATAATGAGGCTTGGATGTCAGAATGAAACTGGATGGGATGGGGGTGGGTTTCTGTTTTGTTCTTGTTTTTTTGTTTTTTTGCTGAAAGCCAGTTTCTTTTTCGGGGATGGAGGAGTTGGAATGACTTCACCACACTTTGGGTGCATACACGTGTGTTCATTTGCAGGCAGTGCTTGTTTTTGTCTGATATTCAACATTTTACTTTCTAAATATTATTATATGTGCTTGTTTTGCATTTGTGCAAAGGTGTTAATCTGCGGCTGTGCGTCTGGCGTAGTCATTTAAACAATGTTATCCAAAATGTCTGCTGCTTGCCTAAGGGCATCCAGTTACCATTGTTCTCTATGCACTCAGTGGAGAATTTAGACATTTTTCTTCCACTTTTTCCACGTCAGGGTCCCAGCTGTTGGGAGATTTCAGCTGGGTGGCGTCGACATGTAATGTCTACTGTTGAAAGACAAAAGGTAGCGATATAGCGGAGCCAGCTGCTGGGTTTTGTGTGAGGAGTTGTAGCTGAAGAAAACTGCAGTGATGGATATCTGCTGTTGACCCCTCAACCTGAATTACAGAGCACTCAGCTCACTGTAGATGGAAACTTCTTTACATTTGGCAGACACACTACTAACATGCTGTTGGAAGTTTTACCAGGATTGCAACTAAAATAAAGTTGAGTTTGTTGTGATTGAGTCCCAAAACCCCAGATAGTGATGATTACATATGATTAAGATGTGAAATAGTTTTCATTTGGCCATAAAAAACACTCTAACAAATTGTTAAGTGTTGTTAATTTATTTTCCGATGACCGACCAGGTGACTAATGGGTACTTCTGGCGCCATGTTCACATGAAGGCACATTGTAGTGAACATAGTGATTTGATGGAACACAACTGTATTAAAGAGAAAGGCGAATTCTAAGCACAACACCCAGTGATGAAATTATAAAGGTGGACGTTTATAAAGACAGGACCACAAGGCTAATAATATTAATAATTAAGGCTAATATTGTTGTGTAATAATGCAGGGCCGAGCTGCTATTTTCCTTTAATAATGCAAGTTCCTTAGGAGAGTTGCAAGTTATCAACTGACAGCCTGCATCTCTATCCAATTCAGGTATAAAATGTAAAACTGACACAGTAAACCTACAGGACTTGGGTTCTTGAAGTCTGGGGTCACTGTGGATGTTAGACATGAGACCAAGATGCATCCCCTCCATCTGTAGCTCTGTCTGGCTGCCAGCTTGTCGGTCTTAATGAGCCGACTCGTTCACACATTTGAGGCTTTGAGCTGCTTCGACAAACAGGATCCTCCCGGAGTGTGAAGTGGCTGCTGTGGCCCGTTGTGGCTGAGCTATGTGCAGCGCTGGAGGGGCACACAGGATGGAGCTCAGCGGTGGGCTTGTCCTGGGCCACGAGCCCGCGGTTCACTGCCGTTCTGAATGGGCCCTGAGAGTCGAGTGTGATGGACAGCCTCGGGCTGCACACAGTGGCTCTTTGTGTCAGGGTTTTCTTGGACTCTCGCTCTGTCTGTTTTTCTTGCTCTCACACAATGTTACACATGCAGACACACACACACACGCACACACACACACACACACACACACACACTTTTTCTCACACAAGTGTCTCTCCTCGTGATTCTGATGTGGCCTGTGCTGTAAGGTCTGACACTGTCATTACAAACAAGCGCTAACTCGTATGAGAGTCTCTCTCTCTCTCTCTCACACTCATTTTTTTTATTCTAGCTTCTCATTCATGTGCTGTAGCAGTGAGTTGGAGAGTGTTGAATTGGTTGGAGGTCAAACCAGCATTAGTCATCAACTTGGGAGCATGTGAAAGCCATCAGAAGGAACAAGGGAACAATGTGATTTTCATTTATGGTGCTCCGGTCAGAACAAGCCAGCAAGATCTGTTTATTAGAAGCCTGTTGTTTAAAGAGTCACCAGCAGGAGGATGATTTGAGCTAAAGCGTGCTCTGTAAAATCCAACAGCGATACTGGATGTCTCTCAAACAGACCTTACAATATCCTCCGTCAAGTTCGCTATCGCTTAGTCCATCTGCAGAATCCTCTTTCCACTACGTTTTAAATATATGCCATTTTAAAAGAATTCTGTTTAACTTGGAGAAGAAGACTGCATCAGATAAGACATTAAGAGAACATTGCTACCACTCCCTTATTTGTTTAATAGATTGTGAAAATTGTAGTCTTCACCCTTTGCACAAAATATAGCATGTCAAAAGAGTATGCTCGAGAGGTGGTGCAGACTAGATTTTGTTACCTTTACACACAACAAATTCTGAGGGGGATGGATCATCTCTTTCTCAGAAAGAGATCTGGAGCATGAAGCAGTTTATAAAGTTTTAGATTTCTCAGTAAGGTTACATGCAACATCTCTCAGTCAGGACCTGCCATTACTTTAAAATCCTGACTCTGCTTTGAATCCATCTGCTGAATGAAACTGATTTCACTCTGGCAGACCGCTGTCCCCGTGGTACCTGGTGCAGGACTCCTTAAAAGCAGTGTTGGACTTTGATGTAATTTCTATCTCTCCGGATGTGTAATACCAAGCCTAAAGCTTTCACGGAGGCCCTTTGTGAACCCAATAGTATTCCTGGGGCTGCCCCTCGAACCCTCATCACTGGGTCTGTCCATGCACCAGTGTTTTTTCAAACATCACACATACTAACTCAAGTCCAGCTGCGAAAATACCACCTTGGATTTATTGTGTTATTAAGCACAACACCCCGTAAGTGACGTGACATTTCTCCATTGAGAGAGAGAGAGAGAGATGCCTGTACAGCACTCTCAGTCTGGGCGGATGGATGGAACAGATGCTAATCAAACCGATAGCGTATTGATCGGATCATATGTTTTCTGTTTCTAAGCGCTGGAAGCTAGACAAGCATGACAGATGCAGGCCTGTCAGTCTGACCCTCCTCATGAAAGGCTCCAGGGGAGGGTGGTCACATGGTAAATGTGACCTTTTTAAGAATGTTTAGGATTTTCTATTTCTCATTTTCACACCCAGTGAAATTTAGGAGACCAAGGCAGACAGACAGTAATGGTGACAAGGATCCAATGGAAATAGCGACACATTTCAAAGCAGGGCTCGAAAGCCAACAGTTGCGTGCTGATAATGATGTCACGTTTGATTTCAGTCAGAACATTCTTAACAAACCAGTGTGGCTGTTGTTACCGGCTCTGCGACTCATGAACATTTGATACGAGGGTGTTGTCGTATCAAATGAGGGTGTTGTAATAGAGACTGACTACACATCTCATATGAAGACATTTCTCCCCTTTTGTAGGGGAACTGTGACAACTTGTTTGTCTGCTGTTGGATCAGAAGTAACTGGAAGTGAAATGCCTCACATGGGCAGTACTTCCCTCAAATGGAATATATTTGCTTTGCAGCTGGGCTCAATATCCTGTGGAGCTGTGTGCTCTGACTCCCAGCTGCTTGCTCATCCTCCCCAGTGTGCTCATCAGAGAAATGTGGCCAGTGGTAAGAGTTAGCAACTCGGCTGCGGGTACAGTCATTGAGTTGTGGTTAACATGTTGCTGTAGCAACTGCTATTCACTCGGACAAAAATGTTTTTATCTCCCCGTGCTACACAAACAGTCAGGATGGAGTGTCTGACTGCAAACGAATATTGGCCCAGCAGCAGTATAGCTGCTTTAGTTTTCTCTACCGTGGCAAAGAGCCTCATGGAAGAGGTGTGTTTTCTTCAAGGAATGCTCAAATATGTGTCGATAAGCCTGCTAATATTTTTTTTCCCCTTTAAGGAAGCGCAGAAATAAAATCTTTCACTGCAAGAGATAAGATAATTTGGATAACAGAGCCTCTACTTTTACACAGTGACAGAATTTACCAATACAGGTATACTGGGAGCTTTTGTCTGATGATGTCTACAATATTGTAAAGGTGCTGCATACATATAAGCTGTGCTAGAGCAATGATGATGCCATTTGCATGACTTATTAACCGTACGTTACTGCAGAACATCTTAATCCTACAGTACTTGATATGTTGGGCACTTGGGAGCTATGCTAATATTGCAAATTTGATTGTTATTGACACACCCAGCCTTCGCAAGACAGCATTAACATTCATTAAAGGTGTGTTTGTGTACAACAAATGTATACAAATCCAATATAAACAGGGGTTGGGTGAGGCTCTGTTTGGCTCTTGAGCTGGTATAAAGGTTATAAATGCCTTTCTTTTTTTGCTGAGGATAAATTATGTAACATTTCAGCTGTAAAATGTGTTAAAAAGTCTAGACATTTGTTGAGTTGTGCGCTTGCAGTGCATTATCCCAAATGTTTCAAGCTCCATTTAAATCAAAACACATCTGCATATAATTCAAGGTAATGGGATGTCTCATTTGGCCGGCTGTCACTATAACTTCTGGAGAATGTCAAGGAGGAGCTGCAACTACACATAACATGGATAAAACATTATCTAATCCGTGAATAGTTCCATCTGAATCAGGTTTCATATGATTTCGTCAACACTGATGCTTGTTTAACAAATATGTCAACAGCTCCCATGAACCCACGCTATTTGATGCAGTTTTTGGCTTCTATTGGGGGACACAGAGTGCAATTACAACAGCTGCCTGCTGCAGTTTAAAATTATGCTGATGCTGAGAAGAGGTATGAGTGAATAAAAACAGTGTCATTTAGGGACAGAAAATAAACAAAATATTGAGCTTAAAAGAGGGTAAAATGCTCCGTAGAGCTGAGGACATCCGTAGAGTTGTCGATTGTAGCAGCCACACATTTCATTTCATCCTTTTTTAATGTAAAAATATTGATTACAGCAGCTTTAAATACTTGTTGCAGGCTGACATCAGCTATATGTGAGAGCATTTAAACGTTAGCAGCATTTGACCCAGCTGTCTGATGACTATACCACATCCTGTTAGCCACATGTGGCTCTGATTGGAAGCACACTGTGGTTCGTTTTCATGCATCCACAAACAGGGCATTGTGGCGACTGGCTCTGTTTCACAAAACATCAGAACACATTGCATGAGGCAGATCCATCTGGGTCACTTTGTTCCCATGTTGCCAGTCGCCATTGATTTATTGTTATTGGCGGACAAACTCTGACCTGCTGGATGGTCATTAGCGCCCTTTAGTGCTGCGGTGAACTGCCAGATGAAACACTGACTGAAACCTCGGCCTCACTGAGCAAACAATGCACTGCTACTGTTGGCACTTTACATGGCAGAAGCCTCGAAAGGAAGCGGAACACATCAAGAGTGACCACCGACAAATTTGCTGAAACCCATTTTAAACAGATCTACCTGCATGAGTTCCTTTGCAGCATTGGCGATGAGTTTAAATCAAGTTTAGAGTTCAAAGTTTTGTTGTAACCCCTGTGTATTTGCTGTATTTCTGGTTGGATTACTCATAAACTACTGGATGTATTTCCAGAAAACTTGGTGGGAAGATGGAAAATGGGCCAAGAAGGACCCATTTAAAATTTTGGTGCGGATCCAAACAAAAGGGGCCAATCGAAAGATTTCAATTTAAGGGGACTGTTGGGATTTGGCAGATGTATAAACTCTACTGAGTGCCATTGTGGTTAATTATGCAATAAATGATACACATTTCCCAGTTATTGACCTGTTATCTGTCCCAATGGATGAATTTTCATCTCATGCTTTATTCCCCTTGGATTACTTCCTGTCCCGCAAGTATAAACAAAAACAATCTCCTATGTGGAGTTGGCTTAGTTGGAACCTGTTGGAATAGAGAGAATCGCTTTGAAACTTTTATAATTTTTCTGTGCTTTCTTTTGTGTAGGTTGCTTTGAGTGCTGCATCAAATGTTTAGGCGGGGTGCCCTATGCATCGTTGGTGGCTACAATCCTCTGCTTCTGTGGCGTCGCCCTGTTCTGTGGATGTGGCCACGTGGCTCTCACCGGCACCGTGACCATCCTGGAAACCCACTTCTCCAAGGTCACCAGTGACCACGCCATGCTGACCAATGTGTAAGTGTCCTCTTGCATGCTGCACGGCGTCTTGTAACGTATCTGAGAAAGTCAGTTAAATGTATGCATTTACAAACGTGGCCTTGCGTAATCATTACAACAGAGAGAGTCGTAAGACTGAAAACACTTGTGATGAATTTATGCAGGTTATTTTTAGCTGATAACGCCTTCCCCATTGCTTCATCCTGGAGAACAGTCCTAATATGGAGCTCTTTTTTTATAGAGCCTCCATTAGTCGACACAATAAAAGAGGAGTGACAGAGACACATGTGTTTTTTATGTTGCCATAGATTTAGAGTGCACTGTTTAATCTAAGATGTCTCCAGAGGCAGTCTGTTTCTTGGCAGATGATTCCCAGAGACAAGTATCACCTGTTATCTGCACATTTGAGCTTACGTCTCCCCTCATCG
>KV751321.1:11833018-11846461 GCA_001698575.1 Mola mola
TAAGAATGAAATGATTGTAAGCAGCCGTTTCCCAGACCATTACCTCATGCTCTTGCTTTACCTGACATGTGGGTCCCTCCAGGTGATAGCTCGGGAAGCTACACCCTGTTTGCCCTGCTTTGAACATACTGCAGCTTTACCAGCACAACCAAAAGCTCAAGTGTGGCTTTGCTCTTTAACAGAATACAGCTGATGCAGTATGTCATCTATGGCATTGCCTCGTTTTTCTTCCTGTATGGGATCATTCTACTGGCTGAAGGCTTTTACACAACCAGCGCAGTCAAAGAGCTGCACAGCGAGTTCAAGACCACCATCTGTGGCCGCTGCATCAGTGGAATGGTATGTTCTAAAAACACGGTTCTTACACACAGACTGCTTATAATGTTTTATGTCTTGCGATTAAAATAAAGAAAGATGAAGGTTTTTATTGTGGGGGCAAGGTGTAAATGTGGCATCTGTTTGCCCTCAGTTTGTGTTCCTCACATACATCCTGGGCGTGGCCTGGCTCGGTGTGTTTGGTTTCTCTGCTGTGCCAGTCTTCCTCTTCTACAACATGTGGTCTACCTGTGCCACCATGAGGTCTCCCATGGCCAACATCACCAATATTGACTCCATCTGTGTGGATGTTCGCCAGTATGGTAAGACAACAACACTGTGTCCAGGAATACATCTTGTTTGGCATCATTCACTTCACGTTGGGTCTGGTCGCTTTTATCATGATATTCTTCCTAAAAATCTCCCCATAAACGCTAGAACCAGACAACAATGTCAAATATCTCAATAATTTTGACAGTGTACCTTGATATTGATACTGCAGCAAAATTGTAGGGTTGACTATTTCACAAAATATTAATACAATGAGATTTTTGATAAATAATCATCAATAATGCAGATTTAATACCTGAAGTGGGTAACAATAGAACATCTAGAACAACCTGAAAACTTTTGTTTGTTTTTAGTTGTTTGTGAATTATCTTCTTCACAGACCTACAGACAGACAAAGTTATCCACAGATTGTCATCAAAATGTTTGCAGGGATAGGCCCTAGCATAACAAAAAAGTGATTAAAATTTGGGAGAGATCTGGATCTAGTGATTTTTTTTTTTTTTTTTTTGATGCATTTCTCAATATTGTGAGATAGGACACCCTTCCTTGGTGGAGGTTTGCACTCTTAGAGTGCTTTCTAATTATGAGTGCGGCCTCTCAGATTGCTTGGCTTGGTTTGAAAGCATATAAAATAAACTGGTGCCTACTTGCGTTCTCTAATCACGTGCTCTGTTTCCTTATTGTGAGTAGTTTAACCAAGAAAATGGCAAATTCAAAAGGAAAGTCTGTAAAGATAAACATGATTTTTTTTTTTTTTTTTTTTTTTTCCCATAATGTGACCCCAAAATGATACATAGCATGAGGCTCCTAGTTTGGTCGTACTGGTCTTTATCTGCTTACCTGGCTAAGGGTCACTGGGGCAGCTGTCTTAACAGGGAAGTTTGTAAATACCTACTATAAAAAATATTTCTCTCTTTCAAACTCCCACCTTTAGTAACACTACTGACCAAAAAATGAATCCAAATGTTGACAGGATTTTTTTTTTCTTCTTATCTGTGTTTAACTTGAGGAAGAATGCCAACATCAACATAGAAGTTTAGTTCTGTTATCTTTTATACAGAGGATTGATATCGGTACTGGCCAAATTTTAACTTTAAATGTTGGTATCGGTCCAGAATTTCCATATTGGGCTATCCTTACAAAAACTAGCGGAATGCCCCTTAAGACATTGGTTTACTAAACATTTTAGCAAAAAAGAGTCAAATGTGGACTGAGTGCATGGTGAGTTTGATTTGACTATAATTCGCACAGCGCAGTAATTCTGAGTGAATGTGAAAACTTTGAATTTCATGGCTACAGGAATTATCCCCTGGAATGCAACACCTGGCAAGGCCTGCGGATCGACGCTAGGTGACATCTGTAACAGCAGCGAAGTAAGAGCTCGTCTTCTCTCCACACACATTTATGCAAAATGCCACATGGTCAGAAGGGAAGAGAAGGAGCGCGTCATGGAATCTTAAACTGGAGGATAATCAATGCTGTTGGTCTCTTTCCAGTTCTACCTGTCTTATCACCTGTACATCGTAGCGTGCGCTGGGGCCGGAGCCACCGTGATCGCTCTGGTAAGATCCCTCCCTCCCATGTCTCTCCATCTTTGCATGGTTTGTATCAACGGATCATGTGTCAAGTGCTGCTCTTCTCATTACCATGTGGTTGATGTGACTGCACAAAGGAATATTACACGCCGGCTTTCCCTCAGCTCCATGTGCTGTTCCATCTGCATAGTTGCACATTTTATAGTTTAGGATTGGTGCGAGAGGCTGTATGATATGGGCTCGCTTCTTGTTTGTGATGAATATGTGCAATTTCTAAAAAAAAAAAAATCTAAATAGTTTTAGCTGTGAAGCACCAAGCAGTATATTGTTGTATACAATTTTTTTTTCCCCTTTATTCTTTTTGACAAATGTTTGGTCACTTTATTAACGTGTGGCAGCACCAGTGCTGACGAGGTCACCCGCATGTTCTCTTACAACCTTTTCTTGTTCTCTTCCACCAGCTGATCTACATGATGGCTACCACTTATAACTTTGCCGTTTTGAAGTTTAAGAGTCGAGAAGACTGCTGCACTAAGTTCTAAACTGTTTTTAAGAGCACGGCACAGCATTTTGAGGCAGTGCTGAGTAGAGACAGTTGCCACTGACAACAAATGAACTAAAACAGAAAAATACCCTGAAGAATAGAAAAATATCAACATTTTTTAATTAGTGTAAATAGCTGATTGTATGCTTCCTTTAGCATTTGGGGTCCAGGGATATTGCTTGTCTGAGGACGCCTGATATGAAAGCAGGCTTCAGATTAGGGTGGTGTTCACTTTCACTGCGTTTGTTCTGCTTTCCTTGGCACTCTCTCGTAGAAATTTGTCACCATTTGATTTTTATAGAATAGCGCCCCGCTAGATATCCACAACAGCGTTATTTATATTTGTAATGTGTAAAGCTGTTTTTTGACTTGCACAAAAGACACCAACTGCACGGATATTCCAGAAAAAAACTACAGTATTTTGCGTGCAGTGCCTCAAATCACCTTATAACAAAACGAGCATCATTTGACTGCAGGCAGAGCGGATATGCAAATTTGTGCACAAACCCCTGAGACACTTAACACAAATATGGCACAGACACGTTGCAGACACGTTGTTTAAAGCAACGATCCACATGTTCAGTTAGTGTTGTGGACATCTGATGACAAACATTAAAGACATTCTCACACATAAATTGATTGCCAAATTAGCAGTTTCAGTGAGGTCGAAACTCCAGTGATATACATTGGTGAAAAAGGGCTAACTCCAGTGCCTCGTCCTTTTATATTTCTTTGGTTTCTTTCTTTATAGCCTTAAAAATTTGGTACCGACCCATGAAACCACGCAGTGTTATGCAAGGAAATATTCAGTATTATCTCTTTTTGTCAGAAGTTAACTAGACTAAAAACATTTCATCAATTGTGTGACGCTGATGATGAGTACTATGGTGACAGGTGCTGTTTATTGTAGATTTAAAAGTAACTGCGTATACTGTACTTAGCTCAACACACTATGAAGGGTTAGGCCAGTACCAGGAGTCTACTTCTGCGTGAGGCCCCAAGTCTCACTCTTATTTCATGTATTATATATAAAGAAATTCTCCTCTTATAGCGTAGAGCAAATGTATTTTTTATTTCAATGAGAGCTGTCGCTGATATAGCCTCAGCTGCAAAGATGATGTTTCGACATTTTTCTTTATTCTCTATCAAAGTGCCATTAAGGAGCCATTTGTTTTTATCTTAACACTGAGCCTGCATGCTTACATTTTCCAGATTCTTTGACCTGTTTATAGTTACTGATCCTCCGTATTTCATATATTTAATTTTCTCCTAAGGTTTTCAAGACTGTAGCTTTTACTTTCTATATAAAATAAACAATCTTTGTTTACAAAAGTATCCCTACTTGGTCTATTCCTTATTTAAAGAAAAACAGCAATCTGATGCAGAACTGCATGTTTTACAGGGTCAGATTCACAAAATCTCACGCTTTGCACTAACCTAAAGCTTTAAGAGCTGCATAACACCTGCACGTTCCAACGCTTGCTCCCTTTCTCTGCCCATTTTCATGCCTTGAAGGTGTTATTACTGTAGTACTGAACATAGCAACATGGTTATGTAACTCCAGTAATAGTAAGAATTGTAACAGTAATGTTACAATGCAGTATTTTTTTCAGTAATCTTTCGTCATCCTTTTGTGATAGGCGTTTAAATACGAAGCTTAACATTGTGTTTGTTGTATGTCTGATGTAGCTCTGACTCCTGTAGCTTGCTTTGCGTCTCCGACATGCTCACCGGCCATCCAACTCACCCTTCTCTTCCAGATCCACTTCCTCATGATTCTCTCAGCAAACTGGGCCTACCTTAAGGATGCCAGTCAAATGCATGCCTACCAAGACATCATCAAAGGAATGCCTCAATTCCTACACATAAGGATATTATCTTCGCACACTCAACAATCCACACATGCAAACACACACATGTAAAGACACACACACACGCGCACACGCACACACACTGTGGCCATTCTGGACCAAGACACCGCTCAGCTAAAACAACCTGCCAACTGCTGTGATGCTGTGCACTACTAACCAGCCTCCTAACCAACTAATCCATCAGGGCTGCTTTCTGCACTAACTCTCCAAGAAGTGTTTTGGAGCTGCTAATCCAAATTTCACTTAAGCTGTGTTTTTTTTTTCTATTTTTGAAAAAAAATCTGACATTCATGTAGTGTTTGATATTCTCTGGCCCTTTTGTATAGCCGGTTGTCGCTGGCAAAGCTTGAGACGTTGCACTATTCTTACACAATGCATAACAAAGACAGTTTTTACAGTCCTGCTCTCTCTTTTGTTTGAGCTGCGGTGGCCAGTTGTCAAAAATGTTACTTGCTTTTGTCTTTTTCAATCAAGAAAAAAAATCGTGACATTAATTATGTACAGCATGAGAGGTGTTACACCCGAGCAGTTATTCCGCCACTTCCAGTTGGCGCCAGGTGTTGTGCTTCCAATTCATAGTCAGAAGTACAAGTGTTTAACCGCCACTTGATCCTAGTGACAATTTAAGTCTGAACTGGTTTTAGATTCAGATGAACATGTAATGGCTACAGCTAACAACAGTCATGGCCTACATTAACACTACCTCAGAAGTGCACTACAGCCTATGGAGCAATTCAATTAAAGCAAGCAAAAAATCCCTCCACGGATTAATTGTAGTAATAATAATAATAATAATATTTCTCAGTATGGTAGGCTTTCATTTGTATGCATAATGCCATCAGAGTGATTTGTAATTAGTAATCTTTCGATTCAATTCTCATTGAATTAGGTTTGGTTCATGTGTATTCATTTATCCCTTCTGAAAAGATGATCTGCCAACAAAGAGAGCTCACTTTTTAGCCCATTATCTATTGTAATATCTTTTCATTTATCAGTGTACCATGAAAAAAAGCTATAGATTCAAAGAACTTATAGTGTGAAAATTGTAAAATTGTTACAAGTCAAGTTTTTTGGGGGTATTTCTGAACATAAAACCACTTAATATGTTTCATGCATTTTCTAAAATAATTGCACCTGTTTTGATGTGCAATTGTCATTATTCTGACACAATTACTCACGTAATCGTTTTATGTCTATTAGTTGAGTTACAGGGATAACTTGAAGTTTCTTTGTTGCATGAAGAGAACTGTTTCTGCAGTGACACGTGATGCACAGTCATGTATACTGTCATCAATAGTAGGCAGCGTTTGCCCGTTTCCTTTGTTTTTCTAACTGAATATGAATTAATCCATTTTTTGTAGGCGATTAGTTAGAGCTGTTTTTTTTATTAGATTCTTTTACTCGAGTCAAAAGTATGAGTCATTATTTTGTTGCTTGATAGTATTCCTGCATTTTATATGAATGTCAAGGGCTTCCTCGTAAATTGCCGATGCTTAACTTCAATATTCAAATAACAATTAGAAGCAGCACCAGTCATTTCTAAAAAACTGTATGGCAATCTAAAGGCTGAATTCAGCCAAAGTTTAAATGCCATTGTGACTCTCTGCCCGGTGTTTTACACAGTATCTGTGAGATATTGTACTAAAATTAACAGGTATACAGTGGGCAAGAAAAAAAAAAAAAAAGATCAGACGTAGATGAATGTCTTGTATCTCATCTAATCTTGTCTTTGTGTGCTGCATTTCCTGTTGAATGAACCAAAAAACTAAAGAATAAAGGCGGTAGTGATATCAATCACCAGGAAGACAACAATCCAGCATCGTGTCTGACTGGATCCCTTTTATGACAGTACGCATCAGGCCCGTTGACTGTTTTTATGAAAATAAAAAAGTAAAGACAAATTTCTGGCGGTGTTTTTTGTCTTTTGTGTGATTTTTTTAACGTCTTATTTGGGTGTGCACAGTCAGTCAATCTAAAAGCATTTTAAAAATCCAATATAATTTATTTAAAAATGTAAACACAAATACACATAATGAAAAAAAAAAAAAAAAAAAAAAAAAATTCTGTTAAAAATAAAAAAGTAAAGACAAATTTCTGGCGGTGTTTTTTGTCTTTTGTGTGATTTTTTTAACGTCTTATTTGGGTGTGCACAGTCAGTCAATCTAAAAGCATTTTAAAAATCCAATATAATTTATTTAAAAATGTAAACACAAAAACAAAAAAAGAAAAAAAAAAAAAAAAAAAAAAATTCACACGTTAACTGTACTAAAGTACAAAATTCAGACACTGTATAATTCCTACATTTGTGATAGCACTCAGGGACAACCAGCTCACCAAAAATCATCATCATCTTCATCCTTGTGCGAAAATGCCACAATGCTGGGGAAACAAAATCGAGATAATTAGTGAAAGCCTTGAGGGACAAAAAAGCTTAACCAAAAATAGTAAAATATTTCTAAATGAACCCATCTTTAAGACAACATAATTCCAGAACAAACAACATTAAAAAGACCAGGAGATGAGGAGCCATGGAAAATATTAAATCTTTATGGAGAGGATTATGTAGGCTTACATATTTATTTAACTTCTGCATAGTAACAGCATTCCTTTGGAATTACAAAACTTAAGTTGTTTAATTCATAATTAAAGTTAGTCTATTCATCTATTCTGTGTCTGGCCGAGTCAACAGATTTTATTTACCTGTTGTCTTTCTCCTCAGACAGAGTCTTGGCCTCGGGGCTCGAGTATCCTTCTCTTCCAGAGCTCTGAAAAACAAGACAAGCAAAGTTTATTACACACTGCAGCTGCTAGAAGTCAAGTCAAACAAGCAAAAGTTTACAGAACTTGTGTGCAATGTGCAGGCAACTAACCTGTGCATGCTGCTTCTCTCTGGCCTCCAGGACCATTTTCATGTACATCTCCAATGGATTTACACCTTTAGATTCCTCCCTGCCATCATCTGCCTCTTGCTTCGGCTCCTCATCCATGTCTCCCTTCGTTTCAGTTTCTTCCTCCTCCTGTCCTGGTTGTTCCCTATCTTGTGAAAGCTGTTTGGGTACAGATACTGTCAATATTCATTTCACAGAGGAGATTAGAAAGAGGAGTTTTAGACGAACTTTGATGCATGATAATCATTACCATCTCCCTCTCCAGTCTTTGAAGTTCTTGCAGCTCTCTTTCTCTAGCTTCCTCTTGTTCCCTTTGCCTTTGTTCTTGTCTTTCCTTTCGTTCTCTTTCCCACCTCTGCTCCTCATTCTCTTCATCATCCCCCATGCCAGATTCATGAAAGGTTTGTGGGACTTCTGTAAAACAAATTGAATGATGTGAGTCAAATCAGCTGTCAATTCATGGCGAGACTTAGACAGACTGATGGTGTACAGTAGAGATGGTCGTCCTTGTCATTTGGGGTCAATTGAAATTATGTGCCAAAAAACGACTCACCCACTTGGCTCTGCACGTCTACCGGGTTCTCTGGGAGATCTGGTAGGCGGGGGGCAGTAGGGCGGTCAGGGGCCTCCTCAGCGAGAGGGACAGCAGTGTCCAGGAGAAGCTCTGGAATGTTGCTGGGCTCTGGAGGGAGACAGGCACAAAGAGATCTTTTATGTTTCACTATAATGCAACAGGGCCAGAGGAACGGCACGGAATACATAATCAGCTGCCCTTCATCTTCACCATTGTGCAGGGCCACTGAAAAGACACTTGTGAGGCTGGTCACACACTCATTAAAAACAGCCTTTCCAAAACCCAAAATCTCCACACTGGATATACTCCTATTTGTCACTGACGCTTTGTTTAAATTAACATTAAAAAAAACCAACAAAAAAAACAAAAAAAAACAAGACAGAAAACAAAAACACTTTTACACACATGAATGAATTACTAAGAAAACTTATTTTTACTTTCAATTATTCTGTGCAGTAAATAGTGTTCACTGTAAAATAAACAATATATCAGGCATTGTTCATCCCAAGCTCAAGTTTCAGGCTCAAAAGCTTCAGTACGTACTTACATAAGATCTGGGTTGTGCATCGCAGTAAGAAGGCTGCAGGGGATTAAAAAAATATATAGTAATTAGAGTTCAGAGTACCTGATAAAGTCCCTGTGAGGTCCTCGAGGCTAATTTTCTCAGGCTGTGGGGAGGACTCCAAGCTGGAGAGCACTGACTGCAGCTTAGGAGGACTGACAGAAACAAACAGGAAGTAAGCATTTATTACTCTGTCTTTATGTTGTGACCTTGATAAAGCAACGCCAGATGGTACCTGTACTGGTCTCGCACTGTGCTCTTGAGCTGAGGGCTCCGAGGTGGACTGAACTCAGAGGAGCAGTCAGCTGAGAACGCCACCTTATCATGAGGGTCACACAGGGGCTGTCTGTCAGACGACAACTCCGGCAACGCCACTGTAGACACAACCGCTTCTATCAGAGGGCAAATACTTCACTTCAATATACTTATAGGAACAAATTATGCTAACGTTCTACGTCCTGTAAAATTCACAAAATAAATTTTAAACGCAATTATATGAATTCTGGAAACATGAAACAATTGAGGGGTTTGTGCATTTTGTTTGTTTTGAAGTGTTTTGACAGGATGACGCATTTTTATGGTACCTTCTAAAATCTCTCTTTGAAGACTTTTCCTGGGGGAAGAATGCGGTGTGGATGACAGATGTTTGGATGGAGAGTTGCTTCTATCCGGAGGATGTTCATCTTTCACAAACAGAGGTTTGGATGGTAAATAGAGACTGTCGCCAGTAAACACTGTGGACTGAGGTTCATTATGGTCTTCTGAGAAGGTCACTCTTGGTTGTGCAGCTAGTACAATGTCTCTGGTGTCAAAGAGTCCTGGAGAGGGTATTGTCGTAGTTTGTGGAGACAGCGGTGTGTGTGGGACCTTTGATTTGTGGGGTGAGAGGGTAGGCGAATGGTAAGAGATATGTTTTCTTAGAGGGGAAGTTGGGCGATGCAGAGGATTAGCTGGTCTTTGGGGGAGCAAGTTAGAGATGCTGGAGTGTACCGCCCTCTGCTGGTAGTTCTTGTAGGCGTCCTCCACGATTTCAGTCTCCCTCTGCAGCTCCTGTAACCGGGCCTTGGCTTCAGCTACAAGGTCTGTGTCAGAATCTGGAAAGTCTGTCCAAGGTGACTTGTGTCCTCGCATGGGCCCAGCTGCCTTAAACACATCATCATATCCCACCTTGGGCCTCAGCAGAGCTCTGTCCACATATATGTCAGGGGGAACGAGTGTGTCAGCGCTGAGCTCCAGTACTGAGCGATCAACAAGAGAGGGTTTGGGGTTACGCAGCATTTCATTTTCAAGAGCTGTCATCATTGCATGGATGACATGAAAGAAAAGGGAGAGAAGAAACGCAAAACAGGAGAGTTGAACACTTAAACAGAGGACCAACCACCATTTAAGAACCAGAAAAAAGTTAGCTGCTACAACTAATTTCAAACAAATCTTTACATGCATTTAAACCTAAGATTTATTAGCTAATCTATAAAATGGCGTCATTTCTTAGCTTTAGTGTTTGCTAAAATGTTATAGGAAATTTAAAAAAAAAAGATGTTTCAAGTTTTGAAATTTGCTAAATATTTCCTCTTTTTATAAGATTCTATAATAAATAGGAAACATGATCATAGGAGGTCTATGAAAAGCAGAAATTTGGTTAACTACACAAGTTGTGCATTACTGATTGAAATATAATGCATATAAAAATGTATATCTTTCAAAGTGACAATTCATGCTAAGATGTGCAGACACCTTGCTGAGTTTGGCGGAGCTGCGTCTTGACATCATCCATGTGTTTAGTCATCCACTCCAACTTCTCCTTACACTCGATCAGCTGAGCATTGAACTGAGCACACTGCTCCATCTGCAGGGAAAAGCGGACAACAGGACATGACACATGAAGTAATGGTAGGGTCACCAGAAATCAGGATTTAGAGAACATCATCAGAAAGAACCTAAACACAGTTTTCCATGCTCGGCAAGGGGCTGTGATATGACCGACCTCATTCTGGAGCTGTGCCTGCAGCACCTGTTTCTGGTTTTTAAACTCTTCCTCATCCTGTCTGCGAGCGTTCTGTAACTTCTGCAGCTCCATCTGCAAGGCCAGCCCTTCTTTGGATGGTCTGCCCAAATCTGAGAGAAGGATTATCATAGTTAGAGCATTATTGCAAAGAGGTTTCTTTCTGCCAGGTCAATCAATGTCTATTCTGATGGAAAAGCTATCTGAAAACCACCTGGTGATACACAGAACTTGGTCTGATTTTGATGTGATCCAGTTCATGGTTTTTGGCTGTATGGATCTGGTCAGCATGAGAAGAGAGGTCCAGTGCTCCCCTGCCCCTTCCTTAAATACCAAGAAAACTGTATCCTTCACAGAAGGGTAAAGGTTTGGCTGTCTACGGTGAGTAAATGCAGCTCTCCATCTCTGCTCCGTTCTCTACACTTCACTTCACTTCACTTCTCATCCCTGTTTCCTTTATCTTGAGAGCTGTCTGCAGAGCTACATTCACACAACACAGCACAGAGGCCCCATATTGGCAGGCAAGATGCTTTAAAAAAGACTCAGTGGAGCCAGACAAACTTGAATGCTTCACAGTACACCGCATCTCCCACAGCTAACCCGGCTCAGAATCAAGCACTCTGAATGCAACACGCGCACACACAAAAAAAATTAGGTTTACATGTTATAAGAGAGAAATAAACAATAAGAAGAAAATTATTACAGGCAAATGATCTTGACAGGAAAATTGCAAAATTCTGGGACTGCTGGGAGTTATTTTAGGGGAGTGGCATGGCCCAACCTGCATGGAGAAGGCGGTTTTCCTCTTGGGCCTCCTCCAGCTGTTTTTTCAGCAGACGCAGCTGTCCCAGTAGCTCAATTTTCTCTCTTTTCAAATCTGGAAAGTCGCTCACTGACTCCAGTCTTTCCCTCAACAGCTCATTCTGCTGACTCAGCAGAGAGGTTTGCTGATGCGCTGTTTCTAGCTCCACCTGGCAGACGACAGAGGGCACAGGATAAGAGCAGGCAAAGTAAAGCTGGAGGCTGAATCTTTTACATTGTTTGAGACACAGATTAAGCAGAATTACGTCACACTGATTGAAAGTTCCGACTTAATAAAGTTTGATTATTTAGTAAAAACTGAAATATTGTGCCTGTTCCCCACTGTGGTTGGTGAAGTTCTAACACTGCTGGATAACTTAGCTTGTGTTTTTACCTGCAGCCGTCTCAGCTCTGAACATGCTCTACTGTGCTCTTCCAACTTGCTGTCAATTACAGCCGACTCCTTCTGGATACGAGCAGTTTCCACTGAGAAACAGTAAGAACGGAGGAGACGTGATCATGACACAGGGAAACAGCAGAACTTCCAATAAACTTATTCTAAATACTCACATTTGTTTCTGTTCTCATTCTCAGTTAGTTTTTCTGTTCTTGTGATAAACTCCTCCTTTAACTCCAGCTGATACCTGATTTTATGCAGACATAAGATCAACAATCAGAAAGAGGTCCGTCACTAAATTAACACAAAAAGCTTAAACATACATGTGTGCGTTTCATATTAGGGTCAGTGTAACAGATGAAACCAAGTGCCATCTGAAAACGTTTTAAAGCAAGAAATCATTTGGTTTCATGGGCGATCAGGTCTCCTAACACATGATTCCATCGTCATAGCAGCTGAAGCCGGACAACCATTCTTAAGTCTATAAATAAACACTATATGTGCTTAGTTTGGATGCAAAAACAAATAATAAGTATATTCACACAAAATTCCCAGACACCGATTTTGTGGCCAAATATGTGTAGATTTCAATAGATTTCCTGATGTTTGTTCTTGTTCTTTTTTTTCTGTAGAATGAAACAGAGCTACGGATGAAGTCTGAGTGATTTATCTATCAAATTATCAATGGAAATGGTACCTCAAACCTACAAACCATTGATATTCTCTGGCCATGCTCCCTCTATAGAGGATAAATACTCTAAAATGGAGAGGTAATTTGAATTTCCATGATGAAGATAATGTAAACTGCATGTTTGTAAATAACTGAATATGTCTTGGTGAAAACATGAAGAAGCAGCACTTTGTGTATGTGTGTGTGTGTGTGTGTGTGTGCACACGTACTGAGATAGTTCATTCTTTAACCTTTGGTCATATGAGTCCTCCATAGTCTTCACTGCCAGTTCTCTCCTCCTCAGCAGCTCCTTGGTGCTCTTGACGTTCTCCTCATGAATTTGGCAAGTCCTGTAATCAAAAGAAGACAGTAGTATTTTCTATGAACTGGTGCTCATAGTGAGAGAGGAGAGAGCACATTTTTAGTAACATTCACTGGGGATTAAAAAGTTCTCACTTCTCAAAAGCCTCCGTTCTCATCCTCAGCTCATTTTCTCTGTTCCGTAGGGTTTCAATTTCTTTCAGGACCGATTGTCTTTGCATGTACACATTTTTTTCTTCAATCTGACAAAATAAGAAATTAACAAAAAAGGGGAAAAAAAGTAATAAGCTTTAAGCAAATGGAAATTATATGATAAGTGAAAGCTCACCATTATTTAATTTCATGAAAAACACTCATCATTTGCTAGGGATGGAGAAATAAACAGAGTACACATCACATTATCAATAACGTACCTGTTGTTGCTTTTGTAACATATCAATGGTGTTTTTCTCCCGGTCCATCAATGCCTTCGCCTTCATTTCATAAGTTTTCTCCAGATCGTGCTTCAGCTTGTCAAATTCTTTATGAAATGTTGCTTTTTCTTCCATCCTCACCTTGGCCATCTCAACATCTTTAAAATGTTGCATCTTATAAAGGAAAGGCAAAATGCAGAGGACACATAAGTAGAACAACTTGACAATACAGAAGATGCAGCTTTGATCCATTAAATTT
>KV751321.1:11859843-11876079 GCA_001698575.1 Mola mola
GTTTCCCTTTCTTGTTTTATAATGAAAGCCTTTAGATGTCAAAATAGTGGCGGACCTTTATTGTGCAGAAGATGTCAGAGATTCTTTGATTACCAGCATGTTAGTGGAGTTTTGTAGGCAGCTAAAATCCTGCTGGCATTCCAAGTCAAACTGAGCCCAGCCAGGCCGTTACATTTAAAGGCCCTGTGGTTCTCCAAAGCTATTAGACTGCATGCTGAACAAGTTAAGCATGCAAAATGCTGCATAATTTAATAATTACAGAATGGTTCCACTAGGCAATAACTGCCAATCCATGAGACAGAAACAAGACAAAGTCAACAGCTATTCACCCTGTAGTCCTTATTCAGAGAAGAGCTATTGCTCCATCTCATTTCCACTCTCCTTATGTCTTGTTCAGGCCTGTCTCTAATTGTGTCATATTTGACATTCAGTGTGATTAAAAAAAAGATTTTCCTTGTTTTAATCACACAGTATACTTAAAATGATTCAATGACTGTTGTGTGCATGTGGTTGCTCACCTACACATGTCCTTTCATCTTGCCCAAGTTGCAGTCCTGCAGACGGGCAGAGGCAGCGAATCTCCCCATGAACTTCCTCACAGCCGTACTGACAGTGAGCCAGTGAGCATGTCCTGGAGTCTGTATGCATGAAAACAAACACAAAAACATTTAGAATTATAACCGTGCATACCTGGCACTTTTGATCTTTTTTTTTAATCTTTGTTCATTACTCACTGACACAAGAGCCATCAGGTGTCAAGGTGTAACCATTGAGACAGTAGCACTTGTAGCTCCCGTAGCTGTTCATGCAGCGATGCTCGCAGGGACGAGGCTTCAGGCCACACTCATTTAGATCTACAAACAAGAGTCATCCTCAGACACCTTTTGCAAAACCTACAAAATGTAAGATTGAACTGGAAATAGACTTTTTTCTTTTATAGCACAAACGATAAATGTTTGATATAAAACATACCCGCAGTTAGCTAATAAAGCACTTTGCTTCTGTACCCAGTTTGACCCACGTTTTTCAGACCCTCTTCACCGATCATAAATACCCACCTTGACTACATGTCTTTCCAGTGTATCCTGGGAAACACTTGCATTTGTTGGGGCCAACACACTCCCCGTGCTTGCAGCCGTGCTCACACTCAGCTGGTAAAACATTTAACATGGAAAGAAACACCAACAGAAACGTCAGCGGTTCGAGAATGATGGATTATTTTCAGACCACACATTGTTTTATTATGCAGACAGGTTTTTCGATCTTTCTGGGTTTGAAAAAAAATACCAGACATTTAGATTTGCTCATTCAAAAAGTATTTCAGGATATGTCAGTTTGAAGTGTCAATTTTAGATGGATATTAAATGAAGAACATGGAAAGTCACATGTAGTTTTGTATGTATCACCACCGGTCTTACCCTCGCACTGTCCTTTACTGTTTTTCTTCCAGCCATAGCAGCACTCCAGTCTCCTGCCGTAGCGACACACACCCGCTTGGTTTCCAGTAAGGACTTGTCTGTAGTGCCTTTGTCAAACCGGAGAGGGTAGAAGCTAAGATGTGTAATTTCACTGTCTTGGCAAGATTAATATCGCAGCCTGGTTAATGCATGGAACTTCAGCTTGCAAACTCGGCCTTCGAACAAAATCGTATCACAAAAACGACAGTGAATGATGTTTTTTTGTTTTGTTTTGTGTTGTTTTCATCCATGGTTTTTTGCAATTTTTATCCGACTGCTAGTTGTCTGTAAAAAATAAACAACCCAAATAAGATATCCTCGCTCAGACTGGCCCAGTGATAAAAGTGGAGTTCCCTGTGGAGCAGCAGCCAGCTGTCAGGGTGTAGTCTGAAGATGGGGAAAAACAAACTACTCAGACACTTCCTGCGATGCACATTGATACCTTATGCACAACCATATGTCCCCCTTGGTTTTCTTTTTGTTTGTTTTGTTTTGTTTTTTTGTTTACCTTGATCTCAATCTAGGTTAAATGTCTAGAGTCGGATGAGAATTTAGTGTAAAGTTATTCTCACTTGTGGTCAGCCAGTCAGCTGCAGAACATATAGATTATATTGCATGTGTATATTTTTAACCTGCAAATTCAATTAAGATGCTAAGGTGCCATCGACTTTTTAAGTAGGAAAATGTCAGAGTCTAACACAGAAATCCAACCTGGCAGCTTTCATCATCCTTAAGTCTGCGTTTGAGCTCATACTCTGATGTCCTTGATGTTTAGGTGTCAAACTGGTAGCATCCCGTAAGCAGCCTTGGCTCCGGCGCGACGAGGAATCTGAGACTTGATAGAAATCAACTAGAATAGCCCACAGGAGAGGGGCTCTGAAGTGGGACAGGTGCGCTTCATTTATTAACAGTTGCTGTGCCACATTTAGCTGACACAGTTAGTCCTGTGCTGGCAGCGGCAGCAGTGAGTAAATGCCATCTAAAAACAAAAGTTTTCCCCAGTAAAAATTCAAAGCACATACTGGAATTCGGTGCATAATAAGAGTTGCTCCTGCTAAAATTAAAGCATGTGTAGGAACTAGCGGTTAAAATGGCTCATAAAACCTTTTTTATTAGGCCACAGGAAGTTATGTATTACCTGATGCTGCCAGCGACACTTTTGTTTTTTGTTTGGTGCTATAGCAAGGTGACGGAAACTTTGTAACACATAGAAATCTATTTGATATCCTCCTGGAAGCTCTTCAGCTCTTGACTGAGTTAAGATCCGAGTGGAGTTGACACCTGCTGCAGGAAGAAGTCAAACGCTCTGTTGCAGCAGTTCATTGACTTACCTGTGAGCTTCCGCGCTCCCAGAAGAGATGTGGGAGAGGAGAAAGAGAACACAGACGAACGTGAGCGGCGGCATGTCTGTAACCGTGGAAGGCTTTGTTTCCCACAGGGCTGGCTTTGTTTGATGCGAGTTCTGACTATTCCTCCTAGGGGCTCACGCTCATCAAAAAGCCGTAGACAGTCTTACACAAAGCGTGCTGGATTTCATGTATTTCCAGAGCACACAGTCAAAGTCTCCTCCAGCAAAAGAAAAATTCTCTCTATTTCCTCTTCTCTGTGCTGCACCTACAGTCCCATGATATTGCTTCTACGTTTTCTTCCTCTCTAAGATTGCAGAGGTGGGTTGACACTGAAATGACACTGCACAGTGAGGGATAGGTTGTGACTCCTGGAGGTAGGAGTGGGTTTGTGAGGGGGGTGGGGATTCTGTTTAGGGGTGCTTCTCCCTTCACTGAAACCTTAGACAAGATCACACGGATGACTTCTTCTGGTCCACTACCGGGAGGAAAAATCATGCACATGTCAAAGGAAGTGTGCTCTATTGATCTAATTCTTGACTTCTCTGCAGCTTTACATGCATTTCTTGCTTGATCCGCCTGTGCTGAGGATAATTAGCTTGGCTAATTGTGGAACTCAGACATGCATAGGCCTGTCATTAGGTGCTCCGGTGCTCTTTAATGTGTTTCTCACTGGTAGCACGTAAAGCTTCGCTGGCTCACACAGGCTAACTCCAAGCCTTTAGCCATAAAAATGTTTAATGAGTTTTCACGCCTTCAAAGTCAGCTCCAACATCTGGTCCTGAGCCGCTGCTTCCTCGACATGGACAGGTGATGGTACTGTGGGATCTCCGCAATTTAGTTCATGTCTGTGCTTAAAATCACATGTCCTGTACAGCCAAGGTCATTTTAGTGCATGAGGTCAAAGCAAATTCAGTGTGGACACTCTGGTGTAGTTCATCAAACCGTTTAACCATATAATATGAACATTAACTCACATGCAGCAGGTTTGAAAGGCTTGTCTGGGAGGATGACTGGGAGGTGTAGGACTGGTCACAAGGACGCACTACTGTGTAGTAGTGTTGGTGCAAAGTACCTTCTGGGTAGAATTTAGTTGTCAAACCACAATCTGAGTGATTTTGCTGACTACCTTTGGGAAGGATAATTGGCCACATGGTACCAACTGGCTTGTCCATGTGGACCACCTAGTTGTTTGAGTTAGGTTGTAGTTATCCACAGTGTGATTGAAAGGTGTTTAGAACAAATTGTGAGGTGTTTTGAACATGCAACAAATGATAAATCAATGTCTACATAATCCTGGTGGAATGAATGTGTACTTCCAGAAGTGAATATGGTAAATTTTCGATGCTTTGAGATGAGCATTTAATTTTAATTTCATTTTTTTAAATAATATTTTTGTGGTAACGTGAGAAACACAGCTTTTATGTTATGGCTCAGTTCTATTAAATTGTCCGAGTAAACGAGAACGTAAATCGTTGTGACAGTGGGCCAACATATATGTAATACCAAGACCCTCAACCTGAAGCAGCAAAATGGAATTTAGCCATCATTCAATTGTTATTATTTACGCCAATGTTTTTTTACTGTGACATGAATGAATGCAAGGGGAAAAAATGTCCATATTCATAGGACCACAGTGTATTTTTAAGTGCATGTAATGGTAGCAGAGTGTAAGAAGTCGGAAATGATGTGACTGTAGCAAACGTGTGTTTTTTTTCTGGTACTAAGAGAAAATATGGCACATGTTGGTAAACAGTATGTTGGTGTTTGCAGTACAGAGTCAACAATCTCTAGCCTGTGTTTCTGCATTCAACAAGTCATTGCTTGTGTACAGTACAGTGCAAAACAGGTACAACTCTTTCCTACCATCATTTGTGTGCCACAACAAATCATTCCTCTTTCTTTCACTTGATGCTATCTCAGGAAGAGCTCCTGTTTTACAAGACCAGCACACACACACACACACACACACACACACACACACAAATGTGCGCACTGTGTTCCCCATTAGTCTTCAATCTGATTCTGTATGAGTGACATCTCAAGCATGCGGGTTATGTTTTCTGTCAGATCTGTTTCGTGGGTGCTACTACAGTCTGTGTGGGCTGTGTGATGGGGTAGATGTCAGAGGAACCCAATGAGACCACTATTTTCAAAACAAGAGTGCCATCTTCTGTCCAGGAGGAAGCTCTGTCTCGGTCACTGGCTTTCATCACTACTGTGCAGCTTATTGGCCATCGGCCATAACTTTTCTATCGGCTAGTATGAACTTTCAATACTGTGTGAGTGGATATGAGTGCATTTTTAAAGACTGCAAACACAATATTCCTGGTTGCCCTGTATGTATATGCAATTTAGTCATGTCTTTAATCTCAGGATTTAGAAATAATTAATTTCCTAATATCATCATCTGCTTTGTGTCCGGTTGAAAGAATTTTTCTGTTACCGCCACTATGTCTTTACTTTGTTTCAGTTCTCTTTTTTTTCCAGGAGGGGGAGACATAGTTCAGCACTCGTCTTAAGGTTGAGAAGTAGACAAAAGACCATGTGTTGCTAAAAACTTCATAATTTACACAGAATTGAGTTTCATCTTCGTAGTAACAAAATCCAACTGGTCTATCACTTGTCCAGCAGTTGTGTTTTAGCAAAACGGCTCTGGAACTCCTGCTTCGATCTGAAGAGAAACTCAAATGATAGTGGTATTTTCCCCACAGCTGTGATTTACTATGTGCTTCTTCTCGTTCCTCTCAGCAGGGGTCCCTGTGTGTCTGCATATTTTTTGTGTTGACTATAGTCAGTGGGATCATATTCTGAATGAGATACCGGTTGAGGCACAAAGAGGGGACAGAATTGCAGAATTGTTGTTTTCTATAATTATCAACTTAATTTATTATTTTTTTTAATCATTTCTTACCTCTCGTTTCTTTGTCTCTTATGCTTCAAACTGGCTGCAGTGGCAGCCCTTTGTTGAGGCGCCTCCAGGAAGTGGTCCCGCCCACTTTGAGGCATTCACTCGAACAAATAATCTCCTCTCACTTAAATCGACTCCAAGCTTGCAGACACGAGTCAGTAATGGCATAATTTGATAAGGCTGCTGGTATCGAGGTTAGCAGACAGCATTAACCCAATGTTACCCACCCCCTGCGAGATGCACGCTCCCTCTTAAAAGAAACCAGTGACCTTTGCATGGGGCCCTCACCGTGGCCCTAGCACAATGAACTAGGCTTTTACTATAAAAGGAGAGTCTGTCTTCAGTTTGACAGTGAGAGTGACGTGTGTACACGACCACATCCTGCCCTGAGCTGGAGAAGAACCAAGCAACCACTGTGCAGCGGAGTTTACCGCTTGCTGTGAAAATAGGCCACTGCTCATCATAGATGTTGTGGTGCACAATTCATGGTGATATGTTTAAATAGATTTGAACGCTGCTGTTGGAAGTTACTATAACAGTCAAATCAAAAACCGTGTGTGTCTTATTTAGTTCTGTGCATACATTTGTCAGTTTATGGTGTTGTCCTTTCTGTGACCCAACAGACATCTTCTTTTATTCAGAGTTATACATCCAGGTGCTCCTCCACGAACATCTGCTCCTCACAGATTACACAACTACAGACTGCTGCTAAGCGAGGTGGAACCCAGTACAAGCAGAGAGAGGGACTTCAGGGAATTGAGGCAGAGATCCCACAGACCCTCTTGCCCACTCGAAATGACGGGTGTGACAGGCTAAACGCAGGTTTCGGACTCAGCTGGATGCCTCCCGTTCTCTTCTCATTAATGATGCAGCAGAAGGCACAGTTGTGCCATACTGTGAGTGCGGCTTGATGGAGACACACCAGACATCTCAAGGGGGCCGATGCGTGGCTCCCCATTATTTATTTATAGTGGACTAGCCTGGTCAGAGACAGTACAGGGGTCTTTAAAACCTGTCACAATCTCAAACTAAGGTCTTGCTGCCAAGCTGGTGTTGAACAAGTTGCTTTTCTACAGTTGCACAACTGTTTTCTGCACTAGGAAGAGGTCAGCATTAATTCTAATTGCGTTTTTACTGACATTTTCTTGTGGTTCTGCATTTGTGGGTCACATTTCTGTGTCATACATCATTTAGCAAACATTCCATGTAATGTACGTTCGTACGTACACATGTAACAGTATGAAACTTCCATTTCTTCAAATTGGTGGTGACTTAAATGGTTGCTTCCTAATCGCACATGACTACACCACCATCTTAATAAACTTCTTTAAAATGAAGTTCAGCTTCAAGTTTTTAACCTTTGTTTCTACATCCCTGATCTCTTTTTTGTGGGGGGGGGTCACTAATGCTCTGTCCATAACCGGTGAACAGTTGTCATGTATTCTTGTTGAGGTGTGCATGCCAACAGTTTGCAGATATGATTGTTTTCAGGGAACAATGACAGCCTTGTGGCTGTAATACAGAGTCTACCATTCCATTCTGTTCTTATCAAAACTGTTAAGCAGTTTTACTGTGATAATTAAGCCTCTTTTCCCAGTGACACAGTTTTGCACTGCTTGAATCGGCCTTTGATGTCTGCAGGGGGGGAAATTTGACATTTAACCTTTGCAAATTTAACCCTTCCAAAGTGAAGAGCTCAAAGGTCAAAGTTTAACTTCCCTTCATTCTCCCAAACTGTGTAGGTGCATTCTGGGTATAATTACAAAACTATGCACCCTAAGAACAAAACCCACTTCCCCGGAGTGTGGGGATCGTGTACACTGCATGCCTAACAGGATAAGACATGCTGCCATATGACTTTAAACTCTCAGTGTGTGTGTGTGTGTGCTGTGGCTGCACTACTGTAAGGCTGCGTTATATTTAAAAACATCGGTGCTGTTATTACAGATTTGTCTGGTTATCAGAACAATGAAAACAGCTACATTTCATTTCCTTTTTCTTGTAAGACTGAGCTTAGTAGCCATAGCTGCAGGGAAACAGAAGACAATAAAAACAAGGAAACTATTGTGGATATTTTTAAGTTATTAATGCTGCAAAATAAGAGTGGTTTGTAGGTATCATTAATTCCCTATCAATTATGTAACATGTGCTTTCAACTCATTTCAGACCAGAATGGCATTTGTATGTTGCACCTACATGTTCCTCTTTAGCAGTGCACAGCGTGAAGTAGAAAAAAAGGGAAGAGAAAATGGCACAAATAGCGGCAGTCGGAAGTTACAGTTCAAATAGGAGAAAATGGCCTTGTCTCGATGGCTTCCTTAGAGCCGAGCTGTTCACACGCCCAAGTGCTAATCCACGTTGTTTTGTGGAGAGATCAAACTACTCTCAGACATAATCTGAATGCCATAGCTTTAGTTGCCTTGTTTCACGACAAACCTTTTAGGTTAAAGCAAATACAGAAAACATTAGATGCAACTGGAGTTTTTATGTTTTATAACACAAATGCAAACATAACTGCAAGCCTGTACGAAGGATCAATTTAAGCACTGTTGAGACACACTGCATGTGGCCAGGATTGTTGGAGCACTGATAGCTAAGCAGATTCCTCAGGCGGTTTTCATCAAGTTGAATCCTCCACCAGGTTTAGTGGGATTTCATATAGCCATCATGCAAGTACACTTGCTTGTACAGCACAGCACACAAAGATTGAACATGCAAAACTGTAATGATGCTATTTAAAGTCAAATTTGTGAGTATGACCAGTTCTCAGAATATATGGTTGGACTTCTGCATTACAGTTTCACATGACACAATTAAAATGTGTGCAGCTTTTTGGCTGGGTTTGCTAGCACATTACTCACACTGTTGTGCAAGTTGTGCATTTGGCACAAAATGTCCCCTACCGTGACCTGCCATCTCAATGCTGATGATCATATGACAAGCAATGTATAATCTTGGAACAGGCAATCACATCCTGTTGACATTATTGTAAGAGATGTTAAGTGTCTACACAAACACGCAAGCAAACCTTTATTCAGCTTCACTTTTTGTGAGTACAGAGTGCAGAGTTTTTTCACAGCCCAGAGCAGTTGTTGAGCACATGTGAAAATTGCATACAAGTGCATTTTTTCAGTGCCATTACGCTCCATTGTTTGTGGAATCAAGCTTTACTTGAATAGATGGATTTGAATACTGGATTTTCTTCACTGTCTTGAAGTAAAGTTTATTAAATGGTTGAGTTTTGCTTCTTCAATGTGGCTTCGCAGCTTTAACCACATCCTGTTACACACTTTTAAAACCTCTCTGGGTTCAGACAAATTCACAAACAAACTCCTAAACCATGCACTGTGAATTGCCCCCCTGTTGTTGTTAATACTGGTGGTCAACAGTTCCACTGTGCTTGCCAGTTTGGAGACTTTTGCAGGACTACTATCAAACGCTAACAAGAATTTATTCATTGCAAGTGCTCAAATTGTCTCATAGACATGATAATCCTGTGCCGGTGGTGTAGCAAGCGGCCTGGAAAGCCAGGCTGTACGTCAAAGGAGCATAAGTGTGTGCTCATAAGTGGGAGGAGGAGAAGTTGACACCTCGTGGTGCTCTGAGGATTTGTCTAAAGTATTATCCCTCCCTGGTGTGATGACTTATAAAAGGCACATGGGCTCAAAACGCACATTAACATCACCAGAAGAACTTTGGTCCATGCCTGAACTTGCTATATGCTAAAGTTACAGCACGAAACGTTGTGAAAGTTGCCTGCATGTATATGTTGCAACAGAAGATTGTGATTCTCAAAATTGAGGGGATGGGCGTGTTGCCAGGGTCACAGCCAGTGAGCTACTGAGGGGTTGCATGCATAAATCATGTTGAATCACGCTACATTTCAGTCGGGTCACGTCTGCTTAGCCAATCAAATTGCAGAAATCTAGCCCAGCGAGCCAACGGAGCAATAATGTCTTGAAGTGAGTTTTTTTTTTTGTTTTTTTTTGTGGAAACGATCCTGTAACTTTTCTCACTTCCTTGCACAGTTGTTAAGCTGTACGTGATCCTATGTTTGCATCCCTGCTTCGTTTTTGTAAGAACTGGCTAATGTTTGGAAATCAGTCATCACTTAGTCACAATGTGGTGTTAGGTTATATGAATAAAGCTGAATGTATCTATTGATAGCTTTTCCACTCCACTCCATATATCTGGTGCATGGGTTTGGCCTTGGGGAATGTGGTATTGCTTAAATCCTACCTGCCTGTGCGTGTAGCTTCCCCATTGTTCCTCTCCTTCAGTTCAGCGTACCTATGGTATATCTGGCATAGGTTGTTTTCAAAACTGAAAAATGTATGTAAAAATGTATATGTGATTCTATTTTTGTCAGTTCGTGCCACTTTAAAAAGATGTTCCTCACTCTCATGCTTTTTATTACCTATTCTAATATTTTGACAATGTCTAGTGGTTCATATTTTATGTAATAAGCCCACTTGGATGAAGCCATTTTTTTATTTTAATTGTGCAGGCCTGATACTGCACATGCAGGGTGAATTCCCTATAGAAGGGGTTTATTTACTACCCTAACTAAAGGTTAACGTCCCGCAGAGAATAAGAAACTGGTCCAGCAACTCCTTTGTATTTGCTTTGTCTTTCTATGTGCTGTCTTGAGGGTTCAGGTAGCTGTATTACATTTTAAAGAGCATCACAGCTTGTCAAGAGAATTCTAACAAAATCTTCATACAGATAAATATTGGTGTACATGTGCTGAGCGACCAGCTTTTCAGGCAGATATAGAGGAATATCTCCCCTGCGCCGCAAATTTCAAGTGAAGCACAAGGCGTGTCTCTGGTTTCTTTGTCACACACAGCGTCTCTCCTAATGTATCGCTGCATTGGCCCGTTCACACCCACAGCTTTTGTGTCTACCTATCGCACAATAGCTGCGCTGCTTTTTCCCACCAGGGCTATGATAAAGAAGACAAAGATGAATTGTCCTGTCCTTAGTGTGCTCTGAATGAAGAACATAGAGATGCAGAAACTCCCCATGCAAACAGCTTTGTTCCACCTCCAGCTCTTCATCACACCCATGATTCAGGGTGAAAAAGAAAATAAGCTTATAAATAAACAACAATGTTCAACAGGAATTTGTGTAAGTGTGTGTTTGATAAACCCCTTCTCTACTATAGCTGAGCAAACTTTATAGCAATTTCATACCATAATCTTCCTCGTAATGTAAATATTCTGATTATTATTCTGCTCTGTAGACACACCCATTTTTTGCCATTCTAAATTTCAAAAACTGACTCTGAAGCAGTTTAATTGTTTAAACCAAGTCTTCTGTTATAATCTGAGAAAACAAAGGTGAAATCTAAGATTCTGCCATTGGAAAATGCAGAAAAAAAAAAAAAAAAAAAAATCTGTAATAGTGTAAGCTTTTGTTGTAAGCAATGAAAGAGAAGCAGCCTTCTGCAACAAGCCTTTACCGGGGAAACCTCTCCACAACAGGTCTCTTAAAGTATTCAGGAAGTGTTTTTTTGTCATTTGAGCTGGCGCCTCATGCAACAGTGTTTTGCAGTGTGGCATGCTGGAGGTGTGATTTAGTCACAGGTGTTCCATTACAGCATAGTCTCTGCATTGCATTGCAGTAATTGTGCTGTGAGGCATGCTTCAACCTGTTAAAGTGCATAGCTGCACCTAAACATGCTCAGACAGGAAGGCATTTTGCTCTATAGGGTATCAACAGTGTCGCGCATTCTGTGATGTCCATAATGTGAAACAAACCCATTTCCTTTTCTCAACCTGGCAGCACCTCGCTGATTGTCCTGAAGCCATTTATTTTCTCTCTGATGACATTTTCCCCAGAACAACATGTCATCTTTATTGATAGCATGTCTGGATCAAACCATAAAGAGACAGAAGAACAGAATGTACCATTATGGTATCGTGGGGAAACCTTTGTGCTCTATGCTAGGACAAGTAGACATTCAGCTGAGTGAAGAGACTTTCTGAAAGCACTGCGCCCTGCACTGATTGACTTGACACTTTCTCAGTTGGGTTTCAAAGTAGAAGTAGTTGAACGCATTTTGAGCTCTGAACAGTAATCCAGTCCCTCTGATCATGTGTATAAAATCGCCTGTCTGCTACCATGGCAACAGAGAGCGGGAAAGATGGTGCGGGCCTTCATGTTTTAGGCCGAACATGAGAAGGGAGCAGACATGCAGAGCTGCTCCAGGCAGCTGTGCGATCCCGTCTCTTCTTCCTGCTTTTAAAAATAATAACCTCAACACACTTTTTTCCCTCCCCCTGTTGCATTTCCTGCCAAAAGGAAAGACAATGGGTACGATGTGGCACAAATTTCCTGCCATCAGTAAGAAGTCTTTTTACTTTAAAAAAAAACTAAAATTAGAAACAGCTCGGTAATCACTTTACTTGCATCGTCAAAACATGCCAATGGTAAATCAATCTGCAAGCGATTTCTCAACCAGGTGGCCAAAAATTCTGCTGATGCACAGCAGGAGCCCAGTTTTGGGAGCAGTGTTCCCAGTTTGGTTTCACTCTCAGAGCACGTGATGTATACAGCTAAAGGCCATCTTGGAGGCTTCTGTCCGTCACTCCACTGGCAGCTGGCCTCGCGCTGCCGCAAGCCAAGTTCAACACAATAGGCCCTTAGTGTCATTTGCATTTCTTATTCATGGTCACTCACTCTGCCTTGACTGGGTTGACCCAAGCGGCATTAGTATAATAAAGTAAATATTCACGTTGATGCTCCGCTCCCCCACATTGCTTTGTGCTTTGATCTAAGTCTTGAACAAAACTGAGCAGCGTAAGATTGTCGTGATAAACCTGTGTGAGGCACAAAAATGGCTTTTAGCAGCAGAGCAAACGGGCGGAGAGCAACAACAGATAGCTTGTGAGGTATCGGCTACTTTTTTATCCAAAGCACACATTGTTATAAGACGGCGGACTGTTGCGTGACCGTGCTGCACGTAAGGATGATGGAGGGTGGGGTCTGTCATCACACAAGAGCCTTTTGTGGTTCCAAAAATGGCAAATTAAAAAATCAGCTTAACATGTTTTTTTCCATGCTAAAATTGACTTTAGTTAAATGTGGCCTCATGGGAAAGAGGATGACTGTGACTTCATGCCAATGCCTCAGCAGAGCCTATTGCTGTTACAGTCTGCAGCCCCCATTGCAGTTATGTCATCTGTCTCCCCTCCTCTCTGTCAGCCTCTCGCCCCATGAGATACAGCTGTTGTGCATGTACAGTTGAATGAGGTAATTCGTGGGTATTTGCACAATTAGTGCAGCCTCATCAGTGCTGTAGTTTACTCCTTACACTGAAGTCACAATGACAGGTTTTCATTAGTACAATTACATTGTTGCAGTTAATTTAGTCTGTGGGAGACAAATTTTTTCACCTAATTGCCAAAATGTTGCTCTTTTCAGTTTTTATGGTTTTCAGTTGTTTCACAAAAGCAGCTCAGCTGCACTGCACCAGTCTTGTAAGGACGTGACCACAGCTCAAACTACACCCTGATTGCAGAAGAGGAAATCAAGTGGACAGCAGACACTGGTAGTTCAAGCCAAGCCTCATACTAATCCAGCAAGTCTGCACACTGCTGCCCTTGTCACAAGTGTCAGTAAACCCAGATCTGAGGAGCTTTGGATGACGTGACCCATCTTAACAGGCAGGGAAGATTCTAAACATTGCTTCCTCATGGCAGGAAGCAGTAACCGGAGGCTCTACGTTTGAGCGCTAAACAACATTAAAATTACTAGTGTTATTTCAGTTAACAGCTCAAATTTCTTGAGCTGTGTAAGCACATGTGGTTGAGAGTTCAAGTTGATTTGGATTAAGATCTATGGGTGTAGTTAGTCTCTTTATCATCCAAACCTAGCAGCTTCTGCTGACGGGGCATCATTTTAAGATTACCTAGTCGAGCTGGGTTAACATGGTCAGATGCACACTTAAAAAAAAAAAAAAAAAAAAAAGAAATAAAAAGGTAGACATTGTGGGCTAATTTAGACTTTTTATTTTGCATATTTAACAAACTTTTGTATTCCAGATTTACAAGACAGTATTTTTTGGCATTCACAAGTGGCCAGAGTCTACCAGAAGTCAAGGTCCCTCAGTGGTGTTTGAGGACACGCTCATTCTTCACAATCGGATGTAGCAGCAGATGACAACCACTTCCCGATTGTGCAGAGGGAGAGCTCAGCCAGCAAAGGCCATTGGCAGGGTCGGAAGCCACGTTTGGGTCAAGCAGGAGCATGTCAGCATATTAACTTGGAATACATGTTGGTGGGGGTGGGGATTTGTGAATATACAGTGGGTAGGAGAGCTGGTCTGCATTATGTCGACTTCTCCTGTTCAATGGCTGAGAGAGAGAGAGAGATTGAATTGTTAGTTCTGGAAGTTGTTAATCATGGCAACCAGATTCTCAGTTAAGGCTGCCAGACACAATACATACTCTCTTTGGTTGGTAAAGTGTTCTTCTCCAGAGTGTCAGTCTTCTTCAGTTTGGTCTTGTCAAAGGTGACGACTTCTGTGACATCTGGTTTGTCAGACATGTCTGTAGAGGATCTTAAAAGGGGAAGTAAAAGAAAAATGTGCAGTCAGTCAACAGCACATGTTGAGCTAAATGACGACACCTACATGACTTGAAAGGCAGTAAAACCTTTTATTTCAAGTAAAAAGGGGCTACGGAGCAGTGACATTTAAGCAAATTACGCGTCGTTTTGTTCGCGCCTGACTTGAGAACAGCCTTAGTTCAGTCAATGAGCGTGTGCAGCTCATTGACTGACCACCGCCCTTCATGCAGTCTACTTGAGCAGACGGCTTTCAACTAACGCAACATTCCTTTAATAAAATTGGCTTTAGGAGAGAAAATAAAGACGCACGTATTAGTCTAAAGTTTAAGCTAAATGCAGCATTATCCAGAATGACCGGCCAGACGAAGCATCAGTTTTTTGCCCCTTAGGCTATCATTTCCTTGATTAAAAATTCCAGCCCTTCAGTTATTTTTTTTTCCGATTCACGACGGGGGCAATGAACGCATCTTCCGCAGCCGACACCGTTTGACGACAAAGCAGGAAATGATTAAAATACGACCAGACTTCATTGTTCCCTTAAGATAACCGTTCAAATGCAGGCAGTAACTATCGACCTTCGCCGTAATGTGACGGCGGGAACACTCACCGTGGTTTCAGGCAGATACAGAACAGTCGGAAGGTCTCTGGCGCAGGAGCTCAGTGATGAGTACAGCCACAATCACCGCAATAAGTACTGCGTGGTATGCAAATAACCCACCGAGGCCACGCCCACTCCCTCCCAAAAATCTGCTTTTCTATTAAATATGTCTCTTGTTTGGGAAACGTTAAGAAGCAAAAACATGTTTTACATTCAGCGCCGTCTGTGCGTTTATTCGAGGAAAACGAACTGCGTTGATGCAATTTGGGAGCACCTGCATCACATTAAGTGAGTTAAATGAGTGATTATCACGCTTCTGCTGTCTTCATTGAAGCCTCTGTCATGGCATCGGTTGCAGTTGTGTGTTGATGCATGGAGTGATACAATTCTGTGAGGTACACAGCTATTTATGAGCGACAGTATGGATTTACTGGCGCCTGTTCAACTCGCATAAGAGTAAAAGTGTGTCCAGGGGGACACCCTGTGGACAAACACAGTCATAACCAGGAAGTTGTGCAATGGAGAACTCACGAGGAGGTCTTTCCTCATCCCCCTCTTTGCTGCAAAGTCACGGACAAATTATGGGGGGAAAAGATTCTCGCAGTTTCGAAGAAACAGCAATATAGTAAAACATAAACAGGGGTACACTGATTTAAAAAAAAAAAAAAAAGGAAATCATACAGATCAATTCAGAGGCATTATTGAGCATCCAAAGTCTGCAGGTTTTCCATTTTGGTCTTTTTTTGCCCTTTTAAAGTATGGATTAAATGGATTTATGAATTAAATGCTTCCCTTTACTATTCACACCATCAATCATAAGTTTTAGTCATGAGGACGTGTGGGGACCACTGACTGTCGGCACCCAGTATACTGCCTTTGCTAGGAAGTATATCAGACAGGTGTCCATTTCTATAGCGAGCGATAATGACTCCAAGAAGGCAGTGAACGTTGTCGGTGGAGATTGTGATCTTAAAAATTTCCTAAAATAGGCAGAACCCAGACAACATACCATGCAGATTTTAAACACTTTTATTTATTCATACAGTGCGATATGAGTGCACAAAATCACATTCATATGACTGTATCAGCAAACAATTCTAAAATGTGTTTGACTTCTTTTAACATCCAAGCAGAGTGATACAAATTGTGGAGGACCACCACCGCCGCCACAACATCTGTGTTAAATATAGAACATTGCATTTCAGAACTGGACTCTGGATATTATTGTCCACAGTGTAACCGCGCACAGCATCAGTTGCCAGTGAAGTACTTTGAATAAGTCTTGTTGTACATCACCTGATTGTCCACTCTCACCACATTCCTCAGGTTTTGCCAGAACCATGGCTCGGC
>KV751321.1:11876103-11889607 GCA_001698575.1 Mola mola
TTCTCAGGCGCAGGAAGTGAGAGTGCTGCAGCACGGGCTCCAGCAGCAGCACCACAATCACATCCACATTCTCATCGAGCAGTCTCTGGTGGGCCAGATACATGGCCAGCTTGAAGACCCCGGTCTTAACGTAACCCTCCGTCAAGACAAACAGGGTCTTGCGGCTGTATTGGATGCTCTGAGTGAGGTTGTCCACCAGCGGAACTCCAGGGGGCCAGTCCCTCTCCTCCAGACACAGAGGAAGATGTTTCTCTCCTTCTTCTTCCAGTTTTACCCGAAGGTTCCTCATCACCCACTCAGAGACGTGAGAATCTTTGGTGTCGTAGGTCACAAAGACGTCATAGACACAGTCCGGTGAGTTTAAGGAACTGTATCCCTTCAGCTTAGCTTTCATATAGTGCAGGACATAGGAGGCATCCCAGTAAAATAAGTGGGCAACTGTTGTCACAAACATAAAAGCGATGACAAAGGAGCTTGTGAGTATGTAGACCAAGAACGCCAGGCTGTCGTTCACACACTGGTTAATGTCAAAGTAAATCAGAGCTTCTCCCTTTCGGTTTTCTGGTGTGTCACATGTCACCGCGGTGGTCAGCCTAGGGATGTTCACGCCGCTGCTTTTAATCCACAGGATGAAATCTAATAAATCACAAGTGCACTGGAATGGGTTTGTCTGCAAGAATAAAGTCTGAATCTGGTTCTCGGGTGCGGACTGGAAAGTGGATTGATTGATGGTGGTCAGTTTGTTGGAGGCAAGCTTAAGAACCCGAAGGGTTTTGGCACCCTTCAGGAACCCCGCGTCCAAGTGGAAAATTTTATTGTAACTCAGGTCAAGGAAGGTCAAAGTGTTGGTAACGTTTATCCCCGTCACGTTCGTCAGAGAATTGAAGCTCAGGTCTAAAGTTTGAAGTTGATGCAAGAACCTCAGCCTGTCCCATTTAAAGTCTGTGAGCAGGTTGTTACTCAGGCACAGTGCGGTGAGGTTCCGTGGCAAATAATTGTAAATATTGTCCGGAATCATTGCAATTTGGTTGTAGGATATATCTAAGGTGGTCAAATTGGTGAGATTAGCGAAGAGGGTCACATATGAGCCGTCTCTTAATTTCCAAAGGGTCCCGAGGTAATTGTGCGTAAACCGAAGCTCCGCCAACGATTTGCTGTACATCTGTTTGGTTGTTAACGTGGAAATGAAGTTGTGACTCATATTCAGCACTCTCAGTGCCGGCAGGTTTTTTAGGAAATTTAGATTGTGCGTTATCCCGTACGCCTGAAAGTAGTGAGCGTTGTGACTGATGTCTAGCACTTGTAGTTTCTTTAGCTCCTTGAAGGCAAAGTCATAGGCCAGATCTATTTTATTGAATGACAGGTCCAGGTAGGTCAGATTGGGCAGACTGGAAAACTCTGTTCCGTTAAGTGCTGCCGAGAATCCGTTTCCGGACAGGTTAAGACATGCAATATTTCCATAGCCTTCAAATTGCTTTGGAGTAATGAAGAATAGATTATTTGAGCTAAGGATTAGCACCCGCCCTGAGTCAAAGCACTCCACTTTGATGAGACGGTGCGATATCTCATAACTGTCATCTGTGTGACGGTATTTCATGAGCGGTGAAAGAGAAACATCTAACCGCTGATTGGATCCTTCGACTTGATGTTGAAGATGCGTCACTGGTGTGGGATAAAGCCTGTTTTCTGCGAGGTATATCATTTTCAGCTGGGGCAGATTGCTGAAAATGATGGAATCTAAGTGAATAATGAAGTTTGTCCCCAGGTTCAGCGCTTTTAGATTTTTCAGCTGGTACAGAGGTCTGAGTGTGTGTGGACCAATATTCTGGAAGACCAAACCCTCCATATGCAAAGTCCGTAGTGCCTTGAGATTCGAAAAATCTTTTGAGAGATTTACCACTGAGGGATAAACCCTGAGATCGAAGTTAAATGAGAGATCGATTTTTTCTAGTTTGGGGAGTTTTTGTAGAAATTCTGCTTCCCCTGTAATTGGCTTTAGCAAAAAGTTAAATGACAATAACAATTGTTTAAGCTTTTTCAGCCTCTCAAACCAGGAGGGATCCAGGTGTTTGAGTGAGTTTCCTCCCAAGTTCAGAATCTCAAGCTCTTCCAAATTGTGAAATGCTTTAGGATGGATGCCAAGAGAAATGTTTCTACAGGGAACACAGGGATATGGGGCATTTTGACACCTTGGACAGTTCCCCTGTATTTTTAGGACTTTTAAATTTGATATCCCCTGGAAATCACCCTCATATATGTACTCTATTTTGTTTTCACCCAGCTTTAGCGCGAGTAATGATGGGGGTAAACCTCTGGGGACCCAATCCAAGTTGTTAAAGGACAAGTCCAGAGTCTGTAGGTTGGTCATAGAAACAAAAGTGTTATTTGCAATCTTGACAGATGTACTACAAGGATTCCAGGTGTAGCAGTTTTTCGATAACCACAGATGTGTCACATTCACTAAGCCAGAAACTGTTTCTTCATCCAGTGAGGTAATCTTGTTGTTGCTCAACTCAAGAATCTCCACGCTGCGGGGAAGAGGGATGGGAATTTGGTCCAGAGAGTTGCCAGTCAGTCTTAGCTCGCGCAGTTTTGTCAGATTTTTGAAAGCCTTTCCATCAATGTTCGTTCCTTTGTTCTTGTTCACCCAGTTGAGATTGAGCTTAGTCAGATTCAACAGCGTTGGAAATGAATGGACTGAAATATTCTTTATGTAATTTTCTGACAAGTCTAGTTCCGTTGCGTTACTTGTTATCCCGCGAGGAACTATATGCAGATGGCGCCCTTTACAGTCAAACAGCACAAAAGAGGCATTGTATCCTGTGACTTTACAGGGGAACTCTGGCAACATCCACTCAGGTTTGCTTGCAGCAAACTGGATCTCATAACGGCAGCGCAGACAGAACAGCAGCAACCAGTAAGCGACAGCCTGCAGATAAACAATAAAATTAGTCTCATGTCCTAAGAAGATTCCATCCTAATACACTCCCACTGTAAGTAATGGAGGGTAAAATCTGGAGTCACTGTTCTATACAAAGGTGAAGTCCAAAATTTATTCAAAGCGGATCAGTCTGTGTATAACAAATGAACCAAGCAAAAGCTGTTTCAGCATTCAGATAATTGCTAGTGCATCTCAAAATAGTAGAATGTCAAGGCAAAATTTGTATTTTTTTTTAATCTAACAAGTTAAACGTACATATATTCTATTTTCTATATATATTTTTTGAGCTGTAGGTGATAATTATCAAACTGATGAAGTCACGATAATCTAACATTTTGAGACGTGTGGTCGCCAGGTTATTGTTCGATATTGATGCGTATGGAGCTTTATTAAAATTTAAATGGAAATCTGCGACCCCATTGCAATTTTCAATACATATGTGAAATATTTAAGTAAAAATTCAAATTAAAATGCAATAATGCAATTTGAATTTGCACTTTCCCACACTTGTATGGGCATTTTAGGACCATATTATAATGAAAATGGAAACGCCATTCGACATTTTATGTTTAAAGACCCAAACTGCTCAATAGCGTACACTATTCAAATTCACCATCAGAAACATCTATTGCATTTACAGTTACATGTCAAAATTTAAATTAGATTAGCACCATTAACACCATTAATTTATCCTGCTTATCAGAGGGCAATATGTAAATGCAATAACTTTATTATTATTAATTTTATTTTGGATCATTGCATTTTTATTTTAAATCCTTACTAGAATGTCCCTCATATATATTGAAAAATGTAATGTTATTGTAGATTTCCATTTCAATTTTAAGTGATACAACTTATCCTTCTGAAAATTGCTTTTCAGAATTATATCACCTGTATCCAGCAGATGGCAGTAATCTGCAAGTTAAACATTACCCAGCTAGAATACCTGCCCTTGCTATTTTATTCATGAATTTGCCACCTTAAAAGCAAGTGGCCATAGTTTATTATATGTAACATATAAGTACATCCCCATGATGAAAAAATGTAATGGATAATATGTAATAAGTGGCAATTATGGGATAATAGAAAATAGTTTGCTTAACATGTGTTGTTGTTGCAGTCATGAAGTCAGCGATTTTACTCAGAAATGGCAGGAAGACGTAGCAGTATTTATCGAAAACAGAGCTATCATTTACTGACATTAGTGATTGTGTTTTACTGCCATAAAACTGTTTTATTTTTAAATATTTCTCTCTCCAAAAGCAACATAGTCCCACTTTTATGTATTTGAAAGTGTTTAATTCTACACAAGAGACAATATCACATATATATTCTGTATCAGCTTGTTCTAGCCCTTTATGGCTGAAATATAAATAGATATAAAAACGTCTCATTGGTTATGGACTTCAATGAATTGCTTCACATGTGATACTTTGGACAGATAGATTTTAAAATAAAGTTTTGGGGGGTTGAGCAGTGTTCTGCTGCACATCACGACTTTGTAATCACTGGTCCCCCACCAGACTGCTGCTTATTGAGTAGTTAACTACAGTGATATTGACAGAATAAAGATATCATATTGCCTTTTACTCCACACAATTTTTTGCACTTTAATAGTTACAGAACACTCCATTATCAAAATATAGACAACATTTTGATTAAAATCAAAATAAACACACTTTCCCAGCATTACATACTGCTGTAAAGGTCTTGAAAATAAGCAAGAAATATTAGAAACCATTAAAAATTAAACAAGTACATGCAGGTAAATCTCTAACATATGCTGATGAGTAAATGGTCAGCTCATCCTGAACATCTCTGTGTATTTTCTGCCATTAACTTTTAAATGGTACGGTCAAACTTTTATCAGTGAAACTCACCATTTTGCATGTATTATATTGATTCCTTGTGATCCTTTTATGGCAGCCTTGAAAACAGGTGACTTTCTAGCACTTAAAATGAATATTTGTTGGTTTTTTTTTTTAACTCTATGCCTATGTTGAATGCCTTCAAGCCAACGTGAGTCAAAATAGTTAATCCTACTTAATCGCTGTATTCTAAATCTTTAATACACCATGCCACACACGTAAAGAGCCTTCCTGTTTCTGTAGTGGCACTGAACTGACTATTTCCCACAGTAAGTTCTGTGACTGAAGTGGCGTGTTCAGTAAAGAAGTACATCAGTTTCATTTCCCCATTCTAGGACATGTATGCTATTTCATTGCCACGTCTGAGCCGAATGAATAATATAATTCTTTGTGCAGAGTGCCAGCCTCTCCTCTAATGTCTGTGGTTAAATAAAAAAGTTAAAACTTTTTGGAAAATATGAAAGAATATTTTCAAACAGAGAAACACATTCACTGAAGTCTGGTAAAAGATGGAACTGTAATGGTGTACTTTACATAGTTCTCTTTACAGTGTCTCTTTAAAGAGATTGTTGTATTGTTTGTGGCTTTCTGTTGCCAGAACGTTTCTCAGGCTGAACCAGAAGTATTGCTGTGCCTGAGGGTTTGTCGGCCACTCCAGCACGGACCGTCTATACAGTCGCTTCCTCAGTCTTAGATACTTTGAATTGCAAGGTACTTTGTCCAAGAAGATCAGAACGATAACGTCGTTTTTTTCATCCATCAGCCTTTGGTGGGCCATGTAGAATGCAGTTTTAAAGTTGCCGCTTTTCATATATTTCCTGGTTAGGATGAACACGGTCCTCTTGCTTTTGTGGATGCTCTGGGAGAGGTTATCAATCAGGGGGCATCCGGGGATCCAGTCCCGTTCCTCCAGACACAGCGTCAGGCGGCGGTCGTTGCGGTCCTCCAGATGGCTGCACATTTCCTTCATCACCCACTCTGTAACCGCGGAATCGTCCTTGTCGTATATTACGAAGGCGTCATAGACAGAGCTCTGGGAGTACAGGCGCTGGTAGCCTTTGAGCTTGGCCCTGCAGAAGTAGTAGATGTACCAGACGTCCCACAGGAAGAGGTGACTGGAGATGGCCAGGGTGAGGAGGCTGAGGCTGAGGGAAATCATGAGGATATAGAGGATGATTGACAGGTAGTTGTGCTGGCAGATCTGCAGATCCACTGAGATGACAGGATGACCTCTTTGTGCCCCTGGAGAAGCACAGGTGACGTCGGTGGCCAGTCTGGGGATGGTCACTGTGGTCTGGTTGAGCCACATGACAAACCAAATGGCACTGCAGCTGCAATGGAATCTATTGTTGTTCAGAAGCAGCATGTCCATTTGATTGACAACATCAATTGGAAAGGTTGATTTATCAATGTGCTCCATGAGATTAAAGCTGATATCCAGATATTTCAAGTTGTAGGCATCTTTGAGGAAATCTGGCGTGAGTTTCACAATATTGTTCCTGTGTAAAATGAGCTTGTTGAGAGATTTGGAGCAGTTTGACAGCATGCGTGGAACAGTGCTTAAGCTGTTTCCACTGAGATCTAAGACTTGCAAAGAACGCAGAAGCTGCAGTTTTCCCCAAGCAAAGGATTTAAGTTTGTTGTTGTTAATGTAGAGCTCAGAGAGTTTGTCTGGCAGGCCGCTAAACACTTGCAAAGGAATTGAGTTGAGGTTGTTCTGCGAGATGTCTAAAACGGCCAGATTAAGCAATTTCTTGAAATAGTTGACATATCTGGTATCCCCGTCCCTCCACAACATGTCTAGGCGATTATCTATGAACTCTAACCTCTCCAGAGATTGACTCTCCATCTCTGTGTTGGTGGAAGTAGAGATCTTGTTGTGGTTCATCTTCAGTATCTTGAGATTTTTTAAGTTTCGAGTGAAATTAAGCATGTGAGTCAAGCCCTCTGTCTCAAAATAATGGTTGTTGTTGCTTATGTCCAAGACGACCAGACTCTGCAGTTCTTGAAAGGCAGTGGAGTAGAGCAGATCCAAGCGGTTTGAGGAGAAGTCCAAGTACTGCAAATTAGTCAGGTAGGTGAACTCAGAGCCATTCAGGCTCTGGCTCATTGCATTCCCAGACAAGTTAAGGCATTTTAGCTCACCAAGATTCAAAAATCTTGAATGCAAGAAGAATATGTTGTTTCTGCTCACATCCAGGGTTTTGCCAAACTGGCTGCATTCCCTGTTAACAAAGGATGAGATAACTCCAAGTTCTTTATCTTTGTACTTGCAGCTGCGTGCATATTCATCATATCTGAAGTAATGGATCTCTCTAACTTCCTTGTTTTGGTACTCAGCAGCAGCCGACATGGGAGACCAGTTCAAGGGCTCTCTGACAGCGTCTTGGCCATCGGAAGGGGAAGATATTTTGTTGTTAGACAGATTGATTACTTTAAAGCTCTTTAATTCCATCAGAATACTAAGGTTTGCCATTTTAATGAAATTTGTACCCAGATCTACAACCGCCAAGTTAGCTAGGTGTTTTAAGGGAGCAATGCTCTCTGGCTTGAGCTGCTGAAAGACAAAGCCCTGTATTCTGAGAATTTTAAGGGATTTGAGGGAGGAGAAAGTGCTGCTCAGTCTCAGTGTTTGAGGGTACCTCTGCAGCTCATAGTTAAAGGAAAGGTCCAGATCTTCCAGTTTGCCCAGGAAGCGCGGGAAGGTTGCGACTCCTATCTCCCTCGCTAAATAGTTTGACGAGAGGTCGAGCACTTGGAGCTCCTTCATGCTGGCAAACCACTCGGGCGGCACATATGTCAGAGAGTTACTGCGCATTCGGAGCGTGTTCAGCTTTGTCAGTGTTTTAAAAGCCGTCCTACTGATTTTAAGCGGTGCATTTTTGGGACACGGGTTGCATGGAAAAGGGGCATTGTAACAGCGTGGACAGTTCCCACTGATATCCAGAATCTCGAGGTTTGTGAGGTTTTTAAAGTCCTCGTCAGTGACCTCTTGGATGTTGTTGTTGTAGAGATACAGCTCCTTCAGACATGCGGGAAGTTGGTGTGGAATAAACGACAAGTTATTTGATTTAAGACTCAATAATTTTAAATTGCTGAGCTCTAAGAATGCACCTTCCTCTATCTCATAGGAATCATTACACGGGTTACGATAATAGCAGTTTTGACCGAGGTAAAGAATCTCAACTTTACTGATCTCTGAGAGGTTTGCCTTAGAAATATAATAGATGTGATTCACCTCCAGACTCAGAAGGATCAGATTTGAAGGCAGGCCTTTTGGTATCCCGGAGAGTTGGTTGCCATCCAAATAGAGTGCTTGCAGATTCCTCAGGCTGGTAAAGGTGTTTTCCTCTATTGTGACACTCTTGTTGCATATGCGGTCCTTGGGGCCGATTTTAATAGGCACACAGTTGCACCTCATGTCAATCTCAGTCAGGTTGTCCAGACCTTGGAAGGAGGTGGAGTTTAAATGAGGAATATGGTTGATGGTGAGCGTCAGATTGGTCACATCTCTGGGGATGCCACGGGGGATATCTTTGAGGCTTCGCTCGGTGCAGTCTACTTTCACCACACTCCCGTTGTCAGTAACGTCGCATGGCAGAGTCTTGGGGTACGAATTGGTAGCCATCAATATGGATAGACAACACCACAGGCCAAGCATTACTGCACACATCTATACAGAAACACAGAGCGGTCCACTGAGAAAAGTGTATGTCGGAAACTAATATTATGTTTGCATTAGTAGGAAAACTCACATATGAAATTGAATCACAGGTTGCATGTGTACAGTAAGTATGCATGATGCACTACTTCATAAAAAAAACTAGGAACAAGAGCAAGCTCTGATTTTCCACTTCTCTATGTGATTTACAGTAAGAATGGCATTAGAATGAACATGAACAAAGGTAGGCGGTACTCACCAGGTGGAAGTACATTGTTCACATAGGAGATTGAAAAGAGGTCCTTCTACAAATCCTGTTGTTAAGCCGAACGGCGTAGGCCTAATGAGAGAACACTGTATCTCGATGACTTTACTGTTTGACGTTTGATGGCTGAAAGTAACAGGTGGCTGGCTTAGCCCAATTGTGTTTAAAATTATCTAGCGTTACTTCCTCTTTCTCCCAAACCACACACATTTAAATTTTTCATCTTTCACGCGACACGTGTGATAATGTTCACTGCTTGTAAAGAATGGTGCAAACCTATACTTCATGCCAAGACTATATGTACTATTGGTACCTCTGTTTGTTTTTCTTCATCCTTCAGAAAAATATTGTCAAAGGTGATGCTCTTGGGGGGATTTGTTCCACCAAGTGGAAAGAGGTGTTTCATTTCTGATTAGCCTGTAGGGGAAAATGAAACATGCTTGGGCTGAGGTTCACCACCTGACATGGTAACCATGCCATTCTGGCACTGACAGGGCAAAATTACTAACCAGTAACCTGAAGCTAGCTGGTGTCTCCATTTTCTTTGCAACATCTATTCTTACCTACCCTTGTCATGACCACTATTGTTGGATGATACATCTTCCCAGAGATATACTTGTGCTAAACAAATGTATAATTTCAATGTCATTTTATGCCTCTTTATGATCATATACAGTATTAGCATAATACTGCAAGCGCACCCTTCAAAGAGCAGTGAGCTTTTAATTCTAAAAAAAATAAAATGAATTAATAAAATCAAATTACACAACCAGAATAATACCAAGATGTGCTCTCTGCTTCTTAAGACCATATGTGTGTATTCATTTTTTCCTTTACAGGCAATATGCTACCAGTACATTTTTTGACCCTTTGTCATGTCATTGCTACGTCGATTTGTACAAAAAGTCAGCATCATTTTTTTCTGCAGTGGCCTAGTCTCACCTTTATTTGAAAGAAGCAGAGCAGGACTGTACTTGTCAGTTGTGGATGTTTTACCATGTTTATTAAAAAACTTTAAAGCCTGCACTCATCATTGTTTGTTGTATGCTTGAGTCTGATGGTGTGATTTCTCCATGCGAAGATGAAAACATTCTTTTGTTCTCATTCATAATTGTATTTTGGGTTTGCTTGAATTTGAAATAAAGGTTTACATCTGTCAGAAAATTAAAAATACTTATAGTCTCAGGTCCCAGCATTTATTCATATTGCGGTTCCAAATGGGGAAAGAAGGCGTTTAAATTTGCTGCTCTCTCTGACTGGAACACTCTGCACAACAGCCCAAAACTTAAGGGGCTTGTCTCACTGTACGCTTTTAATGGGTTATTAAATGACTTGGAGGTAGAAATATCTGGATGTAGATGTTTAACTTTGATCTGAATTGATTTTCATGTTGCTATGGACACTTTCGATGAACACACACATTCTTCTTAAACTATGTTAATGAGTATTGTGTAAGCATGATGTTTTTATGGGTGTTGTGTGTCTGTAACTTTGTTAACTGTGCTGCAGCCTGTCTTGGCCACTGTCTAGATCAGTGAGTCTTTCCTGGTTAAATAAATAAATAGTTTGTGCTAATTAGCAAAGGTTACGGTTACACAAAAAGGGTGAACATCACAAACATTACCAGCTAGATATCAACCTCTTACCATGGTGACTGTGGGCATAATGTTATGCTGTTGTTAACATTCAGCTCAAAGTACAGCCTCACAGAGCTGCTAGCATAACTGTAGACTCATGCACCATGTGCTCCAATTCTCTGTGCAAACTCAAAGTGAAATGGACCATCATCATCATCATCATCATCATCATCACTAATTCAAAAGCATTACCAACACACAGGCTTGAGTAAGTAGTGCTTCCATGAATTATTAAACATAGTTAGTAAAACTAAAACATAGGTAAAAATAGTAAAACTGAACATATGTCAAGAAACTTTTCTCTTTGAGTAATGGAGTTTTAGGAGCACGCTTGTATATTCTTGAAAATTCCTTCTGTTAGTCTGTTATTCTGTTTATTTTTTAATGCTTCAGATATCAACTAAAAGAGAATTAATCATTAAAAACTGACATGTACCACTGCAAAATTAATAAAATATTGTATTGTTTGAGAGGTTGGTAAACAACAGAACCAACCTCATGTTTATTAAAGCATAAACAGACAAAAGTGGTCAGACATTTTCAAAAGTTTTGAACTTTTTAATGATGTTGACAAAAATTAACAGCAAATTAGTAAGTGTTCATGTGTAAACTAGTCATTAAATTAAGGTGAATCTGGGAAATGAATGTAACCTCAAATGTGTTACATTTATTTGATGATGTCCTGTGCATTATTTGTCTAGAACTGTATATAGCATTTCTTCAACATAATGCATTTTTTTTTTTTATAAACAAGATAGTTGTAAATTTGTAATGATTTACTAGGTATGCCCCTAATATAACCAATAAATCATTAAAATAATCCATATTATGCAATATTAGATAATATACTTTGACAGGAGGCTCATATGCTTCTTTATAGAGGCCTTAATATAATCAGTTTAAAACTTAAATTATTCATTTAATTCTATTTTACTTTACATATTAAAATATTGTATACACAAGGCAAGTTAATTTTGTTCTTTCACAGCAGTTCACATTGTTTGTGAAACCCATGTCTATTATGTATGGCTTTAAAATCAATAATCAGGAAAAATACATTTATTTGTTGAGATGTGTTTTCAGTGAATGAATTAGTGCATTTATAATAGCAGACATGGTGGCGGAGCGATTCATCAATGCATTCACACTTTGGTCACTGGGCGCACTTCCTGAAGCCACCTCAGCCGCTTTCAGCAGACACATGTAGTTCATGATGAGCTCATCCACCTTGGCCACCACCGCACGCTGCTCGCTCTCGGTGTTCAGGCCGTCCACAAGTGACATGCAGGCTTGTGTCAGGCAGCATAGCGTGTGGAAGCTGTGCGTCAGAGTGAGCAGAGACTCTTCCGGGGTGCTGTACTCCGTGGCCATCCGACTGCAGGTGCTGCTCAGCACTTTGGCCTGCATGGAGAGCAGCTGGGAGAGTGTGTCTGTGTCGGCCTCGCTGGCCTCCTGCTTCTCGCCTCCGTGCAACTGGCCGACGCTGGAACGCAGCACGTTGGCCATCTCTAAGGCATCCTTCCTTGCCAGTTCAAACCCTGTGTGAAGGCTGTAGGTCTTCCCCTTCATGGAATTTACACAGGCTAACCTCGCTTTAAGGCTTTTGTCCGTCATGGCTATGGTCCTGTGCTTCTGCTCAGATTTATACTCAGCTTTCATGAGTTGCTTTTCCTTGTGTCTGAAAGAAGCCGGGCTGTAAGAGGACACCTCTCTGTCTTCATAATCCCCATCTGCGTTTGACTTTCTCCGCAGGAAGCAGTGACTGAAAGGCCCACGACACCGCCATGGACCTGCATCCAGCCTTGGCAGAAAGAGGGAGGCTCCTCTCAGCAGCCTTCTATCAGATGAGTTTGATGCAACTGAACCCTGGGATGAGCTCTTGGGCAAGGTTTCAGCAGAGAAAGTCCTCTGTTCTTTTGGGGAGCGTTGGGACAGGTGATTCTGACCGTGATTCTTCCCTGCAAGTGTGGCTTTGGTCTTATCTAACAGTGCTTCTAAGCTCCTGGAACCTGGCATCACTGTGCTCCAACTCCTCCTGGGCATCTGGACCCTGCGTGGCTTCCTGAAGCTGCCTAATGTTGGGTCGCATGAAGGTCCATCTAAGGGCAGAGCCAGGTCCTGTGAGTCAGGCTCAGGTCTGGCCTGTGTTAGCCCGCTGGGCTCTGTGCTACTTCTTAATGATGGTGGTGACATGGCTGTGGTGGTGGTACTGGTCTCATTACAGGCAGCTAAAGATGCCTCTTCTCCAGCCCTCTTCAGCTGTGTGCAAGCTACACTAGGGGTAGCAGGAAAAGAGAGAGCTGTTAAGCAACTCGACACAACATATTCATCTGCAATAAACTGTTTTACATGTGTTAATGATAACACTCGCATGCCCATAAGTACACAGAAATATGATATGATAATTTACAACAGCTCTTGAATTTTCAATATAAAAACGAAAGATACACAACCTAATCATTAACTTTGGGCTAAGTACACTAAACGAAATGCAAATCGATAAGGAGATCCTATACATTGACACCCCGACGCATCTCCTGCTGTGCTGCCAGCTTTGCTGCGGTTGCAGTTTTTGCCTGTACATCAGGGATTTTCAGGGATATACCCATGTGTGCCAACTGAGTTGACTAGTACTTTTGTGAAGATTTTCTTCTGGGGTGACGGAAACGTGTATACATGTTAGTGGTGAATAAAAAGCCTTCAACAGCACCACATTTCGCGGTACCGAAAATACACACTCTGATAATGTACATACCTTAATAGCAATACGAAATTTGAACCAAAATATGATCTTTTCCTCTTGACGTCAAAACATTTTTACAGAACAAGTTACTGTATATTAAAGACACAGAAGCCCAGGGAGAATGTGTGGTTTTAAAATCAGTGGGCTTTTGTTTTCAGTATAACAGACTGCTGGACACATGGACATTTGGTCCAGTGGAACATTTTTCACATTATTTGGGTTTTGTAATGATGGGTCGGAACATCGGGCAGTCCCTGTGTATAAGCATAGCCTATCAGAGCTGCCAGCACTGTCAGATTATGCATATGTCTCAGACACAGTTAGTTCAAAACCAGGGCAAATGAAACCAAAACTATCTCTATGGCTGGATATCATGAGATGCATGAAAG
>KV751321.1:11895477-11906866 GCA_001698575.1 Mola mola
GCAAAGTCAATGAGTTTGTGGTGGACTTTACTATCCAATCAGTTTATCTTTAATGTCCAAGTGGACAGTTGTGCCAAATTTGAAGGAATTCCCTTTAAGCATTCCCAAGATATCATTTTCTTAAGATGATGATGGATGTGAGGCCACAATGACCTATGCTCACCAAAATCTAATCACTTTATCTTTATCTTTAGGCCCAAGTGGACATTTGTACCAAATTTGAAAAAAAGAAAAAAGACTCAAACTATTCTTGAGATTTTGCATTTGCGAGAATGGGATGGATGCACTGACAACCAAAACACCTCTGCAATAAAAACAAGAAGTAGAGAGTGTTTTTGAGGAACTATTTCAGATATGAATTGGTCTTCTCTGGTGCTTATCAAAACAAACACAAACGCATTTTTCCCAAAATATTAAACAGTCCATTCAACATTTTGTTTAGTCAAAACAAATCATGCTGAAAAACAGCCTGCAATTATGCAACAGAGTGAGTATCATAATAATTTACTGTACACTGAAGACATAGGGGAGGGTATCCATTATTTAACCACCTCTCTCCTCGGTAATGGCACCCCAGAGAGCCATCTCACCTGAGTTAGCATTTCCTGCTCATGCAGGAGCATGAGTTTGCTGGCAGATCCCTCAGCTCTTTGCTCCAGCATCAGAGAGAAGTGCTCGATGCTCTTGATGGATAGCTTTTCTTGCAGGGTCAAGATGACGTCCTTTAACGTACACGAAATGACTGTTAATGTAGTATGAGAACCATGCAGGTGCAACAGCTTGCTTGTTTAATGCCATGCAAATAAATAATTTTCAAGGCTGAACGCTCACACAAATCATGTTACGCTGATCATGCAGCCAGTGGGCTCCACAACAAATTAGGTTCAAAATGTTTTCTTTTGAAATTACACTCTAGGTTATCACTACTGAAGGTTTCACTTTAACATGTATAGTACATCTGTGAATAACATTTAAACTGCACATCACTTAAGGTGACACAACTACATTTCAGAGTGAAGTGAGGTTCTTTCCAGCACCTACCTTAATGGATGTGTTGCTGTCGAATTTAAATGATTTAGTCTGCCCATTCTCCAGGTACACTTTCAGAACATTTGGCATAAAAAGAAGAGAGTTGTCCTTCACTGTTTCCTGAGGATGGAGGTAAAATCATTCAATCAGTTGACCTGTTTTTATATCTGATGGATGTTTTTATTACATTATTAAAGTGCAAGAGAGTGGGGTTAAAATATTCTTGAATTAGAGGAGGAAGTTATTCAAAAACTGAATATGGAGTGCCTCTGAGGAAAAGTAAAGGAATACTGTTCCATTTTGGCAAATGTTTTATGTCTGGAATGAAAAGATTGCTACCACTTTAATATCTCTATTATTATATCTGTAAGAGACTGTCAGCTTAACATAACAGCTTATAAAGAAATTTGTTATTCACCAAAAACAAACAAAACAATCTAGGGTGTTAATTAGTGACATTATAAGGTGCCGGGAGCCATTTTTTTTTAATTTTCTTCTGATCCAAGTCTGCTGCTAAGCTATGCTCTCCTGACTTCGTATTTATCAGAGACTGTACAAGGAAGGTTTTATCATTTGTTTGTTTGTGCATACTGCAACATTAGGTTATACATTTCATTTGATTCTCATGGTATTTATGTATAAGTTAAAACAAGGACAGTAATACAGAGAAAGAATCTTCCATCATCATCAATGTCTGTTTTTTTGTTTGATCCTCTTCTTTTTCCACAGTGGATGTGACTCCACAATATTCTTCTTCTTTTCTGGCTGCTCCCTAATAAGCCTCTTCCCTGTGTGACGCATCCAACCAATCAGGGAAGCTCTCTGTGCTTTTTTTCTGCCAATCATGCGCACTCTCATGCGTTCTTTTTCATGGTAGCGAAATGATGCTAGTGTGATGAAAAGAAAAAAAGAAGAGGAGGTGAATTTCTAGTTCATGCGTGTCTTCATTTTACAGTTGGTGATTTTCGCCCTGCTCCGTGCCAAGAATTTAGAGTTCAAGACTGCTGCTGTCCTTTCCCGTTCAGAGCCTTGATGTGTACAGAGCGAATCAGAGACTTACTGGGACCTGGCCGTTGATGATGACCTCTTCAGCGAAGCGGACTTTAACAGGATTGGTCTTTAACTTGGCCTTTTTGGCTGCGCTGATGAATGCCGATTTAGGTGACTTTTGAAGGGAAGGAAGAAGAAATAAAAGATAATTAAAGGAGAATCAGTTAGTTTTGATAAGAGTCATGTATTTCTGTTTTAGTTCCACACAGTTCAAGGATATGTTCCCTTCTGGAAAACATAAAAATCTCCTTCTTCTCCACTCAAGTGCTGATGCGATAAAGGGGGCTCTAAGGGGCACAAGAGGCCCTTAATGCTGGTGTGGCAATGAGGTTGGGCGTAAAACGGAGCAATTACAGTCTGGATTATAATAGCTGATTGGTCCTCTGAGCATCACAGAAAAGTAAATACAAATTTTTCTGTCTTAAAAAATTTTTATTCAAGTTAAGCCACTCATTGAGTGGATGTCTTCAAAGACTCAACACTCAAAATTCTGAGCCTTTGAAACTTAAAAAAAAGAATAAAAAATCCATGGGCCACATTGCATTTTGACTTTTCAGGAAAAGTCACAACATGGTATAAATAAAACATGACAAATTGCATTGACTTGTATGTTGTTTACTTGTTTACTGTAAGCCCACAATGGAGATTTGTCTATTGTTGAAGGGAATTCGAGCATAACTCAATTTCCAGTGACTTATTTTGTGAACCGCCAACAAAGGTTGGATATATGCTCATGGCACGGTGCGTTCAACACCATCTGGCGCGCCGTGACTGGTAGTAAACGTGGATGGGGCGGGTTTAACTGAGGTCATGTGAGGATGTGAGGCTACACCATGTGAAGACTTGGAAAGACTCTTTGAATTAGCGGGGCTCTAATACGCAGCTGAGGCAATACTGATATAGTGCCAACGAAAATATATGGCGTGATTAATGAGTTGCTTTCATAGAGTCAACCAAAGAGGCAGCACCACAAAGCACACAAACAGCTTATTGAAAAGTTCATTCATAGAAAATGGAGAAACTCACTGGGTACGGCTGAACAACAGTCAACATTATGGACTCCTTGCAGCTCCTGCAAGACATCAAAAATATTTGAAATGATAGTAGCAGGCGGACCACTGTGTCCCTGTGGTGCCTGCAGCCTGGTCCTGCCTCCAGAGTGCCAAGTTCTACTGCAGAGACTCATTCCCGGCCACGTGAACTGTGACAAAGTGACCACATGGGTACATTTCCCCTCTAATATTCTGTTTACAGACTTCTTCACAGGTCATATGAGGAACCAAACGCTCACTGCCAGCCATTCAGCTATGTCACGGCTATTAATTTAATGAGACGCATGAACAAACATTAACACCAACTGACATTTGAAACAACAAAATGTTAGAAATAACTGTAATAATTAAATTAAGAAAAATAGATGTTCTCTTGTGATGTTTAATTCAATGTCTTAAAGTTTTTCGTGTTTTATTGTTGTACAGCACTGAATCGTAGTGCTTTCATTTACTTTTAAATGATTGTTTGCCATCTTCAAGGCGTTGCCAAGCAAGCTTACAGTTTCCATTAAGCTGGATAGAGTAGAGTACAATTTATCTGTCTGCATCATAGGCACATCATCAGGGTTTGTGTATTTATTCTCATTGGTAGGATGGTAGTTCTGCACTGCAGAATTAATGTTCCTTGTGCTACAATAAATGTATTTATACTCTTCACTAAGTAATCTCCATCAACCTGCCTGCACCTTTGTAATGAATTAGGATCACTTCTAAGTCTTTTTCTGTTGTTTAGTACACATTAAAAATGCTTTGATTATGAGTTGTAAGAGAGTAAAAGATGAAAACGAAAGGTAATTTATTATTATTTTATTTTTATCAACACTGCACGGTTATCACCGGCAGACAAATGACGTGTGTGTTGTCATACCTGACAAGGTCAATAACCCTCTCCCTTGGTGCCGAACTAACTGGCTCTTCATTAATCATGATGATCTCGTCCCCTGGGATCAGCTTGCCTTCTGATGGACCCCCTGCCGGCACAGGTTAAGCATTGGAAATTGTGCACAGTCATGCCATTTTTCTTGATTTTCTTGGTTTCCTGCGTTGTGTCTCAAGGCTCTAATAAATGTCTACTTCTATCTGTGAATTATTGATGTAGGCTACAGCCTGAGTGTGTTTTCCTCTCTGATTGTGCAGCTGGGGCTCCTTACCTGGTGTGACTGAGCGGACTACCACGGGTTTCTCACTGCCTGCCACAAATCCGAAGCCAAGCACTGGGTCTCGTCTCATCTCCACCTTCCGCTGGGCTGGAGGCACAAACTTGTCCCCGTCCAGACGAACTTCCTCCAAGGAGCTACTCTGGGAGAAGTGACTGTGACAGGATAACAACAAACAAACAAGAAGACACATTTTCTTTTTTTTATCATCGGTTCAGTTTGCTCTTTATGCTATAAAATATTGCTTTTGTAGTCTATGAATGAAAAAAAAAAAAGTAATTGCAAGACTTACAGTGTTAATGTATCAATTAATATAATGTATGTAATTACACTGTGATAAATAGATTTTATTTTGGATTTTGTTACGTATTTAAAATGATGGGCGCGAAAACAAAATCATTCAGATCAAACAGTTGTTTTCCTGATTAGTTGGTTTGTCAGAAAATGATCCAGAATCTTTTCAGTCGAACCAAGTAAAAAAAAACCCAAAACAAAGCAAAAAAAAAAAGCATTTTTTAAGCTTGTTTTCATCTGTGTTATATAATTGATTATGTTTGGGTTTTGGACAGGAAGACATCTGCAGAATTTCTGATTGGACTCTGATTGTTGATGAAAATGATAATTAGTTGCAGCTGTAATTTTGAAATATAGAAACTAATCACCTTCTAGCAAGAGCAGCAATTGCAACTCAGACAACAAAAATGTTCAGGAATGTCAGCAGAGCAACCACCATTTAACTTTACAGGAAATGGCAGTTTACCTTGTGATTAAATCCCTTAAATGTTTAAAGACAAGACACCAGATGCAGCTTTGAAATAAGGATTGCAAAAATAGCACATGTGGGCGATGGGAATCAGGCTCCAATGTTTGTACTCTCACATTGCAGATGTCCACTGTGGGCCGATACAGTTTTCTGTGGCACTTGCACTATTAGGCTTTTGCCTGGCCACACTAATAATGATGCAGGACTGGTGTGATGTGGAGCGTTGTGCTGTTGAAGCCTCCCAACTGTCTGAGTTTGAAATTTGCTATCTTGATGACAGTAAGGGCCTTGTTCTCAATAGCTGGCAGCAAACAAAGGTCTGAACCTTATGAATCCTGATCAACGGATTTTTCTTTCTTCAGGCAGGATGACTTTTATTCCCCTTTAGCTTCGTGAGCTCAGCAGATGTGCACAAACTGTGTGTAACTTTCTTATATTCACTGATTGGCGCTTTCACAGTGTTTCTCCTCTCTGTCTCTCTGGTAGCAAAAGCAACAGCAACTCCGTATGGTGCCAACAATGTTGGTTAATTACAGCTGTGGGCAGACACTGTGTAATTCACAGTTATTCTTGCCACATGTACTATTCACCGCTAAATACTTACAATTAATATTTCACAGCACAAAGCCACAGTGAGAGCTGTCAATCAGTCACACTCTATTTTTAAGGACGTTTCAATGATTTTCTCCCGGAGCTGCAAACCAGAAAACATCTTATCTGTTGTGTGCCAGTTTGTTTCAGCGTTATCTTTCAAATCTAGTTCATGTCTGAGCTAGAAGTGAAACAACCCCTGGATGTTCTCACCTTTACAGACCTAAATAGAGATTTTAAATTTAAATGCTCCTTAAAAAGCCCAAGAATGGTCAAAGTGAGACAAATAATACAGAAGAGTCTGTAAATATTATTGAAAGGCCAATTTAAGGTAAACAGGGCCTTTGCCGTAAGCATGCAACGTGTCTGTAAATCATCTGTCAGTCCAGTACCACTCTGCATGTCTGGTTAACGTCCATGATCGGCTTAATAACTGTACATCTGGGTTTGATGAGGTAAAGATGATATTCCACTGAAGTGTGAGGATAGTTAGCTGCACCTGGAGGAGTTACAGCGACTCTTAGCAGTTCAAGTCTCACCCCTGGTGCTCAGGTCATTCCCCTCCAAATTCTTATTACGGTCATTATTACCTCCGGGCAGGGAGATTATATTTTTGCCAGCGATTGTTAACAGGATAGCTCAAAAAGTTGTAAACTGAAAGTTTATTAAAAAAAAACCTTCGTTCTTGCTTTTGAGCGTTTGACGTCTTCTCTACATTGGAGTGGGACGTCAAATTATCATCTTTTGTATTGTGCTTAGTGTCGGGAAAACAATTTAGCGAGTCTTCAGATTCACTACCGAAATTGTCAACTGTGATTTTTGTCAAACAGAAGGGACGTTGAAGCTCTCAATGAACCATATAGACTCATCTTTCATTCCAGATAAAATGCTTTCAAGCTGGACAAGTGTACAACTTGGACTGTCGCAAAAGAGAGCTCTCACTTGCCTTTCCTGTTTTAAATGTGATGAATTAAAAAAAAAAGTATGATAGCCTACAACTTCAGTAATCTGACACCAATGTTTTGACATCTCCCAACAGCTCAAGGTAGAAACGTCTTAAGTGCCGGCATTCTCTTTATGGTGAGGAGCCTTTATTGCCCCACTCTGAAAGTTTTACCCCTTACAAAGACAATAATCTTCTCCCTCCGCCCACTCACTTGTGTTGCTCTGTGTGCTTTTATCATGTGAGAGGAAGAAAAAGCGAGTTATGTAACGAGACCCTTGTAACAAAAAGAATTGGTAACTTGTGATAAAACTAAAGTTGTGCACTGGTACACAGAGAACTGTTCCATCAGATATAGTGAAAATTCCGACCCACGCAATCCCACAATATTGATTTTGACGGCAACTGTACAAATGCCTTTCATTTATTGTGTGACTGATTCACGTTTATTGGTGAGTTTAACAAATATGCATTTGGCATGATCAAAAGGTAAGACAATGTCCTCTTCCCTGTATACAAATTTCGGAGAAGTTATGTGCGATGAGCCTTTTTTTTTTTTTTGCCCTGAATAAATATTTTTTTGGGGTCATATTATTGCACAGGATTACATAAAAATATGAGGCTGGAAAATATTAAAACATTTGATTTTGAATTTCATGGCAGCAATGCTTCTTAAAAAAAAAGTTGGGACAGGCCCATGTTTGCCATTTTGTAGCACCCCTCTTCTTTTAACAAGAGTCTGTAATTGTCTGGGAAGTGAGGTGAAGTGAGTTTCATGATGCGCCGAGTGTTTCCATTTGATGAAAGGTCTGGACTGCAGGCAGGCCACTTCAGCACCCGGACTTTTCTAGTGCGAAGCCTTGCTGTTGGATGGATGCAGTCTGTGGTTTAGCATTGTCTTGCTATACTATGCAAGGCCTTCCCTGAAAGACGTGTTGTCTGGGTGGGAACACGTGTTCTTCTAAAACCTCTGTATACTTTTCAGCATTGAAAGTGCCTTTCCAGATGTGTACGCTGCCCACGCCATAGGCTTTTGAACTGTGCGCTGATAACAAGCCAGATGGTTCCTCTCCTCTTTAGTCCGCAGGACATGGTGTCCAAGGTTTCCAAAACAAATGGCCAATTTTGATTCATCTGACCACAGAACAGTTTTCCATTTTGCCTGAGTCTGTTTTAAATTGGCTTTGGCCTGGAGAAGACAGTGGTGTTTCTGGGCCGTGTTCACATATGGCTTCTTCTTTGTATGATACAGCTTGAACTTGCAATTGTGGATTTCACGGGCGAAATGTGTTCACAGACAACGATTTCTGGAAGAGTTCCTGAGCCCATGCAGTGATTTGCAGCACTCAATCATACCTGTTTTTAATGCAGTGCTGCCTGAGGGCCCGAAAATCACTGGCATCCGATACTGACCTTCAGCCTTGTCTCTTTCACACAGAGATTCAGAATTCCACAATTTTAGACACAGTTTCCACAGATTGGTGAACCTCTTAAATGCTATTTTTATTTCCAGTCATGAGACTGTCCTGTTACCAATTAACCAAATTAGTTGAAAAATGCATCTCCAGCTGTTTTTTTTTTTTTTTATTTATATCACTTACTTTTCCAGCCTTTTGTTGCCCCTGTCCCAACTTTTTGGAGATGTGTTGCTGCCATCAAATTCAAAATGAGCTAATATAAATGGTAAAATGTCTCACTTTTAACATCTGATATGTTGTCTATGTTCTCTTGTGAATAAAATATGGGTTTATAAGATTTGCAAATCATTGCATTCCGTTTTTAGTTACATTTTACACAGCGTCTCAACTTTTCCGAATTGGGGTTGTAACAACCACAGGTTGTGGATTTCCACACCCAGCTGAACTATGTGAGACAGCATAATAAGGATCGCACAAAATCAGTGTGTCATCACCTGTTAAAACTAGAGGTCAGAATATTAAATTACTTATTCATTGCTGCATTTAGTAACTGTTAATTGTTGGAATGCAACAAGCATGTCAATCAACTGAAGTATTTTCTAAAAATATGATTATGATTAAAGTTTATAAGTAAGTATTAAGTTTATTTTAATAACACACTAAGTAGTCAGAAAACATTAATCAGTAACACTTTACAATAAGGAGACATTGATTAACATTAGTTAATGTCATGTAACGTCATTAATGTCATGTTAAACAACATACTTATTCAATCGTTTCTAACCATATTTTTTTTACCTCAGATAACAATGTCCTGGCCATTAATTAAGCATTTTGACACAGATGGCTACCTAAACCTAATAAAGCATTCATTAAGCTGAATTATCCATTTACTTTAGTAAATGGTCTGTGTGACCCTCATTGTAAATCTGGAAACATATCCCTTATTTGACACTTAATCGATGCATAAAGCACTGAATAAGCATAACTTAACTGCAATAATTTTTCAAGCTCTATGCGACCCTATGCGACTTCTATTGATTTGCTTTTAAGGTTACAAAAAAGCAAAGTGAAGTCAAAACTGGTTTGGGATTTGTGGTTGTGTTTTATCTCTTAAATGACAAACGCAGCAGATTGTGCTTGAATCCAAACCATATGGACCTGCGTACTCAGGAAGAATACTGCACGGCCACCCGTTAAACATGGCTGGATTCCCATTGTGCAGACAGACATGCATCTGAGGGTCCCTAATCATACTCATTAGCTGCTAGCATAGCTCTGTGATATACAGCAGTCAGAGGACGTGCAGCGAGCTGCACAGTTAACAAAACCAACAGAAATGAGCAGAAAGAAATGCTTGACTTTCACTCATAGCGTATTTTAGGCGAAGTAGCATAACCTCATTACTAAAAGCAATATCCTGTTACTCTTGCTTTGAAAGGCTGCTTTGACATTGTTCACAAATTGATGGTTCTGAAGCGCTTATATTTGTCCTCTCAGGAACAAAACTTTTTCTTAAAATCAAACAATCACAGCCAGTTTATATTTGCATATGTTTGCTGTGTCACTCCTCATTAAAAAGGAGACTAGCTAATCCTGCAAAAACTTTGCTTTGTCTCTTAGATGGGATAAACGTTTTGAAGAAACCACTGTTAACTTTTTCATGTTTGTGTGCTTTGGAGAGGAATGTCCATCCTGCCACCTTTAACAAGATGTCTCTGTGAAATCTGTCATTTCCCCAGTGCCATTGATTTACTCTGTTGAGCATTCCTCTAAGATATGGTCCCGGCGGTCTCCGAAATAAATTCCATCTATGTTAAATACAGTGCGTCACACTGTTAATATTAAATGGCTCCTGCTTTATTCATGTGCTCTTGCCACACACACGTAACATGTGTTCCACTGAGAAATGCAACAATTTAGTATCAGCACCCTGCAGTCTTGACAAACTGATGGCCGCAGACTATCACGGACACAGACGTGTGATTATTCAGGAGTCTTCCTCAAATGTAGCGAAAGCTGGACCCACAGCAGCCTCCACGATCTGCCTCATCCCGGCACACTCTGCATTCAGCACTTCCACTGCTCCTTACTTCTTATATAACTCCTCTGACATCACGCTTCTCATGCTATAACCCCATGTGTGACAAGTACTCACCGTAAACCATGCAAATGCTGTTCTTCACATGGAACAAAAACTACTGTGGCACGTTATTCCATTATTAGCTATTATTGGCAGAAGTAAGAATATTGTGAAGGAGCACATATGCCACAAGAACAGCCTAAACAAATGCAATATTTTGAATGCATGCTGCACGTCTCAGGTCTGCAAAGATCAGCCAAATCAGCAGAAGTGAAGAAGAATCAAGCAAAACACACACTTGTTACACTGGAACATGTGCACACAAATAGACACAAATAGAGCCAATAGAGAGCTTCTCTTTACCTGCCTCTGCAGATATTCTGAAGTGCCAGCTATAAAGGATCAATTACGGTTATGGCACTGTAAGCCAGCATCCTCCAAGGACGGTGCGGGCGCTCACGTCAAAAAAAAACCCTGGCACAGGTGAATTTCCTCCTGCATCTGCAGTGTGCGTATGCTCTCTAAAGCCCTCTTCTTGCGTTTGGGAGACAGCACGAGGAGCATTGTGGGTGTGTGAGAGTGTGAGAGAAGAGAGAGAGGAGGAGGTAGGGGCAGAGTGTGCGCAGCGGCGGAGGGAACAGAGAATCAGTATTCTTAATGCACAAATGGAGACAGTGCGGAGGCAGTAACATGGCTGGAAAAAACACAGGTTGGCAAAGCATCTAAAACATCTGGGAGAGAGGAAGCCACCCCCCCCTGCCCCTTTCTTGCTTCTTTAAACACAGGGCACTTACTCTATGTAGCAGTCACGCCCCTCTCTATTTGTGCCCACGTCCCATCCATTGGGAGGTCCCTGCGAGGCGCTCCAGGTGCCTGATGGAGGCGGCCAGCCGGACGATTTGGTCCTGTGGCTGCAGAAGAAAAAAGGGAAGAGATGTTAAACCATATGTCACAATAAGTCATTTAAAAGAGAAAAAAAAAACGAACCATGGTTACATAACATCTGTAGTTGTTCTGAGGGAAATGTAAAAACAAAAACTCCTTTTTTTAATAATAGAAAATCATAATAATAAATGAGTGGTGGAGAGATAAGAGGCGACTCAACCCAACTGCTCTGAGAATAATTCCAGCGTGACAAACAATGTTCCATAGTCACAGTTCACTCAGTGAATACAAATCAAATTAATTACGTAAGCTAGACACACAGGCGGAGTTGTCATGCCTCACTCTTGTGCTCTGAGAGGCATGAAATTGGTTTTATTTCTAGATGTCAGCATGTTCTTTAAAAAAAAAAAAGCCCAGG
>KV751321.1:11916036-11937596 GCA_001698575.1 Mola mola
AGCTGATTTCAGTCATTCTCGCACGCCACTGAAACACCAGCAGTGCTCAAATTGCGCCTTCGGATGACGTTGCTCACTTTTTGCTAAGCGTGCTGGATAACAGACCAGATGACATACATGTACTGTATATTTAAGGTTAAATATACAGGTTTTACTGCCCTCATGCGTGGCCCTTGGACTTCAAACGATGTGTTCGAGGCCACTACAAGATTCCCTCAGCACCCTGTCAAAGTGTCATCTGCAGTGTTTTTATTGTATGTGTGCTTCCCAATATGCCTCTGCCTATTCAGCATGGTGCTTCAACTTTCCCAATCTAGCATTGCTAGCGTGACACAAATCATGCCTTCCCCATGGCTGATTTATTCAGTGAATTAAACAGCTTTTAGGAGGGAATTTTAAGATCTGAACGCTGTTTTTCCCATGAATATTCAGTGGTGTGACTAATAGGGATAAGAAGTGAAGTGTTACCTGGCTGAGTAATGCTACGCTCTGAGAAAGATAATGGATTTGTTTTGCCAGTTTTGCTGATAAATTTCAAAGTGATAGTTGAGAGGCTGTAGTCCATTCCCTGTCAACTGAATGAAGCCATATAAAGGGAATCCTGCCAAGACGCTCAACGCCTGTAAGTAATGTGTGCTTAACAGCTAGATTATAAAACATGCAGGTTATTGGCAGGTCGCGTTTGGTATATCCATCCATACATTCATATTCTGCTTGCGCTTATCTTCTGGGATGCTGCATGCTTCTCCCAGTATGCACTGGGAAGCTGGGTAGATACACAGATATTCTAGCCTTCTAGCTCATTTTATTAAAGATAAAGTGAACACTGATTTTACTACAACTACTATTCAAACACTTTTCTACATGTGAAAGCCAGTACCAGGGTGCTAGCATGCCTGATGACTCAACTCTTGAACTGACACATCTAAATGGGATGCAGCCACCAAGGGAGTATCTAATTACAGCTGTGCTTTTCCTACTATGAAAATGTGGCTGTGAAAAACATCTATTACCCCAAGCGAAAATTGTAATGCTAGAGATGCTTCATCCCATTAAGCTTTTTCAGTTATAATCTCAAGTTTTAGTGGAAACCATGCATCTGTGTCGACACTGTCACTCAGGTAAGAAGAAGGAAATGCATGAGATAGTCAAAAATATCAATTACTGGTAATCCCACAGGAACATCACACGTGCAATGCACAGGTAAAGAATTAAGTATAACACAACCTTCAGGTACCAATCTGCATGACAACAAACAAACATGATAATGAAAATCGTCCTTTTTTCACCTTGAAATGGCCCACTAAAAGGCTAAAGTAAAAAGCTAAACCACCTCAGCAATGTATATAGTCTAAACAATCAAAACTCTTTACAATTACCATCGTCAATGTGCTGATTGTTATAGGAGGCATGGCAGTTATGAATAATCAGATCTGACTGAATTGGAAAGTAAGCACAGAACACCGATCCACAGCACACTACGACTCACTGGATGACAGTGAAGATGCCGAGTTCATTGTCGTCTGGGTCCATTGCGGATGACAAGTCTTTAGTGCGGTACTTGTCTTCTGTTTTTCCTGCCCAGGCCTTTCACGCTTCTTCCACTGACGTGTGCTTGCGTCCTAACTCCTGATTCCAAACTTTCTTCCTGCTTGACCTGGACTTTCCATAGGCAACTGAGCTTGTCTGCCTAAGCAGTTCAGTTATGATTGCGTACAGTGCCCCTGTCCAAGCGAGTGGCCTGTGCCCTGAGGGAGGAGAGCGAGCTTGTCGCTTCTGCCTCAGTAATGAAATAACATCACATTCCGGGCCAGTGCATCAGAAAACACAGAGGGATCAATTCTGAACAGCTGGACTCCAACGAGTTGCTGCACTGCTGGTTGAGGCCGCCTCAGTGAGCAGGGCTCTTATGGAAAACATGCTCCGTTTTGGTGAAATTCACCTGCCGTCTTTTTATACTTTCACTTGAGTCTGCTGGCCAAGGCAGGAGAGCTCTTTCAGCAAACATAGTACTGTTTTATCTTGACGGTATTATTTACAACATTTCAACCTACAAACAAACCGCAGAATTTAAAATATTAATCGGATCCCTATATGTGGCATTTTGAAATGGCATGTGTTTTATCATCCATGAGAGCTTAAAAATTAAGCTTCAACCATAATCCAAACTCTATCACTATCTGCCTGCCACCTGTCACAACTAACAGAGCCAAACCTAAACCCTATATAAACCATGAAATTATTTTATTTTACGAATTTGTCAAATGATATAGCTTGTCATACAATCTTGTCATATATTTTTAATCCAATAAATACAATGTGGTTAATATTGTTTTTGATCAAGTTTACAGTTTTGGACTTTAGGGGCATTTTCCCATAACGCCATGTCATTTTAATATCATGCACGTTCATGCTGGATTATGGCATGCAGACTCTTTCATGCATGAATGGCATACACAGTCTTCCATTAGTTATGAACTGAGGCACGTGTCTGTGCCTCTGCAAGCAAATGGAAGTGCTTGCATAAGACATCCCATGTCCACACAGCAGTCTGTGACAAAATGAGAGTAGAGCCTTAACAAGAAGACAGTGTAACAGAAAGCCTGGCTGTGTTTTCATGAAAAGATTCCTTGCTAAATATATGCAGTCATTTGTGCACCCTGGAAACTGCTCACACTATTTCTCTTCATGGAAATACAGTAGTTGTACGTGACCATGTGGCCATAGAGGAGCGGTTTGTAAGGTTAAAGCAGACAAAAGCAGAACTTTCTGTGAGATATATGTTGCACATGTATCCATCCGCTCATGTGACCTGACACCTGGCCCTGGGCCACAGCACGCTGCATCACTGGCCTGTTTTTTTTTTTTTTTTTTTTTCTGTGACACACAGGCTGCACCATTTAGAGTATGGACAGGGGATGTTGAAAATGCATTAAGACTGCACGGTGAAATGACTGAGTTTCAAATTTAGCATGTTGTGTTGAAGTCACAGCAGTAGTGATTTAAAATGTTCAAGATTGGCAGGGTATGGTCTCTGAGATTCATCTGATTTAATGCGCTGTTCTCTGCATGGGTGGATGGCTCATCTGTTTCCTTTCCCTTTGTTTCTTTGCTCTGACAGTTTATATTGTGGCAATATGCAGCTCCAAATTTCTGATTAATTAATAAAAGACACTTTAGGGCAAATGAGACACAAACATCCCAGTTGCCTAACATCACTGATAAATTATGGCTAAAACTCTTACTTCCACATGCAGACTATGCAAGTTCAATTTCAGTCTATCACAGCAGATTTGGGCCTCGCTTAATAACAGCGAGGAAGGGACTTTCTCATGACTTTATGGAGCAGAACAAACAGAGGATGAATCCATTTGCAGAAAATGATGAGCGTCCCAACATGCAGAACAGGAGAACACACATTATTAAAATAACGGCCACTGCTTGGCCCTCAGTGAAGGTTGCAGATGTATCCGTAAAATCCGTACACTGCATTCATTCCATTAATGGGATTCACACTAATTGGCTACAAATCTAAATTGGGATAATTGACAGGTTTTGCAATTACAGAAGAATGCTAAAATAGGTCATTAATCATAATTAATTAAACAAGTTGGAAACCCATTAACAGAGTTGGACAAATCCGCTGCCCTTGTTTAAGTCTGCCTGCTGTTTAAAACAAACATTAACACTAAACTGTTCCTCAGACTATTATTGCCAATTAAATTTAGCACAATTAACAAACAGTAAAATAGAAAAACAACTCGCCTAATATGCTTTTAAATATACTCATAACATAGACAGGAAGTACACAGAAGTCAATCGCAGTCAATGAGATGCCAGGATATCACTTTCCTCAAATCAGATAGCCATTCTCGTGTCAACACACTGCAGAGGCTCCTCCCTGCTAGCCGGGGAGGATAGGATTCACAGCATCCAGCAATTATCTGTAATGTGGGAGAAAAATCAATGTGTCCATGGAAAGCCGCTAAGGTCACCAAGCCAACGCTGTCACTTGAATCAGAAGCACTGTGTTGCTGCAGGCTGGCCTCCAAGTGTATCCGCAAGCATCTGTGAGGACACTCGCCTCATTTGTAATGCCATGGATCGTGATAATCATTAGCCTGACGGCATGTAAGATAAGTGATTTGTGCATGTGATCATAGAACAGAAAGTCGTCATAGATTGTGGTCATAGATTGTGATTGTGAAACTCATTTTAAATAGAAAACATTATTAATTTATTTCATTAGTTTTTATACCTTGGTCCCCCAAAAATAGTAGCAGGGTTTTTTGTTTTTTATTTATCTAACAGTATTATTTTGTATGTTTATGGTTTAGTTTAAATTATTATTTTACACCATAGATTTAAACACACTGTCTTTTCAGTTGCATTTTTACAGGAATGACATAAACATTTTTGAACTGAAGAAACTATCATCTATTCTGATACAGATTATATGATAGTATATACTATAATATATACTGTACGTAACACAGACGGGTGCTTCTACACCAATGTACATAGCTCACTGTTCTCTGGTGTCACTCATTTTAAATCTTCTAGAGAGGAAAAGAAAGTGAAACAGCCTCAGACTCACCTCTGCCGCTCTTGGTTTTTGTCAATATTGCTACTAACACAAAATTCATTTTTGCCTTTGTTGTCATTTTCCATGTCTACTCTCTTAGGTAGAAAGTCATAACTGGATCAGCGGGAGCTATCGAGTGCATCTTCTTGGAAAGGAAGAAGATCCTGGCTGTGCTGTAAGGGGAGGGTTTGGCCTCCTTGAAACAGGGATAGGCTGGTTAAATTCTATTAAGGGTAAGGCGATATTCAGAAGAATGAAAAATCAATAGCTTGTGGCCTGTGATGTTTGGAGGATCAGGCTGAGTGGAAATGTGAGATGGCATGGCCTCGCCTTGATGCAGAGGCTCCTTCTGCAAATGGTTAATCAAGCACTTGTCTGACACCTAGATTGCATTTTTCCTTCACCATTACTCCCATTTTCCCCTCCACTGTAAGGAAGACGTGCTATCAAATGTAAGAGATGGTAATCACAGTAATAATAGAAGTCACCGATCTGATGTAGCTGCACTCTACTGAGGGGTTTTGTCTTTAAATCTCAGTTTTCAGTGACAAAACAATTGTTTTTCATTTCTGCACTGAATGCATGTGGTGGTATGAAGCATACATGCCCAGTGTGCACGATCTCCTGAAACTTATGCGATGGGTTGAAATGTTGTGTTTCTGCTGTGTTAAAGTGATCCTTACCATTTTGTTACAACCCCGAATGAGGAAAATGAGACCAAAAGCAAAATTATGCAATGCAATTATGTCTCCCACCTACATATCCTAACAGCCATAAAAACATCCTCCTCTGTAGTCATGATTTGAGACAGAATCCAGCTGTTTATTTTTAGATGACTAGCATTGTTGTTCAATATCGGCACATAAATGTCACTGAAATCGGTGCCATGCACAGAATGGCAAATGCAACACATTCCCACTTCTCTTTTTAATGTCTGACAAAATAAGGGTTGAGTAATCAGGATGGAAGAAGCCATGATCGTCTCTCTTTGGATAAGTGCTTGACAGCACACCAGCACACACCAGTGACAGAAAGGAGAAACTGCACATGTGCAGGTCTTTGCCAGGTTACGCTTACTCAATGTTCCTTCATTTTCATGTTTCTTTCCCTCCCACAGTTTAAAGATGCTATGTAGGGCACACATGATATAAGCACTCTCAAAAGACATTGTGCTTATGTTGTACAATAGTCATACATGAGTCTCTATTGTACTTTATCATTACAGACTATCTAATCTAAACCAAAGACAGATCTTTATTTTGATGGAGGGATTAGCCAGAGTAAATTTCAGTCAAATATAATGCTTGATGTAAAAAATTTTAATTATGTAACTCTAATTTGATTTGCACAAACACAGTACAACACTGCTAACAACATTAAATAAAATGATACGAGCTATAAAAACATGCACATAGTCTCATAAAGGCAGAATTTTCTCCTTTTGCATTGGATTTTATCATGCAAATACTGTTTCAACTGTGTCCAAACCCTGTATCTGTAATAGAAAAGGTCAAAGAGGGGCTCAGAAAGCAGGGATACTCATGGAAAAAAAAAATCAGAAATTAGCATGAGAATTCAGGGTATCATTGGCACTACTAAAGCACAATATCTGTTCACAGTAAGAGGATCATTAGGTGACACTAAAGCCCTGTCTCACATATCAATATAACACATTTTGTCATACCTTCACGATGTATCTTACTGGCTTAATTTGTATTTAATCAAATTAGCACACAGCAAACCTAGGGCTTTAATATCCTTGCTCATACTGTACACAATGTACAAGGAACAGGTGGAACAGAAGGTTAATAAGAGACAAGCAAAACAATTTTTGCTGCCAGGCTACCAAGCAGCTTAAAACATTCATGGCAACAACTCAGGTAATTCATCCAAATCAGTCATTAGTAGAATAAATCCTGCCTTGACTCAGTTGATTCTTAAGAAAAATATGTATGCACTACTGCCATCTAGTGGCCAGCTCTTCATAAAAGGATATCATTGTATGCTGACTTAATACAATCAACAGCCTTTAAACTACATAAAAATCAGAATGTGTCTGATTTTCTACAGAAATAATCAATCACGTCTTATGCAGCCCTTTATATATGTAATAGCAGACATGGAAAATCACCATTTTGACATTATTTTAAATATGAATACTAGCAATCTGTCTCAAACAATGTGGTCATTACATTCTGATCACAGGTTTGTCTCTCAAATAGAGAAGGATATAAAGCAGCATCGAATGCCTTACAACAGAGCCTGGCTAGGTTTCATTTTATAATCCAATGATACTAGATAGCTGTTCTAATAAATCACGAGGAAACACGGTCTCCCACATCTACCCCCAAAAACCAGCATGGTTCCATTGAGAGAACAATCTTAACAGCATCCGTGCCAGCGGACTGAGCACTACACTCCTCTTTATATTCCAACTGTAGAACTGTATAAAGTGTGTCCTGGAAAGCTGTTCAGGCAGCCAAGACAGCAATCCTTGTGTGCCCTCAGAAATATGAATTAAATTTTACAAACACACAAATGCACCACCTACTGTACATGGCATATTCTGACCTCTTGTACAAGATTAGAGGATGTTAGCCTCTAAAGCTCCACTTATCCCACTAACATGTGACATAACGGGAAGTCTGATGAGAATCTGCTAGGAGTCTTACTCTGAATCTCGCCACAGCCACCAAATAAGTGGATCAAAGGCAAAGCTGCCCTCTTATCACCACTTCCCCTGTCTGTTTGGTGGACTGGTATCTGATGAATCCTTATCATGGCCATACAGTGCTGGTTCACATGTTGTGTTATCACACAGGTCCCTTCCTCAGGGCTCCCACAGGAAGAGTGTGCTCCCAGGGTATCATCACATGTGAAGTATCTCAACTGCCTTACGGTGAGGAAAAAGTGCAGTGTGCTCAAGAGGACTGTGAATTTAGCCTGTCGGTCTGATGTTTCTATCACTGTGAGGGTCTCATAAGACTATGTCAGAGGCAAATTTGAAGATTTAATTGAGGTTCGCTTGATGTGTTAACGTTCAAAGTGCACCAGAAATCCGGATGATGTGAATCCTTATATCCCCTTCAAAAGTTTTGGCATTGGTTTAATCAGTTAAAACCAGCCGTTTCCATAAAACTCATGATAGACGGCACACTGTAAAAGTAGATTACAAGCAGCGGCATTATATACACCACATGCTTATTGTCCTAAAAACATGTTTTTTTTTTCGTATTAACTTTAATGTTTGTGCATTAAATAATTTACATTATATACAATTGTTATATTTAGATCTTGAATCTTGTCGGCCATGTCTAATTATGTATTTCAAATGATTTTTGAGAGTCTCTATTCACACATTTCAGCTATTACCCAAACCAGAGTATTTTGTTTTAGAATCGCAGTGTTTTCCATTGTCCATTATTTTATGTTAACTGCATGAGTCACGTGTAAAGGCTTAATTACCTCAAAATGCCTCAAGATGCCTCTGAGTCAGTGCCGTTACTAAAACGATGAAAAGAGGAAGTCCTGACTCAGAGGAGCCGGGAGGCGGGGTGCCGAGCCCGGCATGGTGACGCGGTGACGACCTGCCAGTGCCGCTCCTTCGCCCCTTTGGACCACAGAGATGATTCTGTCTCGCACAACTCTAATCGACAGTTGACCGGCTGGAAGGAGTTATGTCCGCCCAAGGGTTGTTGAGCAGTGTTTTTTCCTGTTCGATGAGCTCCAGAACTATTTCCAAACGCGGGCTGAGGCAGACCAGGAGCCTGGACTTGGCGCTGATGCGACATTACGGCACCGAGGCGGAGGACGCTTTTTTGGGGGTCAGTGACCTGATAGCGCTGATTGTTTAATTGTCAGATTTGATGGCCTGAATTGTCACACAGCCACCCAGAGTTACCAAACATGTTAGTTCGGGAGACAGGCAGTGATAATATTAGCAAACTAAGAGTTTGATGATGGTGATGTTGAGGGGACGCAAGTGTTCAAAAACTTTTTTGTATATATTTACTTTTAAATATGTTCTCATTGCATTCGTTAATGCATGATTATAAGGATTAAAAATCAACTGTGAACAGAACTTGTGCACACAACTCAAATAATCAAAGTAGCTGGAATTCCCTATAGTGTGATGTAAGTATCCTTCAGGTCTGTCAGGATGTTTCTCCCATCTTAAACAACTTACTTTGAAACTCTCTATTGGCAGACGCTGTTGTTAGGCTTTTATATTATGAATAGAGCATGGAGGAAATAATCATAAAGAATAAAATTTTTCCATTATTGCAACATCTCCAAATCTGACAAATAGGACACACGGATTATTACAGTTGCGTCACTACACTTTAAAATGATTCGTCCCATTCTTTTATGTGACGTGAATGATGTCAGCAGAACCACTTACTTGTTCTAACCTGCTGACGTTGTTCTGCAATGTGTTTGAAATCTTTCTCATATTTGGCAGGGGTTTATTTAGGTTCAACTAACATTGCTCCCGTGTACTGAGGGAAAAAAAATTCCTAGAACTGCAATGCAGCTCACTTTATACTCTCGATAGTCTATAGGACTGTGATGCTGTAACCTAAAAACATTTTTTAAAAACTCAAGGCCAGGAAAGTATCCAAAATTATCACACCTGTTCATCTGTTCACAGCCACTAAAACGGGATGAATGAGTAAGACTATAAATGATATTTTTCATGGTCATTCTACTTTGATGAATAGAAGTTTCAATAGATTTCTCATTTAAGGAATGCTTTTACTTTACATTTGTTCTGGTGAATGCAAAAAGCAAGAAACTTCAGATTTACTGATGAATGTATGACCACCACATAGGGTGTAAATCACCTGTTACATCACAATACAATATGATATTGATTCTCTGGACAACAATCCAATATTTTGCGATATCGCAAAATTTGCCGCAATACAATTTCAATTCAGTTTGATTCAGGGGAATACGATCCATATCATACGATATAATCTAGCCAATTAACACAATCAGTTACATTTCAACTCAATAAAAAGTCATTTTGATATGAATTGTCAACTTTATTGCTGAAAAGTTTCAGACATTTAAATGACAAACTTTTTATTAAATGATAAAGAATGTTTTACATTCTACAGAACAAAATATCAACCAAGAAAAAGCAAAAATTCTCTGTAAACAGTCACTCATGTTAAACATGCCATTGTCTGCCACTAGCATTGTTTGGATGTGGAACAGGTGTGCGTTCGCAGTTCCAAAATAAAGGCATATCTTAAACTCAGTCATAGAGATCGTTTATTTAACTTTCATAATTTTTATTCAATTGCTGGTCAACCAATCTTTAACATTGATCTAGATTGACTCATCGTTACACGCCTAACAGCACTTACGTAAACTCACCCACATATGTGTCATAGTAGCCTTTCTATATTATCAAAATAAACGAATCACCTACACATTAGGGCCTCAAGATCAATTTAAAACGTATTACAGTTGGAATTTGCATCTCTTATTTTGTTAAAGATAAAACAATTTTAGCTTATATTTAGCGTCACATTTTAATCATTTAAACCAATTGTGTGCTTAGGTTGGTCCTCATGCCAACACTATTTGGTAATGGAAATGTATGAAAGATATGACATTATAATAGGCCTGTAATGAATACAAGGCATCTGTTGTCTTTTACAGTCATCAACAATAAGCCCCTTCCTATAGCCAGAGCTCTTAGAAATGTAATCATGGTAAATCTGCATGAAGCTGATTGATATTGGAGATAGTTCAGTGTCAGATAGGATATTTAATGTGATTTATGACTTTGGGGAGGGCTTGCACGCTGCCAACACTATTGTGAAGTTAGAAAATGTCACAACTTGAGACACATTGTTAAAATGTAGCTAGTTATGAAGATACTCATTAATCAGTGATGATTTCAAATAGAAGGCCTATTGCGGTATCTGTATACTGTGCAGCTCTGCTTCTGTATTTAGTTCCTACATGCCACTGAGGAGAACTCAAGCCAGTTGAGCTCATGTCTGAGGTGTGAGATCCTTGCTGGAGACTCACACGTCTACAAAGTTGACTGAAACTGATGGAAAGTAATTGCCTTACTGTATGCCAACCTCATTCCAAGTCTATAAAAGTCACATTTTTTGACATCAAAGATTTTCCTTTTATCAGATGCACTCTGTATGTCTTGTAACTCACGTCACACTGGCACATAAATGCATCCTTTCCCTTGTTTAAAAAAGGAGTGTCAGAGTGGTATTTCTGATGTATGCTATAAGTGACTTTGCATTTTCCATAGGTTGAGAATCGCTGTGCTCTATTAGAGGGGTTCTCACTCACGTTGTCAGTAGGTTGAGCTGAGATGGAAAGCAGAGACATCTGGTTTACATGAAGAAAGCCTCTGCTTTTATTTCTCACAGTACAGCAGCATGACCTGATCGCTGGCTGCAGTCCCTCAGGCGAATATTTCTTCCCACGGGAGACAGTTTGCATGGCATGGAAGTCAACCTGCTGGCTCGAAATCTATAGCACCGTGGAATCCAGTTTGTGTCTGATAAGAAGATGAATGAACAGTGGGTTGAATTAAATTATTGGCTGTAAATTGTCGCTTTCCATTAATTTATCATAATCTCATTTTCATTATCTAACGCTTACATAACTGACATTTAGGATCAGTTTCTTGGAAGCACAAGGGTATACTCCAAGCCTCAGCAGCTGGATACCAGCACTGAAACATGAAAATGCTGTTGAGTTGAGAAGTAGGTTAGTCTGTTTTTGGATACCAATTAATCTGAACAAAAGCAAAAGAGGTCTTTAATATGATTTTTTGGGGGAGTTTTTGTTTCACAGTTTCCTAGTTATCCGGGGTATGATACTCAATGGTTCAGTTTGCCAGCAAATAAGATATGTTTGTAGGAGGACATCATTCAAGGTCACAATGACTTCTGAAGGCAGAACGTCAGGCAATGAAAGTTTCATGAGACGAGATTATGGGTTCTTTTTTATTCAAGATGACATTTACGGAAACACAAGCCAACCTTTCATCTCAATTGTTCTATACCTGTGTGCTATATTGCACCACAGAATAGAAAATCATGGCATTAAGCATGACTGCTTCTGCTGCCTTATTATGACTGTGGGGGGATTCCTTCCCTGATCCACATAACTGACTAGCATTGGTAACGGTGTTTAAGATTCATTTAAACAGGTTCTGCATTTCATTTTGAGCATAAAATATTGCCTTTTAGATAAACCATTTGTGTAATTTATGTCATGCTACATTATGCTTTAATAGCGTCCACATGAAATATCTTGACCCCAGGCAGAGTGTGATGTCCTCATAATGTATAATCCTTTGATGAAATACTTTTGTAAGCCACTTGAAAAAGACAGCATAATTTTACAATATTAAATGTGTATCTCCAGTCACTCAAGGCTTCTCTTAGGATCCTGAGAACAAATGGGAACAGAGTGTACTGAAGTATAGTGTACTGTATGTTTCTGTATGTAAATTGCAGAATCTTACCAGGCCTTTAGAGGGAGCCATTCATCATTCTGTAATAATAATACTGACCAAATGTCGACATTAATCACCAGGACAGAGTAAGAGGTGTGTTCTCATCTTGCCTTAAATAAATCATTGTGAATTTCAATATATATTAAAATATTCATGACAGTTGCTGTCACTTAATGCTGTGAATGTTGCATGTTCCATTAACAAGGAAGGTTTTGCTGTGTGGTAAATCAGCACTGGCATTTCCCCACATATTTCACATATCACATTAGTCTTGTTCTTATCGCCTTTAATTCACGATGGAGGATGGTTTAAGAGTGATTCAGGCGCAGAGATAATCAGTCATTTTCTGCCATTGATGTGTAATGTTTATTCCGCATCATCAATAAAACATGGCTCTAAATGTAAACTCAATTTTAAATGTTCTGAACATTTTCTGTATTCAGCTTCATTCTGAAAAACCACTATGTGTTGCACATGTAAGGCACATCTGAGTGTCCCGTGGGTCCTTGACAATATCGGTGGAATAATCTGATAATGCAGTGAAACAAACATTTGAGAGGACAGTTCTGGAGTATTTAAATGGAAAATTGTCTGCTTCTCTCTGAGCGGCATGGAGAGGGGATAGCCTGAAGGAGAAAGAACTTAAAGGAATCTAAAACTATGCTCTCTGTACAAAGCTGCTTGAGTCTCACACTAAGAAATTAACTTAGAAGAAAAGGTTAGATCTTGAGAATCAGTGACAAGCATTTTATTAGTCTACTCTCAATAATAATAAAGCTGGACCAAAAAACAAACAAACAAAAAAAAAAAATTCTTATTTTTACCCTGCATAGCATTAATAACCTCATACCAGCTCTCTAGGAGTCAAAAGACAAACAAAGCAATGCCAGAACAGAGTAGGATGAAAAGTCTGACCATTGCGAATCTGTATCCACTTTCACCTCACACATAATTTAACGCATTTAAATAGGAATTTGTTTCTGTCTAAGTAATTTCTGGCCCTCCTGTTAAACCTACACAGGCTGTCTGATTGTTAAATGTACCATGGCCCACCTGCACAGGTGTTTCCACTTATTTAGCCCGATTTGACCTATTTCATGGACTGCTCTTAATAAAATGACACGTCCCTCAGCCAGCATGCAAAATACCAAAGCTCTAAAACTGAAGCAGTGAAATGGAATTCAGCAGTGTTTTCATGACTACGAAAAGGCCTCATATTAATTGCTGTTGACATAAATTAAGATGGAAAACACACCTCCACTCCCTCGTGCATTGCAAGAATGAAGCCAAGACATCATTTAGAGCCAGAAGGCACTGGGTTGCGTAGCTGAAGTATCAAGTTGCTGGCCGTACACCTGACATAATTGTGGGCAAGGTCCAACTTCAATGTCAATCTTGACATTTTATTCCCTTGTCATAGGATCAAATAGCTAAATAAAACCAAACAGCACTTGAACGTACTCACATACATAGGAACTACCTGAAAGAAAGAATATTTATTAGGAAAAATTTATTTGAGGTGTACTTTGATTGCTACATTTGGAGCTATGGCATGTTCAAATTTGTGGATTATGCAGTATATTGATTTTTGTAGCGACAGCAAGATATGAGAGAGAGCGAGACCCCATTATATTGTCACGTCCGTGTTGCGTATGCACTTGGGCCTCTTCTGACCGTGCCAGGGCCAAGGAAGCATGCTGTGCTTGAGCACAGTATGGAGCGCTCACGCTAGTCGAGCAATCCAGAATTTGTGAGTGCAACCTTAGGCCAAAGTCCTTTGTGGTATTAGTGACAAGGAAGGGGGTTATGACCTATGTTGCAGCCCACCACCAGCTGGGCAATATGTTTTGGCTTCACTTTTTGGGAGCCTCTTTGTCATCCTTCATATACGGTCAATAATAAACAGTTTGAAATACTCTTATTTAATGGACAATGTTAGACCTCATTTATGAAATTAAGCTCCCATTTTGACTGCTTTCTTGTTCCTTGTTCAAGTTGGCCAAACTATCAGGAAAATTGGTTGTTAGGGATTTCTCTAGCCCATACATTATTAATATTGCAAGTTCTGTATAGTATCCTTAATAATCATTAATAATAATACTGTAAAAAAATTTCCAGCAAAAATCACACATAATGCTGACAATAATATTAGTTTTAAATGTTAATTTAATTTGTTTAATGGTTAATTTAAGTGCAACACTTTCCATCTCAATTGTCATTATGCAATTTAGCACTTTGCAAATTTGTTTATCAAAGCCTCAGCATTATATGGCATATGGGCCATCGTTTGCTCTGCTCTCCATACATTGCTATCGCCATTTGCAATGAAAAACTCTTAGTTTACCACTGTTACTGGCATTTTGTAAACTTATAGGCTACATGTGCAGATGAGAGTGCAAGCAAAGTCAAGGTTATCGCTAATATCGGCTTGGCGGATACCGGGTCGGCAGTCTATTTTCTGCATTTGTCTGGACTAACATCAGAAATACAGTAAAAAGGCTCATAGGGCACGCGTCAAACAGTAGCTGAGTGAAAAATATCCATGAAAAGCTTTACTTTTGCCATCATTTTGTTCTCCCGGTTTAGTATTTATGGCCACCTCTTAGCTTTTAGCTGCTACACCAGCTAGCCACCCCCCTCCCCCACCCGAAGGCGCTAACGCGTACAGTACAGGAAAGTACGCGGGAGAACTACTGCGTCTTAGTTTTTGTGTGGTTTCCATTACTGCCATGGTCGAGGCTCAAATGTATTTAGGGCAACTAACAATTTAACCAAACAGTTTTGTTGTTAGTGGACTGGCCAATCCCTTTAAAATGCAAACCGTAAACCTCTAATTCAGTCTGGCAAGTTTGACAGTACGGTGTGCTTCTTCGTGTCGAGAAATTCAGCACGACTGAAGCCTCATTTAACGAAAATCTGACGTAACCTGTCTGAACTTACTGTCGGGGAGACAGAACACCCGTTTTCTGTCGGTCTCCGGGTAACTTGTGACTGGCGATGACCCAGCGGGCCCCTCCCAGTCCACGTCGTTGACGGGGACCGCGTCTCTCACCAGGCTCTTTCTAAACCTCTCCCACTCGTCAGCACACGCCCGGAGAGGCGTGTGCTGTGAGCCGACATGTAAGTATGAGCGTATGAACGCGTCTCCAGCCGGGGCTCCGTGGCATCCGCGGCGGCCTGTGATGGGAGAACCCCTCGCAGCGGCGAGGAGCATCATCCATCGTGTGAGTAGCTGCGGCTGTTCGTTCGAGTCCGTTGTAGCGGCGATTAAACTGTATCACACATAGTGAACAAAAGACAAGAAGATAAAGTGGGGGCGGGGGGGAACGAAAGGCTGACACAAACCCGATGAAGTTCCGACGTTATGTTAGCCGTCAAAGTGTTGTGTCGTCTCCTCTCTCTCCTCCGTGTCCGGCGTGCAGTGTGTACTGTGTCGGTTCACACTCGGTTTACTGTCAGTCCAATCCTGCAAGGACCCGTTGTCCAATCTATTGGATATAATCCAGTGCAATATCAGAAGTACTAGTTCATACAGAAAGTTATTAAATTGCAGAAAAGTTCTTTTTTATGTCATTCAAAAAGTTATACTTTCAGACATTCTGTGTTCACTAACATAAAGTAAAATATTTCAAGCCTTTTGTGGAGCCTTTCTGTTTTAATAGTGATTGTGGCTTGTGCATTTACAATTAAATCTGCTATTTTGAGATGTGTGCGTGTGTTTTTTTTGTAAGACGCAGGCCTGCAGCGATATTGGCCGATACTGGTAATGGCAAATAAAGCAAGAGTAGGATGAAGGTTGATTAGCAACGTGTCGACCAGACCTTACAGCCTTAAAGCAGCTGCAGAGGAGTGGGACGTGTTTGCGAAGGTGTGTGCCTGTGTACGTTTGAAAGTGCACCTGATCTCATTGTTGGCTATTAATTTCCAGAAATGTGACTAATTTTTTTTTTAAGATGGACGTTTAAGTGTGAATCAAACGGTTTGTGTGCTGTAGAACTAATGCACAATCTTTTCTGCAGAAAAGGAAAACTCTTCCGACAATGCATCCAGTTCATGTGTGGGTGTGTAGTTAATCTGAAGTTCCAATCTTGCTTTTTTTTTTCTATGAACTACCTTGCACATTTCCTCTCTTTGTATTCAAGGGAGCACTAACAAAAGCTTGGTGTTTCCGCCAGGCTTTCAATTAAGTTTAGGTACTGCACAGTCAAGGAGAGGGCACCTTCAGTGAAACAAGGAGAGGGTTGAGATGAATTGAGTCAGTCGATACAATTTAGTTGCTGGCTGGTTTTGCTGATTGTAACAATATGGGAATAGATAAATAGAAAAGGAACACGTCTAATCAAGTGTAAAAATAACTTTATTAACATGTAAGAAAAACAACAAATGCCTTTTTTTAGTATGTGCAGAAACAACAATAAAAAGTCATAAATCACTGTTAGACTTCTTTGTTTAAAGTCATGAGGTTTTGCAGTGTTGTGGAAGCCAGCTGTGACAAATTTGAAAATTTCCTTTTAAGTTCACAAAGCACTGGCGTCATTAGTAACCATTGAAATCATGCAGTTAATGTGGTAAGAAACAGTAATGTACAACTTTGACAATGACTGCTTGAAACTAATGAGAGAGGCAATTTAGCTCTGACTTCATTCTATTCACTGTGATAAATGAGCAAACAATTTTAAAAGGCTGGTTTCCACAAATCAGAATAGATTATTCATGCTTACCATATAAAAGGTTTGTTTTGTTGTGTTTTGTTTTGTTTCTGACAGTTAGAGTAAGAAGAAATAGTGGATTAGTGAGTTTTAACTACTGCACCTGAGTGCACTCAAATGCCATGTCTGGACACAATACATCACTGTCAAAATTGTTTGAATTCCAAAGAAATTAGCTGTGATTTGAGGATATCATTATTCTGACGGAGAGAAACTGTGGGAATTAAACCAGCTGACGTCAGTTCTGAGTTCCACTGCCATTATGTAATCATACAAAAAGAATGTCTGAACAACGCAGTTAACTGCAAACCATTTGCTTTTTTTTCCCCCTCCTTTCTGTCTGTCTTTCTTTTTTCAGTCTTTTTTTCTTTTATGGTAACACTTTACAAACAGGGTACATTAATTGACACTAGTTAATGCAGCAACAAGCATTTACTAACAGTTAATAAATGTGGTAACTAATCATTTACTTAAAGTAAATAAGATAAAAATTAATACATCATTCAGTTGTTTAAACCCATACTCTTAAGTGTCATGTCTTAAGTTTTCACTTAAGTCATGCTTATTCAGTGCTCTTATGCATTGTGTTAGATAAGGTTACTAAATGCTTTGGAAGGTTACATGACACATGAAGTAACTTTTAGCGAAGGATATTAATGTATTATCTAGTTATCTGGATTAATGTACTCTTAGTGTGAAGCATTAGTGTTTTTGTTAAGTGTTTTTTTTTTTTAAGCTTTTTCATTCATGCTTCTCTAAAAGGACAACAAGTTTTTATTGAGTGCTTTTGTTATTTCAGCTTTTTGAAGGACAACTAAAACAAAAATATTGTGAAATGCAGAACTGTAAGGAAACATAGACAGAAGCTACCAACCATGTTGACTGGACCAAATGAGGCCTTGCAGAAAACTAGGGAGCTGGATTACAATTACATAACTAGTAACATATATTATTAATCAAAATATAGCAGTTCAGAAAGGATTTCAGGATTTCATCCTTTGTCTAAACCCATTGTCGAAGTGGGTAATGGAAAATACTATAAGAGCATCATTCTGTATCAAAAAAATGAGTTCTTAGTGGGCATCTTTGGTGTTTAACGCTGGCCGACCTGGATAACAAAAAAAACAGTCATTAACTGTCTGTCATTGGCTTTTCCAATCCAGGTACGAGTGTGTTCACGTGTTGTTTGCTTAAAAGCAGCATTATCAAAGCCGTGAATTAAATATTTACCAGAAAGTGAAATGAGGGATACACTCACAGGACAATTATCAGGAGAGCAAAGCAAAAGAGTAGAGGAGAAACTTTATTTCTTCAGTCAAGAACATGCATTGCAAATTGCAATCATGATATCTCCTTAAGTGAAGGCTATTTTGCTTTGTATTTCTTTATTTATCAGATACAATTCCAGTATCAACTTGATATAATGTAAATATGCCATTATCAGGCCGTTATACTGTGCATGCCTAAAATTAATCCTAGAAATTATTACAATCAGAAGTGGATTATTTTTGTAATGAAAGACTACAAGGGTGTCTTTTTTTGTCTCTTCCCTATTAACATTTCAAAGCTGAAGTCATACTTTTGAGTGATAAAATAAGTGTCAACACTGTTATGCAAAGAATCTGTAATCATTTTTGCGTTAACTGTCCTAAACTATTCTTCAATTCTTGTTCAATTTGCTATCCAATTCCTCTGATCTGATTGATCACCATTCAGACCTTTGATCTAATAATCTGACATCAGCGTAGGTTGCCATGGTGATCTACATGAAGTGAGCTTTGTACGCAGGACAACAACAGCAAAGGCCAAAGATAATGAGATCATCAACTAATCTTGCTCTGTGATACAATCACAAGGAAGATAATCTGAGAAGAAAATTAGCAATCATCATTGGTTAATTATTAAAGGTCAAATACATGAAATACTTAAACTTTCTGAAACTCGATGAAACCCATGAACAATTTGCTATACAAAGATGTAGTGGAGTAATGGCATCCAAGACAGAGAGTGATGTCACACGGTTTCTGTGTGTTTTTTAATCTTTCTCTTTTTTTTGTTTTGGCAGCATGTGCAAATTTGCGCATTACAGTCTCTCTCTGTCCTCGCCATGTCCATTTTCATGGTGGCCAAGAGCACAAATCTTTTCAGATTACAGCTAAACAGCACACTAAAATGCGTCACTACTAAGTAGTTGAGGCTAAAATGGGCAACAGCAGAATCTTGGATTGTGCTGCTCAACTTGAAATTTTGTTATGAAGCTTTTGACTTGGCTGCCATGGAAATAGACATGGAGAGGACAAAGAAGGACTATCACACACTACTATTCTCATGCAGCCAGCCCACCTACAAGAACAAATAATAAACTGATAAAGTATTTAGGCTTTAAAGTCCAGTTTACTGTTTGCCACTAAACTTTGATTATTTCTTTGGTCTCATAATATGTGACAGTAAATTGAGTGTGAAAAACAAACTCTGCAGTGATGCCATCTTGGACTATAGGAAACTTCTGAAATTTTAAATGCCAAACGATCAGTAAATTATTCTGAAAAGTGAATGGATAATGAGGATATCGGTTTGTTGAAGCTTAGACTCTGAATTGGACTTAGTAGCATCTTTATTGATCATCATGAGACAGTAATTCGTCAAATCCTTTCTTAAACATAATGAATTGTGCCTCCATCTAAATCCCATTTTTTGTGCAGTCATTGACTTGCAATTTACTGTTCGGGTCCTCAATACAAATTAGACACAGCGTATTGGTCGCTGCCTTTCTTTGTTATTTACAGTCTCGGTGTCATTTAAACTGTACTTTATGATGCTGTATGTGTCAAAATACTGTGCTGCTGTTTTGCGCTCCCAATTCTCATGTAATGGGAGTGAGCCACTTTAGTGTAAGCTTTATCTTGATAATGAGCCACTAAGCCTCTTTAGGACATGTCTTGTACGATTGGCTCGGCTGTACAGGATCAAAGCACTGTAATGCTCATAGGTTGAGGATTTCAGATCAGATTATTTGCCCCATCATTAGTACAGTACAGAACTTTGGAACGGTTAACCTCCAGCTATGTTTATGTTGAGGTAATGTTTAGAAAACATTTTTGATTTATATTGATGACAGCTCAAGTTTGAACTGGAATTATATGCAGCGTCAGGTACTTTACTGAGAGGGAGATTCAGCTGAGAGATTTATGGTGCAGTGTTTTTGCATTACTTGATTTCTGGGAGTACCGCACTTTTACAAAATACTGCACAATGCTGCATCAGCTTGGAGTGTTCGCTGTCAGTTTTTGTCATTGGAAACAGCAAATGATTAATGTTCCAGCTGGCAACTGAAGGAAAGGAAGCCTGTGATTGAGTGGCCATGAACTTATAATGACAATGGTGAATACGTGTGTGTGTGTGTGTGTGTGTGTGTGTGTCTTCAGGGTGACTTCACCTGGAACAGTGTGTCAGGACGTAGCGTTGGCCTGAAGCCCGTCCCCCTGCAAAGCCTCTCAGAGTTGGAAAGAGTCCGTCTCCGGGATGTGGCCTTTAGGAGATTGCTTCGGGATCACGACATGGGCTGCCACATCACCATCCCTAAATGTATTAGAACACACACACCGACACACACAAAGAGTCCTTTTTCCTATTCTAAGTTGTTTTTCTGTACTTAATGTGTCACAACATGTCTTGAAAAGCATGTGCAGACCAGCCTTGAAAATTGTATTGTCTTTATTTTCCTACTTCAGCATGACATTTTTAACTGAGACAAAATAAGCACATTGCTAGAGTAAACATGTTGACTGCAGGCTTTGGGAATTAGATGCTTACAATATCACAACATATTGAATCATGTACAATTAACACCTGTATCATGATACACATTAAATTGTCATATTTCTTGCCAATACACAGTCCTAGTTATCGTGCTGGATTCTCTCTGCTTTTGTTTTTGCAATTTTATGTCTTCTCCTATTTAATAGTTTTAGAATGGCATCTGTAGGAAATATGATTTAAAGGAAATTAATGGTTGAAACCTGTTTTGACAACCCCCCCCACATCTTTTTCAGTGTTATGAGCAATTTGTCTGTGTTTCTGAAGCGTGTAACCATTAACAAACAGCCTGAGAATATCAAGTGGAGTAAACCAGAGCAAATAAACTCTGGTGCTTTGTTGAACAGTGACACGTGTGCCTCTTTGCAGATGGCCACAAGCACAAGAAGTCACTCAGGCGGAAGCTGGATTCGTTATCTAAAGAGAAGAGCAAAGACAAAGGTAATGTGGGATTTAATTAAAATAAAAATTCAGTGAGTCTTTCCAAACTAGTGATAATAAAGCGTTGTTGTGGAAGAGCCACTGGGTGCTGTCAGACTTCCTCTGTAGTTTTCTACTTTTGTCAGCCTCTGACCAAAATTATTCTCTTTGATCCTTTCGACTGAAGCCACACAGACTCACTGAAGCAGGGAGTGAGAGCGGTTTATATACCCGTGGAGCACTGAGCGATCAGAATCTACAGTGCAGTAAAGATGTCTCAGAGGGAGCTGTGATCTCTGACTGCTGCGCCCGCTGCAACGATCCGACAGGAAAGTAATGTTTTCTGTCAGACAGGCAGTCGAGGGAAATAACAAAAACAATTTTAAGTGGTGGCTCATTCATTACGACCTATCCTTGGGCATGACCAGCCTCCTCCTTCCCCCCAACCCATTTTTGTTTACAAAGGCACTTTAGAAAGTATGTGCTCCCTGTCTGTGAATATTAAATGAGCGCACTGCAGAGC
>KV751321.1:11937616-11985021 GCA_001698575.1 Mola mola
ATTTCAAAGCATACATATAATGAATGCAAACACATTAATATAAAATCTTACAGCATCATCATATAATATGCTGACGTGTGTAACACATATTTAGAGTAAATTACCTCTTCCAGTTGATTGAGGCAAGGATTATGAACTTTACATCTTCCTGTTTTGCCCTTTTCAGAGATTATGCCCCAGGTGTTTGGCATACCGCTGTCGCAGGTCATATCCAACGACCGCACTCACAAGCAGCGGCACGATCCCCCGCGGGAGGGGCACAGCGACCCCACTGAACTGATGCTCTCCTTCCTCCACCTCACCTCTAGCTTCAAAAAGGCCAACAAAGAGCTCTCCAGCAGCAACTCGTCCCTTAGCTCCACTCCCGAGACCCCTAATGAATCGCCCCTGGTCTGCACACTAGACACGGCCCCCCGGACACGCAGGAGGGTAGGCTTTCCTGGCGCAAGATCAGTCTGCTTGTACTGTACATGTTCATTAGATTGCTCTTGAAATTTATGATCTTTTTTGGATCCTTGCTCAATGGGTGCACTACAGCTGTAGTTTATCATCTACTTGACAGGGCGGAGTATCTGTGGATTGCATCACTGACCTTGATGACAACCACTCGCAACTCTTGGAGGCCCTCCAACTGTCTCTGCCAGTGGAAGCCGCCGACAACAGGAAGAAGCACCGGGACAAAAAGCTCAGCCTCAACCCTATCTACAGACAAGTGCCCGGAATAGTGGATCTCTGCTGCCAACACCTCGAAAAACATGGTACACATTGTCAAAGATGAAAAATGCTGCTTAAAGAAGGTTCACGGTTTACGCTGCATGAGTATTCAACTTATCTCTGATTGCTTGTGACAATCTGAGCGTGAGGCTACATTTTAGCTCTATTGACACTAACAAATTATTGTCATCACTGCTTAGGCCTACAGACAGTTGGAATCTTCCGCATTGGGAGTTCCAAGAAAAGAGTACGACAGGTATGGTAACACCACTTTGCGCTTTAATAAGTTGCATCAACTGTGTGCAGCGTTTTGATGTGACCGCGGTCGCGATATTTCACCCAGCTTCGCAAGGAGTTTGACCAGGGGTGGGAGGTCCGTTTGGATGAGGAGCACAGTGTCCATGATGTAGCTGCGTTGCTGAAAGAGTTCTTCAGAGACATTCCAGACACACTGCTGACAAGAGACCTCTACACAGCCTTCATCAACACTGCATGTGAGGAGCACACAGACACACATACGTATTTAAAAAAAAAAAATGTTTTGGTTTTTTTTGTTTTGCTTTTTTGAAAGTCACCACACTTCATGCTTTTTCAGCAGCGTGGTGTTTTTATTTTGACTTGGTTTGGATTCTTTTTTTTCTGCAGTGCTGAACCATTCAGACCAAGAGCGTGCCCTCCAGCTCCTTGTATATTTGCTCCCTCCCTGTAACAGTGACACGCTGCAGCGCCTCCTCTGCTTCTTGTCCACAGTGGCTGCACATGCTGAAGACCAGCTGGACATCGAGGGACAGCAGGTAATGGAAGTGTACTTGCCTCGCAGCTCAACACAGGTGCAAGCGCCTTCTTCTTGAGGCTTGTGACATTTACATGACAAGCTGTCAGTATTTGTTGTCAAAGTGGTCCAAGTCAAGTGGATCAGCTCTGCTGCTCATGTGTCACACATTGTGATTACACCGGCAAGGACAAAAAATATGTTAAGGAAAAGAGCAACTCTGGCAGATTATTGTTGAAAAATATAAATAGACTGATTAGACTAGTTTACTGTGATTGCGTTAAATCCCTGCACCCATTAGAGGGCAGTAACACAGATGTTTGTTACATCTGCTGGAACTAAATTGAAAAAATTGCTGTGCCAAAGTGCAGCAAATTATGCATGATAACCCATTGTGTGTCTTTCTATTTAATGATGCAGAACTAACACAAATCAACCCGCTGTACAGCAGAAACAAACAAATGCTGTTCTTCTATGAATGTCATTCAATTCATAGAGTAATAAAAATGTTGCATAGTTGTACACATTTTATCTCAACAAATGTGTTTTCACTGATAAGCTACAATATTTTTAGTCCTTGAAGCCTGTGTCAGTCAGCCGTGTGACATTCAACACTGATTGGTTGAAAGTTCTAACATTGATATTGTGTTTAGCTGAAAAGTAATAATCATCACAACCTGCATATTATAGCAAAGGTTCTGTAAGCATGCAGCAATTTATTGTTGTTGTTGTTGTGAATGCGACTTTGCAGTTTGCACATATTCCATTACGGTGTAATGATCGTCTTAATAAAGATGAATCGTTTCCCACCGACACAAAGGCAGGTTTTTCTTGGCTTTGGTCCTGGTGGTACATACTGTAGTATTAAAAAAAAAAAAAGAAAAAGGTCTACTTGGTCTCTTTGAACAAAAGTAGGCAGAACCACCCTTATTGATGGTGGCAGGGCTGTGTTAGGTGCAAATTCCTAACATTTTCCTGTTGCCAAAGAGGGTCAATCTGCAACAAAAGACCCTTACTTAATGCAGTAATTACGTTTGAGAGTGTTTTCTTTCTTCTGTGTAAGAATGTGGGCAGGCTCCAACGTTAAGTTTCACACAAGTACTTCTGGTAATTGGAAAGGGTCAAATTTGGGTTACTGCAGATATTAATTTGGCTGTGTGAGTCATTAAAAATAAAGGAAATTTCAATGAAATAAGGGGTAGCTAGAGTGCTTGCATTACTATAGCTGAATATCCAAATGTCTGGTGAATAGAAATGGGCATATTCAGTGGACTGTTAAGACAAATGAAATCTGAATTCCGTTCTCTTTATTCTTCTTAGATCACAGGAAACAAGATGACAAGTCTCAATCTTGCCACCATCTTTGGCCCAAACCTTTTACACAAGCAAAAATACCCAGACAAACAGTTTGCAGTTGAGAGTTTTGCCCGTGCAGAGGAGAACCGAGCCATCATCAGCGTTGTCCAGAAGATGATCAATACGTATGATTCATTATTTATGGTAAGTCTTCGTCACTGCCAACTAAAAGGCTTTTGCAGTTAAAGGCTGGGTTTAATCAAACAGTCTGGAGGTCTGAGTCACGTCTTCCTTTGGCAGTAAAACATGTTTATCGGAACTTGTCACACTTAATGGACAAGTGTCCCCGCCACCTAATGAAATGTTAAAGTTAGCTTTGTAGGTTTTGAGTTTTTACGGTCACCCTAAACAAAGTAGTACAACTAAAGGGTCCTCGCAGTTCCTTTATCTCTGCTGAACGTTGTGAAATTCACTTTACTGAATACTTATTTTAGTAGATGGCAGATGATAAGCCTCACTGAAGAGGTTAATGTATGCCATTCCAGCCTCTGTTTTGTTTATAGACAGGAATTGCCAGCAAGGGCAAGATCCTCATCTGCGTTATGTTTTCTGCTTTTTACCAGAAACTTAAGGGCAGATGTGATTAATTGGAGTATCAGAAAATAAAGCCACAGGGCAACAGAAGCCCATCAGACATTTTGTGTGCATCATTACTTCCTCTGTTCTGAAGTGCTGTTAATTATTTTTCGCCTCGTAGCTTACAAACAACATGCTGTCTCCAGTGCAAATATTGCATCATAAATACACTGTTAAATAACGGCGGCAAAAAATTGTCACTGAAAAATGCAATTCACTGAATGTGGAAATCGTTTAAAAATGATTAGATAATATGCAGGAGGTGCATGTACTTAATGTCATTATTTGTTGAAGTTCAAGTGTGATCAGTGAAATTAAGATGAGGTTGGCTAGAGACTGATTCTGATGTCGTGGATTACTTACTGCGAAGGAAGGCTTCTCAACCCTTGTGAGTTTCTGCTCTTTACGTGTGTTAAATGAGCAAAGTATCATGATCATGCCTTTTCATGTCTCCCCCTGGGGATAGTTATTGCATTTATAGTGTTCAATGTGTCCTCTTTGTTTCTGCAGAGAGCCAGACCTCCTTAAAGCGGGAGAGTCCTTCTCCCTGAATGAGAGATGCTTATCCAGTGACTTCATCAAAGCGTCCAGCGGAGAGGTGTCTCCCTATGACAACAACTCCCCTGTCCTGTCAGATGGACTGCTGGACAAATACCCAGGGGACGACAGTCCATTCTTCAACAGCATCCCCAGACTTGCAAGGCAGCAAAGACTTGATGGCAATTCTGATGAGGGCTCTGGCAGGACCTCGCCTATACTTTCTGCAGGAAAAGGTGAAGTAAATTAGACAATATACACCTCAGTATTATGACATATAATTTAAGGGAGTAGTTTTTTGGAATTATGGTACCACTGTTATGTCTAAAGGATAAGCAAGTAGCTGGAGCCAGCAGCAAAGGCCAGCAGTAAAGCCAAACTAAGTAGGAACTTAGCTTAGCAACACTAAAAAACAGCCCTTACAGTACAACATATAAATATGCATTTATAAACATTTGCAGATTTTGTTATTTCGGGCTTGCTGTTATCTCAGGCTTGTGTTAAGCTGAGCTAACTGGCTATTGGCTGCAGCTTTACATTTTACTGTACAGGCTTAACGGTGCTGAAAATCTTCCCATGTGTTTCCAAAATTAATTTAATCACATTTTTGAATCTGCATCAGTAGGCAAAAATACGCACAGTCCCTCTGTGGCTATGGCTGATAATTCTTAAAATGACAAGGTTCATTAATTTTCTCATATTGTAGTAGTAGAGTAAAGCAGAGGAAATACATCATTTTTCTGGGAATTGGTCGGACCTCCATACTGTTGTGGTTTATTTTTCTGTTTGTTTAAACAGATAAAGGAGACCTGACTACATTTACCAGCCTTAAAATTAGCAAAAAAATGAGCCTGTCATGTATGGTATTGATATGAATGTAACTAACGCCAAATTAAGTAATCTCCTTGTTGCCTTTGTCCTTGTTAGATGCCTCAACTGATCATTTCTGGGACACGTGGCATGAACTTCTCAGCAAGGATTTTACTGACCATCATATCACTGGTAATAGAATCCATGATGCTGCAGATGGCCTTGAGACATGTAATGAATGTTAGATACTAACGACAGTGTCTTCCAGGCTCCCTCGGAGACATGTCAGAATGTGAGTCGTACGGATCATCGGAGGGGCTGAGCAGTCACCAAGGTAACAGCAAGCTGCCCGGCAGACCAACACAAGCCTCATTGGGCATGTTGGAAATCAGGCCACACCTCCCGGTGACTCGCAGCAGCAGCGGTCCTCACGACCACAGAGGACAGACGCAACAGCGATCCCTCTCACATCAGAGATTGTGTGGCCAATCAGGAACCGTCAGCTCGGACAACTTAGCAGCAATGACAGGACACCTTGCATGTCCGTTGCTTAAGGTCAGGACGCATAGCTTGTCTCCCCTTAATTACACGGGACAGCTGGGGGAGACACATATTACTCACTCCACACCTTCCGTCTTCATGCACCAGTCTGACCTCCAAAACCTACAACAGTACCAGCAAGGCCACGCCCCCCAGACTGTAGACTCTGCCAATGCCTCTGGGTCTGGACAAGTAAAGGGCCCTGGTGCACCGGACTGGCACGCAGAGAAGTGGCACATATACCAGATACTGTCAAAAGAAAATGCAGACTCCTTGCCTGAAACACTGGTGTGATGCTCCTTTTGACATTCTCCAGTCACATCGTTTGCTTCACTCGAGCTTTCTCACTGTAAATCACCAATGTCCTATTTTGCACTTCTATTACTGTGTATATTAATGTTGATGTGCATGTAAACATGATATAACATGAATCTTTTGTATATTCATTTTGTAAATAACTTCAATTTGCTGCAGCCATTAAAGCTTGAGATTATTTTGCAGTACAACAATGTAAAACTTGCATTTGGGCTTGAATGTTATGATTAGACTTAAATTATATGTTAATGGTTAACTTTAAACCATGAATGTTTGTGTGAAAATGTGAAAAGATACGCTAACTTCAGTATTCACATAAGTTTTGCATCAAAGTGCTTCACGATGACAGAAATAATGTTTATTCACAGAGAAAAAACAATTAAAACGACAAGGCAACAGATAAAATAAAAAGAATACAAACCATGATTAATAACTTAATAAAATGAAGAAATATGAAAAGAACAGATTAAACCAAATTAAAATGGGAATTGCACTCAGTAGAGCACATACTCTCGTCTCAGCAGTATCTTGAATTAAAATTGCTACATTCACCCCTTTCTCAGAATCAACGTCAGAATTCCATGGGCTCTTCCTTGGCCCGTTCCCCATCTTCCCACACACTTTCATTGAAATCCATCCAGTAGTTTTTGTTTCATTCTCCTGAAAAATGAAACAATCAAGAGAGGTCCTTGATCATGATTTATTGTTGTTTTGAATTTATAGCCACTTGTTAAGTACTTGAGTGTTGTTACATGTTCCACCTGCCAATCTGTGATGTTTTAGTACCGCCCTTACATCCCAAAACTGTTTTTTTTTCCTTTGGGCTGCTCCTTCTAACAATCTAACTCACGAGCCCCAGAAACTCTGAAATGTTCTGTCTACACTGTAACTTAATGCACTAAATTTATAGTACTTCTTAATTTAATGAGCAGCAGCTTTCCTACTCTTCCCACTTAATAATCTGTGATAAATCTAATGGAGAAAAGTGCTACAACTAATTTTGACTTTAAATTTAAAGGAAAATAAACTGTAAATGTGAGACTCTGAGAATAAGCAAACTATAGAAATTATATGACAGCATTTACCCAAAATGACCACAAGGGGGGACCCTTGACCACAAAATAATTGTTTTCTTGCCACCAGAAAATCCTTGTGCACTCAGGAAAAGGATTTACCTGTCATTACTCAACAGCTATTTGTTTGGTTTTTTACTATTAAACCTTTTCCCTCCATTGGGATGGGGGTTATATTGTTAAAGTTGAAGACTTGATGTTAGTTTATAAAGAGAAGTCCTGCTTTCTGTGACTGGATATCAGAGCTGAGCTAGAACAGTAACAGTTAAAGTCATAAAGTAAAGGAACGACACGAAATACTCACAATAAGCATGAAATTCCACAGGAAATCATTTGAGGATACAACAGGATGATAGGTGATTGAAATTTTTACTGGAACTGTGCGGAGCTAATTTAACAGATTGACAATAAGCGTCCTCACCCTGATAACAAAGTTCTCTCTCGTTAGCCACAGGACAACATGGGGGATTTCCTCAACACAAAGATTTGTGCGGTTAAACTCTCCATATCTGTCTCCACAGCTGTCTGAGCCGAGCTGTATTTGGCCCCGATTCTGACCAGACCAAAGAGACAGAACAGGATGTCTGGATGTGTTTTATGCAAAATCACTATGGTTTGACTAAGCTTTTGTATCTGCACCACAAATGTCTGTCAGTGTTAAGACTATCCCATTTATTTGTCCTAACCACTAACAGGCCGAGCCCTGGAAAACACTGCCTGGAGATTCTTTTTTTTTTTTTCTTCCTCCTCATTTTTGACCTGCCTCCTGAAAGCAAACAATCAAGATCCAATATTTGATTTCACATCTTATCTCTGCAGCACTGATGGATGTAAGTTGATCCTTTGGCAGGGAGCCGCGACTGCTCCCGTCAGGAGGTCCATCCTGGCATCAGCTTCAGAGAGGACAGGGGAAGGTCACGAGCGAAACGAGGCCGAATGTCCAGCAACCACAGCCCCAGACCTGATGTTTCAAGGTCGAAACTGATATACAAATGTCCACCGAGGAAAAACAGAGCTCGGTGGAGCTCATCCATGTGGCGCCGAACACTTTGAAATCGAATGCAACAAAGCCTCGACCCATTTTAGATGCCAACACTTCTCCGTGTTCCGCTATGGACTGCTTGTTAACTACTTCCCATACTAATGAGCTGACTGCTTACCTGGAGGATTTACTTCCTTAGCCTACAGTTTCTATATAATCGAGGAGTTTACCCCTTGCCACTAATCACTGCGGCATCAAGGTTATGTGAATGTGCTGCATTTTCAAAATGTGACACAGGAAGCCATTTTTGATGATTTATTATTCCACTTGTCCTCCATTGTATCTAAAAGTGGGTTTTTTTTCTGAAGGAACATTATACACCAGTATGCTGACAATAGACAAACACAATGTCCATCATTTCACTAATGGAAAAATGTGCAATACAATAGTTGGCACATTATTAATGAACACAGGATGAGACCAAAATATCCAAATCAGGATTCTCAAACAGGACTTGGTGATGAAATTCATTACATTTGCATATATACAGTATATTTAGATAGTAAAACTGCAGGATTTTCAACGTATTCTGAGCAAAAAAGTCTTGTTAGATTGCTTTATATGTTTTTATTTTACTTTATTTCACAATTTTCTCAAATCAATGTATTTATTTAGGAAGATAATCACTCCATTACACCCAGAAATGTTTTATTCTCTCTTATCTGTTTCCTGCAGTCTCAGTGAAGCAACATTGGGGCTGTGTTTATCCTCCCCAAAAAATGTCAAATTTCAATCACCCCATCTGCTCTCACTCATGCTCCAGTTGAGCTAAATTTGATAAGTGTTTCTCGTTTTGCAACAAGGCCCACGTTGTTCTCTGAAAGAACAGAGCAGCATTGGAGTCCAATATGGTGTCCACACAATCAGTGTGCATGTTAGGCTATGAAATAGAGAATACCGGTGGGCGCACATGTGGCTGTGGTTGTTGTACTGTCCTAAATATGGCATGGATTTTAGTAAACACGTTGCCAGCAGTGTTTTCCCCTTCTCCCCGGTCCACATGATGCATCCTAGCGGTGGAGTTTGGGATGCAGCCGGTCTGTTGGGTCAACCTCAGTATGTCACTTCTTTGGCAGGCGGGGCAGTGAGTGATTTGCTGTTTAAATTGTGTTAGCAGCACGCCGAGGACGCTCAACAGGCAGCTCTGCCCAGTCTTCAAACTTGCGCAACAAGCTGAGAGTAATGTGGCCAGAACAATAACTCAAATGCAACATCAGGAATTAGGGCATCCAGATGTTTTCCTCCAAGGCTCGTTGCTCTCGATCTTGTTTTATTGGGCAGCTACGAGGGCATGGTGACTCGATCTGATTTCATATCGCTGTTATCTGTTTAATTGGCCTTTTATTGCCAACGGTCTCGTTGAGCTATCTGCGAGTCATTCCACAGCCACTCAGCATGTGCTCTGAGCTGTCTGTGAAATATGTTTTGTGTCACGTTTGGATAAGGCTTTCAAGTTTAAATGTGTCCATATTGCACCTGATAAGACACAGTGCTCACATGTGGAATAAGTTCCATACTCGGGGCCTATCAGAGAAGCTGGTCAGGAAAAGACTAGTGTTCATGCAGCTCTCTGTTTAAATATTTTTGCAGCAAAATACCAGTGGTCATTTCTGGAAAACACTAAAGTTATCCTTAAAGAGACAGTTCTCAGCACACTGTGAGCAAGATTTTTTAAACGTCTGCGTAATTTCCCCCTTTGTTCCATGATTGCAACAGAAGCTGCTGCTTTGGAAGCTGCAGAAGACATGGAGCATTAAATCAAGACTCAAACATACAATTACGCTTTTCATGCATCAAAGAAGGCGCCGGCAGTTAATAATTAAGCAGAGGATCGACCTGGGTAATTATGATAAGAGTGGCTTCAAAAATGAAAAGCTTCTGAGAGTCAGAATGCAAACACACAAACACCTTGGGAATGTGGCTGCGTTCCCATGACAAGAAGAAAACTTTAATCACCACCTTTAAGGTTTGAAACTTGGAGGAGACTTACAGCACTGAGTTTCCTGCCAGTCTCCTGCTGGCCAATTTTTGGCTTCTAAACAACAACGAATGGTCCCAGTGCAGTGATGAACAGGTCACTGCAGAGAGGTATGTTATCAATTTGACACCGATCTGTTGTAGAGTGTTTATGAAAAAGCAACACCACTCCGAGTAACAACCAGCTGCATCCAGTGGTTCAAGCCAAAAACATCAGTTTCTCCTTTCCTACTGAAGCACATTGCCAACTGTAAAAAAGGAACCAGTTGTTTTAACTTGATAAAACTACTAAACCTGTAAAAGCTTCTTCAAAATCTATTAGTGTGTGAATTTTAAGGTTGACAAAAAAAAAACTACTTAAGTACTTAAGAACAGTTTTTTGCCTCTTGTACTTAATTGAACGTTTCCATTTTCTGCTTCTACATTAAATTTCCACTCCGTTACACTTCGGAAGCAAACATTAGACTTTTACTCTGCTGCATTTATTTAATAATCCAGATGTTAATCGGTATCAGCTGATATGGACATAATCTGCAACTAAATTTTCACGTATTGACTCAATTTGAATGGGTGACTTTCACTTTTACCCATTTTTCCCAACACTGGTCCCGTTCGTTTCTTTACTTAAGTCTTACAATGTGAAAGTCCAAGTACTTAAAAATCATCATCAAATTTAAAAATTCAATTTAAAAGAACAAACAAACTAAGAATTCATGAGCACAAAGACAGAACACATCATTAATGTAAAGATCACCGAGTGTCCTGAATGATATGTGAATCAACGTCATCATTGTCTCCATTTCTGTCACCAAAACCTTTTTTTTTTTTTCTCGAGTTCACCCTTCAGATTTGGATGGTGTCGTGGCCCTTTGTTGTCCTTCTGCAGCTTTCTCTCTGTTTCCACGTGTGGCCATGGAACAGACAATCTTCAGAGCTAATGGGCTGCAAACGGTCTCGGCACTGATGGCCTCTAATTCACAGAAATATCTGGAAAAATGCAAAATATCATGTGTGCAAACCACAAAACTGCTTGTGAAGCCCATATTTGTTTTTGTCATGTTGTTTTACCTGCAGTAATAATGTTAATAGCACTTGTTTGAAGCCCCCCCGCCATCTAAACGTTCCTGATTAGACTCTTGCTGAGCCTGATGTTCGGAGGACTGGCTCTGCTGGAAATCTGCTGCAGTCATCAAACTCTCACTCCTGTGAATTACAGTGTAAAGGTGTAATCATCCCAACTTAACAGGAGTGCAGAAAATTCCCTTTAATCCCCATGTCTCTTTTTTAGCTCCCCTTCCGGGCCTCCTGATACGTGCAACGCCTGGCATCTTGAAAGCTACGGAAAGAGAGCGATCCTCAGCTGGAATCAAAGAGGGGACGCTGTATTTATGTAACACCTTAACCTCTGAGCTAGGAAGGTGCTCCCAGACCCCGAGCTAATGTAAACAGTGGTGCTATTCGGGGGGTGTGGGCTCCGTACGAGCAGAGATTTTGCCGAGAATTGCTGCTGTCATCAGCTTATTTATAATTATTTTGCTAAAGCTCCTGTGTGGTCCCTGCTTTCTGGGATCCAAAAGAATTCGATAGAGTTTCTGGTTTCTCCGCGCCTGCCAGGTCATTCCAATCCATATTTACTTTTGCTTTAAGTGTATGGGTTGGCCAGACTCTGACCTCACAGGCTTTCAACTATGCGGCCCACCATAAATCTGCTTTTATCCTTGTGATTTTCCGACCTGGTGGCCATTGCAGCCTTTCAGTTGCCATGTGTGCCTCGTGAATGTTAATTTGCAGTCATTTTTTATTATTATTATTTTTTTGTTACCCAGGAGCTTTAATCGAAGGGGGAAATTCCTGAAGGTATAGTCTGGGCCTCGCTGAAGTTCTTGGTAACATTGAGGCATGTACACCCAATTCCTCAGATATGATCTCATTACTTTGAGCGAATTGTGCTCCGCTGACTCACTCATCTATCTCTCAGGGCGAACTCTCATTAGGGCGGAGGGAACCAATTCCTCCTTGCTTAATAGCGAGCGTCTCCTCCTTTGCTGCTCTCTGCCTGCTGGCTGCTGCGGATCTGAAAGCTCGAGCCTTATTTTCCTTCGCTGGCCATGGTGACGAAGAAAAGGGCTTTATTCTCATTATGTGACACTTACTCACAACACTGCATCAGTGGCGCGGTGAGCCTTTGGCACACATTCTCACACCTTTGTCCTCTTTAGCTGCACAAAATGAGAAGAGCCGCCACTGACACATACATTGGGGGCATTATGACTGTCATCCCCTATATTCTTCCACTTTTTTGTGCCAGCTTACGCAGTCCTCTCCTGTGTGAACCTGCAGAGCAGATGAGAAGATGTGTGTGTGTCAGTGAGGTATGTGCGCATACACACCCAGGACGAAGGGGAGTGTACAGGCAGAGAGAAGCACCTTCGGCCTCCTGTCTCCTGTGTGTCTCACCTCAGGGGAGGCACCAGCTGCCTCTCACTCACACTCTGCATTAGACATACCCTGCTTTTTCAACAGGGGAGAGACCAGCGCAGCCATGGGGAAGCAGGTAAGATCTGATAAAGAAACTTGACATGACAATGACGTGAGGAGAATACAGTAAAACAATGCAGTACATTCAGTTTCATAGCAGTGAGTGGTTGAGTGAACCGTGGGAGTGTCACAAAAAAGGTAAGGGTCAGAGCATTATGCATAAATTCCGGTTAAAGTCTATATGAGACGGACGGTAATGACTTTCTTAGTGTTACACATTAATCACACGCTCGTGGAGGCCCAGGAGTCGAACAGCCAGGGTTGCACTGCACTTAACGTCCAGCATGTGTGTCTTGGTAAGACTTTGAATTTGAGAGAGGAGCCGGATATGTTGTGCCTACAAGCTCAGACGCTTTTGCACCTGAATCATATCCGTTATTGAACACATACTGTATATGCTGCCTTACAAAACAGCCGCTGGCAAATTGGCGACCTAGAAAGCACGAAGGGAACAATTTGTTGGGGCTTGTTCTCACCATAAAAGCTTACAGAATTGTCAGTGAGTGTTATTGTCCGAGTGCTAAAGCAAATCCACTTGGTTCTAAGGGGGGAATACGTGTCATGATGCCAAATAACTGTGGACAGGGAACTCGGACAAATTCATTTTTGGTGTTCAGTGCTTTTCTTCATGTGAACATCTGGTTCTGCTATTGCGCTGAAAAAACCTCCTTTAAACATTTTTTTCCATTTTTTTTAGACACCGAAGAAAATTTTTCCTGCGCACATCAATCTTTTGTGGCTTTTGAACTGCAATCGTTCAACAATCCTTTGGCGCATTATCAAGTGGCTGTAAATTTAAATTTCACATTATGTCCTTCAGTGTTTATGAGGTGAGTTATTCAAATGAGCTTTATTAAATCAACATTGCTGAGTTTTTGCCCAACTTCCCTCCGCTTGATAAACTGCTCCCGTCGGTAGGTGTGAGCGCTCCGGGCCTACTCGAGGTGACGGGGCGAGAGCTGACGCCGGTTCAGCCTCACTGTCAGAGCCAACAATATCAGCAATACTGCTACAGAAAAGAAGCGAATGTGTTTTAAACTTGGGAGAGTGTGCTTCACGGGCGAGAAACAAATGTTTCCCACACTGTCTTGAAGGAATGCTTTGTTGCGGATGAAGCGTCTTTTGTTTTTGTATTTTTTGTTGGGCCACACTGAGCCCACAGGTTCACAGCGAAAACAGTGAACTGATGGGTTCGAGGGGCCTCAGTTTGTGCTATCAGTGAGAGTGACAGCACTGCCAAAGGTGTCCTAATCCTGAGCGGTTTTGAAAACATCCCTGGGCCCGGATGCAGCTGACCCAAATCCCAACAGCTGGGTCCGAGCCTTTGGCTCACACACATGAAGGCAACACACCACAACAGATGTTCAGATCTCCTCCAGCATTTCTTGGTGTAGGAGGGCTGAGTTCAGTGTGTAGTGACTCAGTTTCTGTGCAGGATGGAATAAGAGTAGTAGGAAAAAAGTCTATATGCCCTGCAGGCTATGTAAAAGGAGTAGCATCTTAAATGCTGGCGCTACTGTGGATGGATTTCAGGCGAAGTTAACAGACGGGACGACGGCTTCACCGGCACCATCCCGGACAGATTCTTGATAAAGATGCAACACGTTTCTTTTGTAGACTAAATCCCTCAAGAGCTGGAAGCAATTACTGACTACACTGAGCAAATGGAATGGAGCAGGCGTTCACCGCACCCCTTTCTTCAGGGACAAAAGAAAAACCAGAGACTTTCAGGCTGTGGGCCTGTGGTGCAGACTGAACAGGAACAAATAACCATAGTTTCCCAAAAAAAACTTCACTGTTTATTTCAAATAGACAAGGCCAACAGCACTATGTTTTCCAACAAAGCACAATTGATTCGCTTGGGAAGTGATGATTTCTTTTGGCCCTCATTTCAGGTCAAATTCTTTATATTGTACCGATGTGTTAGTCACCCCGTGAGAGTTGATAGCAAATGGACATCCCAAACTGCCTTTTGTCCTCCTCGTGTGTCTTTAAATTCAATTCAACACCAGTTAAGATCACGGTGGTTATTGCTAACACTATAATAGAAAACAAGGCCAGGCTGACGATTCGTTCTGTTGTTCTGTGGCAAAAACGATGAGCTGCTGAAGCTGTAGCATACTCAGAGGGGGAGAAAAAAAAAAAAATCAATTTCCAGGTCAGTGCTCACAGCAGTCCTATATGTTGTGCAAGCTAATCATAAACCACACTAAACGCACTTAGACACTGGCTAATGTGATGCATGAGCAGCAGATTTTTTACACTCTAGTTTCTACCCATTGTGCCTGAAAAATAGCATTAACTATTAACTCTCCCCTTTAACTGGGTAGAGGGTTGTTTTTTGTTTTTTTTTGCTGTTTTCTGTTAATGAACCTTAATTTGCACCAAATAACAGGTCTGCTGAAAGAGAAATTGGATCAAGCATTAATTTGCTTGGTGTTGTTGCTGGGTTGGTCATGTGTTACTTGGTTAGGAGCAGCATGCCTCGGGCGTGAAAGCAATTAACGTCTTGAACTTGCGCCACAGAATGGGGGCAGGCGACGCTTTTCATCTTATTGCTTACTGGCAAAAGTGAGTGAGGGCCTGTTTTGGATTGTCCTAGTTGGGAAAACAATCAGTGTTGCTCAAATCGGTGCCTGTCCATACAGACATCTTGATGCCAGAGGGGTTTGCTAACTCAATCAGGCACGTGCCCTCAGACTTGGATTACAGTGGTTTCTGTATGGCAAACATAACACGATATTCCTCTTTGTGTTGCCTTGCATTTGCATGTGGTTTGTGATGAGCGAGAGAGTACAATGTTCATTGTGAGGAGGATGGATGCACAGAACTGTTTATTAAATGCAACCATGCAGCAGAGCCCCAGAGACCGGTCCCATCTGTTCGGGGCCAGGTTGTGTGGTTAGAAACTCATCAAAATGTGGTCCCTGAGGTTTATGCAACCCCCCCCCCTCTCCCTTTGTCTTTCCGTTTGCTACATCTTTGTCTTATTGCTGAGAGGGTGGGGAGCCAGGGGCAACAGTTCACCCCCACAGAGGAGGGGTGTGGGCCACGGCATTAATGGAGACGGCATCCACGAAATGACCCAGTGGAAGTGACGTTTCCTGGGCATGTTTTACGCTCACATGAGCATACGGCCGGGGCTGTGGCCGGCGTGATGAGCTCCGGCAAATGAAGGAGGGCGTGTGGAAGGAGACCAGCCGGGATGCTACTGTATGATTTGTTTGGTCTCTCATCCACGTGAAAGAGAGGGCTGAGCGTCACCGGGAGTTTGCATGGGTTTGAGAGGATCACTCCGGAGAGCAGCACGTGCATGTAAGTCGGGCTGATTAGACCGTTGTTTATTTTGTTTGGTTTATGGCTGCTGAATCTACCAGAAAATTTGAGCGGCTTTGATTTTGTGAGTAAATCTGCTGAGCATGAGCACAACATGAAGCGCTGCGGAGTATGAAAGTGTTCCCACATATTCTCCTCCCTGCACGATGTACACATGGACAACACACATGATATGCACGTCTCAGGAGGCCTTTGTTCGCCTCAGAACGAGTTCGCATTTGCCAGCATCAATGTGGAACGTACCCTTGATGATGCGGCTCATGTTTGCCAGCCGTGAGTGAGAGCTCTCTTTTGTACCAAAGTTTGTTTAACATCAGGTTTCACTGCTCACTATTTTGTGCCAGCTTCTTATCTACTCCTTCAGGAGCGCTTTTCTGGCCCCTTTCAGTTCTGCTTCCAATTAAAACAGCTCGGTGTGCCAACAGCCACCAAGAGCACCAGCAGCCTTAGGCGGCAAAGCAGCGCTGTTAGTTATTGATAAGGAAAAATGTATGTTAAGTACAATGCCTCATGTTTTTTTGGAAGTAATTTTACAAGGATTACACCTTCAAATCTTGACTGACAATTACACAAGAAAGTTATTAATAATAATAATAATAATGATAATTGTTATTGTCAGCATCCCAACCTCCGGACTAATTAAATTGTGGCGTGTGAGTTGAATTTTATCAACTGGCTCTCTTTTCTTTAAGTTGATAGAAAATAATATGACACCCACATAACAAATTGAGTCCATTTTCACATAAATCCACAAAAAAAGACCCACAAACTCTTTACAGCCTGGATCAAGGATCGAGTTTGTTTCCAGTTTGTTTTCTTTTTTGGAAAAAGTTCAAGTGGACACATTTTCCATGTCACCACTCATTATTTATTCCCGTTCAGATGGGGGAGTGACTTTGGACTGACCCCGCGTGGAGAAGCAAACTGTTTTCACCTTTACAAGGCCTCAAATGTCAGTATGACTCCGCAATCCATTTAAATGCCACGAGTTTTATAGCATTTCATGGAACCGGAATGAAACCGAGCAGCGATCTCATTATTCCAAAGGCAATTTATGGATATACAGCGATGTGCAGCCTTGGGCCGAGGCAATAACACTGCCTTGCAGATTTTCTTGCTGTTGTAAATTACTGGAGAGACATGCTTTTAGCGCTGCTGTGTGTGTTTTCCATGGGAAAATGCGTGTGCGCCAGGCTGTTGACAAACCCATTAGAGGAATCACAGTGGTATTCATGCTTAATTTGTCTGTTGTCTTGCCTTCCTTGTCAGCCTGAGAGTTTAGTCTTGGTCTCTGGGAGCAGAGTGACCCATCCCGGGATGTGTCTTTGGGCATTTCTTTTGCTCAGAGAATGCAGCAGACTGCAGATTGGCATGGGCTGCTGGAGGCAACTTAAGAGTGACAGACAGCAGAGGGCTTGACTGTGGAACAAACAAGCTGTGAAGAGAGAAGCTGAAGGTTTGCCAGTGAAAAGATTAGAGTGGCGTTTGGCTCGAGCGCCAAGATGCATCGTTGCTCTCGCCGCACCTCCATGGCAACGGAAGCTTTGTGCCTTCCTGCCGGTCCCCTCGCTGGGTGACCAGACTGTACGGAGGAGTCATTTAAACAGCGTGTGATTCTTAACGTTGACCCCGACGCGCAGCTCGTCTGTCACACGCATAGCACAATCACATTTTCATGAATTCAGCTGTGTTAAACAGACATTTGCAATGTCAACTTTGATATGTCGTTCATTTCCATTTGTCCAGTAAATCAGTGAGCTGCGCAAAAGTCTAACCTCAGCTGAGCGTCTCTGCAGGCCAACCATCCCAGCGCTCCCGTTTGTCATGCAGGGCACCTCTGATCCCCGGTGACCAATCAGGAGAGCCTCCATGGCTGCTAAAAGCTACCCCCTACCCCCTACCCCCGTCTCCCTTTGCCACCTCATCATCAGTTGTGATTGACAGCCTCCCACTGGAAGGAGGGGTGTTATTTACATCCTTATGTTCTCATGGGACTAAGTTAATGATCCCAGCCAGCAGAATAATACAAAGAGAGCAAAGCATGAGAAGTCGCTGCCTGGTTGAACCATTTGGAGCAGTTTCGGCTTCCTTTAGAGAGGATTAGAGAAGAGGAGGCTGTGTGAGGAGAATTTTCAGAGATAGCTGTGAGACAGCGGCAGAGCCGACTGGAAGTTGGAGCTGAAGGGAAGCTTCTGAGGAAAGCTGGTGTTTTTAGAACCATCTCTTGCTGGGCTTTATTTGTGACTTCATCTGTCACCCGGACTATGGACTGTCTGCTTGTCTGACTAACACACTGAGAGGTAAGCGATATTCCACCTTTCCAATGGTGACACTAAAAGTCTCTTTTAGACTTAGAGGTTGCGCTTTGAGAAAGTTTTGCCAAACTAAAATAAACACACTCTGCAGTCTTCTGCGAGCTCTTATGTCTGTTTGTTTGAAATTCAGCAAATTATTTTTGGATTTACGCAAAGATCACAATGAACACAAATGTGAACGGGGATTCCTGCAGTCATAACCGTTGCACTGGCATTGGATTTCACGCAGTTGCCAAGATGCTAACAGGATACTCAATTCAACTAATTATCTGTCATGAGAAGTAAGTTTCAATTGTGCTCCCATTCCTTTCCATATTTTATTGAATCCTGCAGGCTAAAGTGAAACACAGGGATTCCTGGCAGGGATTTTTTTTGGGGGGTCAACATTAATCCAAATCAATCCATGGCTTATGTGCTGTGGCTTTACCGCATAACATAAACATTTGCTTGAAACAGACATACCTGATTAAAAACGCAGACTTGACGTTGCTGAAGAGTTCGTTCGAGGTCCTTTAACTGAATACCTCATTCCTCATTCCTGAACGGAACCAACGTAGTCTCGAATCCGGAGCTGAGAAGCGGCTCAAGCTTTGTGCGATCAGCATCGCCATATGCCAATGGCGTCTGCCAGCACATGCTTGTGTCTGGATCACTTTCCACGTAGCGAGGGAGTGGGTGCCAACAATGTGAGACAACTTTCAACAGTAACTGTTGCAACCACAGTGCATTCCTGTGTGTTTCCATTCCAGCGTGTTCGCAAGGAGAAAAACAAAAAAAACAAAAAAAACAAAAAAAAGAAGGGTGTGATCGCTCACAGAAAACAGTTTCTGAATGTAAAAGTTCCTTACTAAACACGCTTCCTATTTAATGAATGTGACGGCTGACAGCAGAACATAGCTGCAGGACGGCAGAGACAATGTGTTGTCTGTGTCTTTGCCCGTCCGTGTTTGCAAGGGGCCGCTGACTCACACACTCTGCAGCGTGCTCTCATGATTGATCACCCTGTTTACTTATGCACTCTTTCATTTGCGTTCGCTGAATGTTGCCTTAAGCTCTTGACGCTCATTAAAGCCACGCTTTAATTATTAACAGTAAATGTCATGCTAATTACAGAAAATTTCTAGACAGACTGTGTAATGAATCCACAGTTCAGCTCTTTGGATAGTCCTTATTTGAGGGTGACGAAACAGAGCCTTGTTGGGAGTTTTATGGCTACAGTGCATGCTATGATGGCCCTGAAGTGATGGACCAAACCAGCTGAAGTCCTGCCCCTTGTGTGTGATTGGCCGGTGCGACGGTTTGCAGCCCTCTGTGTGTGTGTATGGAATGAGTACAGTGAGAGGAGAGAAAAAGGGTGGAAAGTTTCAATCCTCCTCCTAGTTTTCAGTGGGTTTAGTGGACAGGGTGAGAGGGTCAGGACTTCACAGGGAGTAAGAAAGACGAGACGCTACGCTCACTAACAGACGGCTGCACTAAATGAACTTGGCGGAACCCAAATAGCAACAGTGACCGACTTTAAAGCTGTATTTTCTTCCCCACTGTCGCGTGTTAATGGATGTAATCATGTGGCAGGTAAGTAGGAAGTTTGCATTTTATCCTACTGAACTTCTCGTGTCTTGCTGCCGAACGCTGAGTCATCAGATTTTTCCATGCCTCCGGGCAGGGTTGTGAGCAAGTACTAAGCTTGTTTGGACCTTGTTGTGTTCGCAGACTGCTTCGTGTTTAGAACTGATCGTATGTGAGAGATAAGATGACTAAGTGAGAAGGCCAGGGGGGGTTCGTGATTAAAAAGCGTCAAAGAGAGTGGGAGTAGCCAAAGCAGGTTTCCAGTGTCAAAGCAGCTATTCAGTGTGTGCTGTCTTAGAAGGCCCTTGAATGTACACATCTACGTGGGCTTTTACCTGAAGCAATATGATAGTTTTAAAAGAGCAGTCAAATAGAGTGCACTGTGCAACATTATACAGGCCATCTGTGTCACCTTAAAAGTATTTTTTTGTTCCCTTCACTGAGCGAGATAGAGTTAGCCTTTCATCATCAATCTGGTAACCTCTTGACCTACAAAATACCATTTCCCCCACTGAGAGGGTCTCCTGCAGCTGTAGATCTGGACACGTCTTGGTGAAGGGCCTCCATGCGGAACGCAGGAATGACGAGTACAAACTGGGACTTTGCAGTTGGGCCTCTTCGTTTTCCCTTATTAATTAGTAACTCCGCTTGTTCCTGGCTGTGAGGAGGAATGCCAGACATCTTCCCACCCCAGTGCACCCACTGCCTTTGATCGCCGGTGTGTCAAACAGATGTCAAGGGGTCACCATGGCAACACATTTTGAGGGTCTCCAAACAAAGTGCGACGGCCAAGGTGATGGAGCAGGCTTATGATTGCAAAAATCACTAGTGTTAAAATCAAACGTGCAAACTACTTCGAATTTCGCCGTTTTCACAGTAAAACGTCTGCATATAATTTTGCTGATATGAGAGGTCTCCGCCTCCTAAACGCGTTCACTGCAGCTTCCAAAGCGTCCACGCGATGTCGCTCTTTCACCGTTTCCCCCAGCGGTGAGGGACATTCCTGCCGTGTGACGACTGTAAACGGCTAAAAAACTCCCCGCACGGAAAATACAGACAGAGGGTCTGGTTTGTACACGTCAATGCCGTGGTTTTGAGCGGTGATACGTTTCCTGTGTGATTAGCAGGCTCACAGCCGCATACACGGGATTCCACATCCAGTACAGTTCCTGTGGTTGTGGAGAGGATGTTATTTTTCCCCCCCTCGCCGATGCCACCTGCCAAGCCGCGGAGAGGAAATGAGACTTTGGGCGCAGCTTCAGATGACCTGTAGAGCGCACACAGTAAGATTACAGAGATGAACGGAGCAGCTCGCCATTAAGGCGTAGAATTCCAGTTTCAGGCTAGGAGAAACACGTCATATACCTCATGCAAATTCTTGGTTTTTTAGTTCAAGTGCATCTCCTGACCCGAGGCCCCGTCTGAAAGCATTACGTCCGCTGCTGACGGGGGCCATCTTTGATTTTCAGGATACTTTGGTCAAATGGTTACACTTAAAGATGAACGCTACTATTTTTCACCGAGAGCCCCATTTCCTGGTCTTTAAGGCTCCAAATGTCACAAAATACATCTTTTCTTTTTTTTTTTTAATTATCCCAGCATGGAGTTAAGTTGCTAAGACTGTGTAGCTTGACAAGGCTGTACAATGCAGCGGCAAAGGTCAAGTCAAAGTGTCAAAATAAATCACCTTTTCCACCACTAACTATGCTCAAAATGTTATTGGAGGTGTGTGGTTACATGGAGTGAATACTCACAGAGAAACACGCACGTTTTTGATCCAGTAACTGAAAATGCTGTATAAAACCACTGTTTCTACAGGCCAAATGCTTATTTTTTTGCCAGATTTTGCTGATAAAGGTACTCCAAAAATAAAATTTATAGTTTCGTAAGACCTTGCAAAATTGAAACCAAACTCAGTGAATCAATCTCCATTTATGACAATTATTTATTCATAAATAAATGTCAAAATGTGGCTGGGACAGTTTGTTTTTTCTCGACTTCCGTGGAACTGTTTTCCAAGTTTTTCTTATGTTTTATGAAAGCCAAACGAATTTGCGTAGAATTATTACGTTCCGTGGTAACTTGCTAAACAACCAGACATTACTTTGGAATAAGTTTATGTTGTAAACACTGGAAAACTTCAGAAAACAGTGCCCCTTCCGCAATTGACTGCTCGTGTCGGGGCTTCACTCTCAGCGTCAGGAAGTAGAAACTTCAGCTTGATACGGTATCTTTACTGTGATTGAGTAAAAAACACAAAGGTTTTTCTCTCTCATGAATCTACTCCCAGTTACAGATACTTGTGACGAAAATTTTAAGCGTTAGTGGCAATTAAAAAAACAAAATAAAAAAGGACAGTTTTGTCATGCTAAATGGTCATAGCAACTGAACTCCATACTGGAATAGTTTTAAAAAAAAAAAAAAAAGTATTTTGTGAAATGTTAGAGCCTAAAAGACCAGAGAATGGGGCTTAGGTTGGAAAAACACCATAGTCCGCCTTTAACACATACAGAGATTCTAGACCTTACTTTTTCCTTTCTTTTTTTTTTTTTTTTGATCAGTTAATGGAATTATTAATCAGTTAGTTTACAAGAGTGCACACAAAACAAACAAACAAAACACGGTCATTCTTTTCACAATATGAAACGATTCTTTCAGATGTGTGTGTTTATATTTGTAGTTAAATTGCCCTTCTAATTTAAATAACAGCGATGATGGATGTCATTAGAGGCCAGGCTTCATGCAGCTAATCTCAGTAATGTGTGCCGCTGCAGATCAGGTAGATTTGTCTTATCAGCTGGCTCGCTGCTACAGCTCTAAATCACATTAGGCCCTTAGTGGGCCGCTGCTGAGCCGGCTGCTTCAGGGAGCAGCAACAGGCCACACATTGGTCACAGCCACACCACGGCGACAGGATTACTGATAAATATGTTAGGTGGCTGCCCCAAGAAAGACAACAAAGAGCAATCGCACTCTCTCAGCGGCTGTGTACACGCTTAAGAGGCATCATTAAAGGTGATAAAGGACCATAGCCAAACGGATTAGGATGTGCTTGAGCAGGTAATTGTCTCCCCATGTAGGATACTGTAATTGTTTAATCTCTGTGTGCCCCACTCTCATAATAAAACCCCAAAGTTGGTGCTCAAGTTTGTCGCTTCTCAAAGCACCAGACTGTGCGAGCATACATATGTAATATGTCATACATCTCACCATATATGAAACCCATTAAAAATCCAGTGTCTCAAACCAGTCAGAAACACTTTACAATATATATCCAATATATATATTAATTAACATTAGTGCAGTAATAAGCATTTACCAATGGTGAATTAATGGGTCATGTAATCTCACAAACAGTCCTCATGTTAGCTAATATTATTTAACACAGTAATTCCCATTAATTAAAGGTTAAATAATACAATGAGAGACATTTTTGCACAGATGGCCACCTGAGTCTTAACCCTAATTAAATATTTACTAACATGAATTAACCATTTATGAATGCTCTTTGTGTTCCTGCTTGTAAAGGTCAAAACATGTATCCCTTAACTGACAGTTAACTGCGTGTGTATTGAAAAACTTATGAATTATTATCTTAGCTAACATGAAGCGTGTTAACAAAGTGAGTAATTAATTAACCATTAGTAAATGCTCATTATTGCATTAAATAATGTGAATGTACAGTTGTTGTAAAGTGTTACTGAATGGTTCTATAATGGGCTCTGGTTGTTAAAGATGGTTTGGGGATGTGATAAAGCTAAATGGAATGCACTGATCATAAGGAATCCTTTCCAATACAGCGATCAAGTGAGTTTGTTGTTTAAATTCAGTAAGCTAAAGAAAAAGCAAGTTTTTATCTCAAAATAGTTAAGTCCATCCCAGTTGGGGAATGCCACGGTAAACCTGGAGAACGCCAGCCACACTGTCACGTATGTCTCCAAAGTAGTTTAGCTCGCACCCACCGTTTTGTCGGAACTGTACCATGTCTTTTAATATTTACAGTGCGTGTCGGTCTAGCAGAGAGTATAGTCACTCTGGGGACTACTTTGAATGACAGGTGAATAAAAACACAGCACGGCAGGGGTGTGCCTGGAAACAGAGGCACATGGTAAGCAGATGGTACCTCGGTGATTCCCACATGAGGGCCAACTGGGACAGACTTGAGTGCAGCAGATGATGTTACGTACTGTCTGTCTTCATTTGTAGTCGTGTCTGTCACAGAGGATGCTCAGTGTCTTTCCACTTTTGCTGTCAGGAAATTGAAAGGGGACTTAATAAGACAGGAACTCTGTAGAGCTGTATGGTTTTCTGAATTGAGGCCCTCACGAGGGGTTTTACACATCACAAGCTTCTGGAGACGCAGACACTGATGTAATTGGATTACTCCATGTCACCACCTTTTAATTTTTTTTTTTTTTTTTTTTGCTGGGGAAATGGCAGACCTCTTGTCCCACACCACAGATGAGTCCTGCTGCTTCTCAGGTGGCCTCTCAGGTGTGTCCATGTCTTCAGCTTTTCTCTGTGAATCCCTGGCGGCGTAGTTCCTATCCACAGCATTGTGCAGCTAGAAAGCAGAGGGATGGTCATGCAAGAAACCTGAAACTGATCCTAATGCTTTTAATTTGTGAATGGGCCACACTGAAAGGACATTAACCTGCCTGTGAGGACATGGGCTGAGCACAATCCTGTGCCTCCACTTATGTTGCTCTCTCTCTCTCTCTCTCTCGTTCTCTCTCTCTCTCTCTCTCGCTCTCTCTCTCTCTCTCTCTCTCGCTCTCTCTCACTCTCTCTCTCTCGCTCTCTCTCGCGCTCTCTCTCTCTCTCTCTCTCTCTCTCTCTCTCTCTCGGTCTCTCCCCTTCCAGTGCTGGCCAGCACTCCAGCTGTAGGTGGAGCTGGCTTTCCTGGAATTGTCGGGCAACTTTTCCTGTTGTGCTTTGCTACCTCTTGCACAATCTTTTTAGCCCAATGACAGCTCTGCTGTAGGATTACTGGGGCTCGGAAGACTTTGAGACTTTGCCATCTGGATGCCTGTCTCTACAGCGTGCTGCGGTTTATGGCTGGTGCATCTGTTGTCATAAATATGTTTTTCATGATTTAGGTCAGAAGTTTTCCCTCAGCAGCAGAAATGTCTCGGCAGTGCAAAGTGGGGCGAAATCCATCGGTGGGTAAAGTAAACTATATGAATGGAAGAGCAGGGGTGTGCAATGTACTTACAGTCTGCAGTATTGTTTTACAAGCTTTCTATAACATCGGGTTGTTTCATGCCATTGGCAGTGACATCAGAGGATTAGCTTGTTTGCATTGTGTTTGTCATACAAAGCTTTTTATTCATTTTTTTATTTAGGGCAGCCCGGTCGAAGTAACAACCCAACCTACTTAACGAGACCCGTGCCTGTACTGTACAGGCACCTATGTTTGTAGTTAACACTATTTTCATGTGTTACGCTTTGGTTCGTCTGCATACAAGGATTAATCGGGACCGTTCTTAACAGCAAATGGGCATTAGTTGAGACTCATTGGAAGTATCTGAAAATATGCTGATGGATTGGGATGTGAAGAGGTTGTCTTTGATCCTCTGCTGTAACTTCTGGACACCTGCATTCGCCCCTTTGTTTTTAAAAAGATCAAAATAGAGGCACAAAGGCCGACAGATGGATCGCAGTCGTCACCAGAGACAAGTGCAACAAACGCCTCTTGTCCTGTGCGGTACAGGGGGATGGCCGAATGTCTGCAGAGATTTGAATAGAATGGAAAGTACTAGCACAGGTCTGTAGCGCAGAGGTAATTGCTATATCCTCAAAACTTCAAAAGGCTACTTGTGCCCAGCTGTCCTGATAATGAGCTTTTGCCTTCTTCACACATAATGAGTGGAGGTAAGGAGTTCACATCGAGAGAGGCTGTGAGCACAGTGTGTCCACTCGCAGCTGGGGTGTCCGACTGGCCTGGAACAAAGGCTTAGTGTCTGTGATGGTGAGGAGCCCCAGCCATCAGCAGGCAGGCCAATAGACTTCTGCTTGGCTGAGCTGTCAGTCCTCACTGGCCTGCTGGCCTGCAGACCACTGTAAAGAGAGGAACACATGCGGACAGGCGAGACTATTGCTGTGCCAAATTAAAATGAGATGCTGCTGCATTCTCGTGAGTCGTAACTTCAGCCAAATAGCCCATGTAGGAGCCTCACATATTTGAAATATGTAGACATTGTTTGTGCAAAAGAGTGTTGTATTATTATTTACTTCTTTTAGTAAACTTTCTTACAAATATACAGTAATATTAATAATCAAATTTTATTATTTTTGCAATGGAAATCACATTAAAATGACAATAGGGATGCATCAGTTTTTATTTTATTTTATTTTTTTACCTAAACACTTGGTAATAGAGACAGTATGAGTATATTGTCTCTTTTTTTTTTCAACAACAGGATAGCAGCCACTTAATTATCATTTTCATTATCAGTGATTCTGCTGGTTATTTTCTTGAGTAGTTGTTTAATCACTTGGTCTGTTGGATCCCAGAAGATTGTGAATAGTGCTTGTTACAGTTTCCTAAAACCAGCGGGGTTGTCTTCAGTGTAATTTCAAAAAAGATAAAGTAGGCCAGAGCTGAAAATGATCACAATTCACAAGCTGAAATGAAGTAATTTACTATACCAGAAGTAGTATTTGGTCATTGTGAGAACTGCACATACAACCACCAGCTAAACTCTTCTAAAGGATAAAATATTTTTCTAATTCTTTTGTGTACCATCTTTACAGATAGCTGACCAGCTTCCCTGGATTTCGCTGACAACCCTTCTGCATATTGCCTGAAGATGGAAACACTGGAGTCGGAGCTGACCTGCCCAATTTGTCTGGAGCTCTTTGAGGACCCTCTGCTCTTGCCCTGCGCTCACAGCCTTTGTTTCAACTGTGCCCATCGCATCCTGGTGTCACACTGCACGGCCAGTGAGCCCATTCAGTCCATCACCGCCTTTCAGTGCCCAACCTGCCGCCATGTCATTACCCTCAACCAGAGGGGCCTAGAAGGACTCAAACGCAACGTCACGTTACAAAATATCATCGACCGCTACCAGAAGGCTTCTCAGAGCGGACCTAACTCTCCGAACGAGACCCGGCGCGAGGGAGCCGTCCCCCACAGAAAAGCCATGACATCGCCCAGCGACCGGGTGCAGTGTCAGTTTTGTGAGCAGGATCCTCCGCAGGATGCCGTGAAGACCTGTGTCACCTGTGAGGTGTCGTACTGTGATGAGTGTCTTAAGGCCACCCACCCCAACAAGAAGCCTTTCACGGGCCACCGTCTCATTGAGCCCTTACTGGACTCCCATCTGCGAGGGCTAATGTGTCTGGAGCATGAGGATGAGAAGGTCAACATGTACTGTGTGACAGATGAACAGTTGATCTGTGCGTTATGTAAGCTGGTTGGCCGACACCGGGACCACCAAGTAGCAGCCCTCGGTGACCGATACGACAAACTCAAGGTAAGAAATGATGTATAGTCAGAGGATTTGCTCGGAGATTTATTAAGCAAACGAGGAAAATGAGGAAAACTTCCTGTGCCGGCACAAATTTTAAAGGTTCAGAACCTCTGAACAGCCTGCGCAGTTTTGACAATATGACACACACAAGCTATTTTAAATTTACTGAGTTTCAGTTGTGTTGAAAAAAACACGAGTTAGCAATTGAGCTGCCTGAATTACTGTTTGTAAAAATGTGCAGAAATAGTGCATCAGATTAACATGAAAAGTTGAATTATAATTACATTACAAACATTTTAATTTATTAAAAAAACAGATCTCAATTGCTTTTTACTGTGAAACTTTGCAGAACCACTAGTTTTGTAACAGCGGTTTGAAATACTCCCTGTAGATCACCTTCTTCCACAAATATGTTAAATCAATTGTAAAAGTCATCTCGTATTTCGGTGTGCGAACAAATGATATAAATCGATTAATTTACCTGCCGTCTGCTGCTCATCCCATTTTTGGGTTTTGAAAATGGATAAAATCAGGCTATGTTAAGTAATGTTAATGTTATTTCAGTAAGACATATGCCGCTAAAAACTAATATTTCTGTCTTGTAGTGATGGCAGAGCCTAATCAACTCTTTGATTTGTGCTGTGTGTAACATTAGACACTTCAAATGATGAAAGGTTAACCTAATGAAATTTGAAAAATGATTCTAAAGGATTCTCATTTGGATACTGGATTATGCTGTCAAACCTCATTGCTTTAATCGTTTTTAAAAAGTATTGACTCTTCTTAAAGAACAATTATCAGCCCTACAGATCCTAAAGTTCCCTGAAAGTACACATAAGTTAATATTGCCTGGAACAAAAATGCAGTGCGTAGTTGTTTAAAGAAGGTATCTTGATTTTTGATGAAACAATCATTTCTATACTTGTTATTTTTTAAGAGTTCAGTGTAGCCAAGGGGCTTATCTTCTGTCTTTCCTTTGGACTTGCTTGCAATGAAAAATATATGAAATTTACCCATCTTTGAGACCAAATTTATCAGAGGCCTTAGAAGAAGAAATGGTGCCCTTCTTAAACGGAATGACACCCAGTGCAAGAGACTGCTTTTACAGCTCGAGATCAGGTGGAACTGCTCGCTTTCCACTGATGGGTTCATATCAATAAGGCATGAGACGAGGCTGTTAGCCGGAGCGTATAAAAAGCTGCGTCGGTGTTTCTTCTGATATAGACATGAATTAGCTTTTATCATAAGTTTGAGATTTAAGTTGTGCATGGTCACGGTGTGGGTCTCTGTCATTTTTTCAGCAACCTCACCGTATAGTTTTTGATAGTCCACATCAGTCGTGGTAGTCATGCTTTATTGTGAAGTCTTTGACGCGGAAATAGCAAATTACCTTTGAGCTACTGTATGCAGCTACATTAAAGCGAGATTAATTCTCTCAAATCATCAATACGCGTGCTGTTTTTGTTAGGACAGGAACATCCCATCCCCAAGTACAGTTGTATTGAGATTTTCAGTGAATTCAGAAGTGTGTCTGAGAATAGCATGGCAGCCTCTACATGATTTAGAAGTGAATGCTTTGTTTTCACAAACCATGGACACTGCGAGTGTTTGCATGACTCACCAAAGGGCGGTGCAGGGGCAGCTATAGCACCAGTGACACTCAAAGCTTTTATTTTTCTTTGCCTGATGCTGTCTTTCTCAATGTTCAGTCAGAGTGGAACTGGGATGAAAGCAGTCTTTTGCAGCATTTTGCAGCGATAGCTCAGGGGACCAGTCTTAACCTGTTTCCTTTGTTTGATCATGCTGTCATTGTGCAGAGCTCTCCTGGCCGCTTTCTCTGTGTGGGCCGTGATCATTCACACCAGGAGGGAGATCAGGTGATCTGCATTATTTCTTTAATTCCACACTCAGGGACAAGTCGGTTTTATGGAAAAGCCTAAACCTCCTGTGTTGCTTTTCAGGGCCATTTTTCATTGAAATTCAAAAGAATGGGTGTGAAAATACTCTTCACTCACTTCAAAAAGTCAGGCACACGATAATGAGGCATGGTAATCATATGATCTTAACCTATGTACAGTATATACAGATAAAAACACTATGGTTTTTACCCTTATTTCCCTTAAATTGAACTAAAAGAGCTTTTAAAGTTTAAACTAAAGGTGTGTCGAATTCTGTTCAGAAACGGATTTAATTCCGTGTTATTAAGTGCTTTTTCTTATCCGAGGTAATCCATCCATTTGACAAGTCTGGCATATCAAAATGCTTATTAAACAGCTTTATTGTTGCACAGGTGTACCTCAGACTGACAGTCAAAAATGGGCTTTTTTTTTTTTATCACACAGCACAATTTCACAGATGTCACAACAAGGTTTGTGCAATAAGAATTTTCAGCTCAAGGATTTTTTGTGCCCCAAAATACTATCTGAAAGACCAAATCAAAAAAAATGCTCATAACATGTATACAAACCAACTGGACTTAGTTTTTAATTTGCAATTTCATGCATCTTCCTGACCTTATTCACCAAACAAATACAAATATTAACCAAATATTGAAGCTATTAAAATATGGCCAATAGGTCCAAATGCAGTTTAAATTGCAAAAAGCAAGTGCAGAAAATCTCATTGTTTTTTTTAGCCCATTGGTCCAATAAATCAGCCACAATATTAAAACCACCTGACAATGGTGTTTTGATCGGGGGACCTCTGAAGATGTCCTGTGTTACCTGGCACCAGGACATTGGCAATAGAGCTTTGGGGTTTGGGGGAGTCGATGTAGGGCATCTGTTCTATCTATTATTTCAGTGCATTAAATGGATGCTTGATTGGTATGATACAATATAACGTTTTTTATTGTCCCTTTAGGGACAATATGTCTTGTACTCAATGCTGCATACAAACTGTAGGTGCCTCCATTGGTTGGAGATGGAGAGTTAAGTACTAAACCAAAGCCTCAGGCTTGGTCATATTCATTCGTGTGCTGGGGCACAATATTTTGCTCGGTGGGGGGGTGCAGGGTTCCTGCTGTCGGTATGGGGTTGCCATGAGGGGGATACTTTGTCTATAATATTGTACAGGCAGGTTGGTACATGTAGACCATAGTATGCTAAGACAAAAACATAATTGTATAAATTACCTGCTAACTCGTTCAGAGGCAGAGCTAGCTTTCATAAATTACAAAATTAGTAATACATTCACGACATGCTGAACCAAAACATTTTTGCACAAACTGTCAGAAACCTTCTATGAGAAGCTTAACGTTCTTTTTGTCATCGTCTTGGCCTAGCATAAACCAAATGAAGTGGGCAATTGCTCACCTTTGATGGCGCCTGGCAGTGTAGAGATGTGTTCACTTTATGGATGAATCCTGCTCTACAGTACGTGTGCCGTGACTGATGTTTTCCGTTCGCTAATGTCTGCAGTCAATGTGAACAGACCGGTTATGGTATGAGCAGACCGAATATGCATTTTATCGTTGCAAATATTAATACACAGATATCATAAGGAGATCCCGGAGCCCATTGTCATGTCATTCATCCGCCAAACCCCCATGCGGCATAATAATTTACGGCAGCATGTGGCAAGGATCTTTATTCCTAGGAGCTAGAAAATTCCAGTTTTTATTCATAGGATGAACGACATGCATGGCAATATTTTTCAATTTCCCTAAATCCATCAACTCTCCACAGCCTTGGAGGAGGTCTGGATGGACACTTCACAGACCACAATCAACAACCTGGTCAACTCTGTACTGTCTCAATATAACCTGTACCCTGCCTGTACCCTACCCATCTGAAGTCCATATTTCAGTGAAAAATACATTTTCTCAAGATAACACTGCACTTTTTATTGTGACCAGGCAGTAATCGTATTATCCGATACACACCTAACCCTTAAAGTCGATGGATCATTTCACAAAATTTGAGAATATAAAGTCCCTTGTGTGCGTACAAACATCAAATGACTAGAATGTGTGTTATGAATGTGTAGAATGAATTTGTGTCTTTGTTATTTGGTGCCGTAGCAAATGTAGTGTTGGGCTTAAAATCAATAGACTCCTTTATTCTTTGTCCTCCTAAAAAGCTGTTATGATATGTTTTCTCTGTAAGCTCTTTAGATGCTTGATTTAATTTTATTATGGGATATATATATAGATATTCTTGCGTTCATGTTTCGTTGGCCTTAATCAACCTCATATTACAGTACATGCACAAAGCTGCAGTGTTAGAAGCCTCAAGTGGCAAAGTAAACAGAAACTCCCATCCCAGAGAGCAATACATGTATTTATCCCCTGGCATGCAGGACATGACCCATGTGGTATGCAGCCGAGCTTGTTCAGAGCCGTTTTTTCCAAACACAAAATTGACAATCACAGTTCCTTCCATCTCTCAGAAATTTTCACGCAAACGGATGTTGTGACACTGTAGACACAAGTGTGTGTTCAAGCATGTTTTAATGTAGTAATTTTAAGTTTGTCTCACTTTTAGGTGTTTTAGTTTGAGTTGATGTGGCAAGTAGGATTTCTGTTATTTCAGGCTAAATTTGAATTCAAAAGGTGTACAGATATGTATTTTTGGACAAGAAGGACAAAAAGTTTAGTATTAAGTTTGCTTCTTTCTGCAAGTTCCTTTTTAATTGCTCTAATATAGTAGCCCAACATGTTACTTTTACTTTATACTGGTTAACGGTAAACCCTCAGTCAGCCCTAGCTAGCTGACTGAAATCTGCCTGGATCGTGAATCGAAACAGATCACGGGGGCACCACACTGGAAATTGTGGCTCTCCTTAACTGGATTTTGCAGCCTGAAAATAGCTGTATACAAATTAGGGAATGGTCTACGCTTCGCTTCTAAGAGCAGTGGAGTAGAGTTTGACCACCGTACCGTACCGACCACAGTAATGGAGGCTCAGCTGAAGACAGTGAATTAAGGGATGACAGGACATCAGGAGAGGTGAAGCGTAAGAACAGAGAGACAGAATTGGATAATAGCAGTGACAGAAAACAGTATGTAGAGATGGAGTATTGTCAATAGCTTCTTCAATGGATTTGCATAAACTAAAACTAGGATTATCTCTTATAACTTGCACTTTGGACTGCATAAAATATTGAGTTAATGGACACTAGTTTTTATTTGCACAGTGAAGTACTACACTGTGATTGGTAAAAGGCGCCTGTTGCTTCTACAGGATGAAATGATTGAACTCTGACAGTAGATCAGGTTTCCACTGTTGACACAGGATAAAACCTCGAGTCCTGACAGCAATCTGTCAGGACTGTGGGAGGAAGGAAAGGAGACATGCCAAAGCAAAGGTGTGGGACCAGAAGCATCCACATGCAAAACGGAAGCTGCTATTCTTTCCTGTCATCAGTTTTCAATGCTTTTAGGAAAGAGACATCCATTAGAGAGAGCTGTCTAAACGCATGAAAAGGTTTCACGTTGCAGGAGAAGCCACACTGTAGGCAGACTCAGGACTACAGTACACCAAAATGTTAGCAGTGTGGCGATAGACATCATCAGTTTGATGGAAATCTTCTGTTTTCCAGGTCCTTTTTAAAAGTTTTGTACTTGTATTAACCTATACCTGTGACTCAACATCTGAAATGGCTTTCATTGCTTTCTCTTCTGTATAAATAAACCATGACTGCGAGAGTGGTCAAATAAAGCTTGTGCTATTTTAGTAGGCAGTGACACACCCACCTTATGAAATCACAATGTGAAACATCCAACCTGAAAGACGTCTGCCCACTGTTTGCTACAAGCCTCACATCCTTACCGGTCTTACCTGTTTGCTAAAACTTTCATTATTATTTTCACAATTGTTTTTCAAGTATTGTTATGGTTTATAATGTTTGCTCTTTGAACACATGATGATGACTATTAAATCCACCTTTATATACTGTTCAAAATTTAAAGTCTGACATTGTAAAAGAACACCCCAAAATAAAACCCCCATGACTAACCCCCATGTTGATTGAAAGTTGCCATTTTACTCCCAAAAACAGCTTAAATAACTGAAGAAGCTTGTTGTTTTGTTGTAAAAAAGCTAAAATCTACTGATAAACACAAAATAAATTGCTCCATATCACTTGGCTAGAAAAATCTTCATTTTAGTTGGGTTAGGGTTATGCTAAATTATCTAGTGCTCATCTGCATAGTGAAGGTTTCAGGTGTAAAGAATATCTTTACAAATTATTTATTAATCTTTGGACGTGTGCAGACTTGGGTTGTGCTGGACGACGTTGTATGGAGCCACTTTATATTTACGTTCTTGTTATTTTCATTAATAACAAATGTCTAGCTTCTTTAGGCTAGCTGTTTAGGAGAACTTTGCAGCACAGTGAGACTCCGGAAATATTTTGGGAGAGTAGATACAAATTCTTTTATTTTGGGGTAAACTGCCAAACATTTCTTTTAACTTATCCAATAATCCATTTTTCTTTTTTAAATAATGTATTTTTTAATACAATATTCCTTTTTCTGAAGCATTTGAAAACATCAGCCTCCAACACGATCGGACTTTAAAATGTTTATTTAATAGCATGATCGCAGACAGTTGCACCATAATACATTTTTTAAGAAGAGTAAAGTATTTATTTCATTTTGAAACACAACGGTGCACAGTCGTCATGCCGCCCAATTACAGTTTTACAGAGATTAAGTTTGAAACATAAGCCCTTGATCTGAGTCAGTGATTAACACAGCCGGGGCTTAGTTGTCCAAATCACTGGCAGATGCTCTGCTAAGCTCCATGGCCCCAACAGGCAGTATGATGGGATGTTTGGAACCCAGGGAGGACTGGGGGTTCTCTACTGATCAGGGCTCCATATGTGGCCAGTCAAATCCCGAGGCAGCCTTGTGTGTCCTCCGCCGTGCCCACTAGACTTGGGCCAAATCCTTTTGTTCCCTTCCAACTAACTCTCCTCTAAGATTTCTACAACTTTTTACAGTCTGGTGGTGGGGGGGGTCATTGTGTAATGAAAAACTCACTTTCAATTTCGCTTTGCAGGAAGCCTTGGAATCTAACCTCGGCAGTCTAATCAAGAGGACCAGTGATTTGGAAAGTCTGATGGGTAAACTTATCCAAACCTGCCAGCACGTGGAGGTGAGGTCGTTTATCTGTTCTCTTTCAAGGTGCAGGTTACTCACTTTTGTGGCATTTCAAGGGCCATAATTCATTCAGTTATTACCTTTGTTATTACTATATCTGAAAGCTGCTTTTCATCATATCAACAAAATTAAGTGCTCACTAGTTGACAGATCAATCTTTTATGTATGAAAGTACAGTTTGCTGCATTTTCAGAGCAAACGTTGTCCAGATGTGTATGCATGGGCTTAGAAACATACACATAAAGAAGAGTTTGATACAGGTCATGACGTATCCTTTAATTTATAGTACGATGTTTTGTTATCTCATTTCCCCATGCATTTGTAAATGACGATTTGTTTAAAGGACCAGTGGTGAGGCAGTAGAATGCACGCATAATTATTACAGGTTGCCACATCACAATTGCTGAGATCATGCATGTGTTTTAGAAAACACAGTGTGAACAAGGTCAACCTTCCTGCCTAGCATGTGGAGTTCTTATAATGTGGGTTTCCCTCTCACATGGGCTTTGCCTGAATTTAATTTTGTCGTCAGCTGCAAAGGAATTAAAAAAAAAAACCTTTTTATTTCTACTTCTGTCCAGGTAAATGCATCTCGACAAGAAAACAAACTGCTCGAGGAGTGCGACCTGCTGATTAATATCATACAGCAGCGCAGACAAATAATAGCCACCAAGATAAAGGAGGGGAAGGTATTGTATATCCACTTTTTTCACGCACACATATACCCACATACACTGTATGAGGACTTACGGTCCAACTCATTCCCTGAGCATAAAAATGTAGATTGTTTTTTCTTTTAACCTTTTAACATTATGAATGATTTTAATGAATTTAAATTACAAAGCAATTAGAACTGACATACTGGCATGTTCTAGTTCAAGCTAACAGAGTTACTAAAAACATAATATCTTGGCATATATTGTATTGATGAAACATGTAATTTGGTTAAAAATCTGTGTTTTTTATTTTTTTATTACTGTTTTACATCCATAATAATACTAGTAAGGCCCACAAGCTACACTGATACAAATATGAATCTGAATGGATTTATTTTGAGAATAGTACACAAATCAACCTCATTTACACACTTAGTGGTCACTTTATTGCTGTAGGTATCCAGTGCATTCCAAAACGGCTATTCAGTTATCAAGTATACATCTGTTTTAATAAGTGAGCTAGTAGAGTTTGGCCAAACATATTTATTATGAACATGAGAGAGAAGAAATACTGCAATAGTAACAATTCAATATACATTCATTGTAACAAAAATTAATAAGGCCTCAACATATAGATGAATTAGCATTTCTCTAAAAGTAAAAAAAAAACAACCGAAAACATTATTTTGTTCATAACTTCTGGCAGTTTTGTTTCATTGAGGTGCATTGTCATTGCATTTCCCTCTTTCCCCTGAGAGTGTATGGGGGGCCATTAGACTTTATTTATTTTTTATTGTTACCTTTTTTTTAAATAAAGAGGTCACTGAAATAATCAAATGATCTGTAATTGCTGAACTACTGTAGTTTTTTTTTTTTCCTTAGCTTTATAAGCTATTTATTCGTTTTGAAACTTTCATAAAGCCCAATAACTGCAGATTTTATAACTGAGAGGGAAGAATGCAATTCTTTGAAATCGAAAGTAAAATTGCCTAAATTGAATGTCACAAAGTTATAACCTGACTGTAGTGAATGTGTAATTGCAAAGGTGTAGTTCTGTTATGTAATCTAATCTTTATTTAATATTGAGAATACCATTCAAGCTAGGGTGCAAATCTTCACCAGACAGGCTCTGATGTGCATCTGGCAGTGTCCATACATTTGATGTGCATATTCTATTCCCCCTTGAATCATTCACCTTTCCCCCCTGTTGGATGACATTAAAAAGGCAGCAGCGTGCTGTGCCATGCTCAGTGTCGAAGAAAGATCAGCCCTGCTTCCTGTGATGGCCATCTGTGGAGGAGGACTCTCTTTCCTTGCCCCCCCTGGCATGTGTTGCGCTCTGAGGTTGCCTCAAACTGCTAAGCAAATTAGGCGTGGATGTGGGATAGGGGGTTCTGGTTACTATACCAATGTTTTAATGGAGGAATTCTTCTCATGCCAGTATAGTGTTTACAACAGGTTGAGGCTTGCAGGCTTGCAGAAAAATCCAATTGTGAAAAGTGTAAATCTGATTTTGTTCGCAGCTGGAATTTATAGGTTAAATCAAATTTAGCATCTGGCAGGTAGTTGCCTTCTGCAGCCGGCGTCACATTACTTGATCATTTACCAAGCTTTTCATCTATCAACATGTCCTTCTCTTCTGCCCAGACTGTGCGTCTCAGGAAGCTCGCCCAGCAGATAGCCAGCTGCAAGCAGTGCGTCGAGAGGTCCTCCTCCCTCATCACTCAGGCCGACCAAGCTCTCAAAGAGACAGACCACACTCGCTTCCTCCAAACTGCTAAAAGTATCTGTGAGAGGTGAGGGCGCAAAGATTATCTACAAGCAACAGATATGGTGAAAGACAATGGTCATTATCTAATCATGCATGCCTGTTATTTCAGAGTTTCTATGGCAACAGCATCCTCTCAAATCCTGTTACCAGAAATTAACTTGAATGACACGTTTGATACTTTTGCTTTGGACTTCACGAGGGAGAAGAAAATGCTTGAAAGCTTGGATTACCTCACAGGTGAGCTGGGTCGAGCAGGTTAAGCGTGCCAGGTCACATTCTATGGCCGGTTTACGCCGTCGGATGAAAACTTTGGGAACATTTTTAATTTGTGAAATGGATCCTTTCAGGTGATTTGTTGGATTCATGTTTCCAAATAATGCATTTGAAATTGTCCTCCAGTTTAACAGCTTTTTGCACAGCGACTGACAGAAAACAAGCAAGTTCACAAATGTTGTGTTTGATTGTTTATGCTCAAGCGCCCATTGTGCAGTGTGAATTTAACTCTGCAGGGGGGGCTGTAGCTGTAATAGCTTGAAGAAATGCAAACAAGCCTTAATTACACTTGTCAGATTAAAAAAAACAAAACAAAACACAATTGAAGGGTGCTTTTTACCACCGCTGTTCTCTCATCAACATATTGTGATTTTCCTTTTCCCTTGTTACTGCATGTTGTTTTGTGCACAATCCATTCAGCTCTCATGATTTTCTTAGAGCCATATTTGTCTTTTGTGTTTTCAATTGCAGCACCAAATCCACCAGCAATCCGTGAGGAATTATGCACAGCTTCATTTGACACGATCACAGTTCACTGGACATCAGACGACGAATTCTCTGTTGTATCGTATGAACTTCAGTACGCCATTTTCACCAGCCAGTCCAACGTTGTCAGTAAGTCTATATGCGGCTCTCTGGTGGGAGTATAGTGTTCGGGGAGGGACACATGACAGGAATTGTGAAAGGATTTCACTGAAGGACTTGAAATTACTTGAGGGCTCTGCTACAATATCAAAACATTATGTTGTATTGTAACAGCAGAGGATATATCTGTCCTCCCTCTTACGCGTAATGAGATGTAACCAAAATACAATTCAGGATCGAGGGAGGATTATGGGGAAAGAATAACATCACAGAGGAGTGGATTTACAGCCAGATGCACATCATAAGCTCAATATTATCTCGGGGGTTGGAAAGAGCAGCAGACTGTTTGAATTGATTGCTCTAACAAGGTCACAACATATTCGATCAGGTAATTTATTCTCCTCTGCCTCAGTGCTCAACCACACTTGGATGAGTGGTAATTGGGCTTTATGTAATGAATCAAAAACAGGAGCTATTGATTGAAATGCTGCATAAAATTTGGCTGTATCATCTCTCTTCTTGATTATGCTACCTCATGCGAGAGATTTCATCAGGCCTCATATTGTTCTGTGTCTGTCTGGCTTTCAGGTTTGTGTAACTCTGCTGACAGTTGGATGATTGTGCCAAACATCAAGCAAAATCACTACACTGTGCACGGGCTCCAGTGCGGCACCAAGTACATTTTCATAGTGAAGGCCATCAACCAGGCGGGAAGTCGTAGCAGTGAGCCAGGAAGACTCAAAACCAACAGTATGTCAACTTCGGCAACTTTGCAGAAATTATTATATATCCATGAATATTGTAGTGCATATTACTAGCGTTCTCTCTTTATTAAGGTCAGCCATTTAAGTTGGATCCAAAGTCAGCTCACCGAAAGCTGCGGTTGTCCCATGACAATCTGACAGTGGAGAGAGACGAGACGTCATCCAAAAAGAGCCACAGTCAGGACCGCTTCTCAAGCCACAGCAGCTACGGTGTCACAGGAAACGTCTACATCGACAGCGGCCGCCATTACTGGGAAGCTCTGATCGGCGGAAGCACATGGTAAAAAAAACATTATTCTGTTTTCAGCGTGACTTGTGGGACAGCAGGATATGTGGATTACTGAATTATTGCAGTAATTATGGAAAGTACAGTCTGTACAGTCACAGTTTGGCCTTCTCACAAATCTTGCTTAAAAAAATAGACAATAAATCTGTTCTGTCCTCTTGTCATCAGTTATCTTGTTTGGCTCACACTTGATGTTATGCATGTACTTTTTTGTATTCATGGCTTTTAATCCAGATGTTCATTGTCCCCAGAAGACAAATAAAGTGATTTTGGTAATCCTTAATCTTTTGCATTAGTGCCACCTAGAGGTTGACATTTGTGAGTTGTCTTGGTTAACTATTGGATATGTTACCATGAAAATTGGTGCAGACATTTATGTTCTCCACAGAATAATAATATTAATTTATAATTCTGAATGTGAGAATGACTTCACTCAATCACTGTTCTACGTTAAGCATACTGCACCACATCAATGCGTATAAATTACTTAGGTGACTACACCTTTAAATCAAAATCATAATTTGCCCAGACTTAATGACCAATCGTCTCGTAAAAATGAGAAATTGCCACCAGCCTCAGCTGACTGTATTATTGCTGATTAACAAATATTAAGATGCTGACATGCTAAACTAAGATGAATGTGATTCATCAGTATGTTTAACGCAGCCATCAACATCTTGTTTATTTCTTAAATAACAGTGTTTTATGGTTACTGTGCTAGAGGGTGCTTGTAATGATGAATATAAATGCTATTTTAACTTGTATTTTAAACCTCATTGTTTTTTTTTCATTGACCACGCAGGTTTGCAGTGGGCATTGCATACAAGTCAGCACCAAAACACGAATGGGTGGGGAAAAACTCAGCATCCTGGGTACTGTCTCGATGCAACAACTCGTGGGTAGTGCGTCACAACAGTAAGGAAATGCCCATCGAGCCTTCACCCCACCTGCGGCGCCTGGGGATTTTGTTAGACTATGACTCTGGATCGCTGTCTTTCTACGACGCAGTCAGCTCTCAGCACTTGCACACGTTTGACATCGCCTTCGCTCAGCCAGTCTGCCCTGTATTCAACGTGTGGAACAGGTGTTTGACAACCCTCACCGGACTGCCCATCCCTGATCACTTAGAGGGGACAGACTACAACAACTGACGTGTCACTGAACCTCTTTTGTGTACCCAAAAAGAGATCAGACTGCACCTCATTGACTGTGACACCCACATGCTCTTAAAACAATTAAACCAGTAACTGAACAAGACCCACTTAATAGCTCAGTTATTCCTAAACATTCTTATGTTGAAATTAATTGAAATTATTTAAGAGTTTACTTCCAAGCGACTGCAGATGCATTTTTTTTTTTTTTTGCTTTGCACATACATTTACATTGCCAAATAGTTTTAAGAGCTTACTTACAGTTTTATATTCATTAAAATCATTTTAAATGGGCTTCAGATTACACACTTTTCCAGTCATGTATCATTAAAGGTGATGATAAACCTTTAGTGACAACCAGACTTGAATTATAGATTATGGTAAATGCTGCGTTTTTGAAAGATTTTGTTTTTTAGTCATAGCACTTTAAGATGACAAACTTGTCACTATAAAACATTTTTCCAGGACACTTGTACCATAATGCAAACCATTCCTTATCATTATAAGGAAAAAGCACTTAAATAGAGCCAATAACATTAGTTAGCACTTATAAATTTGAGTTTTGGAAATGATCAAATATTTATTACCTGTAAATCGAGTACAGTACAGCTGCAAACACCACAGTACATTACAATTAAGTTCAGCACTATAAGATTGTTCATTTAATTCTAGCAGTTTAAAAACATCTTTTCGACACAATTTTCACATTTATATTTCTGTTTGACAAGTTGTAATTAAAGTGACTTTGTTTAATTAACTGTGTGATTTGTCTCTTATTTTTAAGGCCTCTGGTATAGTAAAGAAAATATTTAATACATTGTACTTGCTCTTGAAATCTCATCAAGCATGAACACACTCTTGACGCACCACAATGGAAACAAAACGCAACCACTGCAGAGAAAAGTATTGCTTTACAGGACTCACTCTGAACCAGGCCAGGCTAAAATACAGCTCCTGACAAGATTTGCTCTGACATCTCTCTTTGTTCGTGAGTAACATGGCTTGAATTTTGCAGCATCTCCTTTCAACTAAAGTGGACAAGAGCAAAAAGGGGATAAAAACCTGAACTTTATTTGACCTCCCCACGAGACACCCTGCAGAAAGAGTTGTGATATGAAAGCGTGAAAATACTCAAGTATCTTTGCACTGGTTTTGACTAAGATTTTAGCCTTTTAAATACAAAATATATTTTAAATGATTTGATTTTCATGACAATGTGCCATTGATTGTAAGGTTTTTGTAATGATTTCACAACTTTAGGATTGGTGACTGCAAACAACATACTTGCCCAGTATGTGATCTACATTTGAGAACGTATAAGTATAGACACTGTTTTCTGTTCTTGTTTGATCTAGCCTATTAGAATGTGTACAGTTGACAAACAATAGACTTACGGCTCTGTAGAGGGATAAGACAAGCTGTATTTGCATGCATGACTGCAAAACTTGTAGTCTTTAGTTTGAGTGAGCACTTAGAGAATAGAAACTCATTTGCAGACATTAAGAAAAAGAACTGAAAATATCAATTTGAGGTCTTAAAAATGTTCCCCAGGGCTCCACCTGCTGGGTCTGTATTTTCTATGATGAGTGATTACTGTATGCTGCCAGAGGCCATACGGGTCCCACCCAGATATTTAATTTACAGTTTCACATCAGTCTATTATTTCTTGAGGTGTTGGCTTTGTAATAACACTATTATTTGCTCCAGCTGTCATCCAGGAGGGGATATGAGGCAAATTTAGTTAAATGGAAATATAGATTTAAGTGGCAAATGGAGAGGAACAATCAAAATAGCATTATAATGTGAGGCTGACTTATCAAGAGTGTATATGTAGAGAATGTGGTAAAAAATCGTGAGATCATTTTTTTTTTCGTGCACTCATATTTCACTATATGTGAATGGCCTATTTATTTATGTCTAATACATTTGATTTTAATGAAAACCCCGAAGTGAATAGTTTGTTGTAGGTGGGTTATAATATAACAGTTCTCCAAACAATGGCAGTAAAAAACTACAACATACTCAAGTAAATCTAGAAAATCAAGCCAACATGGCCTCTGACATTTGAAAGCAAAAAATATGAAACGAAAATTCACTTGGGATACATTGAAGCAATGCAGATAAGAGAATATAAAAAAAGAATAAAAACACTAACACTCAACGTTTTCTGTAATTAGCATTGTCTGGGTCAATAAGAAAAGTATCCAAATATCTTTATTGATTTGTGTAGGCTGTTGATACGCATGACGGTTTAAGCTGGGCAGACGTGTCTCCAAGCTCCGCCCACGTTCCCGGAACAGGAAGTATCTGTGCGCTGCTGCTGACGTTGGTGCTGAACGGTACAAACTGGCGATGGCGTCCACTGACCAGTTCCTCCTGGACCCGACAGATAAAGACACCTGGGAGAAATTGTCATTATGGGACCGCCGCACCGATGCTATGGCCCCTCTCACGGAGAAACAGATGGACTCTGTCCTGGAGCTCCGAACGGCTGCTGAAACCCTCAGTGTCCCGTCAGAGGTGAGACTTCATAGCCTGCAAGCTAGCTAGCTAGCTAGCTACGGGTTGCTAACTTACTGTCTTCCGTGAGGTCAGCTAGACCACGTAGTTCCCTCTTAGCTCACTTATTAATCATTTTTAATTAAGTTAATGTAGCACTGAATGTCACCTTGAATGCCAATTAGCGGGGCTTGCACTTGAACTCGCGGTACGTCTAGCTAGCTTCATACGAGGGCTTATGGGTACGTTCAGAAACAGAGAGCCCTGATCTGCGTTGCAGTTGCCCATCGAGGATTTGTGCAGCCTGTCGACGCGGTCCCTGCAGTCCACCTTCACGGCGACCGTGCCCGCGTCAACGGAGGACGTACTGCTCAAGGGTTTCCAGATGCTCGATATGGAGAATGACAGGATAGAAACAGCACAGCAGGTGACCTGTTTTGCCAGCAGTAAACCGCTAATTTCAGCAGCCAGTCGGTCAATAAGATAACATACACAAGATTTTAATGCACGGCCCATTTGTGTTGCAGTTTTTTGCCTGGTTTGCCAAGTTACAGGCAAACATGGATCAGGATGAAAACGTAAAATACAGGTGAGGAAATGTGAACAGGGTTTACCTGGCTTGTACACTTAGACTTTGCTGTCAAACTAAACTTTTTTTTATTAATTTGTTTGTATAACCTAACTTTTCTGGTGTACTTCTGATCACTGCAGTTAGTAATGACACAATGGCATGCTGTGTTTTTTACAGCTGGTTGAGCACATGTGTTTAGTCAGAATGGTTCCCATAAGAATAGACAATTAAGTTTTCTTCTCAACATATTAATATCGTCAGATTGCAGCGCAAACCAGTTGGTAATTTTCGTTGCATTATCTTGTCCTGTGGTAAAGTGATGTGTCTGCCTCCCCTTCAGGAAAACCAGAGATGATCTTAACTGCTACCAGGAGCAATGCGATGCTATTCTGAAAGATGTCAGTGCTGCTTTAGAGCACTTGGACTCCCTTCAGAAACAGTATCTGTTTGTGTCCGACAAAACTGGCACCCTCCACGAGGCCTGTGAACAGCTCCTAAAAGAGCAGGTAAGGTGCATGCTGGTGCACCCATAAAGCCACATAACAGATGCATCGCTATGTCTTGATAGAATATGTTGGAATTGCAATAACATTAGGATATAGCCCTTGTGGTTTTCCCATTTTTCTTTTTGTTTTCTTCTGCTTTTTCTTTTTCCTCCATCTCCTCCTAATACTAAAATTATGACCAGGAAGTCAAATGAGTTTAAATTTAAAACAAAAGACAGAATCATTAATATTTTATTCCTTCCTCTTGATCAGCAGTTTTTCACTGAATCAATTACCATGAAAAAATGTATCACAGGCAATCAAAAGCAGCCAGAAAACTAAAATTTATTTCAAGACCGTGTGAAACAAATCCTTTTTATTAACAGCAATATCAAGCAAAAGGACAATATTTTAAATGGGATGAAAATATTTTAAATCTGGTTAAAATGTGCAAATATTTCAACCATAAATATGCATGCTATAAACCCCGTACACCCCCCCTGCCCTGCATGTATTATGAGTCTGCATCACCACACCTGACTCCAATGATCAGCTGTTCATCAAGCCTGTGTAAAGAACCATTCATTTACCAGGAGCAAGGCGTCTTTAGGACCAGGACCAGGAGAAACACTGGATTAGACACACAAGATTTCAAACCCTTTTATCATTTAATTGCATGTGGTTTTCTAACAGGCCATTATATGTTATGTCATGTGTGAAGTCACACAGTTGCATACAGTATATGAGCTGGGCAAGCTGCCCTTCTTTGGATCAATTAGGTTGTATTAATCTAATTCCTACTTGATTAAACTACTCCTCCTACTTGATGTCTCACTATATACAGTATAGCTCACCTTGGTTTGAAATTTAAGACCCAGGTGATGACGATTGAGAATCACGTGTTCATATGTTGTGTGAATTAGAGACAGGAATTCAGTGTGTAGTAATTATTTTGGTCCACATAATTCTGATAATCATCTTGTTTTTCTCATTTGTCTTCATCCTTGTCTTTTTTTTTTTGCCGCCTCCTCAAAATGCCCAGTCTTGACTCAATGCTGTGACGAGCTAAAAGTAAATGTTTTTGAGTCCAGCAGCCTTAGTTGAGTATTGAATATTTGCCAACTTGAATATCACTCCCAAACTCGGCAACATGCTGTCCTGAATTGGGAAACTATAAAAGCAACTGTTGGAACAGTAGAAATGACTTGAAATACTATGCATGCAGTTCAATGACAGCGAAGGGTTAGAGGAATTTGCTTGTAGCAATTTGGCATTTTTTTGCTTGTTTGCTTTTTTCAGATTGCTGCTTATGTTCACAAATATATGTTAAGTGGACCATTTGAAGAACTTGGAAGTGAACTGAAATATTCATGCCTTTTTGTGTCAACTCGGTTTGTTTTTTCCATTTTGCAGTCAGAGCTTGTTGACCTGGCAGAAAGCATACAGCAGAAACTCTCGTATTTTAATGAGCTAGAAAACATAAACACGGTAGGCTGGGCTTTTTTCTTGTCAACATCTTGAAACACAATATTTAAATGTGTGCATAATGTCTGTTGGTTTGATTACTAATTAGATATCAACCTAATTACTCAGATCAGCGGTTGTGTCCTAGATTAAACATAACTATACTGTAGATCTTTGATGTCAGATACATTTCTTTTGTAATTATCTCAAAAAATGTTTCATACATCTTGTTTCATCTCTTAAAACTTTCTATTCTAAAAGTAAAATCTGTGAAGCACATTTGACAGACTTTTTTTTTTACCCAGTAAGTAAAAACAACACATTTATGGCAGGGATGACTTTTGCCAACTGAAAGAAGCATTTTAATTAAAAAGACAAAGAACTGGAAGATGAATTGTTTATGTTTGAAATTTACTCCAAATCTTTTTTTTTTTTTTTGTAGAAACTGAACTCGCCAACCTTGTCTGTAAATAGTGAAGGCTTTATACCAATGTTGTCCAAATTGGATGACTGCATCGAATATGTTTCTTCACATGTAAGTTTTTTCCACTTTATGCAGAGTTTCAGCTCTTTGTTTGAAGATCTCATTTTAATGACACCAGAGAGTAAATAAACACTAAATGTTATTAAGTAGTAAAAGCATTTGAGTGTCTTCTGTGTAATTGATGCCTAATTACACCATTGGGGATTATAGACCTTCTCGTGCTCTTGATTGCTTTAGTAGATGTCTGTGAAGATTCTCAGTCATCCAGGTCATGGTAGTCTTGGTGTTTCTTCTGAGGGCAACTGGACTTCTTTTTTCTGTACGAAACAAGAGGTCCAGTTGCCTTCAGAAGAAACGCCAAAATTGCTTCGGTATGATCTGTGGTGTGTGATCAAAATTAAAGCTGTCTAACTCTTGATTCTCTTGATTGATTACAGCCCAATTTCAAGGACTATCCAGTTTATTTGGCCAAGTTTAAACAGTGTCTCTCTAAAGCTATGCACTTCATGAAGATCCACATTGTAAACACTATGCAGAATCTCACAAGTCAGTTAACGAAAAGGGTAAGAATTTGAATCTCCTCTTCCATTCCTCAGGCTTTGTGCCTAGTCCTAGGATCAGTACTTAATGTTTGTGTCTCTCTTTCCTAGGATCCAATGGGCTTAGCCAATGCAGACAATGCCTTTACACTTTACTATGTTAGATTTAGAACAGCAGCGCCCAAAGTTAGAGTGAGTATATTTAATACACTGTAAAATTCTACATAGATAATTATCTTTAAGGTAATGACATTTTTTTTCCCTTTCAGTCACTGATTGAGCAGATAGAGCAGCGATCAGAGAAGATTCCAGAGTGAGTCTTTACGTTTGTCCAGAATAAAGCAGCGGCTTTATTTTCCCTTTGTTTAGGATTCAGTTGTTGTGCTGAAATTAATTGATGCTTCCTACTGTTGTGAGCAGATACCAACAGCTCCTAGATGAAATCCATCAGTGTTACCTTGACCAGAGGGAACAGCTTCTTAGCCCCAGCATTGCTTCCACCATTACAGACCTGACCAACCAAAACAGCAAAGACCACTGCGCTCTGGTAAGGCACGGCGGTTCAAAGCAGAACTGCCCTTTAGATTTACTAAGGTGACATTTAAACTGTCAGAATCCACAGCGTGGCCTCTCTGGGATATTTTCTGGAGTGTTTGGTGCAGACACAAAGCTGTGCACATGGTAAATGACTTTCATCTGAGCCTTTGTTTAGCAGGCATCTTCTCCTGTTTTGTTCAAAAGTGAATTCCTGTGCAGACTGTTGTTTGTATAGGCTGTAATACCTCATCTATAAATCTGTGACTTCTGTGCTATGTTCCCCAGTGCTTGAAAATGTAACGGACCTAAAGGTTGGAACAGTAATCCACAGTGCAATATTTTTATTTTAATTTGATACACTAGAAATGACTAATTCCATTTTGGTACAGTTAATGTGTTTTGACATTGTGCTGGCATTTAAAAACACTTCACTAATTGGCCTGATGGGAATCCTATAATTAAAGTTCAGGATTTCATGCAGCAAGCGTCATAACCATTTATCAGAGATTTTTCTTTTAATGAAACAGCTCCTCATTAATGATTACTGTAATGGGACCCTCTGTGTTTTATGTGGGAGGATGTGTTTGCTCATTTAAAATGTGGACGAACCAAACGACTTGGGAGTGATCGTTATGTGTATTTTTACAGGTTCGCAGTGGCTGTGCCTTTATGGTTCACGTGTGCCAGGATGAACACCAGCTGTACAATGAGTTCTTCTCCAAACGTACACCTAAACTAGAGTGAGTGTCAGCTACCTTTTTTTACATTGAACACACATTGAACACACAAACAGTCATAGCTGCAGTGTTTGTATAAGGCATGGCTCAAAATTTATGATACCCATTTCAGGTTTAATGTTTAAAAAAACAGTTTATACAGCATAAACAGACAGTTTGTAGTACTATTTTTTTTTTTTTCAACACTTTGGATACTTATTGTCAGACGCTTTTTCATTCTCTAACTTAAAGGAAAACCTGCCGCTTGAAATTAACAAAAAGTGTAATTTTAGACTTCTCAGCTGTGCAAAGTAATAAACTGTGTTTAATCTCTGGCAGTGAGCTGTTAGAGAAGTTATGTTTGTCCCTGTATGATGTCCTCCGGCCTTTAATCATCCACATCATCCACCTGGAAACCCTGTCTGAGCTCTGCAGTATCCTCAAAAATGAGATGCTGGATGACCACGTTCATAACAATGGTGGGTCGGAAACCTTTGTTTTCCTCAGTGCTACACCATACAAAGTGATAATTAGGGAGGCTTTAAAACGTGCTGCTAGAATGATTGATCGTCAGGC